>CM021107.1:242915612-243555672 GCA_007115665.2 Sequoiadendron giganteum
TGCTGAGCACTGTCTCTCTCAGTTGTCAAAGTGGCCACCTGCGTCTGTAAGGCAACCAACTATCCCTACACCTATGATAGAGCTCGAGCATGAGCCTGTGCTTGGGCTTGCATCTAAGTCTGAGTCTGCACAAGCAAACCCTGAGCCTGTACCAATTGCCCCTGCAAAGTCTAGACCTATGCCTGGAGCCTAGCTATCTATCTATGCTGCTCTACTATTGGAATTGTCACTGCTTGCCTCTTGTGAGGCCTGTTGGAAGATGGAGTAGTGCTGATGGCTGGCCCTACCCCTCTGTCTCCTCCACTACCGCCATCACTGTCATCACTGCTGTTGTCACCACTGTTGCTGCTCTCTGAGCTATTGCTTGATGGAGAATCATCTCCACCCCCACTATCTGCAGAACCCTCTACCACATCCTTCTGTATAGGTAAAGGTGTCAGCTCATCTGGGATGGTGATATGATGATGTGGAACCAAGGCCAGGAATGCAACATACTCCTTAGTAACAGACACCTCTGTAGTATCCCTCCACATATCCCAAGGTGATGGCTGCAGTGTTCTATATCCCTCTACTAGGGTATCATATGACAGATGGAGACCCCAATTAGGAATATCCATCCATCATCTCTCATAGTGGGCAACTCCCTATGGTATACACTGCACAATGTTGTATTGTTGGTACACTCGGTGTAGCAGAAATATCTCTAGAACAAATGGTGTACGGCCAATGAGATACATGGAATCACAAAGGAACCCCAACACTACACCATTCTCATCCCACTACTCACAATCAAGGTATGGGCGCTAGGTAACTGTCTCTATATCATCGAAAACCTACCTCTAGTGCTCTAACTTGCCCATACGGGCCTGTGTGAACCAACCACTATATCAGAAAATGTAAGGTTTGCCGACTGGTCTGTCTACAACTGGAAAAGGCTGAGAAATAGAAAAATGCTCCCATGCCCACACCTGTAACAGGGTCATCCCTACTGATAAGCTCCTACCTCCAAGGTACACAACCGAGTGTAGATCATGATAAAGATGTCCTAGCATGCACATCCCCCACACATATATGGTACCGTGTACCATCATGCTCTCAAGAGTCCTACTCTAGCCAATGAGGAATCCCTTTGACCTACGATAAGGGCAAAGGAAACCTCCAATGAATCTAGCTAGCACTGTTGGTAGTGTAGCGTAAGAGTCGGTGATCCTCCTCCACCGAACACTCAGACCCGCAATGTCTCAACTGTAAAACACTCTACGAAGAGCATCTCTACCACCGATCCCATGGGAATTATATACGATTATCTCACCCATAAACAGAATACACAAAATACGCCACACATCCTCAGGTGTGACCGTCATCTCACCAGTAGGTAGGTGAAAGGTGTTGTGGTCACTATGCCACCTCTTATCCAATGCAGTCAACAGGCCCCGATTAATCCTAATCTAGGGCATATGAAGCAAGCTAGTAAGGCCGCATTGGCCTATCACCTGAAGCTCATCTGGTGTCAGATGAGGTATCAAGTCTTTCATCTGTGGAAACCTCTTTTGCATCTGGAGAGTACCCAAATCCTCCTATCATCACAATCGATAAAAATCCACAAATTAGTGAACTATGTCAAGAAATCAAAAGTCATTCTGCTATCAAGTCTATTCTGAAAGCTTTGGTATGAATTTATGGTCAAAATTCATGGGCGATCATCAACCTCACCTTTCATGAGGTTCATCAAACAGTATCCAATCTCACCTATCATGAGATTTCTCGGATATTGAATCATTTCCTCGCTTATCATGAGGATCATTATGAATAGGATTTTCCTCTCGCCTATCATCAGAAGTCAGTCTTATTTAAAATCATCAATCCAACACATCAAGCATTTGGATTATCAATCATACCACTCCAAAGAATGGACATGATCAGAATTGACAAAATCAGGGTTCACTAAGTCAAAATTTTCAATTCTGACATGGAAGCGATAAAATAGGCTTCCAAAGCACTAAAGTCCTGAAGTGCTACTTTATTAGTTAGAAGCACTAAAATAGGCACCCTAAGCGCTAAATATCGAAAGCGTTATTTCAGCACTTTGATGCGCTAAAATAGGCATCCAAAGCACTAAAAGTCCCGAAGTGCTATTCTACTGCATCAAAGCACTACAATAGTCCATCAAAGCACTACTTTACTAGAAGCGCTAGAACAGACCATGAAAGTGCTAATCCACCGAATCAAAGCACTAAAAGTCTCAAAATACTAAAACCCGGTATCAAAGCGCTAATTCTTAAATCCTAAGCGCTAAATCACTAAAAGTGCTACATTACCCTATGGAAGTGCTAGAGTTTTTAATGTAAGCGCTAAAAATCAAAGCGCTAATCTACCTACTAGAAGTGCTACACCAGAGTGTAAGCACTACAACGCTGCTTGAAAGAGCTTAAACAACCTAAAACATGCCTAAACTATAAAATACATAAAAAACAAAAAAAAAGGCACAAATTACGAGGAGGTCAAGGGGTACATACCAGAGGTCCATACGTGGTCGGTCATCAGTGACGTCGAACATGCTCGAATCAGTGAGTGTGGTAGGGGATAGGCATCTTGCTCCAGTTGGCAGAAAAGTCTCTATCACAAAGGTTTTTTAAATCAAATAGTGAAAATGAATTGGAAAATGACCTTTTGGAGAATTTATAATTTTTGGAAAGGTATTTTTGGTGGATTTTTATTATCTTTTAATTAATTTTATCCAGGAAATTAATTAGAAACTCATCTGCGGGCTATATTTTTTTATTATTTGTCGGGAGATAAATTATTTCATTATTGAAACATCATAAAATCATCAGAAAATTATAAAAAATTGAAAAAATTCTAAAAATCATCAGATCATTTATTTATCTCCTGAGGGGGCATATTCTCATCCATCATCTGAAAATCAATGTCTGGGGCATATGGAAATTATTTTTATCATCATCGATGCTAGTAGTAGCAGCAAAATTTTCTTCGAAGCAACGCGTAAACACATCACTTCTAAGAGGGGAAAAATGTATACACCTAAAATTGGTCTAGAGCATCCGATTAATTAAATAGACATTATTTGATTAATTATCCTAATTTCCTCTACTATTGAATAAATAGAAATATTTATCTATATAGTTCACATTTATATTCATCTTAATTAAATAAACAAAGTTAAATACTTTGTTCGATATAATTATCAAATCCCTATTTCAATCTATCACATCCATCTTAAATTAATTAAATAAAGACAAAACACTTTATTGATTAATTGTCATATTCTTTTGTTTAATTTAATAAACAACTTCTATAGTTCATTTTATTAAATTATTTATCCCTCTTTTGCTAATTTAAATAAATCAAAAATATTTGAATTAAAGCACAAACAATATTCCATCTATATTCTCTCAAAAATGAATTAGATATCCTATGTCTAAACCATGTCTAAAATATGTCAAAATTAATTGATTGAAACTTCACGGGAAGTTTTGGAGACAAATTGGAGACAAATTGGAGACAAATTTGGAATTTGATCTTTCAATCCTCCTCCATCAATCCTTCCTCTTCTCTTGCTTGGTGTTTTCATGGGTAGAGACAATATCCATTTTTCTCTTAATCTCCTCCATCTCTCACCATTCAATTCTCCAAATTGAATCCAAGCCTCTCAAAGCTTTCCCTATGCATTTCTACAGCCAAGAATTCTATAAATACAACTTCATTGAACCAAGAAAATGATCCAAATAATCAAGTTTTATGCACTCTTACTCTACAGGAATTCAAGTACTCAATCATCAAGCATTCAAGCATCCAACATCCAACAATCAAGATTCAATATCATGGCTGCAATTATCGGTTTCATGTCAATCCATGCTTAGTTTAATTCATTTATCTTTTATTATTATGATATTCAATTCCTTATCATTGTCTTAGTATCCATCTCATTCTTTCAATTGTCATTTTAACAATCATCATGCACTCACGATCTGAGAGCCATTTTGATTTAATAAATCTTGAGGATAGAGAACAATATGACACTTTCAATTGATTACTGCTTTGATTTAGTTCAATTTGATTAATCATTGATATAATGTCGTATTAAGAAGTGTATTTTGTGCTTATTCACTTATTCCAAACTTACAACTTGATACCATGTTTTGAAGCTAGCTTCAAACCAAGTAAAAGGGCCTCATACTTCACAACATTATTAGTATAGGAAAATTGTAGTAGAAACGAATACTTGAAGGTCTTACCTTGAGGGGAAATAAAAATGATCCCTGCTCCTAAACCTTCTTTGGAGAATGCTCCATTGAAGTACATTTTCCAAAGGGCATCATTCGATGATATATTCAACACTTCCTTATCAATGGGTGCAGGTAGGAATTCCAGTTCTGATTTGTCCTCTTCAACATGAAATTTCTCCAAATCTATCTCCACAAAATTTATTCTGACAGGTTCTTGTGGTTCTTCCATATTCTCAATCATGTGGGGAGATCTCTTCTCCCTAACAATTTTAACATCCTTCGAATCAATATAAAAAGTAGCAAAGGATAGGTCACATTGTATACTTCCACCCATGGAAGCACTCCAATGCCTTGATAACAACATCCCATCAGTAGGTGGGATATCCACCACTCTAACACTCATATGCAATTCCTTTTCAAGGAAATTTTCTAGCTTGTATGGAACATTATTGATAACCCCCATGACTAGAACTTCTCTAGAATCCATTGCATAGAACTTACCATAAATACTATATACATTCAATCCCATTCCATGCATTATCTTCACCAACATTACATTGTTGGAAGCCCCAAAGTCAATCATACAATTTCTTAGTATTTTTCCATCAATGATTACAATTAAGAAAAAAATATTTACATGATTGGGATTAGCTGTGATAGTAGCTCCCAAGTATACTTGAGGGATTTTAGTGGTTTCTTCCTCCATAGCACCTTTCTTCTCTTGATCCTTATTTGACTAATTTTAATCAATCATTACCTTATCTAGTTTATTCGTAGCGATCTTATTGATAAGTGCAATAGTTTTATCCTTATGTTCATCTATCTGCATGATTTATAGAAAATGGATAGTAACTCTGACTTGGGAGAGCACTTGAAACATGTCCACTAAATTATATTTCAGTAATTCAGGGAAAATTGTGACCTCAGATGTTACCTTCTCATCCCCTTTTTGGATCTTGTCAGATTTAGACTTTTGATCCTTGACCTTAGTATTTTGGGAACCATCTTCACCATTTGGCTTAGATTTATCCACTTTATTTTCATCTAGTTTAATGGCCACACCTCTGCATCCTTCTCTTTAAAAAACATACTGCAGGGTTTGCTTGAATCCCCTGGGATAGTACTATTTCTTAACTGCATATTCTTTCTCAACCTAGCAACCATAGCAACTGTGTAGTTCTCAATCTCTTCATTAGAAGGTCTCCTAAGAATAATTTTATCTATTTCAAACTCATTCACAAAATTATCACCATCGCCTTCTTCATCTAGGAAATTTTATTGATGATGCCCATCACTTTGTTGCCTTTGCATGTCAACATATCCCCCACATGGCTCATCATTTGAGGAATAGTCATCACAAGAAAAATTAGATGGAACCAAAAATACACTAGCTATTTCATCTTGATTGTGGGGAGATTGAGATTATCCTTGGTCATCTTGGGACTCTTCTATGGATTGTGCCATGGCACATTGTTGTGATGAATGAGGCATCTGACATGCCCCACACCATAGAAAATCTTCTGTCACATTTGTAGAGTGCTTTTGCAGAGCATCCAGTGGAATCTGATAATTCCTTTGATTTCCTTGTGTTGGTTTCCCATTAATCCAGCTAGTGTGATAAGGAAAATCTTGTAGCCTAGGAGGGCTCTCATTCCTTTGGAAATGAGGCTTATCACTTTTATCTTTCTTTTGTAGTAGGTCGAGAACTTAATCTATCTTTTCGTCAGAAGCCATGTCTTCACTAGCCTTCTCAATCTGATTTTTTGTATTCTTAGAGGCCTTAGGATCTTATCTTCTCCCCACCTTGCCAGAAGATCTTCTATTGTTCTCAATATTTACAACCATCTTGTATTATTGTCTTAAGTTTTGTGGGTCTTTATTTTTTAGTAGCTAACACATATTTGAATCATATACATTGCAATATACAACCAGAAATGCACTTTCATTAGGCCTCAAATAAGAAGGTACTCTCATCATAGATTTCTAAAAGCATCCATTAAACTCAGTGACCAGCTCATTGTGTCTCTTTGTGATATTATTGATATCATTTAAGTTGAACCTTAGATAAGTGTGATCTTCATATTGCTCCCTAAAAACCCTGTAAAAGGAGTCCCTAGAGTCAATACTAGCATCCAACAATCCCATATACCAATATTTGGCATCCTCAATGAGGGATTGCATGAAATAATTCATTGCCACATCATCATCCCACAATTAAAAGTCTTCAACAAAAAATTGAAAAGCCTTTAGGTGATCTTCACCACTAAAAGAATTATTACCTGTAAATTTGGGAAGGGATTAAATTTGGATACACTCTAATGTTGTCAAAACATAGTTGTCAGTATCTATCACCTTGAGGTGGCCCCCTGGCATGTCCATCCCTTTGGGCATCCTTTTTCTTGTCCTTATCATCTGAATGATGCCCCCTTTTGTCCTTTCCATTACCAACATTATTTCTATTCTTCTTATTTCTTCCTCCCTCATCCTCCCAGTAGGAACTACCATTCTTATGACCACCTCTACCTCTACCACCTTGGTCACCACCACCACCCCCTTTAGGAGTATTCTTTTCATAATTATTATTTTGTGATCCACCATCATTTTGTCTTGAACTAGATGCCTCGATGGTGGGTATGGACATCTTAAGGAAGGTGAGTTTTCTTGCCATCTCAATATTTTCAACTTCTATCTCTGCCCTCCTCAATTCTTCCTGCAATTTATCATTTATCAATTGTAACTGCAAGATTTTAGGATTTTGAGGGGCATCCAAAGGTTCGGGATCAGACTTAACTTCTTCATCAGTAGAAGTGTTTGTTTCAGAATTGGCATTAGTGTTGGTTCTGGGGTTGAAAGAATCATAAGAATTTTTCTTAAATTGTTCCATGGGAGATTTCCCATGATAAACAAATGATGTATTCTTGGCTGCAATAGGTGGGTCAGAGGTCTTAGTGGTTGGGATAGAAGAAGTGTATGTAGTTGAAGCAGAGGTCCCTATGCAAATTTTTATTTCAGGAATCTCATGGGCCCTTTTAGTAGCTGCCTTAGCCACATTTTCTTCAAAGGCCTTTCACCTAGAAGCATCTTCTCTCACCTTCTCTACCTTTTTCCACTTAGCATTTCTCTTGAGTTTGTTGGATTAGACTTTTTCTAGATTTTATTTCATTTTCTTCTCCCTATTATCTTCTTCCTCCTGCAGTCTCCCCTCTTCCTCAATCCAATCTTGCATATCCTTATCTATATCAGTTTCATTTTCAAGGATATCTCCTGCCTCACTCAAAGGAGTGTAATAGGGTTGATCTACTTGATCTTCTTCTTGAAGAAGAGGTGCTTCCTCATCAAGGGTATTCATCATGGTTTAATGTTTTGTCCATTGAAAATGGATATAGCACCAGGTGTTATAGCCTCTAAAAACTATTTATATTATCCTCAAAAACCCCACCTATATTCTTCTCTAGATATATTATATTCGGTATTAAAAAATTTCTCAACATGAAAGCTACCTCGATCCGCATTAGAGACAACAATTTCTCACAAATCCTCATTGATACCAACACTATTTATTTCAAAATATAAAGAAGGATATGAAAGAGCAAGGGATGCAACCAACTTACTTGATGTGTTATCTTTCTTCACCCACTAAGATTGCTTGTCTTTACCAGGTTCAAGTTCTATCATTGGCTCCGGGTTTTTATTTGAATACCTCCTAGTATTATTCATGGTTCTTGGTGCACGAGGATCCTTCTTTGCACATTGTGTTTGAGAATTTGTATGAATATCGGTGTTCAAGATATCAAAGTCACCACCCAAAATGTTGGGAACTATGAAGTGATTGCACTTCACTTTTGCACAAATGACTTTTGACAAGATCCTAAACATTACCCGACACACTAACAAAGAATGGAATACGAAATGACTCATGTGCTAGACATGACAAATATAACACAAATTTCAACCAATTATCTTCCCTAATCAAGAATACCCTAATATTTGACTCTGAATGTACCAGATCTGCACTAGAGACTTTGATTTTGATAGGTCCCCAATAGATTTTCCAATTTTTTGGTGTTTTTTAAAACCCAAGTGGATTCCTCAAAGCTTATATGAATTTTCCATGTTCAATAATGAAATCCTAGGAATCGATTGGCCAGCTTAACGAGAAGAAGCAATAATGATTACTCTCTTACACTTTGGGCTCTACCAGACCCGAGAGGGTGATCCAAAAATGTGTTATTCATGTAACTAGACAATTTCAAAAGAACAATGCATAACAATAGATAAGTTCCCCATTGACACTGAATAGATGAAATCCTTCAAGAAATTTTCAATTGCTTCAAAGATCCAACTCCTATCAGTAAATAACTTCAAGTACAACAAAGATAGATCGATATGAATATTATTATGAATAAATGTTATAAAATAAAATACCAGAGATGTGAGAGGTACAACCACTACATCAATATCAATGCCATATCCTAAAGCATGAAGTCAAATGAGAAAGAATTGAACTATAAGAAAAATTTAGTCCTAAATAGTTAAGATCCCTACGAATTGCATTACATTCATATATATGCAATTGAAATCAATTAATACTAATGAATCCAGCTGCCAATCTGCATGAAATTACACAATAACTAAAGCATTTAACCGATATTTTGAACCATAGCCACAATTATAGTATAATTCATAGTAAAGAACAATGAAAATCAATGAGACCACTCTTTGACCAATCTTTCATTAATAATTCATGCCAAGTATCACAATTGGAGAGAAAATAGACTCAAAAGATTATCAAATTTGACACAAACATGCTTAAGAACCTCATAATTGACAAATTTCTCCTATCTGACTCTAAACCTTAAAACACAAACTCAATGTATGCACTCTTTGTATTTCAATTCTACACTCTCAAATCTCAAATTCAAGAAAAGACCCCGTACATCGGCCCTGAATTCCCTTTTATAGAATAAGGGAGCAAAACAAGCTTCAAGCTAGAATGTACACATGTCCACACTTGATTGGACCAATATTTTACACATTCCATTTTACATTTATATTTTCATTTTACAATTGGAGGGAATGCATATAAGACAAAATTTATTTTCAATTGTTGCGGAGAAGAAAACCCACCTTCCAAAAGGTAACTTGTTAAAAGGAAAAGCATATTTAACCATTGTAACACTTTATCCACCTCAGAAATAATCCACATTAGCAATATACACTTTGAGTTTGGATAAGTATGTGTATATTCAATTGTAACTTCTGAGGCCAGACCTCTACTATACTAGACCAAGTCATACTCTCCACCCTGGTGCTTATATCCAAAAATCATTAGTGAATACCATCTTCCAAAATTCAAATTCTACTTCAAAAGGCCATTTGAAAGTGATAATATCATCTGTCCTTTCCCTATATTGTGCATACTTTACCATTACTGAAGTATATTCCCTATTAAATCCCTCTAAGAAACTAATAACAAAGGATATTTTCTCAAGTGAATTATTCAACATTATGAATATCAACATTCTTACAGATTTCAACCATCTGTGTTGATATGATGTCACTCAGTTGGTCCTTCCAATCCTGTAAAGGCTCACCTCATCATAATTATGTTGAATTTTTTATAATGGTGTTAAATATGCTTCATCATATTTGGCCTTTAATTCTTTAATCCTCATTTCCATTAGAGCAACATATCCCTGAAACTTTTGCTCCACAATCCCATTTGCAAATTTATAGGTTGGAATAACCTTGGGATACCCATTCATCTGATCCTTTGCTCCCACTGCCATGACCTTCAATTGTTCAACTCTAGGACTCCACTTATCTAGCAATGGGGTAGCCAATTATTTATCTCTTGGGAACAACCTAATTGCTTGCAACATTAGAGCATAATTTGCATGGACATTGTTAAAGTTTTCTTGGACTTTTCTAATCATGTGCCCCAATACAACATCTACAATTACAAAATTGTTTTTCAACATAGATTCTTGGGACTGTCGCAAAAATTCTTTATACTCCTCAACTGGGTAGATTAATTTCTCCCTTGAAAGCCCTCCTCCTAAAGTACTTTCCTCCTCAATTTAAATGGGATCCTTTCCCATATTATATGGCACAATTTCAAAGGATTGTTCTTATGATGGAGGTTTAGGTTGCTCCATTGGTGGATCATAAACATTATTTCTAGAACTAGCATGTCCTTGAGACTTCCATGTCTCCATTTTATACTTTAATAATGATAGCTCAGTTAAAATTTGTGTAACTCTTTATTGACTCTTACTATACTCATTAATAAGATCATTATACTGGCCCCTCGAATTATCTTTGTCAAATCCTCAACAGTTTCCCTGGTGAACTTGGAAACATTCAATACCATATCTGTTGCATCCAATGTTGGGGTATCAGCAACTCTTCTCAGAAACTAGGTCACCATTGAAATAAGTCAGCTCGGTAACTACTATTTTTTTGGATCCATTAGATAATGACCAAATTTCCAAGGCATCACATTCCTCACTAAAGGTCAAGCCTTTGAGTGCCAATGTAGCTTCTTCATAAGTTTGAAGAAGTGGCTTATTGGACCTTATTATTGTATCAAACACCAAAAGATCAGTGATATCCCATTCAAGGAGCAATAATACTCCACTCTTTTGCACCAATGCTCTACCTTACTCTGGTGTCATCTCCTTGAAGGTCTCCCTCATTTCCTTCATGAAATTGCATTAAATAAACTTTTTTGGAAGCTTCAGATGTAGACTCCTTTCTTTAGCTACCTTCTCAACATACACTGGAACATGTACCCTCCATAAAAAAATATTTAAATGCATTTGTTTTAACAAAAGAGTCATCCCTCATAAATTCTCTACAAGACTCTATTCTCCTATCATCATTATTAATTATCCCTCTTATTTCATCTTTCCCAAGCCTTAGAGTGATTTCTCCATAACTTGATGCAACATCTTGTGGAAAAGATGGCATTCCTTGTTGCATGTTGTTAGGAGTCACCATGATCTCTTCATCACTTTTTTGAGGATAATCAACCATTTTTGTCTCTTTAATCCTCTAACTCTTGGGTGATGGTGGTTTTGTTGGAGAAGGGGATCTTGGGGGAGATTCCAAATCAACAACAACCGATAAAAATTTCCCTGAAGATGATGGCACTGATTTATTATGAGACATCACACCCAATTTTTCTAAAGTAACTGGAGTGGGCATGGTTTCTTTCTCATCTATTGTTCCCTTCTTCCTTGAATATACCTTAACCTTTGGTGGAGGATAGTAAGAAGGTCTTTCCTCCACTATTACTTCAGGATATTCATCAATGGCCTATGAATTTCCTTTTTCCTCAACTATGTGTTCAACCTTCAATATCCCTACCATGCTCTCAAAATTTTCAATAGCATATGTGGCTCTATTCAAATCACCACTGATATTTGGCATGGGATCATATGTAGGGTTCTTTTCTTTCTTCTACTTCATCATATTGGTAAACAAAAAATATTTTTCTCTGCTTTCCTCCCGCATCTACAAATCAAGGATGTTTCTGATGACATCCTCAGGTAAATAGAAATTGTGAGTGAATGTGCCTATCCTATGCATTTCCTTCATTTGAGAAATGAAGCCCTCAGGATCATGGTTCCTCAAGCATATAGTATTCAACCCATAAGGTGCAAGTAATTTTCCCAAATCTTTCCGCCCTCCTTTTGCCATGAAAAAATCAATAAAATCTCTATACTTAGGAAATAAGTATCCTTTCTTTTTCTCTGTTAGTAAGTGTGCCATTTGGGCACATCCCAACTGTCTCAAGATTTCTATAAATCCAATTCTTAGAGGCACATCCGTAGGAAAATCATATGGGTTGAAATTAGTGCCATATACCCTAAAACTAGTTGTATTGTAGTAAGAGATGATATCTCCCCAATTATGTGTCAAATTCAACTCAGGCCTCCTCTCCATTGGCCTCAAGAGATCATATATTTCCTTTGGAATTCTAGGTGGATCATAAATCAAGGACCTTCTCAATCTTCACCTAGAAACATTATGAAACATTACATAGTCAAATTCACAGTCATGTCTATCTAGAATTATGGTTGAATATTGGAAAAAAATGTCAATATCATCCTCCTTTTCCTTCAAAGTCATGTTCTATCCAAAAAATCCCTCTCCCTTATACAAAAACATGTTCATGAATAAGGAATTCCACTTAAAACCTACTAGTTATTTTCCTTGTTTTAGAGATACTAGACTCTCATACATTTTCTCTACCAAATAGGTGGTAAAATAATATACTACATTGAATGCAGGATGTTGAAGATGCACAACCATATACATGAGGTTATTAGGCAAGGTAGATTTGAAACTAATACAAAGGACTTGGCTTAGGGAACAAAATTTTTTCTTGACGTAATTGCAAAAGTAATTTATGGGAAAATGTTTTGGCTCATTCTTGCCAATCACTATCTTCTTCTTATTTTTTCCCATTCTTGTGGTTGCTAGATGAGGATTTCATAGAGAAGTCCTAAACAAACCCTTGGTATTCCTATATTCTTCTCTTAAGGCTTGAATATCAACATAAACCATCTTTGTATTCCATTCGTGCAAATCAAAAATTTCTGCAATCTCCTCTTTGGTTATTTTAACCATTTCCACACCATCATATGTCTTGAAAATTATGATCATAGGGTCGTACCTCATGGAAAAATCCTTTAAAAATTCAACATCTAGGTATACATTTGGTACTACCAGCTTGCCGAGGTCTAACCTCCAAGGGTTACATAGAGGGGCACCCAAATTCCTGTTTCCAAACCTATTAGACAATAATTGCCAACCTGTATATGGTACTTCAACATCTTAAATTGCACATTTTTTATCAGTTAACCCTTCCAAAACTTGGGGTCCATAATACAAAGAATTTCCCTCAATTTTCTTATTAGTGGATGGTTTCAATATATTTATGGCATCTTGATAAAAAGATCTAGTGGGAGATTCAGAGCCAAAAATTTAGGCTTATGGCACCATTGCACAAGACAAATTAAGGTTCAACGTAGGGTTTGAGTACTACAAGGGTTTTGGAATTCACCTCTAGCTTAATGGCCTTAAACACAGTAACCTCACAAATTGAAAAGTATCGAATATTATTTATGCAGGTTTTAAAACAACTCCAAAACAAAAGCTAGTGCGAGCTTTAAAACAAAGAAAAACACAATTCACCTTTGCCCTCAAGAAAACAAAAAGGATTCTGAAAGGCAGAGAGTGTAGTGTATACCTTAATTACATTTTTTCTTGTAGACAGCTTTAAAGGAAATTATGTTGAACTTATAGGAATTTTCTTGTATCACTTGGTGTCTGGAAAATATTTCTCAACATGAAATTAAGCACTGAAATAGAAATTTGAGAAACTTTTAGCATTAAATTTGGTGGGTAGGACTGAACTTCACCATTACTATTCACTTGCACGAGAAAAAATGGCTATTGTATAGTGCTCACCCACTTTGAATATCAACCATCAATTTCAATCCAAGAAAGTAAGAAAGAATGACTCAGATTGAGTCAATATGTTCTGAAAATGTCACATTCATCCACCAAATTCTAGGTGGATGAAAACTCATTGATGAGACATCACCTCAGCACGAGTGGGTTCCACTTTTGATAATTTCATACCTGGCATCAAAATCCATCCATCACTTGTTGGAAAACCTTGCAACATTATTAAAATTATTATTTTAATCGTATGAGGTCGGCAAGAAATGATCACAATTTATCGTTACATGGAAACTGTTGTTTCAACAACCTTCATTAAACTGTAGGAAAACAAGGACTGGAACCCCGAACCTACATGAAATGTGGCAACATCTCACACACCAAGCCATTCATTTGTGACGTTATCCAAATTCATTGTGAGGCCAATAGGGAACGGTCAGGATCAAGCCTATCAATCTGACGATCAAAAAATCTGCACATGCAACAATTGTTATTCATAAGAAAGGGACCGACTAGGTAGACAGGGTGCAACCCTTAAGGTATGGAAAATAGATGCAAGTATATAGGTTAAAATTTATTGACGCAACATTAAGTGAAGATTAAAACTAGGTCCCAACATGGAAAAGACCGATGGGCCAAGTAAAAGGGGTCAGTAACCTGAATGACTTAAAAGGCTCAAACCATGACTTATGCAATCGGTGACCTGGAACAACAGGTCAACTTAGGATTAGAAAACCTAGATAAAAAAAACAAAAGACCAAAAGAAAAGGTTTTTAAAGGCTAAAACCCTAAACCCCAAAGTAGACCAATGATTCCAAACACCAAAGAAACAAGGAATGAACAAGATTGTGTAAAATTTTAAGAGCTCTACCAAGTTTCTTTTTCTCTTTTCTTATTTTTCTCCAAGACACTGGAAGAGGAACCAACTTCAAATGTTCTTACCGGAAGAGAAATACCAACTGAGCCACACTTTGTAAGAACATTCTTAAAGAATTTTTCAAATTCTTGATCACAATTAGTCAAATTCTTAGAGTATGAGTATATTTTTTGCATACAGGTTCATTTGCTTTCCATACCACATTGTCAATCTTTGGAAAGTAATTCAAGAAAAGAATTACTAAACAAATAATCAGAGTACCAAACCTGAAAGGGTAGCCTGTGTCTTTTTTTAATTGCACTTTCTCCATTAGTTGATCCTTTACCAATCCACACAAGTCAAAATCCTGACCTTCAATTATCATCTTGTGAGAAATTTAGACTATGCCAGCCGAGGTCACTCCTTCTCAGTTTCTAACAAAGATTATATATGAAATTTCATGCTTAATGTACTTTGTAAAAGGATTCTTGATCACCAAAATTATTAGTGCCCTCTGATCTCCAATTATTTTGGTTAAGGTTTCAACTTCTTTGTTCTGGATGGATTTCTTTCTTGGTATATCTCTGACTTTGCATAATCTAGTCAAATTCTCGATTGCCTCCTTTGAAATGATGTAGGATTTTTCAAGAGTCAAGGTGTCATCATACAATCTGCTCAAGATGAATTTAACGAGTTCCACATTCTCAAAGTATGGAAACTCATTCCAAATATCCAAATTCATGTGTTTGGCTTCATTCAATTGCTTCAATTCATTGGGTAACAAAAAATATCTCATGAACCTAATCTTTCCACTATTGTATTCATCCAAAATGATTGACCCTTTGATTTTTTCCATTTTCCTTTTGCACTTAGGTTTAACAACCACACACCAAATTATATGAAAATTCCAAAAGCAAACTAAAATACTTGATAAATTTTGAGAATCGTCGATGAATTGATTTCACTGCTTTGAAATTTTTCTACCAAGTTCTCTCCTTCTTTTCTTCTTCGATGCAAAGTGACAAATGATAGTTTCAACTTGACTTTTATAGTTTGCATACTTGTAATAAATGCATTTTCCCTAATTTTTTGGATACTCTATTTTCTCAGAAAACGACTGAAAAAATTATTTTGTGGACCTATGATTCTTTGAATTTTCTTGCAAGAGTTCTCCAAAACCTCAACATATTATTAATACACCTTTTTGAGAATCCTTCGCATTTTGGTACAAACTACGGATAGGGGAGAAAATATTCTCTTGAGTAACTCCCCTAGGCCAATGGCCTGAAATAATTTTTTGGAAGAAATAGTAGAAGCAGGTTTCGGTGTAGAACCATTTCCAGCAACACACTCATTCTTCCTTACCCATGTCTTCTTCATCTTATCTCTTATCTCTTCTATAGTCACTTTTCCTTTTCCTTTTTTATCTTTCTATATATTTTTTTCTCTATATACCGGACCTCTTCTATCCACATTCTTGATTTTGCAGAATCTTGCAATGTGACCATATTTATTGCAATTGTAGCACACAATATTTCCTTTTCCAGACCAATCATTCTATTGATTTTTTCTTGATCTACATTGATTAGCAATATTCTCAAATTTTCCACATATATAACTTTCAATATTCCCTCTATTGAAAGAGTAGTTTGACATGTTTCTACATTTATCTGATTTATGACCATACCTTTTACAATTGAAGCACTAACCAAAAAATTATGAATCTCCTGATTCCATATTACTTCTACATTCAGCAGCCATATGACTGAATTTTTTGCAATCAAAAAACTATCCATTAAATTTTTGAGCATTAGGTTGTCCTACTGGATACCTTCCTCCATTGTTCATCTAGTTTTCTTTTCTGAAATTTCTTTGTCCAAATCTGGAACTTTCTCCTTTCTCATATCCAAGACCTCTCTTACCATTTCCACTCTTTTATCCTTGAGTTAACTCATGAAGCTTCTCTGAATTGATCTTAAACTTCTCCTTATATTCATTCACAGTAGAAATTTCATCTATGAGAATAACAATCTGATTTTCAAGTTCTTATCCATTATTTATGAATTTTAGTAGTTCACTTTCCATCTAAATGAATTCTCCATTTACTCTTATACATCATAGAATTTTTCATTTAGTGATTGAGCAAGGTTCTCCTCATTCTTCTTCTTTTCTTCAATCTCTTTAGTCAACTTCATCACCATAGATTCCATTTCATTTTTTTAGGGTCGCATTGTCTCTGGCAAGCTTGTCACATTATTCAATTATCTCTTTCAAGGTTTGATTCAAGTGAGCATCATCCATGTTATTGCTCTCTTGTTTCTTAATCTGGTCATATAGATCTTTTCTCTTCTCCCTCGATTTAACAATCTGATCATTCAATGATTGAATGAATTTCTCAACATCTCTAAGATTTTCTTTCAATTCCTAGACTTCTGCTTTAGACTGATCAAGGTCATCAATTTCCACAAAAAATTGTTGTTGAATACTACTAGAGTCCATCACATTCCAAGATCCACCTCAAGCTACTAAAATTATTTCAAGGAACCAGAAGCTCCGATACCAATTGTTGGACTCAAGGGAACACTAAGAGGGGGGGTGAATTAGTGTTCTGCAAATATTAACTTTATTAATTAGATATTAAATTCATCTGCGCATTAAACTAAAGAAATATGCAAACACATAAAGTAATCATCTATAACACCATAAAATAGAGATTTTTGCGTGGAAACCCTGTTAGGGGAAAAACTATGGTGGAGGTTAATCCACAATTTGATTACTCAAATAAAATTTTTATAAAAGATAATGCACTTGCATTCAGACACACTACCTAGAGGCCACTACTCAAAAGGGAAGGCTCACTACCTTAAAAAAGTTTAGATTAAAACTATATGAAGGATGAAATAATATAGTATCATCTATTCATGCTAGTTTATACTTTCAGTGAAGCTCATGGATCAAATTCTAGATCCTTTGTCTGACTTTGTAATTTTCTCTACTCTACTATACTCCGCTTTGCCCTTTTCTTTTTTTTGCATCACAAATTCATGCACAAATGAATTTGCACTATTAACCTTCTTAATTTCTCACCACACTATAGTATAATTCGCATTCCTCGCATTCTCTCTTCCAAAATAATATAATGGATCTCATATATATATCTACTATCAAGGATTTGATCATTCATACGTTGGCTTCATAAAACATTAAGTTATTTTCAACTGATGGCTAGATCCTTAATTAAATCTTTATGCATATCCTCCAAAGTCATTTAAGAAATAAATAGGACCCAAACACATATAATCGAGCACAAAAATATTTAATCAATTACTCCTCATACATCCACGATTACTATATTTGACAAGTCGGCTTGCTCCTACAAATAACCAACAAATTTGTGCACCAGATCTCCAAGATCGCATACCAATGAATGCACATTGAAATAATTCTTGAATAAGGTATTGAAGATACCCATCTAACTTCCCTAAGGTGTGCAACATGAACTATTAAAAAAATGATGCACATTGATCAACATCTTTACCTTGAACCGGATACTCTGTTCTTTATTTTGTTTTGCCAGTGTAAGCCAAAACTATGCTATATATCGGATGCATGGCCTAGGTTGCCATTAATGATAACACTTACAAGCCATATGCCAATAGGGTGTTAGTATAAGTGGGGTTATTTTGTAACTATTTATTAGTGAGGACCTATTCACACTATTATAAGTTTACTTAGGAGTTAAGTTTCCTAGTTGTCATTTATAGAAGTTAGTTATAATGGGGCCATGTCTCATTATTTAATTTTAGTTATCTAGGGATTTAATAATTCTCTCATGCATTTAATATTTGCATTGAGAATTTAATGGATGTGTCCTAGGTTGTTATGACTTAGTTGTCTTATATGATAGGATTAAGACACTTTTCATGATCTTTTTAATCTTATCTTAGTACTTTCCTATATAAGAAAGGCTTCATATGAACATTTTATCAATCCAAACAACTCAACTAAGATATTTTTCAGTTTTATGTCTAATATATTATTTTACTCTTGAGTATTTCATATTGGACACATCTTGTATCCATTGTTGCAATTTCATATTCTTTATTTTACCTCTTGTGGAAGGTTGTTTTTAGTTTTTGCAAATGATCCTAGAGGCTTGAGTCCTTGAGTGACTCAAACATGTTCTAAGAGCTATATATCATCTCCTACATACTTAGGTTCTTGGAATGGTCCATTGAAAGGGAAAAATCATGAGACACAATAGAACTATCTAAAATTTATCCCAGACACAAAACGTTTTGATTTCCCTAAATCATTTTATCTAGCAGGGGCTTCAACCTATTAACAATTTTTTTTTAAAGATTTTGTAAACCATATTGCAAAGGATAATAGGATAGTAATATTACACCAAGTTAGCATCATATTTATTAGGAACAAGAATAAATTAAGTTGAATTGAATTGATTAACAAGCCTTACAAATCTGAAAAATTCTCTAGCAGCAAGTAAGAGATTTTCAAAAATGATTTCCCAAAAAATATTAACAAAATGTTGGGGGAAAACCATTAGGTCTAGGGAATTTAAAAGAAATGAAAGAGAAAATATCTGATTTAACCTCTTGTAGGGACACCTTCTTTACCAAAACCTTTAAATCATCCTCTGAAACCATCATCGAAATAACCTCCATGAGAGACTCAAAATCATTAGAAGGGGGGGCCTTAACTCCTCCCATGTCCTTGAATAAATTGCTTCCTCTGCCAGGTCCTCTTCCTTAGTTATAAATTCTCCATTATCCTTGAAAAGGGAGCATATTTTATTCCTTCTTCTATGTTTTAGGTTGATTAGTGGAAACAATTAGTTTTCCTATCTCCTTCTTCTAGCCATTGAACCTTGGATCTATATTTACAAAAAAAATGATCTTTGCTTATTGTAATAAACCATTCATTCCTTAGCTACTTCTCTTTTATTGAAGTCTCCTCATCAATTATCCTCTTTTCCATCTTCTCTTGAATATATTTGAGGTTCAAAAGGATATTGTTCTTTTTTTTGAAATATATTTCCAAAAGTAATTTTTTTCTAGCCTTGAACATTAAGTTGTAATATTCTAAGTTTTTGGGCCACATGAAACATTGGAGGTCCTTGGAAAAGAAGAATTCACCAAATTTTAATTAGATCTCCAAAATTTGGGTGGAGACTCCTTATAATCTTGTATCTAGAGGGATAAGGACCAAATTTTATTTATTCCTCCCAATTCAAAATAAGTGCATTATGATTTGAAGTAGATATTGGAAGTGCGGACAACTATAATCTGGATAAAATTCCCCAGTCACTAGAGATCAACACTCTATCAAGCTTAACCTGAATATAGTTTTGTCCATGGTTCTTGTTTGACCAAGTAAATCTAGAGCCTGAAATCTCCACATCCAAGAGACCTTGAGTGGAGATGAGGCTGGAAAAATCCAACATAATATTAGAGAAATCATGCACCCCACCAAGATTTTCAAAAGGATAAATTCAAGTGTCAAAATCCCCAGCAAGAATCCACCTCTTATCTTAATTATTAGACAATAGAAATGATAAAGAGTCCCATAAAATATTTTTGGAAAACATAGTATTAGGAGCATAAACATTAAGGAGATTCCACTCCACTCCAAACTGGCCATCTTTAATAATAGTTTCTAAGCATTTATAGTTAATAAAACCTCTGGAATTATAAAATCTATCCAGATTCCAAAGGGTAGCCAAGCCCCTAGACGTACCATCAACATCACTTATACAATACTATGCCTTATTCCAAACATGTTTAATCATTCTATCAAATGTGTTCTTATACATTTTAGTTTCTAGAACTAAGAGAATCTCAATTTTGAGATCTATAATAAAACACTTCAAAATATATTGTTTAAGTGGACTATTGCTTCCTCTAATGTCCCATGAAAATATCTTCATTAAATTGAAAGAAGTGGCCAACAATAGCATTATTTTGGCCATGAGGGAGATACCTCCCCAATTATATCTTGGGTCTAGAAACATTAGAGAGACCCTCAAGGGTCATCTATTTTCTAGAAGCTATATCTCTAGCTACTTGTCTCAATCTAATATCCTTATAATTGTTTTTTTCAACTTTCAAATCATTTCCAATATCTATTTTCTTCTTTTTCTTGGATTTTCCATTCAACTGAGTACAAGTATCATCCTTATCCTCATTTTGCAAGTGAGAGGGAGGAACTAACTCCATAAATCCAAAAATAGCAAGTGATTCTTGCATTTTCATTTGAAGACAATCTTGCAAAACAAAGTCCTCTCTGACAAGGGAAACACATAGATTCAACCCCTTTTTCGAATAAGAAAATTTAGGGAAAAGGGGGAGTTCCTTCTAACACCACAAAACCTGTCATAGAATCTCCTTGGATCTTGGGTGGGGGAGAGGGGACAAAAAAATTTGTACCATTTACTTTCCTAGTAATCTCATCCAAAACCTTAATTTTATCAACCAAAGTAACTACACCAGACATTCTAGTCTTAGGATTATTCTAGCTTGGAGTTAGAGGCATGGTTTGATGCTTATCAATAGCAAGGGTGGAAAATACAATAATAGATTTATCTCTTTGAAAATGCTACTTCTTAAAAACATTAATAAGGTGTCCAAAGTTCCTATAGAATTGAAAAATATCCTAGCATTCTCATATTCCAACTCTTGAGACTAAAAAACAAATTTTGATTTCAAGTAATAAATGAAGGAGGGACACTATTAATAGAAAAATTCACATAGATTCTAGCAAATAAAAGCCTAGAATTCTTGTAAGTTCCTTTATTCACTACTAGAAGATTCCCAAAATAATTTTCTAGACCCTAAAACACCTTAGAGTTCCTAAACTCAAGAGGTAAACTAGGGATTCTAGCCCATGTAGGAGCAATAGATCCCAAGTCTATAGATGGGTCTAAACCAAGATTCCATTTACACAAGGCTAAATAGATCTTAAATTTCTTGTCATATGCCCAAGGATGTCTCGTCAAAACATAAATTAAGTCTTCCTAATTACAAAAGCTAAAAAGGAAGAGACCATTCAACATTGTACTTACATGAACCTCTCATTTAAGGGTCAAAATAGAGTCCATCCACTTATGTACCTAGTCAATGTTGGGTCTGAAGGACAAAAATTTCCCTACTAGGGACATTTGAAGATTCACAATGGATTCATCCATAATCTCATTTGGTATGCACACCTCCAAACCATCCACTACACAATAAGCTTTTGAATAAAAGGTAGAAAGAATACTCCTTTTGGATACTAACCCTTTTCCCACTAGTTTGTCTGCATATGAAGCTTGATTGTCCTTATCAAATGGAGAACCACCCTGATGAGGAAGATCATGATTTCCATCATCTGGATACAAACCACATGCCTTTGAATTCTTGACGCCAAGGATCTAGCAACAAGAGTTGAAGTGCCCTTAATGAAACCTGATAAAGATCACAAAGTACTTGAAGGGCACAAAAAATAGGCCCCCTACCCACCTTTTCTATGATGAAACACACAATCCAAAAAAATAAAAATTCAAAATGTGTGAAAAATTTTCTTTTGCTACTGATTTTATTAAGATCATACTAAAATCATTTAATTTTTTTCTCAATATTTTTCCAACCACTTTCAAAATTCTAAAATTAATTGAAGAGAAGATTACTAACCACATACAAAAATTTTTAGACAGAAGTTAAAACCCAATACTTCCTTCCCTTCTCATTCTCTATGTCCCTATCAATTTTGAACCCTTTTTCCTAAACCTCCATTGCATGTTTTCCATCTATTTTTCTTTCATCCTTTGCATTTTTTCCTTTCCTTTGGATGGCCATCCTCTCCTCATAACCCATTATTTATAATATTTATTATTCCGTATTTTACATACGACATTCCTACCACACATTAATCTCATGGCACTAGTTGTTAATGGCCACTTCGGGTCTAGTACTTGATTTATCCACACCAATTTTATACTCTATATTCATATATTGATATATGTATGTATATGTATATATTTAAATACATAAACATGTTCATATTCATATAATTATATGTGTGTGTATTGAGATACATAAATCACACACACAAAAAAATTTATACAATAATGTAGTATAGTGTTAGCATGTGTGCACCAATCTGTGACACAAAAATGGTGCCAAATTGCAAAAAAAAAGTAACAAGCCATATTGCACTCACAAAATTTGGTGCTCTCCAAATGGCTTTACCATTTTGTGAGAACCAAATTTGTCACTCACCAAATGGCTTGAATTTTGCAATGAATGTCATTCATGACTTTTGGAATACATTTTTCTAAACTTGTTCATTTTCTCTTTCTCTGTCAGGGAAACTATATACATGAAATAAACATTTAAGTATAAGTTATATTTCATGTATATAGTTTTAGGATGTTTGAAAGTGGTTTCAGATCTCTAGGAGTTATAATGCAAATTCTAGTTTTTGGAAGATTTTTAAAAAATTAGACTTAGTCAAATTTTAGTAATCAACATGTAGAATTTCAGTAATCAACATGTCAAATTTCAGTAATCAGGAGGTCAAATTTTAATATGCAGCAAGTTGTATCATCTTTCTCTCTCACTCTCCTTTCTCTACTCTCTATCTCTCCACTCCTTCTCTCTCTCCCTTCCTCCCTCTCTCCCATATCCCTCTCACATACACCTATTTATCTCCTTGCTACATTTTCATCCCTCCCTCCCCTCTCTACTTCTTTCTATCTCTTCTATTTCTACACCTCCTTCCCTCTCTACTTATCTTTATCTCCCCTCTATCTCTCTCTCTTTACCTACCTCTCCCTTGATCACTTCATATCTCACCTATGTCTCCCTCCCTACTTATTTCACTCTCTAGTATCTATCTCACCTCTCCCTCTCTCTACCTACATCTTTCTCTTACTCTTTATCCCTCTCTTCCCCCTCTTTTTGTCTAACTATATCCTCTTTATCTAATAATTCTCTCTCCCTCTGTCTCACTCCCTCCTCTCCATCTCTCTCTCTCTACCTCTATCTCCCTCCATAACTCTCCCTCCCTCCCTCTTTCCCTCTCCACTTCTCTTTATCTCTCCTCTCCCTCCCTCCATCTCTCGACCTCACCCTCCCTCCCCTTCTTTTTGTCTCTCCTCTTAGAATCGCTCACTATTGTCCCTCCCTCCCTCCCTCCCCCTCTTTCTCTCTCAATTGCTCATTTTCTCTATCTCACAATTCTCTCTCTCACACACACCTCAATCTACCTCCTTACCTCTCCCTTCCTCCCTCCCCCTTCTAATCTCTATCTCTCGTATCTATTTCACTCTCTATACCTACCTCTCCCTCCACATCTCTCTCTCTCTCCATCCCTATCTATCTCACCTATGTCTCATTCCTTGCATATTTCTGTCTCTACTCTCTATCTCTCCTCTCCCTTCCTCTACCTACCTCTAACTCTATCTCTCCATCCCTCTCTTTCTCTCACTCTCTCCTATATATCTCACCATTATATCTATCCCTACTTGTCACTTCCTCCTCTCTAAATCACCATTATCTCTCTCCCACTTTGCATCCTTCCCTCTCACTCCCTCCTCTCCAAATCACCATTATCTCTCTATCCCACTTTCCCTCCTTCCCCCTCTCAATCTCACCTGTCCCTTTCTACCTCTCCCTCCCTCCAACCTCCCTCTATCTCTTTATCTCTCTTTCTCATTATCTCCTTACCTCTCTACTCTCTATCACACCACTCTCTCTCCATCTCACTCTCCCTCCTTTCCTCTCTCCCTCATATCCATCCCTCTCTACTTCCATCTCTTCCTACCTCTCCCTCCACTACCTACCACTCTCTCTACCTCTCTCTCCCCCTCATCCTTTATCTCTTACTCTCTCCTTCCCTATCTACTCTCTATCTCTCCCCCCTTCCCTCTCTACTCTCTTTCTCCACCCCCTTCCTCTCTCCCCTCATTTTTTATCCTCTCACTCTCTCTCCCTCTCACACACACACATCTATCTCCTCCTCTCCTCCCCATCCATCCCTCCTCTCTACTTCTCTCTATCTATGATCTATATCTACAACTCCTTCCCTCTCTATTTATATTTATCTCCCCTCTCCCTCTCTTTACCCACATATCCCTCCATCACTCTATATCTCAACTATCTCCTCCCTACCTTTTTACCTCTCTACACTCCATCTCTACTCTTCAACCCTCTACCTCTCTCTACCCCTTCTCTCTCTCTTTCTATCTCTCTCTCTCTCACACACACACTCACCTCTATCTCCTCCCTACTTGTCCCTCCCTCCCATATATACTTCTCTCTATATCTCCTCTCTATAAATATCCTTTCCTCTCTACCTTTATTTATCTCTCCTCTCCCTCTCTTTACCTACTGTTGATGGTGTTTTTATGCACTTCTCAACATAGGTAATGCATAGGTGCATTACCTATCTTGAAAGACAATATTCCACAATCAAATTATAGAAAACTATCCCAAGGTCTCTTGGATGTCAGGTCTTGACGATGCTTGGAATATTTTAGTTGATTTATGTGATTTGCTAGAATCACAAGGTGGTCTTACATGGTTTGAAGCTGTAGGAGAATTGGGTTAGTGAATGGAGTTCCTCAGATATAGAATTACTAAATTTTTTTTGTAGGTTTAGACAGCAGTCTTGGACTCCATTACTTCGTCAGATTTGGCTTTACCATGTGCAATGAACCTTAGCATGAATTGTTTCTAAAAAGGAAAAAAGGGGGTAAGGAAGAAGGATGGTTCTTGGACCTACAACTAATGATGAATTGTGATCAGGGAGGTTCCTGCTGTGGAAAGTTTACTTAAACATAATTTCACTTAATCTGAATTCTCACAATGTCATGAAATCTATGCTATCTTCTAAGGACTATAGATATTCATCATTCATTCGCCATGTAGATGTGAAGAAAGACAAATTTTAATGAGCAACTATGGAATTATAGTCCAGGCTAACTTTACACAGTCATTTACCATCAACAAATGGCCAAAAGTATGGACAAGGAAAGCATACACATAGTAGAAATCTTCAGAACCAAAGATAACATACTAAATCCACTACCACTAACTAAAAGGATACTAGAACAACAAAGTAACCTGAAGCAAAGTTTTAGATAAAAGGGAGAAGAATCATGAAACATGTAGAGAAACCAATAAATACACCAAGAAATGACTTAATTTTCTATTATAATTTCTCCAACATGCCTTTACAACAACTCAACTCTCTTAAAATGAGAGGAGGAGAGCCCTATTTATATATTTTAAAAATAAAAATGAGTGGCCAAGATTCAGTTTACACTAGGGTTTCACCTACCCCCAAATATATTACATTTATAAATCAATTCTTATCTTTTCCCTATTTCATCATCTAGTGACATCACTATAGCAATTTCATCTGTTAGCTATTTTACCTTTGCTGTAGCTATTCTTTGAGGAACTCTTCGTTGATGACAGGGTTGCCCTCATGCTTCTTCAACGTTGCATACTCCATAAAGCTCAAGATTAGTGCCTAAAGCTTATCCATCTCCATGATATCTGATTGCAACACTTGGTAGCTCCATTCCTGGGAATGGCTGACAAGATTTTTCCAGTCATCATCATTTTTGGTAGCACTATCTCTAAAGAGTTCTGATTTCATGAAGGATCGAGCTGCAAAACTCATGAAGCCTTTGGTAATTTCAGCCGACATCCCATCTTTCATGCTCTTCAAGAAGTAGGGCCTTATGCTTTCTTGATTTATCTCAACGACGGGCAGCTCATACCCCGTCATTAGTTTGAGGTACCAAGCACACTCTTCTCTAGAATCCCTTGCCCATTCAATATCCGACACTATCCATTCTAATATCTACTCCAGCCTTCTCCTTGGGTGATCAAAATCTCGCTTCCATACATCCACTAACCAGTGGTCATCGTCCTTGAAGGCCAGGTCCTTCTCCCAAACCTCACTTGGCAATGTGAGTATAGCCTCAATTTTTGGGTAGGTTGCCTTGTACTTTCTTGGGAACCCTTCACAGACCTGCCTCGTTCCCTCAAGGGTTCTTTGCACTATGAGGAACTTATTTACTATTTGAATGACCAAATTTTTGCCCGTGTTTCCTATGTCCAAAAACTATCAGAACCAATTTTTCGTAGTCTTGTCCAAGTTCCTTCTCTTTTCTAACTTATTAATCTTCTTCTGAGATAGCAACTATGGTGGAGCTGATGATGTAGTGGGCTATTCATCTAGGGATGACCACTACTGAATATAGGCCGTCCAATTGGCCACTTGTGCCTTGAGCTCCTCCTTAAAAACCTTATCCTGTTGGATAAGGTGTACCACTGCGGCAACCAATTACTGGAGGTGATCAAAATTTTGCTCCCTTGTGGCCACTCCCAAATCAATGGTGGAGATGTTATAGATTATACCTTATTCTCCAACCACCGATGTTGCTATCTATACCACCCTAGATCCTGAGGCATCCATGGTCATCTTTGATTTGATATTTTCCTTTTTCTCTTTCTTGGTGCTTATTCGTACCCGAGCCAGAATGGCTTCTAGCCTTGCCTTAGGATCCTTTGCGGTGGGAGTCTTTTGCTTTAGCTACCTCTACAGCCAATTGGGTACTTGGGGTTCTTCCCTAGGTGGTTCACTTTGACCCCCGCTATCCTCCTTCTCAAGCTTAGTGGCTCTGATAACAAGACCCTTCTCCCTAGTTCCTGCATCTTCTTTCTCCTCATTAGAGTCTTGCTCGAGCCTTTCATGTTTAGTGGGGGAATCAACGTGCAACTACTCTATGGGTGGATCTTCCCTTTCAGCATTCCTCTCTTCTTTGTTTTGATTGTATTCATTCTCCTCAAGATTCTCCTCTTTCTCATCTTTGTGGAGGGATGCCTCCTTATCATGTTCTAGGGTTTGGTCATGCCCCTCAGTCGGAGACCTGCTTCCCTCAGTCTCTGGAATAGAAATTTCCTCTTCTTGTATAAGTCAGTCCTTGACTTCCTTATCCTCAATATCCTTGAGCTGCTTGCCCCATTCTGCATTGAGCTCAGGATCATTTGAATCTCTAATTAGCTCAGCATCTAGCTCCTCGCTGCTCTCACTAGAAGAATTGTAGGCTACCTCATCTATTTCCCAACGTTCGAACAACGGATGCTTCTAGTACTCAAATTCTTCATCTTCGGGTGCCTTCATAGCCTCTAGCTACTGTCGCTCAATCTAATATGATATTTTCATTTTTGCCTCCATCTTCAGTGCTCTAGTAGAGGGAGGGGGAGTTGGAGTGTGTGCCATAGTCTGAGCTATTACAACTTCAACCATTGGATTTGTGAGCATCCCCGAGAGCTCGGATGACACGTTTTGCACGTATTTCACAAAGGACTCCAGGAGGCTAAGGGCAGGCATCATAGCAGAGGAAATGGAGGGGAGGGAATGAGACATAGAAGAAGAGGAGACTAGCAAGGTTGTGGAGGATGATGAATCTATGGGAATAATCTACATGATTGGAGAGGTGGAAGCAGGGTGGACAAAGATATCCACCGCAGGCGGGGAGGAAGTGAAAACTGCAAGCGAAGCATGCGGGGCCAAGGCAATAGCAGCAGTGGCAATGATTGTAGTAGGCAGAGACCTTGGCGAGTTAGATCCTTCTCCTCTGATCCCAAGGGGTGGACCTTTGGGCATCACAGTTTTCTCCATGGCCCCAATTGTTTTTCTCTTCTTCTGGGAAGACTCGGGCTTAGAAGCTTTGCACGCATAGACCTTCGATTTGGGTAGATGTTCATTGGCATCCTTTCTCTTCTTAGTTTTGATTGATGGTGGGGTTTTGGATGTTTCTCCAGTTGCAGCGGTAACTACCCCACCATCAGAGCCACTTGGTTCACTTAGCAGTCCCTTGAATGTCAAGGCCACCCCCTGTTACCTCAATCGGGCCACCTGTTGGTCGATCCATGCCCTTGTTTAGACTTCAACGGGTCTAGTGAGCATGTTGATGTCATGAAGTTCTTTCTCATCCCAATCAATTGGGGGCAATGGTAGATTGACGATGACATCGTATCCTGGATCAATCACTGTGTCATCATCCTCCTCAAGCTGATCCGGGACCGGATATAAGTTCACCCTTCACACTTAGAGGGCATTCATGTGCATGTAGTGCCACAACCACACCTCAAGATCATCCTTACAATTGGCCTAGAAATCCATGATATTATGGAGGTGGGCGTACTCATGTCCTAGTGCCTTTTTGATATGACCGTAGGGGTCCATTCTCGGTCGAGCTATGTACTGTTTGAAGTGGTATTCAACCAACTCCTTCTTTCAATAATCCATACATTGGGATGTGTGGATCTTGTACATTCCTTGGCTGATGCCAATGGGGTAGGGTTTGCCCAACAAATGCTTGCTGCTCAAGATGTTATCGATGTGTCGTAGCTACCAAGTCAGCTCTAATAATATAATTTGGTCATTAGGGTACCAGGATAGCTTGTTTGGTCTTTCTATGAATCCCTAGGCATGGATGTACGTGAAATTTGGGAATTGTAGGTAGAGGAAGGTGTACTACCTGAGGAGGGCTTTGGCACTGTTTGAAACTCTCCTTTGAAATTCACCTCCTAGAGATCAGATGATGTGGGCGATGAATACATCATTCACCCTGCAGTAATCCCTCTTGAAGTTTCAGTACTGCAGCTGAGGGTACTTATCATATGGCTTGGGCTCTGCCCCTGATGTCTCACTCGGTACTGCAGTCAATCCATGATAATGCCAATGATTAGCAGGGGAATACACCAAGTAGGAGGTCATGAAGAACTTGCAGGTCTTTTTCATGGTTGTAAACTACTTGTGGAAGCAGTCACTAATTATCTCCCCCCAATAGAAGGTGGTCCCATCATCACGAAGAATCTACTACAAAAAATAGAACATCCATTCTTGGAAGAAGGCCGCAGCAATAAGGCCCATCACTCGGCTTAGCAAAGTCATGAGGTCATGGTAATCCTCGAATAAATTGTTGTGATAAAGATCTTGAGGGAGCTTGCCAGCACTACCCTACTTGTCCTTTAACCAATACTGATTGATCAGATTCTTGCACTTCAATGGATCCTATTCCCATAGCTCTTTGCATTCTTTGATGGTAGGGGTGTCCATGCTATTAAAGGCAGCAATGTGGAAGGTTGTCGTTATGCTTGATGAGGACATATCTACAAGGATATTCCCATCCCGATCCACTATAGTTTGAGTCTCAGGTTGGTATGCCTCAATGCATGCCATTACCAATTTTGGGGCCACCAAGGCCAGTGGGAAGCCTACAGCCTTGGCAATTCCGCTGCTCCTTATCAACCTTGCATTATTTTTTGGGGTTCAACCTGACCCTCTGTATAAATTCATCAACATCGACCTGACCGATGTTGGTATCTGTGACATCTCTCCAGAGAGTGGTGATTTTGGATTGTAAGGGGACCCCTTGAAATTTTTACTTCATCAAATCATTATCCTCCTTGCCTCGAGGTGTCTTGGCTATTCCTTTCCCCTTCTCCTTGGAGGCACCAGAAGTTTTTGCACCGGATTCCATAAATCCCGCACATAAGACGTGAATCAGTAACAATAGACATGAAACAATAGCCTCAGAAAAGTCCCTACACATTAAAGTTAGCCCTGCAATCATTATTCATATTCAATAATCACATAACACTTGATACTTCATAGTTAGAAAGTAAGACAAACAACTCGGGTTCCCAGGGCCGAAATTCCCTTGGTAGAATGTTGTTCGAAAGGGAAAATTAGGCATGGAACTCCCAAAGGTGTTTCTCGATGTTGGATTTGGTCAATTGAATTTTTTAGTGAAGGAAGACCTAATTTTATCAAGTGGGTCAAAATCCATTTTGGATTTGGAGGTCATTTGAGCCTTCCATTTTTAGTTCAAGTATTAACTACAGAACAACCGCTTGCAACGGTGCAGGGGAGGCGGAATTCCGGGTGCCGGAATCCAGAGCTGGAACCACCATCATCAGGAAGCGGTTGCGGTTTAGCCATTCACAATGGCAAAATGGAGGTGGAAATCCAGGTTCGGAATTCTGGAGGGCAATCTCTGGAGACGGTTTGAGGATTCGGGAAAGCTAGGCGGCAAATAGTGGGTCGGGACCCAGAGGTCAAAGTCGTTCAGAATTCGCCATTCAAAATGGTGACAGTGGAATAGAATCCTGAGAGGGGAAGTCCGAGGTCCAGAGTTTGAAAGAGGATTGGCCCTCAAATGTTTACTTGGCTTTTAGTTTTGGTGAGAAGTGGACTGGGGTCTGGGAGCCGAGAAGTCGGTTTGGAATGACTGTTGAAAACGGCGAAAACGACACAAAATTTTGAAGAGGGAATTCCGAAGGTCGGTGGTCTAGAGACACTTTGAATTTTGGTTCTTCCTTAGAAATTTAATAGACTTGATGGATTCAGGATTCGAAGTCCGAGAGGACGCTCGAGACAAGCCGTCAGAATGATCAGGTTTCCATGGAATTCTAGGAACAGAACTCCGAAGAGTGGATCCCGGGAACAATTTGTTTCCCCTTTGACAATTTTGATTTTGCAAGTTTTGACATGGACATCATGCGCCCTGGGCCTAGAGGTCAAAAAGATGCTCAAGATAAGCCATTTGGAATGACGAGAGTGACACAGAGACCTGCGAGGGGAAATTCGGAGGTTGGGGTCCGATACAAATTTGGCCGCATGAAATTTGAAGTTTGGTTTTGAGTTTTTTGGACAGCGGTGAGAAGGTCCGAGCCTGGGAGATGCCAGTGACTGCTCTAAAGAATAGTCACGGCAAGGTTAAGTTCTAGTTTGAATTTTGAGGTCCCAAACGATCGATTTTTCATATTTTAACATATGGGTTTTTAGGGGAGCGCACCAATTTACCAGCCTTAATCCCAATTTTACATTTTATATCCATTTAACACTCAAAATTCACAAAATAAAGGTCTAGGCGCATGGACAGTGGGCATACCTCAATATCTCAAAGAAAGAAGCTATTAGCCATGTGAAGGATCTCGAGAAGTGAACTCGGACTGTGGGGCGGAGAATGTCGGATGTGGGGAGCTCTGCAAATTTCTCTATCACTCGGTTGGTTGATAATGACAACCGGAAAATTTGTTTAAATAGCTAAAATGGCCATTAATGCAGCAATAAATTCCCTCGTACAGCAGCCAGAAAGTTGGTGGATTCAAACTGCAGATGACGGCGGGCGACCTGGAGTTCGGCGTCTGAGAAGACAACCATCCGGGGCCGTTAGAATGGCGAAGTCCGAATGGAATTCCAAAAGCGAAAATACAAGGTCTGGGTTTCGATGTCCGGAAAGACGCTAGGCGTTAGACACTAGCAACAACAAACTCGGAATGGAAATCCAGATGAGGAAACTCAAGGGTTCGGACCCAGAGGGTGCAGCAGACGCGAGAAAGGCATTCTTACACGGGGAACCTGAAATGGCCAAGGTTCAACATTTTTCAAAGGGGGCGAGTTTGGTCAAACTTAGTATGTGACTTTGAGGAACATGAGTTGACCTATCAGGGCATAAAAATGGACATGCAAAATGAGGAAAAGTAGAAAGGGCCCAACAATCAAAAAAGAGGGAAGAGAGTGTCTCCATTCTGAATAGGGCGTGTGTGCAATAGGCACAACACCTACCTCTCCCCCTTCATTACTTTGCATCTCACATGTATCCCCCTCCCTACCTCTTTCCATCTATACTCTCTATATCTCTTCTCCCTCCCTCTAGATATATCTCTCTCACTTCATCCCTCCTACCCACCTTCCCTCTCTACTAATCTCTATATAATCTATGAATCTATACCTCTTTTTATCTCCCTCCATCCCTTCTTACCTCACTCAATTTATCCACCTTCCTCCATCCCTCTCTAATTATCTCTCTATCACCTCTCTCCCTCTCCCTCCTTCCCTCCAGCCTCTCTCTAGCTCACCTCTATCCCTCTCTCTCCCCATCTCCCTCTCATATTTCTCTCACTCTCTCCTCCCTATCTCTCCCTCCCTCCCTCTCCCTCTTTGTCTCACACTCTCCTTCCCTCTCCTTCTCTCTATCTCTTTATACTTCTCTCTATCTTTGTATTTTCTCTCTATCTCTCTCTACTTATCTCTATCCCACCTCTCTCTCCTCCTCCATCCTTTCTTTTATGTCTAATTTTCTCTATCTCCCCTACCTCTCAATCTCTATCTATGTCTTTGTCTCTCTCTTCCTCCCACCCACCTTCCCTATTTAATTCTCTCTATCTATGCTATCCCTCTATACCTCTTTGTCTCTCTCTCCCTGCCTCCTCCCCTCTTTACTTCTCACTATCACATCTCTCTATCATATCTCTCTCAATTCTCCCTTCCTCCCTCTCTCTCTCATTCCCTATCTAATATTTTTATCTCACCTCTCTCTCTCCCTACCTATCCATCCCTCCCTTCTCTCTCTCCCACCCCATCTCTCTCTCTCTCTCTCTCTCAATCTCTCCCTTTCTCTCCCCTCTTTATCTATTATTTCCTCTCTAATTATATGTATATCACCATTGTCTCTCTCCCTCCCCACTCTCTCTCCTCCCTCCACCCTCTCTCTCCCTCTTTAACTCTCTACTTATTTGTATCACATATCTTTATCACCTCTATTTCTCTCACTTCTCCCTCCTCTCTTTCTCCTTCCCTCTCTACTCTCTCTATATCAAATCTCTACATACTATCCATACGTCTCTCTCCCTTCCCCTCTATCTCTCACTCTCTCCCTCCCTCTCTACTTATATTTACCTCACTATTCTCTCTCCATATCTCCCTCTCTCCCCTCCACTTCTCTTTATAATATCTCTTTATCATCTATCTCTCTCTAACTTCTACCTCCTCCCCTCTTTATCTCTCTCCTTTTGTGTCTGCTCTCTCTATTTCAACTTTCTCTCCCCATATTTATATTTCAATCTCTCTTCATCTCTCTCCTCTCTCTCTCTCTCTCCCCTTCTCTCCCCATTTTTCCCTCCTTCCCTCTTTATTTAAATCTCCCCACCTTTCTCAACTTTTTGTATGACATCTTGTGCACAACGAATAGAGAGACAAATAAATATAAAAATAGAGAGATGAGGGAGGGTGGGATAGATATAAAGGTGAGTGGGGAGAGGTAAAGAGGTATAGGTGAGATACATAGGTAGGTAGAGAGAGGGATAAAGTAGATATAATTTGAGAGATAGGTAGAGAGATGGAGAGGAGAGATAGAGAGTAGAGAGGGAAGAAGAGAGGGAATGAGTGGTAGGGAGGGAGAGAGAGGTGAGATAGAGGTGAGATAGAGAGAGATATAGAAACAAATAGAGAGAGAGGGAGAGGTAAAGAGGCATAGTTGAGAAGATTTTAGAGAGGGAGAGATAGATAAAGGTTTGAGATAGACAATAGAGAGAGGGAGGGGAGAGAGAGGGGGTAGGTAGATATGGAGATGACATAGAGGTGAGACAGTTACGAGGGAATGAGGGATAGGTAGGGAGAGATGTGAGATAGAGAGAAAGAGAGTAGAGAGGGAAGGGGTTGAGCGACAGAGAGATAGGGATAGAGATGAGATAGAGAGAGGAGGGAGGGATAGGTAGGGATAGAGAGGTGAGATAGAGAGAAAGAGAGAAGAGAGGGAAGGGAGAGGTGATATAGAGAGATGAGGGAGGGAGGGATAGGTAGGGAGAGAGGTGAGATAGAGAGAAAGAGAGTAGATAGAGAAGGGGAGAGATAGAAGTGATAGAGAGTAGATAGGTAAGGTGGAAGGTAGATATATTGAGAGAGGGAGGGAGGGAGGGAGGGAAAGATAAATCTGTATATAGGGATACGTTAGATGGAGAGAAGTAGAGAGTGAAGGTTGGTGGAAGAGAGAGAGATAGATAGGGTGGGAGAGATAAATGAGGAAGGGATAGGTAAAGAGGTATAGTTGAGATAAATAGGAGAGAAAGAAGTAGGAAGAGAGAGGACAATGATATATATAAAGAGGGAAGGAGAGATGGAGGGAGATGTAGGGATACATGGAGAGATAGTGATGGAGAGAGAAAGGTGAGAGATAGAGTGATAATGAGAGGCAGGTAGAGAGAGGGAGGGGAGATAGAGAAGTAGAGAGGGAAGGAGAGGTAGGGAGGGAGGGAAGGAGAGGGAGGTGATTCAGAGAGAAGAGAGAGGGATGGATATATGTAGGGAGAGAGAGTTAAGATAGAGAGAAAGAGAGTAGAGAGGGAAGGAGAGAGAGAGAGGTAAAGAGGAAGGTAGAGAGATTCAAAGAAGAAAGTAGGGATGGAGGGAGAGAAAAAGAGGTATATAGAGGTGGGTGATATAAATAGTGGATATAAAAGGTTGGTAGAAGAGAGATGAGGGAGGGAGGGAGAGAGAAAAAGGTACATACGGGTAGGTCAGATAGAGATAAGTAGAGAGGGAAGGTTGGTGGAGGATAGAGAGAGGAGGGAGGGAGAGGTAAAGAGGGATAGTTGAGATAGATATAAGGAGAGAGAGAGAGATGTATGTAGAGAGATATCAAGGAGAGATACAAAGAGAGGGGAGGTAGAGAGGAGAGATAGAAAGAGGGGGGAGGGAGGGATAGATAGAGATAAATAGATTGAGATAAGGAAAAAAAGGTAGGGAGTGAGAGTTAAGATAGAGAGAGTAGAGAGGGAGGGAGAGAGAGAGATAGGGAAAGGTAGGGAGAAAGATAATTGAGATAGAGAGAGTAGAGAGGGAAAGAGAAAGAGATAGAGAGGGAGGTGATAGAGATATGTGATAGAGAAAAGTAGAGAGGGAAGAAGGTAGAGATATTGAGAGAGTGGAGGAGGGAGGGAGGGAAGAAGAAAGATGTGTAGAGGGATAAGTGGGTAGTGAGAAGTATAGGGGAAGGGGAGAGAGAAAAATAGAGAGGTAGGTAGAGAGATATTTCTCTCTCACACACACATCTATCTCGCTCCTTAATTCTCCCTCCATACCCCCTTAACTCTATAAATTTCTCTCTATCTCCCTGCCCCATATTTGTCTCCCTCCCCTATATTTATCTTTTACTCTCTCCTTCCCTCTCTAGACCTACCTCTCCCTCCACTCCCTACCACTCTCTCTACCTCTCGCTCTCCCTCCCCCATATTTATCTCTTACTCTCTCCTTACCTCTCAACTCTCTATCTCTCTCTCTCCACTCTCTCTCTCTCTCTCTCTCTCTCTCTCTCTCTCTCCCTCTCTCTCTCACTCTCTCTCTCACAAGCACACACACACTCACCTCTATATCCCTCCTATCTCTTTGTCCCTCCCCTTTCTACTTCTCTCTATCTCTCCTCTCTCTATGCTTCCTTCCCTCTCTACCTATCTTTATCTTCCCTATCCCTCTCTTTACCTATCTCTCCCTCCATCATTGTGTATCTCACCCATGTATCCATCCCCACCTTTTTCCATCTCTACTCTCGATCTATCCTCTTCCTCACTCTACCTATCTCTCTATGTCTCTCTTCATCCCTCTCTCCCACCTTCCCTCTCCACCTATATATAATCTATTCCTCTATACCTCTTTCTCTACCCTTCCATCTCTTCTTACCTCTCTCAATATATCCACCTTTCTTCTTCCCTCTCTAAATATCTCTTTGTCACATATCTCTATCACCTCTCTGTCTCCCTCTGTCTCCCTCTCCCTCCCTCCCTCAATCTCCCCTTTCCTCTCTAATCTCACTATCTCACCCTCTCACCCTCTATCTATCTCTCCCCCTCTCTATATCCCCATCTCCCATTATTTATCTCACTATCTCCTCTCCTCTCTCTCCCCATCCCTCCCCCTCTTTCTCTCACTCTCTCCTTCCCTCTATACCTCTCTATATCTCTCTCTAATTCTCTCTATCTCTCCATTATCTCTCTCTAGTTCTCTTTATCTCTCCATTATCTCTCTATATCTCTCTACTTCTCTCTATATCACCTCTCCCTTCCCCTCCATCCATTCTTCAATATCTAATTTTCTTTATCTCCCCCTCTCTCTATCTATCTCTACTCTATCTCTATCTATGTATCTCTCTTCCTTCCTCCCACCCACATTCCCTCTCTACTTCTATCTATCTAACCTATCCCTCTATACCTCTTTCTCTCTCTCTATCTCCCTTCTCTCTCTAGTTCTCTCTATCACATATCTCTATCACATCTCTCTCTTACTTCTCCATTCCTTCCTCTCTCTCTCTCTCCTTCCTATCTATTCTATCTAAACTCTACATATATATCTGTATCTCTCCATCCCTCCCTCCAATCTCTTTCTCTCCCTCAATTTCTCTCTCACTCTCTCCCTCAATCTCCTCTCTTATGTATCACTCTTTCATTCCCTCTATACTATTTATATTTCTATTCACTCTCTATCTCTCCATTTATCCCCTCCAATTCTATTCATCACATATATCTATCACCTCTATCTCATTCAATTCTCCTTCCATACCTCTTTGTCTCTACTCTCTCTATCTCACCTCTCTAGAGGTTGGGAGAGGTAAAGAGCGATAGTTGAGATAGATAGAGATAGGATTGAGATAGAGAGTAGAGAGAAGGAGAGGTGAGATATGTGAGATAGAGAGGGGGGAGGGAGGGATAGGTAGGGAGAGATAGGTGATAGAGAGAGGTGATAGAGAGATGTGATAGAGATAAGTAGAGAGCAAAGAAGGTAGATAGACTAAGAGAGATGAGGGAGGGAGGGAGAGGTAAAGAGGGACAGTTGAGATAAATAGAAGGAGAGAGATAGGTAGGTATAGAGATGGTGAGAAGAGATACAAATAGAGAGAGGGAGAGAGAGAGGATATATAGAATTATGGGAGAGGGAGGGAGGGAGATGGATAATAGGGAGGGAAGAAGAGAGATGTAGAGAGAGGGAAAGGTAGGGATAAAGAGAGTTGAGATAGATTAGAGAGGGAAGGAGAAAGAGATAGAGAGAGGTGATAAGGAGATGTGATAGAGAGACAAATATAGAGTAAGGGAGAGAGGAAGGGATAAAGAAAGAATGATGTATAGAGGGATAGGTAGGTAGAGAGAGCATTGAGATAGAGAGAGACTTGAGAGAGGGAGAGGAGAGACAAGGGGTTGGTAGAGAGGGAGTAATAGAGATGTATGGAGAGAGATTTGAGATAGAGAAATTAGAGAGGGAAGGAGAGAGGGAAGGAGAGAGGGAGGGAAAAGTGAGAGAGTAGAGAGAGGAGGAAGGTTGAGAGATTGAGAGAGGAGGGAGGGAGGGAGAAAGAATGAGGTATAAAGGGATAAGTAGGTAGAGAGAGGGAGGGAAGATAGAGATAAGTAGAGATAGTGGAAGGAGAGGTAGAGAGATTTGAGATAGCGAGTAGAGATAGGGAAAGGAGAGAGAAGGGGTAGGTATAGAGGGACAGGGGAGAGATAGGGAGATGTGAGATATAAATATTAGGGAGGGATAGATATGTAGGTAGAGAGGGAAGGAAAGAGGGGAAGGGAGGAGAAATAAGAGAGAGGACTAAGGTGGAGAGAATTAGAGAGGGAAGGAGGGAGAGAGGGAGGGAAAATGAATGAGGTATGGAGGGATAGGTAGGTAGAGAGAACTAGAAAGGGAAGGAGAGATGGAGGGAGGGGTAGGGATGGAGAGAGATAGAGGTAGGTAGATAGAAGGAGGAGAGATATAGAGAAGTAGAGAGGGAAGGAGAGATGGATGGAGTTGAAGAGATAGACAGAGAGATAAGGATTTAGAGAGAGTAATAGAGAGAGTGGTAGGTAAGGAGAGGGAGGGGGATGAGAGAGGGAAGAAGAAGTAGGGATGGAGGGAGAGAGAGGTGAGATAGAGAGGAGGGAGGGAGGGATATTTAGGGAGAGAGGTGAGATAGAGAGAGAGGTGATAGAGAGAAGAAGATACATAAGGAGGAAGGTAGAGAGATTGATAGAGGGAAAGAGAGAGGGAGAGAGAAAGAGGTATATAGGGGTAAGTTATATAGATATATGTATAGAGTGAAAATTGGTGGAAGGAAGAGAGAGAGGAGGGAGGGATAGGCAAATATGGATAATTGAGATAGATACAAGGAGAGAGAGAGATGTAGGTAGAGAGAGGGCGATGAGAGATAGAAAGAGGGAGAGGGAGAGAGGAGAGATAGAAAGAGGGGGAGGGAGGAAGAGATAGAGAGAGTAGAGAGGGAAGGAGAGAGATAGAGAGAGTTGATAGAGAGGGAAGATGGTGGAGATGTTCAGAGAGGAGGAAATGAGATAGAGAGAAGTAGGTATAGAGGTATAGCTAGGTAGAGAGAAGTAGATATGAAAGGAGAGATAGAGGGAGGTAGGGATGGATAGAGAAGTTAGAAAAATAATAGATAGAGGGAGGAGATAAAGAGAAGTATAGAGGAAAGGAGAGAGGGAGGAAGAGGTAGGGAGGGAGAGAGAGTGAGCAATGAGAGAGATAAGAGAGAGGAGGGAGGGATAGGTAGGGAGAGAAAGGTGAGATAGAGAGAAAGAGAGAGAGAGGAAGGGTTTGAGAGAGAGAAGCGAGATAGGTAATAGAGATAAGTGATGGTGAGAGAAGTAGAGAGGTAAGGAGGAAGGTGTAGAGATTGAGAGGGAAGGAGTGGGGTGAGAGAAAGAGGTATAGAGGGATAGGTTAGATAGAAAGAAGTAGAGAGAAAAGGTGTGTGAAAGGAAGAGAGAGGGAGAGAGAAGGATAGAAAGAGAGGTGAGATAGAGAGAAGTAGAAAGGGAAAGAGAGAGAGGGGGAGATAGATAAAATTAGAGAGGGAGGGAGGGAAGGAGAGAGAGGTGAGATAGAGAGAAATATATAGGGAAGGAGGGAGAGAAGGACAAGATACATAGTAGAGGGAAGGAGAGAGAGGGAAGAAGAGAGAGAGACAAAAAGGGGAGATAGAGGGAGGGAGGGATAGGTAGGGATAGAGAGAGGTGATACAGAGAGTAGAGAGAGATATATGTAGATATAAAATAAGAGGGAGGGGATATAGATATATTTAAATATGGAAGGAGGGAGGGAGGGAATGATATTGATATTGGAGAGGGAAGGTGAGAGATGGATATGTAGAGATGTAGTTCTTGAGCTCAAGGGAGAGAGAGTCAGATAAAGGGATGGAGATAGTGAGAGAAAGAGAGGGGTCTAAAGAATAAGAGATGAAAATGAGTGAGATAGAGAGAGAAAGATAAAATTTAACCTTCTCATTATTGAAATTTGACCTCCTAATTACTAAAATTTGACACACTGATTACTAAAATTTGACTAAGTCTATTTTTTTTTTAAATCTTCCAAAAACTAGAATTTGCATTATAACTCCTAGAGATTTGAAACTACTCTCAAACATATTGAAACTATATAAATGAAATATAACTTAAAGTATAATACATTAAATGTCCATATGTAAATTTCAAATTATACTTAAATGTTTATTTCACGTATATAGTTTCCCTGGCAGAGAAAGTGAAAATGAAAGAGTTTAGAAAAATGCATTCCAGAAGTCATGACTAACATTTGGCGAGCCCCAAATTTGGTGCCACCAAATGAAGTAACCCATTTTTTGCTCGCCAAATGAGTGACATTGGGAAATACCAACCCAATAGTTTGGATTTTGCATTGGGCATCTGACCCAAAGGTTTCGACAACCATTTCATGTAAAAGATGTGATTTTTTGAAAGGGTAACAAAATTCCTCATATTTTTGTCCCTGCTCACAATCACATTTGCACATATTTCAATGCAAGTTTTTTAAAAACAAAGTGATGGAATTAATCTCTCTCTTAGCTATCTAAATATAATTTTTTTTTTTCGTTTTGATTCAATTAAGGTTTTGATCCATAACATCTCTTGTAAATGCCTATGTTTTTGGTCAAAAACCAACATGTGCTAGTTTTAGGATAGAATTTTACTCATTCATAGAAATGTGAAACAAATTAAAAAATTTAAAAATAGACTCCATTCTACATGTGATGAAAAAAAATCAATTTTTGATTAGTTTTCAAAAAAAATGGGGGGGGGGGGGCGCGAATTTCATCTTTTCAGGATGTGTCCACTTTGAAAATTCATTAAATATTATATATTCATTAAAAACATTATCCGGAAGAAAGAGGATAAACTACATGGTGTTAGATAATTTCTCACCATTTGGATTTTTGAAATTATGAAAAAAAGTTAATAAAAAAGGGGGGACCTTAGATGCTATGCTATTTTTTTATTATAAAAGTATGACCTATTTTATGCCCCCCCTTTTTGAGACCCTTAATCTGCATTAATTTCAGAAAGAATTAGTAGCTTAGAAACTAGACTTAGAGCACTCTAACTCTTGTTCTTTCTACATCTTGAAATTTTGAGCGTAACTATCTCCATCTTCTCGTGCAAATCAGATTTTCTTGATTTCCAAAAAAAAAGTGAAATCTTAAGAGCCACAATTGTGTCACAGATCTATGCACTTACCCGTCATCAAGATTAAATTTTCATGTTTAAAAAATATTAGATCAATAAACACAAAAACCCTAATAAACTATCAAGGACAATGAAAACATAAAAGAAAAAAACATTTAAAAACATATCACTCAATCCTTAATGCATTCATTGAATTATCTCCATAGCTCTTCTCCATTTTTCTACTAAATGATGCTTGACCTCAGATTTGAATGTAGGCTAAAGTAAAAGATAGAAAAATATTGAAGAAAGTATTATCTAAACAACATTATAGCCTACAAATTTTAGATGATTAAAAAATGATAAATGACAGCGGTATTTATAGAAAGGTGAATACGAGATGGATGGTCGGGATTGAAAAGACATTAATTCAATAAAAAAATAGAATTAAATGAGACAATATAAGATAAGATTGAAAGTGAAAGAGAATAAGAAAATTGAATTATTTTTCAACAAAATCAAATAGTTTAAAGAGGAAAATGCATTTTCAAATAATAGAAACATTATTTAAATGCAAAAGAAAAAAGTCAAGTTATTTTTTTATTTAAATAGAAATTTAATTCAAAAAGTGGGAGAAACAATGAGTCATTAACTAAATAAGATTTAATTAATTTGTGAAAGAAAGGATAACAATGAACAATTAAATAATTGATATAATTATTCAATTATAGTGGAAAATGACAAATAATTAAATAAATATAAATTTATTTCATTTTAAAAATTAAAGATATTAGTGACACAATTAAATAAATGTAATTTATTTAATTAATTAGAAGTAATGGGGGAATTAATTAAATAATTAAAAATTATTTAATTAATAGTAGAAATATGACCCTAGACAATGGAAAAATGGTGTTAGCAAGCCTAGGACATTTTTTAGTGTCTACATTTTCCCCTCTTTGATACAATGCAGTTTATCGTGTTGTGTCCAAGAAAAAGATATGCCCTAGTGTAACGAAGAATGATGAGGAGGTAGTGGTATGCCCCCTCGAGAGGACTTGCAGGTTCAAGGAACATGAATGTGATCTCAAAATGGATGAGAGGACTAGAAGATGAAGGATAAAAGGATAGGGGAAAATAGATAAGGATGGAATAGAAGAAATGTTAGAGTGGAAAAGATGAATGTTAGCATAAAATAAATGGATGTTGAGATAGTGCTAGTTGAAATAATTTGTAGATATATATTTTTCTATGCCAGGCTTTCACATTTAATCATCATTGGGAACTAAAATATGACAAATGGACAAAAAAAATGATGGAATGACATAGACCAAGGTGTGTAAGGTCGGTAAAATAGATAGTCACAGACAAGGAATGTCCTAACTCATACTAAGGGAAAATCTGCCCTAGTTTTTTTTTCAAGAAAAACCATAGACAACAATCAAGTAAAAGACAATTCATGAGACATCATCACTCCTCTAAATCCTTCATGGGACATGCGTGAGGTGGCTAGTAACATGACCAAATTATGTCTAGAAGATAATACAAAATAAACCAACAAGCTCAACAACCATTCAGATTATTTGCCAATAAGTGTTTGTCAAAGTATTAAGGGATGAAGTGAGTGATGGGTTGATATTTTTGACAAGGCCTAGTTTTAGGAGAAGAAACATGTCATATAAGATGTCAAGTCTGGTTTCAATAATGTAACTACCTGTATAAGGAAAGTGAAAAAATGTGATAGTGACAAGGTCTAGTCTTAGGAAGGACACATCTTGTATAAGCCCATTGGTTTTGATCGATTTGAATGGTTTGATTGATTTTACAAATAACTGATTTGACTTGGAGACATGTTGGCTTGTTTTTCTTGTCGATTCAAGATTTTTTTTTGAAGTTCAAATGAATATTTTGTAGATGATTTGACAGTGTCTAATTTATTTTGACTAACCCAACAAACCCTAAAAGATTGACCTAGGGGGCCTTAGGGGCTCATTGATAGATGGCCTTACCTATGTAGAAATTCACAGAGACCTCGTAGTTCGATATGACCCTTGAATTTTTTTAAATGAAAAAGGACCAGTCATGATTTCATTTGACACACCTAAAGGAATAACTTAATACCTTGGGGTCACATTGATAGATGGCCTTGCCTACATCTAGTCATAGAGGACACATAGTTCAAAAATGACAAAGACTGACATGACTAACTTTGACTCTATTTTTGGGATTTTTTTTTTCTTTAAATTTATCTGAATATTTTTAGGCTTTGACATGTTTTGTTTTTTTTGGATTTTGAAGTTTTATGATATTTTTGTCTTTTTTGAATGGTTTATGATTTTTTTTGGATTTTGGATGATATGGGGAAGTTTAAATTTTTTTATGGATGATACACTGCAAGGACCATGACAAACTCATATGTATTATGTCTACAAGAAAGTGAGCCATCATGCACAAGAATCCAAGGAAAAACATGATATTTCCCCTAGTCAAGCTAAAAACCAATTGATAGGTGATGATAATGATCATGAAATTGTTTGACGCTGGAATGACACATTTGAAACAATGTGAGGATGATGATAATGTGACTAAAGAATCAAGTTTTGTAGGAAGGCTAGAAATTGATCCAAGGAGTATTTTGGATGATGCACTAGTATGCATAACAATATTGTATGGGTTAGACTTGTTGCATTTGGAATGACTTGGTTAGGACTAGATGGGATGATGGAGGGACGTTGGATAAGAGGATTAGAATCCTTAGACCATTGACAAGGTAAGACCAAGACATGTGATAGGTATGAAAGGATGATGGGTGGCTTTGGTACAATATAGGAGACATGAGGATTATTGGCTGAAAGAATTGTCATATTATCTCCAAGGACTACATTTTTGAAATGATAAGCAACATTTATAGGGTGTTGTACCCTTTACATAGAAAGCCCAAAGGGCCAAAAAATAAGCTATTTAAAACTGGGAAAGAACTAGGAAAGGGGGACAAAACTCACACAGAAACAACTGACAGACAACTATTGGAACATAGACTAAAACTTGGACAACCCCAAAATCAGAGGGGACCAATCTGACTCCCTTAACCCAAGGTCACAAGGATGTGACACATCGAGGGAGTCCCTTCTTATTTCTCAACACCATAGGCTAGGAAGAATTAGGGTCCAAGTCCAATGACCGAGGTGAGAGAAGTAGATCAACCGAAGCCACCAAGGGAAATGAGCCACCAAAAAGCAGGGGAGATGGCTACACAGGGGAGGAAATAGGAACAGGTAAAGGATCATCAAAAACAATCAATGAGGAACATGCAGGCTAAGACATAACAATGTCAGTAGATTGAGCCATCAGTGGCTCCACAAAAAGGTTAGCCGGAATAGGAGTAGACATAGGTTCTCAAGAAGTAGGGTCATCATCCTCATCCATCGAAGAAAATTCCAAGGGAGGAGAACCCACCATTAGATGATCTGAGAGAGCATCCTTCCACCAAGTAGCAACACCCTTGCAGCAGGCTTGTGGGCAATTAGAGGCCAAATGACCCACAAAGAAACATCTCCAAGGACTATGTTGCATAGAAATAAATTTTTCTTTTCTCCGAGGTATGGGTCTAGAAAAGGCTATGAAGGTAATGACATGATTCTTTATAGATAGTGTATGACCAAAGGATAGACATGTCAAGAGTTTTCCCAAAGCATGATTTATGTTTGTACCCCAGTCCTTAACAACATCAAATTAGGTGGAAAAATGGATGGAAATGGTAGGGCTTTAATGGATAGATGGAAATTTCATAAGAAATTTCATTTGAATGGTATGAGAGATGAGAAAAATTTCCCCCAAGTGTAATGTTCCACATAGATAATATCTTTTACACATGATTCCTTTTTTCCAAGTTTTCATCATGGTACTTATCCAAAATGCCATAAAAATGGTTTTCTCTATTGGGTGAAATTTTCTCTTCTCTTTTTTTGATTTTTTGATGTTTTTTTGGTTTCACCAAGACACCTGTTTTCCAAGTTTTCATCAAGGTGACATTTTTTTCTATTTTACAATTTATTTTCCTTTTTTTGGTATTTTTGATATTTCTAGATGGCCTTTCTATTTTAGTTTATTATCGAATGTTCTGAATCCATTGATGTTTCTGATGTGGATACTAGGGCCATGATATTCCAATAATGACCTTTATGAATTATTTTCCTTGTTAGGATCATAATACTTGCATACAACTGCTTGATGCCATTGTCATCCTTGTTTATACTAGAGTTGGACTTATTAGAATACACACATCGTGATAATGTGACATGAGAGACCTTATGATAAATATTTTCTGCCAAGATGTGATGGATTTGTGAGATAGGATTATGACGGATGATGGTAGATGTGGAGGGATTATTTGGACATTTGGATGAATCACTTTCTATTTTTAAAATTTGGGATGTTGGATGGTGGAGTTTAGAATTTTGATTGGGATAGCATTTGGGACCAACGCTTCATATGCATTGCTTGATGACCATTTTGAAAGGGGTGGAAATTTATTATATTTGGGATTCCTCTTTTCTTGTGGCTCCACATTTTGATTGACTTCTGGATGTGGAATATTCTCTTTGCTTAATCCTTTTTTATTTTGGATCCATTTAAATTCATTTGTCCACTTGGATTTTGCTTGATTCAATGGCCTTTGGCATTTGATTTTGAACTTTGGATTTGTATGAATTTTCTTTTTGTTGCTTCCAAATGATAGGCTTAAATAAATAGGAATGATATTTTATGGTGTGGATAGGAGTGTTGCAAGCAACCTTATGGTAAGAACTACTCATGGCCTCCATTATTTGTATCATATAAAATTTCCCCCAATATCGAGGAGGTACCACTAACATAATTAGATTTGTTGATTGATGAATAACCAAGCTCTTGATGTCTAAAATTTTCCTAAAACTGTACTAGCTATATAAATCCTTTCTCAAGTAGACCTAGTACTTTTCCTTGATGTTGCATGATCTAACAAATTTTGTTTCTGATGGGGTATTTTTTGTTTTAAAAAAAGATGCTAAACCATCATTGTGTATACAAACACTACTACTTGGAATCTTCTCCTTTGCAAGAAAGCCTTCTTTGATAAAAGTGGATGATCCTAGTGGATAGGATGTCTTAGCTTCATTGACATGTTGGATAATTTTGTTATTAACATATTTGGTCCGATTTTGTGACATATCAGATTCAGATGATTCTACTTGTGCTTCCAAGTCGATGTTGAAACCATATTTATGGTCATTATCATAGAGTCCTATGAATTCAGCTATAGCTTGATCATTTTTTAATATGTGTAGAATAGGAGACTCTTGTTCTAGAGGAAGATCATCTATGTGTCCTGTGGGAGAAAATGTCTCATCTGCAATGGTGGAGGTCATTGAAGTGTGGATGTCATGAAAAGGGTTAATATTTTGAACTATGATTGGTCTATCATGGATAAATTGATCTTGATTTGTTTTGAGGTTTATTTTCATTGGAGTGAAAATACAATGAGAGGGGAGTGGTGAATCAGTGTTCATAAATTCTTTAGAATTTTTTTTTGAAACTGAAAAGAACCATACATATGTTCTCATTTATCAGTCATAGTATCATTCATGTATTTGAATGCAATCATATAAACTAAAATGAGTAGTGTAACATTGCATTTTAAAGCAGTAAAGTACTAAAGCAAATTAATCATATAGACACAAAGAGACACAAGATATGCCGAGTGGAAAACCCTCTTGGGGTAGAAAAACCACTCCTAAACCTACTGCCTCTTTTCAGCTTTCATTTCAATAAATATTTTGACAAAGCCTCAATGACTAATTTCTGAGGACTGACTCAAGGATCACCAACCCCCCTGTTTATAGAAACCAATACCAAGGATCACTAATCCCTTATATATTTTTAATAGAACATACAGTAATACAAAGGATCTCTCTTTTTCTCCTATTTCTGTCAAGTGCCTCTTGATAGACAATGTATAGAATTCTCAAGAGTCAAGAATGATTCTTCAAGATTCCATCCATTATCGAATGTTGATATAGCTTGAAGAAAAATATCTAGTTACAGTGTCAATACAATTTTTCATCACAACATGTATTACATTGATATATATTTTCTTTCTTTTCTTACTGTTTGATTTTCAACCTTTTCCCATACAAAAACTACAAAAACTGGCTAAACACTGTGTTTTCCAAATTTTCAGCATGAAAAAATAGAATGGACTTTTGCATGTCTTAATAGTAATGCCCTTATTTCGAATTTTAATTTTCTATCATGATAGAGACCTAATCTCTCTGTTTTTGTATTTTTTCAAGAAAACATCATTACATTTTGGAAGTATTACAACTATAGCTCGAATTTCACTTTCCAATAATTATACAAGGTTGTTTTCAGGTTACAATTCAATTGTCAAGTAACAGTTCTTGATGATGCATAAATCAAGAGTGAAGGATTCTTTCTTTCTATCAAGGATAGAACAACAATATCCAAAAATAGAGGTGTGACAAAAAAAATTATTCACTAGCAGCCTACACATGTAGTGCTTACACAAAATGGTAAGAACACATCTTTTAAAATAAAGAAAAATAACCATTTTACCCTCGCAAAAACAACAATGCAACTGAAGTCTAATTTTAGCAATTGAAACCTCATACAAAATATACCCAAAAACAGTTACCCATGAACCCAGATGAAGCTAAGAGAATATTTCATGAACAGTACCTAGTATAGTAAATGCACTTTTTAAGAAACTGAAACAACAATGCCCAATAACCAAAATCATTATGATGTCAAACTGAAATAGTAAGATGAATCAAATAAGAATGGTTACCAACAATTTCAAGAGTGAAATGGAAAATATTCTTGAGGTATCACTTATACGCACTATCCAAAACAAAATGAATCACAAAACATATGATGATCTTCAGAAGATGCAGCCAAGAAACTTTATAAATGAACCCAAATGATTAATTGATCTGATTTGAGAGTATTTTGAATTTCTCATAATTAGAAATTATAAAGCCTTTAAAAATATCATGATAATCTCTAATATATTTGCAAAAACATTTTAAAACCAATCATTTCAGACTTCTCTATTGAAAGTAATAGGCATTTTTCATTTTTTATTTACAAAAGAGAGATAGCGTAGCTCGAAATAACCTTGTCTGCAAACTAACAGATCTAGAGGGAAATCTAAAGATAAATACCTGACAAATGAAGTTGTTGTCAAGAAACAAGATTACAATATTTTTAGACATCTGTAGCAGCCAGGAAAACTTCAAGATACGGGCCTTCACCCAGCGGCAGAAAGAAAAAAAAAAGAAATGACCATAGTGCTGGTCCTCTCATGTCCCTCACATGATGTCAAAGATTAGTGAAGTAGTAGAAAGAATAGTGAAATGGCTGAGAGATACCCAACTCAATGATGGCAGCCAGAGAGAGGTTCCAAACCCTCAAACAGAGAAGCATAATGATTTTCCCTAAACATTCACATCAATCAAAAACAAATTCCTTTGCAAATTATGATAACATTTGGAGTCTGAGAGGACAAAAAAGATAATGAAAGAACTCATAATGCTAATTGAAATCTGTGGCCAAAGCAATCCAAAGTCATGCCGACTGAATCATTGCACGAATAAAACACAAAGCATGTGTAATGCCAATTCAAATAAGGACAAGCATCATTATTTCATGTGAAGGGTCGAATACATAAGACTTTATGTTCCCATGTAGCCAAAGAAAAGTTACTTCCAATGTGACAAGTAAAAACATAATCAAACCAAATAAATGTTGTTGGCCTTGAAGCCTAGAGATTTATCCACCTTAAGGACAAATCATATCCAAATAATTGATAATTCGTTTACCTTTGACCTAAGCTGATTTTCCACCTTATTAAAAATCCAATGCCATATTGTGCCAAATATAACGGCTAAAGCCAAGATATATAAATTAAAACCAAAAATGATAGCCACCTCATTATGACCAAAGCAATATAAAAATTCCAATGGTATCCAAAAAGCCATAAACACAATAATGATTAATCCCTTATGATATGCCAGAAACTGAATACCGAGAGCTTAAATAAACATTATCAGACTATTCCTCATACCCATGCCACTGACTGAAAATGGACAAATATATCTTTGATGAATATGAAGACATGTTTCATTGTCAAGATTCTTGTAACTAATCAAGCCAAAAAATAATCAATATGTAGAAGAACTATAACCAAAATGCCAAATACATGTAATTAAGTACATCACTGAAAAATAATTGTTAGAGCATAAATATATCACCTGAACAATGGAGCAAAGAACCTATAACCAGAATACCTCTACCGAGATCTGCACATGGATCCAAGATATCAAAGCCACAAAAAAAATATAAATAATCAAGTAAATGTGGAAAATAGACAAGAAGAACACTTGAGATAGTAACCAGCAAGATGCCAGAGTATCACAAATTGACATCAAGGACAAAATAGTAGAAGAGGGATTCAACAAACTCCCCCTTTGTCCTTGATGGCAAAAAATGAGCCACCAAGCCAAGATGAAGTACAAGAACTGAATGCTCATAATTATCCCCCTTTTTTTCATAAGGACAAAGGAAGATATACAACAAGCAACATCTCCCCATTTGCTTCATGAAATACAACAACCAACTAGTACCTAGCTAAAACAAATACATGACCATGGACAACTATGACCAGTAAAATATATTGAATTCATGATCCTCAACAACCTTTAGCATTATTCTAAATGTCAGTTCAACAAAACCATAAGAATCACCACTATCCAAGCAACCTAAAAAAAGATCCATAATCAAAACTACAGATCAAGGCTAACTGTTCAACCTTCTGATCTTATTAAACTACATCCTTCATTATCAACTGTAAGTACACAATTACCAGTATGAATAACCATGCACAAGTGCATATCCTATTGTAATGAGCATATGGAAAATATCAGTACCATCATATAAAAACTAAGAGCATGCCATGAAACATGTGAACCAAGAACCAGCTATTAATTGTATGTACCATCCAGATTATGTAAGTGTGTCATCAAAGCCTATATAGTTACCAAAGATAAGCAACCACTATAAAAATTTGAAATTCAATAAAGCCAGTGAAACCAAACTATAAATACAATTAGAGCAACGAAAAATGATATGCAAGCTATAAGAGATCAACATTAGAACCAAGCTCCCCCAACAAGGAAGCTTCACAAAAAATTCCTTTATGATTTGTTCTCTAGAATGACATCTTTTACCAGAATAACACAAAGTAGCCAACTTTGTAGCATGCAGTCCACTGCATAAGTCTCAAGACACTTAAAACAATCAGTATCAAGAAAAAAAAAATTGTCAAGAAAAAAAATTGATCATTTGATGCGTATTGAGAACCTCGTCATCCAAGAATATCCAAAATTTTATCACTTTTTTTTGTTGTCCTCAAGTACACGTATACAATAGAAACATAATCAAAGTCAAAAAATACTGCATCAAAAACCATAATTCCAGAAAAAAGAATTTGTAGCAACAACTTAGTATGCTATTCAAGTATCTTAAGCTCATGAATATCTTTTAGTAACACAAACTATCACCTATTCTGATAAGTACAAAGAAAAGATATTAATCCTTTTGGCCAAACCAATACATTATAGCAAGGTAAGGTTAATCACAATTTAATCACCAAAGGTGGACAATGTAATTGTGTCAGAGGTATATTTTACTGTGGGCACTCCAAAAGAAACAAAAGGTATCAAATACATCAACATCAAAAGTCATATGAGAAAAATCATCTTCTAACTTAATGATGATATAGATGGATCATTGCAATAAGGTAGTTATCATCACACACTGTCACTATTATTCCCAACATGACAATAAAAACAAATCTGTGTCCTGCATTTGATGAGAAATGGGTTATGAAACAACAAAATTCTCCTACCTTTTATTTGATATCAAAGGGGTTTATTCAGAAAGCATTAATCATCTCTCCTTGTCTTCATACAACCTTTTAAATGCTCAGAGATGATTCTTGTGCAGCATGCACAAGATTTATTTCTTCATTCTTTTTTTCTTCTCCATAATTGTATAGGCTTTTTTTTCACCTTACACACGGTATTATTTTCCTTTTGTTTGATCATGTAGTCCCTAGAAGGCTTTGTGAAACTTTTCTTACACCACTATGCTTTGTGTCCAAACCTATTACACCTATAACATATAATAGAGTTGTCCAAGCCATAGAGAGAGGAATTTCTTCTGGTCACATTGTATGAGTCTCTCCTGATATTTCTCACCTGATTGTTTTCATTTCTAGATGTGTCAAAGAGATTATAGAAATTTCCCTTAGTCCTTCTTCTTGCAGCAATAGCTTTCCAAGCTTATTTTTAATCTCACATCCCTGTGAAGTGAACAAGACATGATAGCCACTATCACATATTTTACTGACACTCAAAAGGTTGTATTTAAATCCTTCTACGTATTACACATTGTAAATAGGAGTGTCTTTATTCAGAAAAAAGTGAACCTCTACCTTTGATTTTTATACTTGAATTATCTCAAAACTTGACATAACCACCTATATAATCTTAAAGATTAGTGAATTTTTCTTTATCACCAGTCATGTGGTTTGAACAACCACTGTCCAAGACCCATAAGTCCTTTTTCTTAGAGTGGAAATTAGTTTGAGGAAACATAGTTTGTTCTATGTTGTTGATAGCTTTGGTGTCCAAAATTTGATAGTTTTCAGTTATTTATTTTGTTGATCAGCATTGCATTGCTTAACATAATGACCCAAAGAATTACATGTGAAACATCCAATCTATCTTGTAAAACCATGATTCTACCTAAAGCCAAATCTAGGAATTCTAGAATTCATAAATCTGCAAGAGTTTACTTTGTGACAAAATTTATTGCAGAAGTAACAGTACCCACAAAAGAGAGGGTAGGAGTTGTAAACCATTATGTTGCTCCTAATAGGATGAATATGATCCTTCACAAAATATGGATGTTTGAGTTCAGGGCTTTTGTTTCTAGCCACAACATTGTCATTTTCACTGTTATTTGATCATTCACCTTTCACAAAACCAATTCTTGTTTTATCATTGTTTAGTTTCTGTTTACTGAGCATGTCATTTAGTTTAGGAGTTCTTTCATATTTCTCAATAGTCTTCCTGAGATCTACAATCTCATGTTCAAGTTTTTGAATTCCTTGGTCTTTAATACTTATGCCAATGCGAAGACAATTTTCAACTCCCTTGGATTCTTCAAGTTGATTTTTTAATGAAATTATCTCAAGATTTATGAGTTGCTCTTGTGAACTATCTTGAACAACATTCTGTTCTTGAGCACGCAACTGTTTCTTAAGTTTTATTAGCTCTTTTAGATCACATTTCAGTTCTCCTTCATAATCCACTTCACCTTCTTCAACATCATTGTTGTTTATTTCATCTTGTTGAATGATTTCAGCCATGAATAAATTTTCATCCTCTTCATCTAAAGAATCTTCAAATTAAGAGTCTGTCTCATTTTTGCTGAATAAAATTTTCTTCTTTTTGAAAATAAATTTTTGTTTGGGTCTATAAGCATTTTTCTTGACAAATCTTTCAGATTTTTCGTTATCACTATTTGTGTCACCATAGGGGCAATTTGCAGCAAAGTGGCTTATTTTTCCACAGTTAAAGCATTTGAAGGGAAGTTTTCCTTTATACTTTCCAAAACCCTTTTTGAGTTTCCTCACAAAGTGGGATTCTTTAGAATCAAAAAATTTTGATTCGGAGAGCTCATCCCTTTCTTTCATTTCAACATTAAATGCTACTTCTTTTGTAGTGGTATTGTTTTTACTAATCCTCATTTCATAGGTAGTCAAGGTTCCTTGAAGGATGTCAAGGGTAAGCTAGGTAAAGTGTTTCTTTTCTTCTAGAGTACCTATCTTAGCTTCAAATTTTGTTGGTAAGGTTTTGATGACCTTGGTTACAACATCAAATTCCTTGACTTCTTCTCCGAAACCCTTCATTGCATTTACTATTTCATCAACTCTCAAAAAGTAGTCAGCTAATTTTTCATCATCCCTCATTTTTAGTTCTTCAAACTGGTGTTTTAGAATGAGGACTTTAGACTGTTATACCTTTTCATTTCCTTGATAGATAGTTTCAAGTTTAGTCTAGATTTCATTGGCAGAAATGTAGTGCATGACTTTGATGAAGACATCTTTAGTCAGAGCACACAGAAGAGCGTGCTTTTCTCTTGTATTGGTTTCATATATTTTCTTTTCATCAGAAGTAGTTGGAAAACTAGCTAGTACAATGTACCTAGACAATACTATGCTCCAAACATCTAGGTCAATCAAAGTTAAATAAGTCTCCATTCTGATTTTCTAGAATACATAATCAATTCCATCAAATAATGGAGCCCTAGTCATGGAAGTACTTTCATGAGCTTGAAACATTTTGAATAGACTCCAAGTCCAGAATCAATCCTAGGTTGGAAAGACCTATTAGAGGACCCTATTCTCTGATACCAACTGTTGGAGTGAAAATACACTGAGAGTGGGGGGGGGGGGTGAATCAATGTTTATAACTTCTTTAAAATATTTAATTGAAACTGAAAAGAACCATACATTTTTTCTCATTTATCATTGATAGTATTATTCATGTATTTAAATCCAATCATATAAAATGAGATGAGTAGTGTAACACTGTATTTTAAAGTAGTAAAGTATGAAAGCAAATGAATCAAAGAGACACAAATAGACACAAGACTCTATTTCTCCTTTTTCTATCAAGTGCCTCTTGACAAACAATGTATAGAATTCTCAAGAGTCAAGAATGACTCTTTAGGATTCCATCCATTATCGAATCTTGATACAGCTTGAAGAAAAAGATCTAGTTACTCTGTCAATACAATTTTTCATCACAAACTGTATTACATTGATATTACTTTATTTTCTTTTCTCACTGTTTGATTTTCAACCTTTTCCCATACAAAAACTACAAAAACTGACTACAGACTGTGTTTTCCAAAATTTCAGCATGAAAAAATAGAATGGACTTTCACATGTCTTAATAGTAATGCCCTTGTTTCAAAAAAAAAAACTATGTCATGATAGAGCCCTAATCTCTCTATTTTTGTCTTTTTTATAGAAAACATCATTACATTTTGGAAGTATTAAAACTATAGCTCAAATTTCACTTTCCAAAAATTATACAAGGTTGTTTTCAGGTTACAATACAATTGTCAGGTAACAGTTCCTGATGTTGCAGAGATCAAGAGTGAAGGATTATTTCTTTCTATCAAGGATAGAACAACAGTATCCAAAAAGAGGTGTGACAAAAAATTTTCTTCACTAGCGGCCTGCACATGCAGTGATTACACAAAATGGTAAGAACAGATCTTTTAAAATCAAGAATAATAACCATTTTACCCTGGTAGAAAAAAAAAAATGCAACTGAAGTATAATTTTAGCAATTGAAACCTCATACAAAATATACCTATAAATAGTTACCCATGAACCTAGATGAATATAAGAAAATATTTCTTGAACAATACCCAGTATAGTAACTGCACTTTTTAAGAAACTGAAATAGCAATACCCAATAATTGAAATCATTATGATGTCAAACTAAAACAGTAAGCTGAATCAAATAAGAATGATTACCAACAAATTCAAGAGTGAAATGGAAAAGATTCTTGCTATATCACTTATACCCACTATGCAAAAAAAAATGAATCACAAAGCTTATGATGATCTTCAGAAGATGTAGCCAAAAAACTTTATTAATGAACCCAAATGATTAACCCATCTACTTTGAGAGTATTTTGAATTCCTCATAACCATAAATTATTAACCCTTTAAAATTTTCATGATAATCTTTAATAGATTTGCAGACACATTTTAAAACCAATCATTTCAGACTTCTCTATTGAAAGTAATAGACATTTTTTATTTTTGATTTGCAAAAGAGAGATAGCATAGCTCAAAATAACCTTGTCTGCAAAGTAATGGATCTTGAGAGAATTTTAAAGATAAATACCTGAAAAATGAAGTTTCTATCAAGAGACAAGATTACCGAATTTGTAGACATTTGTAGCAGCCCAGAAAACTTCCAGATACGGGCCTTCACCCAGCGGCAAAAAGAAAAAAAATGGAATGACCATAGTGCTTGTCCTCTCATATCCCTCACACATTGTCAAAGATTAGTGAAGAAACAACAAGAATAGTGAAATGGATGAGAGATACCCAACTCAATGATGGCGGCCAAAGAGAGGTTCCAAACCGTCAAACAGAGAAGCATAACGATTTTCCCTAAACATTCACATCAAGCAAAAATGAATTACTTTGCAAATGATGATAACATTTGGAGTCCGAGAGGACAAAAAATATAATGAAAGAACTCATAATTATGATTGTAATCCATGGCCAAAGAAGTCCAAAGTCATGCCGACCAAATCGTTGCCCGAATAAAACACAAATCATGTGTAATTCTGATTAAAATAATGACAAGCATTATTTCATGTGAAGGTTCGAATACATAAGACTTTATGTTCCCATGTAGCCAAGGCAAAGTCACTTCCAATGTGACAAATAAAAACATAATCAAACCAAATACATGTTGTTGGCCTTGAAGCCTATAGATTTATCCACCTTAAGGCCAAATCATATGCAAATAATTGATAATTCGTTTACCTTTGACCTAAGATGATTTTCCACCTTATTAAAAATTCAATGCCATAGTGTGCCAAAGATAATGGCCAAAGACAAGAGATAGCAATTAAAACCAAAAATGATAGCCACCTCAATATGACCAAAGCAATATAAAAAGTCCAATGCTATCCAAAATTCCATAAACACAATAATGATTAATCTCTTATAATATGCTAGAATTTGAATACCAAGAGCTTAAAAAAACATTATCAGAATATTCCTCATACCCATGCCACTGACTGAAAATGGAGGAATATATCTTTGATGATTATCAAGACATGTTTCATTGTCAAGATCCTTGTAACTGATCAGGCCAAAAAATAATCAAACTATAGAAGAACTGTAACCAGAATGCCAAATACATGTAATTAAGTGCATCACTTTAACATAATTGTTAGACCAGAAATATATCACCTAATCAATGCAACAAAGAACTTGTAACCAAAATACCTCTACTGAGATTTGCACATGGATCCAAGATATCAGAGGCACCAAGATAATATAAGTAATGAAGTAAATGTGCCAAATAGACAAGCATAACAACTGAGATAGTAACCAACAAGATGCTAGAGTATCAAAAATTGACATCAAGCACAAAACAGAAGAGGAATTCAACAAACTCCCCCTTTGTCCTTGATGACAAAAATTGAGCCACCAAGCCAAGATGAAGTACAGGAACTGAATGCTCATAATTCTCACCCTTTTGTCATAAGAACAAAGGAAGATATACAATGACCAATATATCCCCATTTTCTTCATGAAATACAACAACTAACTAATACCTAGCTGAAACAAATGCATGCCCATGCACAACTGTGACCAGTAACATATACTGAATTCATGATCCTAAAAAACCTTTAGCGTAATTCTCATTGTCAGTTCAACATAAACATCAGCATCACCACTATCCAAGAAACCTGACAACAAATCCATAATCAATACTATAGATCAAGGCTAACGGTTCTACTTTTTGATCGTACTAAACTACATCCTTCATTGTCAACTGTAAGAACATAGTTACCAGTATGAATAACCATCCTTAAGTGCATATCTTGTTGTACGGAGCATATGGAAAACATCAGTACCATCATATAAAAACTAAGAGAATTCCATGAAACATGTGAACCATGAACCAATTGTTCACAGTATTTACCATCCAGATTATGTAAGTGTGTCATCAAAGCCAGTATAGTTACCAAAGATAAGCAACCACTATAAACATATGAAAGCCAATATAGCCAGTGAAACCAACTGTAAATACAACTAGAGCAATGAACAATGATAGGCAACATATAAGAGAGCAACATTGGAACTAAGGTACCCCAAGAAGGAAGCTTAAAAAAAATTCCTTTATGATTTGTTCTCCTGAATAAAATCTGGTACCAGAATAACACAAAGCAGCCAACTCCATAGCATGCAGTCCACTGCATAAGTCTCAAGACACTTAAACCAATCAGTATTAAGAAATAAACAATTGTCAAGAAAAAAAATTGATCATTTGATGCATATTGAGAACCTCATCATCCAAGAGTATCCAAAATCTTCCCCTGTCTTCATACAACCTTTTAAATGCTTAGAGATAATTCTTGTGCAACATGCACAAGATTTCGTTCTTCATTATGCTTTTCTTGCTTTCTTCTCCATACTTATATAGGCTTTGTTTTCTCCTTACACACGGTATTATTTTCCTTATGTTTGAACATGTAATCCCTAGAAGGCTTTGTCAAGCTTTTCTTACACCACTGCGCTTTATGTCCAAACCTATTACACCTATAACATATAATAGAGTTGTCTAGGCTATAGAGAGAGGAATTTCTTTTGGTCACATTGTATGATTCTCTCTTGATATTTCTCACATGATTGTTTTCATTTCTAGATGTGTCAAGGAGATTGTAGACATTTCCCTTAGTCCTTCTTCCTGTAGCAATAGCTTTTCCAAGCTTATTTTTAATCTCACATCCTTGTGAAGTGCACTAGAATTGAAAGCCATTGTCATATATTTGACTAACACTCAGAAGGTTGTATGTAATCCTTCTACATAATATACAATGTAAATACGAGTGTCTTCATTCAGAAAAAGTGAACCTCTACCTTTGATTTTTATACTTGAATTATCTCCAAACTTCACATAACCACCTACATAATCTTCAAGCTTAGTGAATTTTTCTTTATCACCAGTCATGTGGTTTGAACAACCACTGTCCAGGACCCATAAGTCCTTTTTCTCAGAGTGGAAATAAGTTTGAGAAAACATAGTTTGTTCTATGTTGTTGACAACTTTGGGTTTCCAGACCTTGATAATTTTCAAATGTTTATTCTGCTGATCAACATTGCATTGCTTAGCAGAATGGCCCAAAGACTTACATGTGAAACATCTAATCTTTCTTGCAAAACCATGATTCTGCCTAAAGCCAAATCTAGGAATTCTAGAATTCATAAATCTGCAAGAGTTTACTTTGTGACCAAATTTATTGCAAAAGTAACAGTACCCATAAAAGAGAGGGTAGGAGTTGTAAACCATTTTCTTGCTCCTAATAAGATGAATATAATCCTTGACAAAATTAGGATGTTTGAGTTCAGGGATTTTGTTTCCAGCAAAAACATTGTCATTTGCTTTATTATTTCAGCATTCACCTTTCACAAAACCAATTCTTGCTTTATCATTGTTCAGTTTTTGTTTACTGAGGATGTCATTCAGTTTAAGAGTGCTTTCATATTTCTCAATAGTCTTCCTAATATCTACAATCTCCTGTTCAAGTTTTTAAATTTCTTGGTCTTTAAAACTTATTCCAATGCGAAGAAAATATTCAACTCTCTTGGATTCTTCAAGTTGAGTTTTTTATGAAATTATCTCAAGATTTATGAGTTGCTCTTGTGAACTATCTTGAAAAACATTTTGTTCTTGAGAATGCAACTATTTCTTAAGTTTTGTCAGCTCTTTTAGAGCACATTTCAGTTCTCCTTCATAATCCACTTCAACTTCTTTAGCATCATTGTTGTTTGTTTCATCTTGCTAAATAATTTCAGCCATGAATAGATTTTCATCCTCTTCATCTAAAGAATCTTCAAATTCAGAGTATGTCTGTTTTTTGCTGAACACACTTTTCTTCTTTCTGAAATTGAATTTTTGTTTGGGTTGATAAGCCTTTTAATTGGCAATTTTTTTAGATTTTTCGTTATCACTATTTGTGTCACCATAGGGGTACTTTGTAGAAAAGTGGCCTATTTTTCCATTGTTAAAGCATTTGAAGAGAAGTTTTCCCTTATAATTTCTAGAACCCTTTTTGAGTTTCCTCACAAAGTAGGATTCTTTAGAATCAAAAAATTTTGATTCAGAGAGCTCATCCCTTTCTTTCCTTTCAGCATGAAATTCTACTTCTTTTGTAGTGGTGTTGTTTTTACTAATCCTCATTTCATAGGAAGTCAAGGTACCTTGAAGGTTGTCAAGGGTAAGTTGGGTAAAGTGTTTCTTTTCTTCTAGAGTAGCTTTATTAGCTTCAAATTTTGTTGGTAAGGTTCTGATGACCTTGGTTACAACATCAAATTCATTGACTTCTTCTCCCATACCCTTCATTGCATTTACTATTTCATCAACTCTCAAAAAGTAGTCAGCTAATTTTCATCGTCCCTCATTTTTAGTTCTTCAAATTGGTGTTTTAGAGTGAGGACTTTAGACTGTTTCACCTTTTCATTTCCTTGATAGATAGTTTCAAGTTTAGTCCAGATTTAACTGGCAGAACTGCAGTGCATGAATTTGATGAAGACATCTTTAGTCAGAGCACACATAAGAGCATGCTTTTCTCTTGCATTGGTTTCATATATTTTCTTTTCATCAGAAGTAGTCGGCAAAGTAGCTCGTATAGTGTACCCAGACATCTAGGTCAATCAAAGTTAAATAATTCTCCATTCTAACTTTCTAGAATACATAATCAGTTCCATGAAATAAAGGAGCTCTAGTCATGGAAGTACCTTCATGAGCTAAATACATTCTGAATAGACTCCAAGTCGAGAATCAATCCTAGGTTGGAAAGACCTATCAGAGGACCCTATGCTCTGGACATCTAGGTCAATCAAAGTTAAATAAGTCTCCATTCTAACTTTCCAGAATACATAATCAGTTCCATGAAATAAAGGAGCTCTAGTCATGGAAGTACCTTCGTGAGCTAAATACATTCTGAATAGACTCCAAGTCTAGAATCAATCCTAGGTTGGAAAGACCTATCAGAGGACCCTATGCTCTCATACCAATTGTTGGAGTGAAAATACATGGAGAGTGAGGGTTGAATTAGTGTTTATAAATTCTTTAAAAAAATTAATTGAAACTGAAAATAACCATGCATGTGTTCTCATTTATCAGTGATAGTATCATTCATGTATTAAAATGCAACCATATAAACTAAAATGAGTAGTGTAACATTTCATTTTAAAGAAGTAAAGTATTGAAGAAAATGAATCATAGAGACACAAATAGACACAAGATATGCCGAGTGAAAAACCCTCCTGGGGTAGAAAACCCACTCCTGAACCTGTTGTCTTTTTCAAGCTTTCATTTCAATAAATATTTGGACAAAGTCTCAATGGCTCATTTCTGAGCATCGACTCAAGGAGCACCAGCCCCTCTGTTTAGAGACACCAATCTCAAGGAGCACTAAACTCTTATATATTTTTAATAGAACATACAATAATACAAAGGATATCTCTATTTCTCCTTTTTCTATCAAGTGCCTCATGACAAACAATGTGTAGAATTCTCAAGAGTCAAGAATGACTCTTCAGGATTCCATCCATTATCAAATCTTGATACAACTTGAAGAAAAATATCTAGTTATTGTGTCAATAAAATTTTTCATCACAAACTATATTACATTCATATATCTTTTCTTTCTTTTCTCACTGATTTATTTTAAACCTTTCCCATACATAAACTACAAAAACTGACTACACACTGTGTTTTCCAAATTTTCAGCATGGAAAAATAGAATGGACTTTTGCATGTCTTAATAGTAATGCCCTTGTTTCAAAAAAAAAAAATTGTCATGATAGAGCCCTTATCTCTCTATTTTTATCTTTTTTACAGAAAACATCATTACATTTTGGAAGTATTACAACTATAGCTCGCATTTCACTTTCTAGAAATTATGCAAGGTTGTTTTTAGGTTACAGTACAACTATCGATTAACAGTTCCTGATGTTCCAGAGATCAAGAGTGAAGGATTATTTCTTTCTATCAAGGACAACACATCAGTATCCAAAAATAGTGGTGTGACAAAAACTATTCTTCACTAGCGGCCTGCACATGCAATGCTTACACAAAACGGTAAGAACACCTCTTTTAAAATCAAGAATAATAACCATTTTATCCTGGTAGAAACAAAAATGCAACTGAAGTATAATTTTAGCAATTGAAACCTCATACAGAATATACCTAGAAACAGTTACCCATGAACCCAGATGAAGCTAAGAGAATATTTCATGAACAATACCTAGTATAGTAACTACACATTTTAAGAAACAGAAGCAACAATGCCCAATAACTGAAATCATTATGATGTCAAAATGAAATAGTAAGATGAATAAAATGAGATTAGTTACAAATGACTTCAAGAGTCAAATGAAAAAGATTCTTGAGGTATCACTTATACCCACTATCCAAAACAAAATGAATCATAAAACTTATGATGATCTTCAAAATATGCAGCCAAGAAACTTTATAAATGAACCCAAATGATTAACAGATCTGATTCAAGATTATTTTGAGTTTATCATAACTAGAAATTATAAACCCTTTAAAACTATCATGATAATAATTAATAGATTTGCAAACACATTTTAAAACTAATCATTTCAGAATTCTCTGTTGAAAGTAATAGGCATTTGTCATTTTTCATTTGCAAAAGAGAGATAGTATAGCTTGAAATAACCTTGTCTGTAAAGTAATGGATCTGGAGAGTAGTCTAAAGATAAATACCTGACAAATGAAGTTGTTGTCAAGAAACAAGATTACCAGATTTGTAGACAATTGTAGCATCTAGGACAACTTCCAGATACGGGCCTTCACCCAACGGTATTAAGAAAAAAGTGTAACGAACATAGTGTTTGTCCTCTCATCTCCCTCACATTTTTTTAAAGATTAGTGAAGAAGCAACAAGAATAGTGAAATGGCTAAGAGATACCCAACTCAATGATGGAGGCCAGAGAGAGGTTACAAACCCTCAAACAAAGAAGCATAATGATTTTCCTTAAACATTCACATCAACCAAAAACAAATTCCTTTGCAAATGATGATAAAATTTGGAGTCCGAGAGGACAAAAAAGATAATGAAAGAACTCATAATAATAATTGAAATCCATGGCCAAAGCAGCCCAAATTCATGCCGACCAAATCATTGCCTGAATAAAAGACAAATAATGTGTAATGTTGATTCAAATAATGAAAAGCATTATTTCATGTGAAGGGTCGAATACATAATACTTTATGTTCCCATGTAGCGAAGGAAAAGTCACTTCCAATGTGACAAGTAAGAACTTAATCAAACCAAATACATGTTGTTGGCCTTGAAGCCTAGAGATTTATCCACCTTAAGGCCAAATCATATGCAAATAATTGATAATTCATTTACCTTTGACCTAGAATCTGATTTTCCACCTTATTAAAAATCTAATGCCATAGTGTGCCAAAGATAATGGCCAAAGCTAAGAGATATCAATTAAAACCAAAAATGATAGCCACCGCATTAGGACCAAAGCAATATAAAAATTCCAATGGTATCGAAAATTCCATAAATATAATAATGATTAATCCCTTATAATATGCTATAATTTGAATACCGAGAGCTTAAAAAAACATTATTAGACTATTCCTCATACCCATGCCACTGACTGAAAATGGATGAATATATCCTTGATGAATATCAAGACATGTTTCATTGTTAAGATGCTTGTAACTAATCAAGTCAAAAAATAATCAATCTATAGAAGAACTGTAACCATAATTCCAAATACATGTAATTAAGTGCATCACTAATACATAATTGTTAGACCAGAAATATATCACATGATCAATGGAGTAAAGAACCTGTAACCAGAATACCTCAACCAAAATCTGCACATGGACCCAAGATATCAGAGCCACCAAGATAATATAAATAATGAAGTAAATGTGCCAAATAGAAAAGCAGAACAAGTAAGACAGTAACTACCAAGATGCGAGAATATCACAAATTGACATCAAGGAAAAAATAGCACAAGAGGGATTCAAAAATTTCATCATGCTTTGGATAATTCTCCTGACATATGTCTAATAATTTAGACAATGGAATGATATGGTTTTCTTCAATGGACTCAATATTTTGACATGGCAATGATGGAGTTTCAATGGCAATAAATTTTCTGGGATTGGTAGGAAATGCGGAAATGATTTTGATAGATGGCTTGATGGTGTATGAGTATCATTTTGACTAGATTGTCTTTCTTTTCATTTCGAAGTTGAACAAGTTTCCTTGCTAGTCATCCTTGGAGAGCATTAATTACCATGGTCTTATTGGATGTTATAGTGGATTGGGATGTAGTGGATTGGAATGGACTAGTGGATGAAGAGTTAAGATAGGATGTAGGGGTTTGGAGGGGATTAATGGAAGGTTGACTAGTGTAGGAGGGGCTTGGAATAGATTAGTGGAAGGTTGGTTGGGATAGGATGTGAATTCTTGGTATGGATTAATGGAAGGTTGTTTTCCCTTCTCAATGTTAGGATAAATATATCTAATGGATGTGCCAAGTGACTCTCGATAGTGAGGGTATATGGATGAATGACTAGGGCTTATCGATTGTTGGTAAGAAGGGTATGTGGGTAGTTGACCATGGGTTTAGGTTGATTGATATTTGGATTTTATGAATTCCTTTTGAAGTCTTTGGATTATTGGGCTTGACCATTTCTGATTAATTGGTATTAAAATTGACTAGAAAGCATATCAAGATGGATGGAAGACATCATGGTGAGGTAATGTTGCTATGATGAAAATGTGATGTTATGATGAAAGGTGGAGTATGAATTTAAGGTATGTGATATCATTTCTAAGGTATGACAATGCAAAGGTATGACCTAAGCCTAAGGTATGCAACCTAATCCATTTTTTTGGATATTTTTTATATAAGGATACCTAAAAATGATAGCACAATTAATGATCAAAGTAACAATAGTTAAGTTGCAAATAATGTAATGTCACAATGATAAAAAATGAAAAGTATGTCTATGACAAGGTGTAGCATTAAAAAAAGGGTCCTTTGGCTTTTTCGTGCTCATTTAGGTCCTCCTTGTGGATTTTGGCTTAATGTTGTCTTGATTTAGTGTTGTAATGTTGATAACACATTCACATTAGGTCTTAGGCCCTTGTGAACTAATGAATTTTAACGGTACCTTGCAAAGTTGTTGTAAAGTTTTGTAACACACTTTCACACTTTTCTAGGGTTTTATCAATTAAAGAAGCATAATAAACATAATTTGAATCATTATTTACATTAATCTTGCCTTATTTGGTGTGTTGTAAAGTGTTGTAACACACTGTCACATTCCTCTAGGCTTGTCATTAGTAATTGGTCTTTCTTATGCTTTAATTGGCCCCATTTTACATCCACAAGCCTTATTTATGTGTATTTTTTAAGATAATCCCAACAAAAAGCATTTAAAACATCAAAATCCCCAAAACCCACTTCAAATTCCTAAGGTGTGACTCATTCACCATTCTAGGTGAATGAGTCCCCTTCGGTGGGATCCATTTTCCCAACGCAGTGAATGAGTCCCATTTAACTCAAAATAAAATTTAATTTAAATCTTAAGTAGGATTTTATTCTCCAAGATCCAATGTCGGCTTGTAGTGTTGTAATTTCAAGAATTCTTGCATAATTGTGTATAAATACAAGGTTCTTTCACTCATTTTCATCCTAAAATTCTAACAAATAATAAATTGATTCATATAGAAAATTGAGTTCACAAGAGAATTTGAGAAAGAGAAACCAAGGCTTTCAAAGGTAGATTATCAAGCATTCAAGAGCATTTAAGAGCATCAATAATAATGTCAAAGATCACATTCTTCATGTTTTTTACTGTGCTCAAAATTGTGATGTAGAGTTCATGATCCAAGCAAGCATTACATTCAAGATCTATCAACATCGAGCAAGAGTCAAGAATGACATCCATTACAACCATTTCAAGCATAATTGTAGCACTTTATTGCTAGGGTTTGGTGAGTTGCATCATTACTTTTTTCCATTCATCATTCTCCCTTTACATTTGCTTTCATTTCAAGGTTTAATTACCAACAATGGGTTTGACCAAGGAAAACCCCTATTCTCTAACCCCACAACCATTTTTCCCTCATCCTATGTGTGATTTGTAGGTCTAGGTTGCAGATTTTTCAAGGAGAAAATTTGGAGAAAACTTGTCAAAGTTTCTATTCAACCTTGAAGAAGCTTGGAGAAGACCTACAAGTGTTATTTTGTATATTGAGATCTAAAAACAAGCTAGGAAGAGTAGAGTAGACCGAGAGGCATATAATCCACTTCAGAATATCTAGAAAAGTAGAAGATGACTGATTCACCACTTTTGGCGAATCATTCCCACTATACAGGCTTGAACAAGATTTTTACAGATTTGGATACCCTTTTGGCTGAAACTTGTTCCTGCACCTTTTCCTAAAAATTGTATTGATTCACCCAGCCTACTGAATGAGTCCCAGTCAGCATAAATAATAAATTTTCTAGTGTTCTAGACCTCCATTTTGCCTTCTTCAATCTCCCAGGTGCACACTTTCAGTTTCATAGCATTTTACAACATTTTACTTATCTTTCTAATTCATCTTGCATACTACACTATGTATTCAAACATTTCCTTTTCCAAGTTTACACTTGGTGGTGAACCCCTCATTTCTTATCATTCAACCCTTTAGGGCATTCCTTTGCCAGATTTCAATCTCCTTTGCATTGAAATCTCAAGGGTTTTTTCTTAATTGAAACACCTCAGAAGAAAATTGACCTCTCTCCTTTTAGGTGGGTATGTGTAGGATCATCATGGAAAAACCATTTCCTTAAGTGGCAATAAAAAGTTAGAAAATCAGAGTTAGACAACTTGACGTAAAAATTTGAATAAGTTATCTATATTATTTCACAAAAATGTAAAAATACAATTTGTAGAAAATTGAATGTAGTTTCTAAAATACTAGGCCTTTATTTTATTTTTTAAATCTATTTGGTAAAAATTTGAAATTTCAATGGAGTAATACTTAGATTTCAGGGTAAAAATAAGAAGTAGGTCTCTGACCACCCTAACCAAAATAAAATGATAATAATTTTATATAAGATTTTATATATAAGTAGAGGAATCATGTCTCAATGTGATGCATATTTTTTTATAATTTGTTTCCAAGTAAATAATTAATTATGATTTTTTATTACAAATTTTAAAAATTATAAAGCTTGTTTGTCTAACCACCTTAACTTGGTTAAAACTTCATGAAATTCAATTCTTTTTTTTAATCTTATAGTATGCAAAACATAGAATGTGACGCATGTTTTGAATTTAAAAAATATGATACCGTTTGAAAGTTATAGATTTTTATCAATCAGCTTATCAATCAGGACTTTATTCATAATTCTAATAGAAAATGAATAATAATTATTTATTAAATTCAAAATAAAGCATAATTTATATTGGTTGAAATATGAGAATCTCCTCTAAAAACCCTTTTTGTTTCATCAGCCACATGGGCCATCATATCACTTACATATCGCCACTTTTTGGCCCATCATGATCCTGCACATAACCAAGTCTAAAACCCTAGAAGTCCCAAAGTGGAAGGTTACCAATTTTCCTCATTTCATTTTGGTTAACCTACATTTAGAGAGCATTTAATTTTCATTTGGATTTCATTTACATCCTAGATTTAGCTTGCATTATCATTGCATTAGGATTTGCATTTGTTAATTGGAATTCTAGGGTTTCAATTCTTGCATTAGTGAAAAGCTCATTTAGCTTGCATTATTGCACTTAATTTCATTGAAAATTAGTAAACCTCTATATTTGCATCTCAAAATTGCATCAAAAAAGCATAAAAAAGCATAAAATTCAATTCAAAAATTCTAAAAAATTTCAAAAAAACTAGTGCCTAGACTCATTCGCCACCTTGGGCGAATCAATCCCTTTGAATATTTTGCACTGCATTTTCTATCATTTATAGTTTAGATTCTATGTTTTTGTTTTCTATTATTTCTTCTCTATTTGAGTCTCCAAATTTTCTGTTTAAATGCATTTAGCTTACATTCATTAATATTGTGCATTTTAAAATTGCATTTACAATATTTTTTGCATAGTTTAGAATCTAAGATTACATCATGGATATGTGCTTTGGAAAAATTTGGATGTCCATAAAATCCTTAGTAGATGTGTCAAGTTGTGCCTTTGTAAATGACCCTAATGAAATTGAACTCGCTCATGCTCACTCAACTCCTAATGCATGTCCTCCTCATGTTTTTGACATCATTGGAGAAGATGATGATAGCATGAATAGGTTCTTAAAATATTCTCTTAACAACCTTGAGGCTAACACATCCTTTTATCCATCCATGAATGAACTAAAACATCCTACCATACCACCTCTTGAGATTTTTTCTTATTTGCATCTCAAAACTAAAGTTGAACCTAAGTTCCCTACAACCTAGTTCATCTAAGCAAGTAAACACTCAACCCTTTTATGATAACAAGGTCACAAACACTCCCATCAATCTTCAAGAAATATATGTAAAAGGATTCAAAATCTTGAGAGAACAAGGGTGTGATACAGAAAGTGAACATGAAGTTCAACAACTCCTAGAGTAAATACCAGCTGAGAAAAACACAAAGGGCATAGGATATCAAGATCCCCCTCGTAACAAACATGTTCATAAAGAATATCTAAGGCTTATTAGTGATAGTACGGTGATATTAGATAAAAATTTCTTGAATCCTAACAATGACAAGGATGTTGGTGAATCTAGAAAATGTAAAATACCTTGCAAGTTATGAAAACTAAGGTTGCCTTGTCCGCCACCTGTAAATGAAAGGAAATTGAAATTTATTCTAAACAAAGAATTAATAGCATTACCACCTATGAATAGTTTATTCCTCTATCCTAAAGATGTAAAGGTCCCACATTGCATATATCACTGAGTTATCAAACACAATATCGATGAGTGTCATTCATTCCAATTAATATTAAAGAACTTTCACTTTGATGGCGATGAATGTCATTGTGTGATTGCATAAACTCCCCCCCCCACCCCCTGTCATGTAATAGTTATAGAAAATCCTCTTCTCACTATTACATGACGTCTTCTCATCACCTACCTCAGCTCATTCTTGTTTTACACTCAGTGGGGGCAAGAAGTTGTTAGCCTTGTCTCAGTGATACATTTTCCATTTTCTCTTGGGTTTTCCCTTCACCTTACACTTATATAGATTCAAATTGGGAGGTAGATGACTTGCTCATAGGTTGACTCACATTTTCCTTACTATCCTTGTTCATTTTCATTTTCTTTTGTGTGATTGCATGTATGTAATGTGATCTCACGTGACGTTTTGTTTGTGATATTCCTCTATTTGTACCTTTATTCTTCTATGTCATGCATCTCTTTCTCTTTTTCATCTTTATCTTTTTCTTGTTTTTTCCTTCTCGGGATGATGTAAGACATTGATAAAATCATGTAGATCCTTCATGTTGACCCAAAAGGTTATTTTCTATTTGTTTTTGCTCTCTTGGTGTCATTCTTCAAGTTCTATGTGTATTTGGGGGATGATGAAACTTCTGAGCTCCTTAAGATCATTGAATCAAAGAACATACTAACCCCAAATCCATAGATCCCTTATGTGTTTGGTGTTTTCATTTTGGAGGCAACCCCTCTCTTTTATTTTCTCTTAGATGACATAGGTTTACCTAGAAACATATGACTGGCATAAGGGCTTTCCAAGTTGGCTCTCATGTCTTTCTTCTTGTTTTCATTTATCATTTTCTACTTTAAAGTAATTTTTGACAGTATGGTGTTTAGACACTCCTTTAAAGTGGGGGCATACATTGGCATTATTTTTTTTCATTTTTCCTTTTCATGGTTCTTGGTACGACCTTCTTACTTCATACAATGCATTTTTTTCTTTGTGGATGACATTGGGTTTGATGTACTTCATGATAATGATCTCTCTTAGCATATTTCATTCCTCTTAGTCGCTTCATGTGACACATGAAACCCCTAAGTTGTGAATTTTCTATTCTTTTATTGGTCCTCTCTTGGAGACATTATGCACAATGTTCCCTAAGTTGAATAAATTGCATGAACTAAGCAAGACTCCTTTGAATATTTCCCATTTTTTTATTTTCAATTTATTTATATTGAAACCTTCCATAATTAAGGTTGCATACATGTAGAGCCATTTAGTTTGTTCATGAGCTCCAAGAATACAAATTTTTCTTGTCTCATGAAGCTCAAAAATTTATTTTGTGTGGCACCTTATTTAAGTTATTAAAAGGTAAAACTTTGGGACGATTGAGCGAGAAGCCCAATCCAAGGAATGGCATTCCCCATAGGAACTTGCATGTGTGTGTGAGTACATACCAACCATGGGTGTATGTATCTCACCTCTTTGGACTTCTCACTCGATGAACATCAATGAGTTTCATCGCCTCAGATTGAGTATGCATTTTTTTAGACAAACAACCTAGATCTGATCTACATCATGATGGAAAAATAGTTGAAGCTTGTTTTGACTCTTTCTTTTATCTCTTTTCTCTTTTTCATCTTTGGCAGTGCATGATTGGCCTTGTCATTGTTCCTCATATCATTTTCATGCGTTTTCCTTTGTGCTTATACTGGTATGCCATGGGATCTTGATCCTAGGGGCTTCATCATCCCTCTTGATCATTGACATGCTAGAATTGGTACAATGGAACCCCTCTTTATGCATGTTTGTCTACTTTATTGTTATTTTGACGAAGGTTCCTCCTCTCACTAAAGTGGGGTCTAAATGTAGCATCGAAAAAAGGGCCCTTTAGCTTTTTCATGCTCATTTGGGTCCTCCTTGCATATTTTGGCTTAATATTGACTTGATTTAGTGTTGTAATGTGGATAACACATTCACATTAGGTCTTGAGCCCTTGTGAACTAATTGTACCTTGCAAAGGTGTTGTAAAGTGTTGTAACACACTCACCCTTTCCTAGGGTTTTATCAATTAACTAAGCATAACAAACATAATTTCAATCACAATTTACATTAACCTTGCCTTATTTGGTGTGTTGTAGAAATTTTTAACATAATTTCCTATTCCTCTAGGCTTGTCATTAATAATTGGGCTTCCTTATGCTTTAATTGGCCCCATTTTGCATTGACAATCCTTATTTGTGTGTACTTTTTAGGATAATTCTGACAAGAATCATTTAAAACATCAAAATATTGAAAACCCACCTCAAGTTCCTAAGTTGGGACTCATTCACCATTCTGGGTGAATGAGTCCCCTTAGCTGAGACCCATTCAGCCAGGGTGGTGAATGAGTCCAAATTAACTCAAAATCAAATTTAATTTAAATCTTTGGCGAGATTTTATTCTCCAAGATCCAATGTCGGATTGTAGTGTTGTAATTTTTAGAATTTGTGCATAATTAAGTATAAATACAAGGTTATTTCACTCATTTTCATCCTAACATTCTAGCAAAGCAATCAAATGATCCATATAGAAAATTGAGTTCACAAGAGCATTTGAGCAAGAGAATTCAAGGCTTTGAAGGGTAGATTATCAAGCATTCAAGAGAATTCTTCAAGCATCAATAATCATGTCAAAGATCACATTCTTCATGTTTGTTATTGTTCTCACAATTGTGATGTAGACTTCATGAACCAAGAAAGCATTACATTCAAGATCTATCAACATCAAGCAAGAGTCAAGAACCACATCCATTGCAGACATTTCAAGCATAATTACGAACATTACCTTTTGTTCATTCATCATTCTCCCTTTACATTTTCTTTCATTTCAATGTTTAATTACGAACAAGGGGTTTGACCAAGGAAAACCCCTATTCTCTAACCCCACAACCATTCTTCCCTCTTCTTGTGTGTGATCTCCAGTTCTAGGTTGTATATTTTTCAAGTAGAAAAGCTAGAGAAAAGGTGTCAAGTCTTCAAATTTTTCAAAGTTGTTATTCAACCTTGGAGAATCTTGGAGAAGACCTATAGGTTTTATTTTGCAAATACGGATCCGAAAACCAATCAAGAAGAGCAGAGCAGATCGAGAGGCACATAATCCACTTCAAAATTTCCAAAAAAGTAGAAGTGGATTGATTAACCAATATTGGAAAATGAGTCCCACTATATAGGCTTGAACAATATTTTTTATAGATTTGGGTACTCTTTTGGTTGAAACCTGTTCTTGTACATTTTCCCAAAAATTGGATTGATTCAGCTAGCTTGGTGAATGAGTCCCAGTTAGCATAAATAATAGATTTTCTAGTAATCTAGATATGCATTCTGCCTTCTTCAGTCTCCAAGGTGTACACTTTCAGTTTCATAGCTTTTAATTGCATTTTACTTATCTTTCTAAGTCATCTTGCATATTACACTATATTTTCAAACATTTCCTTTTCCAAGTTTACACTTGGTGGTGAAATCCTCATTTATTATCATTCAACCCCTTAGAACACTCCCTTTTCTAGATTTTAGTCTCCTTTGTATTGAAATCTCAAGGGTTAAATTCTTGAGTGAAACACCTAAGAAGAAAATTGACCTCTCTCCTTTCTAGGTCTAAAACCCTAGAAGTCACAAAGAGGGAGGTCACCCATTTTTCTCATTTCACTAGGGTATGAGAGATTTGAGATGAAGGTATGGATTGGTATGATCTAGAATGAAGACTAAAAACTTTGAAGAACCTAAGATATAATTTCTAATCAAAGTAAGATAGGTATAACAACTAATCTGATTATTAATGACCTTAGGTATAGTAAAGACTCATAGGATATGTCGATAAGGTGGTCTCAAACTGGACTAATGAGCTGAGGAGCCAACCTAAATGATGAAGGACTAGGATGATTGTTTTCTAAAAGATAAGGTTAAGAGAATATATATTTGAAGTTGCATGGTCTAGTCTAGGTTTTATAGACTTTCTAATCAAGAGGCCTATGCAAACTAAAAAGATGACCTAGAAATTTGACCTATGGGGAATGTCTAATGCAAAGAGATGAGGTGATGGATGAATGGATAATGGTAAAAAAGAGGTGAGAAATTCCTTTGTCTAAATAGATTTAAAGTTCAAGATTTTTTTGGATATGTAGTCTTAGTTTGTTTTAAGGTTGAAAGGTTGTGAGTTTTGGGTGTGTTGTTTTTTTGCTTATTTTATGTGAATACACACACATATAACACAATTTATTGAGTTTTATCTTCATGTGAAATGGAACACACTTTGATATTGCATTGCACAACCTAGGATAGGAAGAGATAGTACCTACTAGATCCCCACTTGGATTTATCCTTGACCACTTAAATAAGGCAGAAAGCTAGAGACTCGGTGATGTTGGCTCCTCCATACATGGCACACACTTCTCGGCCACACCAAGTCTCATTCCCCAAAGAGGAATTTATGTCTCTACACATGACTAGTGAAGGCGTGGTGTGGCTTCAAAATGACTATTCCTACAGTAGCTAGTGAAAAGGAATTTGGCCACTAAAACAAAGGTTCTTAGTCAATACTCAGAGACATGGCAACTTACAAGCTTCCAACAAGCCAATTAAGGCTTTAATCACTCCTACTGGGGGATCTTATACATTCTACAGTATTACCTCATTCTTAATGACATTGTATGACTAAGGCCTTCATATCATGAGGACTTGACAATTTAGTATTATCCTTTTATATACTAGCCTGAGTGAAAAACTAGCTAGATTCATTCCCTCTTGCAAAGAAGGCCCCTCTAAAGGTAAACAAAAGTAAGATAAGTATGTTTTTTTATCTCTAAGATCACATGAAGTAGAAGGAGAGAGCATACACAACACCTTTTTCTCAGACTTGCATAATGTTCATTTTATATCCAAATCAAAATGTGTGGGTGGTTATACAATATGTCAAAGGAATTCCTTAGATTCTCAAGATCGCCAAGTGGCACAAGAGAAGAGAATACACATTCAATGAAAAAAATTAAAACCATAAGACATGGCAAACAATTGTTAATTTTAACCCTACTTATGATGTCATCTAATCTTCAAAAAAAAGGAAGACACATTGTTTCAAGATAGATTCTCTGACAATAGAACCTGTAACACACTAATTAGTAGTTTGAGTGATTGTTATTCGACAAATGAGAGTTTTGTTGTTGTTTTTCAAGTCTTGGACATTTGAGCTTGCAAAAAAAAAAAAATCAACAAAATTATCCCTGAAATCAAAAACTAAACTAAAAAGAAAACTAACATTTAATCTAACTAATGAAAAATTAAATAAAATTAATCTAATCTAAAAATCTTATAAATCTCAAAAAAAATCTAAATCTAAATTAAATTGGAAAAATCTAAAATCTAAATTAAATTAAAACATCTAAATCTAACTTAAATTAGAATAATCTAAATTTAAAATCTTAAATCTTAAATCTAAATTTAAATCTAAACTAACTCAAAAATATAAATTTAACTAAATTAGAAAAATCCAAATTTAACTAAATTAGAAAAATGTAACACCCCACCACACAACCCTAGAGGAATTTGCAATTAACTAATCAAACGTACTAATTTTTTTTTTTTTATTGAGTACAATTAACATGCAAGTTCACTACCCATTTCCAACAACCTCTAAGGTTACAAGACTGAGTTTACTTATTAAAACTCAAACAAAAAACATGAATTGAATCCATAGCATTTATTTACTTAAGAAATTAATAACACATACATTCCATACATGAAAAGATTCATCATAAAAGTAAGAGGTACAATATGATTTCATATACAATAATTTTATAATAAGATTACATCTCTCATTCCCCGAATGAGGTAAATCCAATAAGCATGATTACAAATTACAACTTTCCACGTCGATTACAAATGAGGGGTAATAAATTACAAGATTCAACTGAAATGAATAAAGCATGAATTGTAACTAGATCCCACAAGCTCTCCAACTAGAAATCTCATCAACACGAACAAGAAGAAAACCCAACGGAGTAAGGTGCACGTTCCACCTAACCAAGTGGTACCCGAAGGCCCACCCCCCATGCTAGGAGATAGTAACAAGGATTCTTAGACAATACCATCAACCTCTAGACATAGGCTGACACAAACTAACCCAACCAATCATAGTTACAACACAAGTACAACTCTAACATGGTCACATTGCTTCTAGATATAGAACAGATAAGGTATGCTAAGAAAACCATACACATAAAATCAAGTACCAATTGTTGTTGTAGAAAGAGTGTCATCACACAACTTGACATGGGATATCCTCTGGGAATCTTCATATGCTCCGGCCCCCATCATGGGTTATCCTAGTGGCCTCAATCAAATCTCGGCCCCCATACTCACTCATGCGGAATCAAATACCTTTCATAAAGACAAGATAGATGACCTTGCCATTCCAAGCCTTCCCACTCATCCCAAGCCTTAACAAGCACTTTTATCTATGAGTGAGGCTAAATTATCTTGATTATTATTAAATACTACCTAATCTTCTAAGTACATTGTTTTAGTTATCACTTGATTAAACCACCTCTAAAGGTTACCCAGTTTACCTCTTTGGGCTCTGGCGCCTAACAGAAGCAACTCTTCTACTTGACAACATACCAAAGAAAACCAATCACCAAGGGTGCCAAAGTGCATACAAAATAGATAAAACAATCACTCCAATTCTAGGAGGAAACATATAAGGAAACTCATTCCAAACCTTGGAGGCAACAATTTCATATAATCCACCCCTTCCAAATGAGGCAAAAAAAAGCATCCTCGTTCATGAAAATTGGGTAATAACATGATACATTTAGACGCACTACCTAACACAATCCAAAGGTTGACTAACATAATATGACAACCCACATGATTAAAGACCCCATCTGGAAGACTTAACAACCCTTATATTCAATTTCCCCCAAAGCAAAAACAGAAGAAACTTACCTTTAAAGGAGCAATCTAACATGAATTAAATCTGCTTTGGATTTACTAAATCCACTTCCTTTAATAAAATTCAATAGTTTATTGCCTCAATAAAACTTATTAAGTTATGTCTCTTTCAGATGAAGGATAAAAATTAACCAGATATTTAATTCCCTAATTGCTCTTAAATGATAATAAAATAAAAATTTACTCCTACGATACAAAAAATATCATTTAACAAAAATAATTGTTTCATCTTTTCAACATCAATCATTTTAAAAATAATTAATCTCATCTATTAAACATGTTCTTTAAAAAAAAAAAATATTATTCTTTCGAATATATTATTTTTAAAATAAATTCATTAATTTAAAATTTTCTCAATTGCATCTAAACATGCCATTATCATCCACCTTTTAATATATATATATATATATATATTAATAAATTCAACTAAATATACATCTATATATAAAATAATATACATACATATACATAATATATATATATCCACATGATATATATACATATATATATTATTTATATATATTAAATATATATATTTATATAATTACTTAATTTTATATTAATATAATATAAATATATATATATTAATATAATATGAAATAATATATATATATATACTTTAATATTATAATAAAAAAATCAAACTCCAATAATTTTTAGGGCGCATTTCTGGGGATGCGTGTGCGGGTATGGACAGTCAGTTGTGTTTACACACAGTCGAGCCCATGACTGGGGGCGACTGTGTGTAAACATAGTCGATACCCCCAAAGTGGGTGACGACTATGTTTATACACAGTCGTCCCTTGGGCGGTGGCAGCGATGGCAACATGGGTGTGGGGAACGTGTTGGGCACGACTCCCCCACAGCACCTCCCATGGGGGGTGTGGTGGGGTGAGCCCCCAACGACCATCCCCCAAACCCTCCATAAATTAATTTTTTTATAAAACAAAAAAAAAACACAGAACCCAAACCCTATGGATTTTGAAATCCACGCCTCTTGCTAGGGTTGTATTTTTTTAAGGAAAAATTTAACAGCATAACCCCCCAAAAGTAATATATATAAAACTATATATATGTTTATATATATATCAGTATAAATATATATATACATATATATATAAATTTAAACATCCCCTCAAGAGATTTGTGAGATTAATTGGGCAAATAATACTTAAAATAATTATTTACAGCTAAGAACATAATTAACTTTTTTGAGAAATTTCATTTCCAAACAAAAGTTTCGAAGTTTTGAAACAAGATTCAAGATGGGTTTTACTTGCAAATCAAACCAAGCTTATATATTTTCAAACAACAAATAAAATTGTGAATCTTTTTCCAAAATGAAACTAATTTAATAAAAGAAAATCTGGTTCTTCCAAAAGCTTGAAAGGTTGTCAATGGTGCTCTGAATTCTTCTTCTGATTCTAGCTCCTCCAAGAAATCCAACTTTCTTCTCCAAATCCAAAACCAAACAAAAATTTCTTCCTCCTCCTTAATTTCAATTTTTCATGTTTATAGAAAAATTCATGAAAATCACAAATATCTCATTCAACCACCATAATAAATTTTCAGAAACAAAACAGAAAATATATCAAATTTATTTTTCATTCAATTTTTCTCAAAAAAATGCAAATTCAAACATTTCCCAATTTTGAGTTAAAATATCTATCAATTCCAACAAAGCAACTTAATTCAATTCAACACAATTAATGTAATTAATCAATAAAATAAATCTAATCCAAGATTAAATTATTTTATTAATTAATAAATTAAATAAAATTTCTAACATTATAACCAGATTAATTATTTAAACAACTTAAATACATAAAATCATTTATTTACCTTTTTCAACTTGCAAATAAATAAACCAAAGTGAAATGAACACATTAAAAAAACCGAACCTGACTTAACACCAATGAAACGCTATGACCAAGGTGATGACTTAACATAGAAAACCTAGCTACTATCTCCCAATCGAATGTCATTGGGCAATGGACACACTCAAACCTGTGAAACCAGGTGGAGTCGATGTCATGTACCTGTAAACCTGCAAACAAAGCATATATCGAACGTGCATATGTATCATAATAAACCACATCGTGAAGAGGAAATCATGGAATCATAGGGCACTCACAAGTGAGTGGTGCAATCTCGTCCCCTTCACCAATACAATATTGCTAAATGACGAATCTAACATCAATAATTTAATCCAAAGCATAAAACATCATTAATTCAAATATCCACTATGCTAATCTAAAGCATGACATAATGATAACATCAGAAAAAAATACCATCACATAAAAATATAACATTCACATCACTTTATAGATAGCTATCAAATAGTAACCAAGTACCATAGTCAAAGTACTAACATAAAATAAGGCATAAAAAAATAGAACAATGTTCGATCAAAAAAGAAAAACATAGACATATTACTAAAAATCTAAATTAAAATCTAAACCAACTCAAAAATCTAAATCTAACTAAATTAGAAAAATCTATAATCTAAAATCTAAATTTAAATTAAATATAAATCTAAAATAAAAATCTAACTCTTAGCTAAATTCTAAAATTCTAAAATCTAAAATCTAAAATCTAACTAAATTAAATTTAAATCTAAACTAGATTAGAAAAATCTAAATCTTAAATCTTAAATCTAACTAAATTAAATTTAAACTAAATTAGATTAAAAAATATCTAAATCTAAAATCTAACTAGATCAAATTTAAACTAAATTAGATTAGAAAAAATATAAATCTTAAATTTAACTAAATTAAATTTAAACTGAGTTAATCTAAATCTTCTTGTTGTCATGACATAAAACTTGCAGATTTTACCATGAGTTAAACACTAAAATCTCAAAATATTCACACATGTTCCACAGCCTGTGGAAAATGTCTTCACGTCGAGTTCACAATCTCTCATCAGGGTTAGATTTTCAAGTTTAAAGCATATTCAATCAATAGAAAACAAAAACCCTAATAAAATGTCGAGGAAAATGAAAACATAAAAGCATAAAACAAAATGAAATAATATCACTCAATCCTTCATTCATTCATTGAATTATCTCCATATCTCTTCTCCATTGTGCTACTAAAGGATGCCTGTCCTCATATTTGAATGTATCCTAAAGTAAATGACAACAATATATCGAAGAAAGTATTATCTCAACTTGACATTACAACCTATAAATTCTAGATGATCTAAAAATGATAAATGATAGTGGTATTTATAGAGAGGTGAATGCGAGATGGACGGTTGGGATTGAAAATATATTAATTCGATGAATGGATAGAATTAGATTAGATAAGATAAGATAAGACAGAAAGTGAAGGAGAATGAGGAAATTAAACAATTTTTTGACAAAATCAAATAGTTCGAAGAGGAAAATGCATTTTCAAATAATAGAAACATTATTTAAATACAAAAGGAAAAAGTTAAGTTATCTTTTTAATTAAATATAAATTTAATTCAAAAAGTGGGAGAAATGATGACTCATTAATTAAATAAGATTTAATTAATTTGTGATAGAAAAGCTAATAGTGAATAATTAAATAATTAATATAATTATTAAATTATAGTGAAAAATGATAAATATTTAAATAAATATAAATTTATTTAATTATAGAAATTAAATATATTAGTGATGCAATTAAATAATGTAATTTATTTAATTAATGAGGATTAATGGAGGAATTAATTAAATAATTAAAAATTATTTAAGTAATAGTAGAAATATGACCCTAGATAATGGAAAAATCGTGTTAGCTTGAGCCTAGGACATTTTTAGTGTCTACATGTAGAAAAATGTAACCCTTTATATTTTATCACTTTTTTGGGCCATCCTATTTAAAATAGACTTAATAATGCAATAATTTAGTGTTGATAAATGTGTCTCTTTATATTTTCACACTTATTTGGAACCTCTTAATTAAATTGAGATTAATTGTTCCTTAATAAGCCCTATTTTACATCTCCAAGCCTAATAAATTATATTTTTCGAAGGGGAAACCCGACAATAATTAATGCTTAAACATAACACCTTATATTGAGAAATGTGTGTTCCACAAATAGGGACCTAGGACCAATTCACCCATGAGTGAATGGGTCCTCCTAGGCTTTGGAACCCATTTTAAAATCATGTTTTGGTTGTATTTTTATGATCCTAAATTCAAATTTCAAAGTTTAGCTTGTAATTTTTTAATTTCAAGAAATTAAGGATAAATACATATAAATACAAGGTTATTTCACTAAGTTTCACCTAGATTTCAAGAGCACAATTGAGAGAACTTTCATAAGATAAAATATTATTGTCAAGAGAATTCAAGGGAAAATTTCTTTGACATCATTTGTTGCAGCATTAAGTTCTCAAGCATCATGTCATATCCATGTTCAGTCATGCATGTTTTTGGAGCTAACATTTTGATGTAGGTTTCAAGATCTAATCCAAGAATTCAAGTAAAAGATTCAAAGAAATAATCAAGCATCAAGATCCACATCCATAAAGCCATTTGGTGCAAGATCAATATCAAGATTTCAGTCTTTCCAAGGTTTATTCAAGGGTTTGGTTAGTTGCAACATTTTATTTGTTCATTCATCATTCTTTCATGTTTCATTTAAATTCAAGGTTTAATTACCAAAATGAGGTTTGACCTAGGAAAATCCACCATTCACCGAATTTTTTTTTTTTTCTCTCTTTTATGTGTTTGTGTTGCGAATCATAGGTTGAAGAAAAGTTGAAGATCTCAAAAGTACAAAATTGCAAAGTTGCATTTGTTGTCACCTTTATTGTCATCTCATGGAAACTCAGATCTTGAATTTATTTTTTACTATGAAACCCAGAGAATCTAGAAGTGAAAACATGAGAGTAGAGGAACTAGAAATCAATTTTAGAAAGGTGAATAAAGACCCATTCGCCTATAGGAAAATGAGTCCCAAGACAGCTTTTGAAAAAAATGTTTTGTGAGAGGTACACAACATTTTTCATTCCCATCTTTTTTGGAAGCTTTATTGTTTCAGATATCCCCATGTTTCATCTATCATATTCAACCTTTTTATGTCATAAATAAGTGCATTTGGTATGTATTTCACAAAAAACTACTAAACCTTCACAGTTTTTATTTTTTATCTTTGCGGTTGCACCTTACCATTAAATCACTCACATCGCTCGGCATGCTCCATGTGGCTCCTTCTCAAGGACTTTTGTTTTTCCTTTTCGCTTTGCTTTGGCCAATCTTCATCTGTGCGACACGTGGCTTACTTTGAATGCTTTCCAAACTAGGCCCACCTTGGACCTTCTTTCGCTCGACATGCTCCATGTGGCTTCCTCTCAAAGCTTTTCATTGCGCGTCCCTTCATATTTTTTTGGGCCTCGTTTGCTCAACACATGGAAGTTTCTACTGCGTCAGCTACCTTGGAATTATTGTTGCACCTTTTGTACTCGATTGCTGCCGCATTTTCTTTTGTGACACCACGATTTTATTTCTACTACTATGTGGTTTTCCATTCCCTGCAATGGCTTTGTTGGCACGCTCTTGGGTGATCGATGTGTGTTGTGGTGGCTCGAGGTGATCTAGGGCGTCGATCCTTGCACATGGATTTCTTTCTCTAAATGTGTTTCAGGCGGTGGACTGGGCTATTTCTATGGCCCTTTTCTCTTTTATTAGGTTGTTGGTTAAGCTGCAAAAACCTACTGAGCATTGGGAAGAAGCCTTTGTAATGATTTTAATAATTTTGAAGACTCCAGACTGTGCCAAATCAATTTAGCCTTTCTGTTTTTCATGCATTTAGTAAGACTGTTAGTCTGTGTTGTTATCTTCTTTTATTTGTATGAATGCCTATTCTTCAACTTTTATAATCTTTCATAGCTTGATAAATATAGATCATGTTTTCTCGACTCCTCTGTGTTGGCTAAGGTTATGCTAGATTCTGCTATGAAAATTAGAGGATATTTGTTACGTTTAAAGTGCTTCCGAGAAAGTTACTTGATAAACAACATTTTTGTGGTTCGGGCCTTTGCATCCTGCACTATGTTCTGGTAATTTTGTCTATGATTTTGGCGCATCGCTTGTAGTGTATATTTTATATTTCACTATCTTTCTAAAATTTCACTTGGCCCACTAAATGAAGAGCCGACTTCGATAAAATCTCGAAGGTTACTTAGCTAGTGGATTATGTCCCACAATAACTAAGTTTCCCATAAGACTGTTACTACCTACAAAATCTTGCATCAATAGTTATTTTTTTGGCATGCCTGGTGTGACTACAAACTAGCACGTTCACTTGATCTTATAAGTGTGTATGAGCCATCGGCCTGTAACTAGGTCACAGATTGCAAGATTCCTTGGTCAGCTCATACCACCATTAGTTTATGTGCACCTGAGAGGTCGACGAGGTAGCCCTTCACCTCCTTTGTCTCCTTTGTCATCGCCTACTCTGCCTGTACCTATGGCTACTATAAATTATGTATCTTAGGACTCCGATAGTCCGTTAGTTGCACTAGTGCCTCCTGTAGTATGGGTTCCAATCCCTACTTCTTCTTTAAAAGTTATCCCTATGTATTACGAGGATGAGTCGAAGACACCAACAGAACATCTGCAAAATGTGGCAGACATATTGCTAGTGCATGGTGTATCAAATGAAAATGTAGCTCTCATATTGATGGACACCTCCTTCTGAGGAAATGCACTGAACTGGTATAGGATTCTTTGAGCTAGTACTATTACAACTTGGGACTAGCTCGAAACCCTATTTTACAAGCATTTTTCCAATGTTGGCCACAGATCTTTGTTATACCATTAGCTAGCCAGCATAAAGCGAGATCCTCATGAGGCTATACCCGATTTCAACGAATAGTTTCATTCTACCTGGTAGAGAGTCCATGTTGGTAGTTGACCGCCTCCGAATTTGGCATTTATGTTCTATTTAAAGTCCATCAACACTAATATTTCTATGATGCTACAGGCTCAAGGCAAAAGTACTCTCCCCGACACGTATGCTCTAGCTGTTACTTTGGAAAGTAACCTCATTGTTGCGAGAAAGTTGGTGCCAAGACCCATCATGCCATTGTTCCCTAGTCAATCCCTAGTTTATTGGTAGGCCCGTCGTCAATCCCACAACATACTAGCACGGTTCCTCCTAGTTCTTTGAATCTGCCTCCTCTGAAGGCAAAGGATCCTATGATCATCCCAGTTGTTGCCAAATAGCCAGACACACTAGCCACAAGCCCAACACCAACTGCAAAACCTAAAGAGCAAGCAATCGTGACTCATAAGTCGTGAGCGCAGTTCAATGTGGTGGAGCAACTGAATAAGTATATTTCCAATGCTTCTTTATGGGATGTCCTGGCTATTCCGAAGCAGAAAGTGTTATTACAAAAGGCATTGTTAGGAGGGGAATATAAGAAGGGGCCTGTTTAGTCCAATGAAAAAATGATATCCAGACCAGACCTGGATAAAGTGCTAACAAATCAACCCGAGGAAAAGAAAGAAGTCAGAAAAAAGAGTAAGCCTAAACCCAAGCCTTTCTTTCTAACACTTATAATTTGTAACAAACTGTTGCATAATTGTATGATCGACTCTAGTGCCGGCACCACTGTCATGCCTAAGCACATAGTTGATGCTTTGGGTTTAAAATATTAGCCTCTTAACAAGGGAGTCATGCAGCTAGATGGGAATAAATTTGATACCATTGGGGTAATCAAAGGATTGCCTATGACATTGTTTGCCTACCCCAGTATCACTATAAATCAGGATACCATACTCATTGGTATTCCTCATCTATTTGGGATTTTTTTGTCCTGAGAGTTCACAACAAATGTCAGAGGATATATAGCACTAGACTGGTCACACCTGATTTTGAGGACCAAGCATGGAGCCAAGATGAAACTATTGTCAGAAACTTTGTATTCTGAGCATGTTACTGATGAGGCTTTGCTCAACTTTGAAGCAGCCCATACTTCAATTACTCAAGAAGAGAGGTTCAATATGGAGTTTTTGGAAGAAGAAGAGGCTACCAGCTCCTAGACGGAGGATGAAGAAATTTTTTTGAAGGAATTTATTGATACAAACCCTTTTAGGAATTATCACATAACTGGGCTCGGTAATTATGTCATACATGAGGAAGGCCAATCTATTCCCAGAGTTACTAGGGAGTCTTGAGGAAAAGCACCCTTGGAGTTATGGAATATGCATTTTGATGGAGCAAGATGCAGAGCCAAAGCTGGAGCAGGTATATGTTTGACATCCCCATCTAAGGATAAGACCTTGAGGCCTTATCATTTCCAGTTCATGTGCTCAAACAAAGAAGTAGAGTATGAAGCCCTTGTCCATGGTTTGAGCCTTGTAGAACAAATGGGAGAAAAGAATATAAGTGTATTCAAAGACTCAGAGTCGGTGGTCAACCAGATTCAAGGAATTTATGCTACGAAAAATGTTCGTATGCAATCCTACCGACATAGAGTTTGGGATCTCATTGACAAATTTGAGGACTTTAATATTCAGGCTATACAAAGAGAGAAGAACTCCAAAGCTGATCGAATGGTGACTATTGGAGCTCAATTCGGGCCAGCCTCTGAGTTATTGAAAAATAAGCATTTGGAGAGAGTAATTGTAAGGCCCGTTGTTCCAAACAAAATTCAAGATTGGCAAGTGTTTGATAGCGATGCCCATATTGCATCATTTCTCCATTGATTTAGAGAATTCGCTTATCAACTGCAACCAAAGATCATCGAAGCTTATGGGGATCAAATTATCTAGCTGAAATCCAACAAGCTTCCGAGAGGCCTAGTCACTCTGGAGAGCCCATTTGATTTCGATGATGTGACAAGAGATAAAAGAAGGCTCATAGCTAACAAGAGTGACTATACTGATTTGTATATCAAAGAAGAAATATAGCTCAACGTCAGAGAGGAGGTTTCTCAGAAGAATAAGGATAGACTAAGGCACTTTTGTGAAGAGTATCTGAGTGTAGTAGCCTGGTCATATGATGATCTTAAAGAATATGATCTCAGGATCATTTAGCTTACAATTGAGCTATCCAAAGGGGTGAATTTGGTTTGTCAAAGACAAAGGCCTATGAACCCAAAGATAAAATCTCTCATGTCACAAGAACTGAATAAATTTATTGCATCCCGAATAGTGTTTTCGATGAAACACAACACTTGGATGTCATACCTGGTACCAATCTGTAAGAAGAATGGAGACATATGACTATGTGTAGACTTCCAAGACTTGAATAGAGCATCCTTAAAGGATCATTACCCCCTGCCTTCAATGTACGTAATTCTAGAGACAGTAGCTAGTTCAAAATTATTTTCAATGTTGGATGGCTTTTCAGGCTACAATGAGATTTGGGTAAAGGAAGAAGACCAATACAAAATAGCATTCACCACCAAGTGGGGAACATATGCATATGCCAAGATGCCTTTTGGACTCTCAAATTCTAGAGCCACCTTTCAGAGAGCCATGGATATTGCCTTCAAGGATTAAATCCATAAAATTATACTAATCTCTCTGGATGATTTGATAGTATTTTCAAAATCTATCGATGATCACTTCGATCATTTAGAGCTTGTCTTCCAGAAGTGCCAGAAATTCAAGATTTCTTTAAACCCAAAGAAATGTGTGTTTGGAGTACCCCAAGGGAAGTTATTGGGGTATGTCATTTCAAAGGAAGGCATTTCTATTGATCCTGAAAGAATTGATGCGATCCAGAAGCTTCCATTACCTGTAAACAAGAAGGGAGTGCAATCATTTTCTAGGTAAGGTCAACTTCATTAGCCAGTTCATTGCAGATTTTGCAAGGACTGTTCGGCCTATTACCTTGATGCTTAAAAAGGACCAGAATTTAAATGGATGATGAAAGCCAGAAAATATTTTGAGCTTATAAAGGAGGCTATTTCTTCTACCCCTATATTGGTCAACCCGGACTTATCAAAATATTTTATTATGTATTTTTTTTGTGGTGACAATAGTATTTCAACTATACTTATGCAAAAATATGATGAAGAAAAAAGGGATTCTCCTATTTCTTTCTACTCATGAACCTTAAAAGAGTATGAGGTGAAGTACAATTTTGTAGAAAAGCAGGACTTTTCCATTGTGAAGGGACTTAGGAAGTTCCAACTCTTGATATCATATAATAAGGTGATTGTTTGTGTACTACATCATAGTGTGTGGGAGTATGTGAGAAATCATGGAGAAAAGAGATAATTGGATCACTAAGATCCTAGAGTATGATATTGAAGTCAGGCATGTCAAGACTATCAAAGGAAAGGGACTGTGCGAGTACCTCACTAAAAACAGTGAACCAACGACAGAGTTTGAAGCTCCAGAAACTGTATTATTGAACGAAGAAAGCTCTCAGGGTGACTAGTTGGAAGATAGAATGAACTTCATGTAGACGGGAATGTATCTGATCAATCTCCCTTATTTTAAAAGGTGTTTCTATCGCTTACAAAATAGTAATTATGTTCTCTTGGAGGGTGTCCTATTCAAAATAAATTTTAATGGCATCCTACTAAGGTGTGTAATTGAAGAACAGACGAAGAGAATATTGGAAAAATACCACAATGGCTTAGCTGGAGGACATTTTTCTGCAAGGAATACATTAATAAAAATTATATGTGCTAGTTATTTTTGGCAAACACTTTTTGATGATGCATTTTCATTAATTAAATCTTGCAATGAGTGTAAGTTTTATGTTGGAAGGAGAAAGAATGTTTCTATGCCATTAAGGTCTATAGTAGTAGAGGAACCTTTTTCTCAATGGGGTCTAGACTTCATTGGTATGATTAACCCTTTCTCTTCAACTAGAAACAAGTGGATATTGACGGCAACAGACTACTTCACTAGATGGGCAGAGGTAGTACCATTGAAGAATGCAACGAAAGTAGAGATTGTTAACTTCCTAGAGGAGTTGGTGGTTAGATTTGGCCCACAAAAAATAATCATCTCTGACAATTCCAAAGCTTTCCTTTGCTCTAAGATGAGCCATTTTGCACTAAAGTATGGAGTTTTACTAAAAACCTCTTCCAACTATTATCCTTAGGGGAATGGCCTCATAGAGTCTACACATAACAACCTCATCAAGTTAATTAAGAAGATAGGATTAGAGCACCAGAGAGAATGGCATAGGAACCTCTTCACAGCATTGTGGGCAGACCGAATCATGTCCAATCAGATACTAAAGACATCTCCTTATGAGATGGTGTATGGGAAGGAGGCATTTCTGCCTATCGCCACAAAAATCCCTACCTTCCAGTTGCTTAAATCTCTGGAGATTGAACAAAATGGAGCAATGGAGGTAAGTTTTTCTGAGCTACTCGAGGTTCAAGAGAAGAGAGAGCATGCCCTTGATGCAATGAATAACCGACAGTAGGTGGTAAAGAAATGGTTTTATAAAAAACATTAGATCAAGAGTTTCAACGCGGGGAATTGGTGCTCAAGTTCAATGAGCATGGAGCAAAGCCCATTCAGCATGAGAAATTTGACAGTCTCTGGGAAGGTCCTTTCAAAATTGTTTAGTGTAAATAGTTCAACTCCTTCGAGTTGGAAGACATCGAAGGTAATGCCTTAAGTATTCCAGTTAATGGAATACATCTTAAGAAATTCAAGTAATTCTACCTATATGATGGTTGTGTAAATTTGTAAATATTGTAATTATTTTTCCCTATTTTTAAGTTTTGGGTCTTCTGAGTGCTTTATGAAATAACAAAAATAAGTGCAATAAACTGATAAAACATTGTAAATGAGCCAAGATTTGTGAAAACATATATTATATATTTTGGCTGGAAAATTTACATTATATTAGATAGAGACCAAGGGCCTTGTATCGAGATATACATATATCTTCTATGGAGCAGAGGTTGAAAAGGAGGAAAAATAAAATTGGGGACCATTTTCATTCTCATATTATCAAGCATGAGAGGGACCAGCAATTGCAGCAACCGGTGGCCCAAGATAAGGGAACACCATTCTTTTGAAGTCCTCATACCACTGGAGGTTTCATAATGGTTCTATGTAATGCACTCGCATGACGAAGTAGCAGTTGTCATGCACCTTGGTGTGATGCTCCTCATGAGTCTCCAACTCAAAACCAAAGACAAAGGGCCTGGTTGGCATAGGTCCTCCATGCAGCTGCAACAAACGAAGATTGCGAACCGAGGGGACCCCATGATCAAATTGAGAAACATGCACTATTTGATCCATCCCTCTGAGGTAGCACCATGGGAACACTCATTTCATTAGCTTCAAGACCTTGCGCTTGGAGACACTAATATCTAGCAGCGAGATGACAAAGTGGGAGAAGATGCTAGTGTTGACCCAGTATTTTTCCTCATAATCTACGCAATCATTGCCATGAACCCACTTAATTTCCTTCACATATAGTAGGTTTTCCATGCCTGTCATACTCTTTAAGTGCCTACACCTAATTTTTCTGAAGAAGGCAGCTTGAGTCTTTTTGCAGACTAACCTTATTGGCTTTTCCATGTTGCTTACTATCCTAGCTAGAAAATGAAAATTGTTAAGATAAGAAAAGCTTGCTAAGATAGGAATGCTATGAAATTTTTTTGATTTGCAATGTTGCTAAGTACCCTATTTATGGACTGGTTGGGGTTCACCTGATGAGGCAAGCCATAATTATGACAAAGGAAAAGTGTGTTGCCAAGCCTATATTTTCAGTGTTGCGGTGTGTGAAGTGAAGGGAATAATCAGGTACAGTTGCAACTTGCTTTGTTCAAGTTTCCCAATTCAATGAAGATTGGCAAGGTGTCAGAAAACAAGGAGTTGTCATCCCATCCAAATCAAGGTAAATCTGAAAAATAGACTGTTGGGTGATGCGACCAAGTACAATCAGGAAAATCAGTAAATGCAAAAAGCTTGCAAAAAGGCTTTTGCAAGGTTGTCTTGGTTCGTTGTTCAAGAAAATTCAGGTGCCACCTCACGTGAAATCATATCTCTTAAATGAGGAAAGTATTTTGGTAAGTTGTCGCTCTTTCCGCATGGATGAAAGGCTAGTGACGCATATAGGAACAAAATTTGAAAGGCTGGCACATACACTCACTCGGCCGGTTTTCATGAAGATCAAAAAGCAGGTTGAACATGTAGAGTTGATTTATTGCAAGAGTTATCAAAAGATAAAAAATCTAAGTTATTCGTAAGTGAAAGAGTTTTTCAGAAGCTAAGCCATTTGCAAAATTTTGCAAAATTTTCTTGTAAATACAAAGAAAATGGTTGAGATTGCAGAGAATCCAACATAGGCCCTGGCCCCAGTGAGTATAGTCGAGCAAATGAAGAAGATGCCCTACATACAAATCTATGACCAGGAGTCTTATGCTACCCCAGGCATCCCAACAAAGCCATGCTGGCCCTTCACCAGTCGGGTGGACCAGAGAATACTGAACGCAATTCCTCATAGAAATCAGGCATTGGTTGCGGAGGATTGGGATAATTTCTTTGATCCTGAGCTATCCCACAATCCTAAGAGCCTTAGGGAAGCCACATGCGAGACAATGAAGAAAATAGTAGACCCTTTCCACAAGCATCTATGGGATTGTGGGCTTCTCAGTACATGGTTCCCTTAGTAGATCCTTGCCTAGAAATCATGGCAGCATGTGCAACAGGCTTTGACCCGAACACTGGAGTGATAAGTGGCACTAATTTTAGGGTAATCATTATCCCTGAGGCTATCCAGGATATGTTATGCATCTCGCTCCCTTTGACCCAGGATGTTGATATTTTCAAAGTAAAAAGAATGCATGAGAAGTGGGGAGGGCTCAGAATGACGCCAAAGTTTTATCATGCCAAAATTTCTCAACCAAAAAATACTTCAGTGTCACCAAAATTTCCTTTTGGTCTGGGTGCTCTGAAAGTTGGGTCTTCTTCTCTCACTTCTATGCTTGCACTGGTGTGTGGTTTGGATATAGACAAGTAGGTTTCTGAGTTCTAAATGTGTCTTAGCTTTATGTTGAGGAAGAACAACATGGCCCCGCTTCTGAATTTTGTGAGAGTTATTAGTGATGGGATTTGGCAACATCTATAGGACTTCTAGGTCTGCTCTAGGTTCAGGTATCTCTCCTTCCTGGCCTACTTGATATTACACCAAAATTAAAATTATTTTTTGACATTTATGTCTCTGGCTATTTTTTATGGAAGCGGCCTAAGGAAGCCAGTCTTGACATGGACTCCTGTCATGTCAAAAAAAATTGATTACTATGGATTTTTGGATTTATTCCCAGCCCCAACTTTGCAGGCTTTGGATAGAGTCGGGATCAACATCTTCGCGCACCTGTTCCCAAGACATAAATTCTAGTTGGAAAATCTTGTACTAGCCTACGATTGATTCTTTGGAATAGATTTCACCATGCTCCGCATGCGAGGGTTCGCCCAGGAACCTTTCTGGCTCCCACGCTTTCTTTCTAAAAATGTGCTAGCTCTGGAAGTGATGAGGTAGCTATGTAACATTGACAATGATTACTGGGGAGGAAATCATTTAACCTCCTATTTGTTATTGTCATTTATGTTTGGTTCCATGTTGCTGATCAACAAAAGGACTTCGAAGATTGACACTTCAGAGATTCTTCTTTTGAAGTTGGGTCATCTCGGGTTGGTGTTGATAAATGACACTTGGCAATACAATCCCAAAAATAATTTGTCGGAGATTGGCATAAGAAATTCACATCAGCCGCGGTTATTTTGGGACCCTCGGAGAAATATTGAAGAGGGCAATTTATGGTTATATGTAGGCCTTGAATATCTACCTACTGAGGACATGCAACTGTCATGGCTAAACTTCTACTACATAGCAGGGAGGGCCAATCCAAATCATAAGATCAACCAAGCCCTATGCACCCAATTGCAAAAGCTTGAATGGTGTCCTGAAAAGATTTGAGACTTCTACGTTTATCGGTAGGAGACTAAAGCAACCACCAAGCTTCACGAAGAGGTGGCTCTTGATGAAAATTTTGATGACATCTAGGAGAACACCCAGCTAGATGCAATGCTAAGTTGAACTAGGTTACTAGTGACATGCGGGAAAAAATTTCCCGATTAACTCAAAGAGGCCTCCCTTCGCCCTTCATTGCAGATCACATGGTAGTGGGTGTGGAACACATTGTTGCTATGATCGAGGAGAAGAAGCAAGACCTTTATGTCTTCCAATATTTTGATCAATCTCTGACCTTTGAAAATATTCAAGGGATCATGCATCAGTTGGCGCACCTCTTTTTCTAGCTAGAATTAGAGACAAAAGTATCTAGCATATTGCCCCTCAAGGAAATTATCGATCTCAAATTCGCACATGAAAATCTGTGAGCTCTCTCTGTGTCATCAAAAAAAGTCTGGACTAGTCTACAGGCTGCCCTTTTAAGGTTGTGAGAAATTTTGGGATGCTAAACCAAATTTTTTGGGGTTCTTTATTCTACAGGCGAAATGCCCCTATGAGTCGCCAAACTATTTCACAAATAACTAATAAACCTTCGCATTTTTTATTTTTTATCTTTGTGGTTGCACCTTTACATTAAATCACTCACATCGCTCGGCGTGCTCCATGTGGCTCCCTCTCGATTTTTTCTATTTTTTCTTTTCGCTTCACTTTGGTCGATCTCCATCTACGCAATGCATGGCTTTCTCTGGATGCTTTCCAAACAGGGCCTACCTTGCACTTTCTTTCACTCGGCGTGCTCCACGTGGCTCCCTCTCATAGATTTTCATTAGGTGTCCCTTCATCTTTTTTCCAAGCCCTGTCTCCATGACACGTGGCAGTTTTTGTTGCGTCGATTACCTTGGAATTGTTGTTGCACCTTTTGTTCTCACCTGTTCTCGTGTTTTCTTCTATGGCACCACGTGCTCATTTTTGTTGTTGTGTGGTTTTTCGTTCCCTGCAATGGCTTTGTTTGCATGCTCTTGGGTGATCGATGTTTTTTGTGGAAGCTCAAGGTGATTTGGGGTGCTGATCCTTGCTCACGGCTTTCTTTCTCTAAATGTGTTTCAGGTGGTGGACTGGCCTATTTATGCGGCCCTTTTGTCTTTTATTAGGTTGTTGGTTAAGTTGCAAAAAACTCCTGAGCACTCGTAAGAAGCCTTTGTAATAATTTTATTAAATTTGAAGACTTGAGACTATGCCAAATCAATTCGGCCTTTTTGTTTTTCATGCATTTAGTAAGACTGTTAGTTAGTGCTATTATCTTCTTTTATTTGTATGAATGTTTGTTCTTCAGCTTTTGTAATCTTTCATAGCTTGATAAATACAGATGATGTTTTCTTGACTCCTCTATGTTGGCTATGGTTATGCTAGATTATGCTATCCAAATTAGAGGGTATTTCTTACGTTTAAAGTGCTTCAAAGAAAGTTTACTCGATAAACAAAATTTTTGTGGTTCAAGCCTTTTCATCCTGCACTGTGCTCTGGTAATTTCGTCTATGATTTTGGCACATCGCCTGTAGTGTAGATTTATATTTCGCTATCTTTCTAACCTTTTACCTGTCACAGTAAATTAAGAGTTGGCTTCAATAAATCTTGGAGGTCACTTAGCTAGCACATAATGTCCCACAAAAGCTAAGTTTCCCATAAGACTATTGCTACCTGCAAAATCTTGCATCAATAGTATGTTTAATCTTTCTCCCAAAACTCTTATTCAGTCAATTTTGTCAATATTTTTGTCAAAAGACACTTTGTAGTTGATTTTAAGGTAGGTTTTAAGTGTCTTCCACTCATCCAATTTGCATAAAGTTGAATTTTTTTGTTAGATTTATGTTGCATCTACATGAATCAAGTCTTAGGTTGTATATTTGAGGACATTTTTCATCCTATTTTCATCTCCGGAAAGTGTTGTTTAGTAATATTTACCCTATCCACACACAAAGGAAATTTGCAGATCTCCCATACAATTGACTCGCCTAAGGTCTAAAAGTTATTTTATCTTTGGAGAATCTCATTTCCTAAATGAAATAGAAAATGGGTGATCCCACAATAGTGGTTTACAATTTTTGGTCAAACTGGACACTGAAATTATTATTTTTAACTAAATATTCACATTCGGGCACCTATAGTGACTAAACCATGAGGAATTTGAAGATGATGCAAACTAGAGTCTCATCACATTTTGTCTGTAGATTCTTAAAATATTTTTTTCAAAATTTTTGGAATAAGATTGCACTTTTTTTTCCATCTCCCACGAAAATTGGTTTTTTCTAGAAAAAAACATTTTTAATAAGTGACGCTCCCTGTATACAACATAACTTTTTTTGCATGAAGGATAAAATTCTAATTTTTTGGAATTTAGATTTCTTAATATGATATATAGCACTTTAATTTTGTCTCATATTTTTTTATTGAATATTTTATCCTTAATAGAGTTTCAAAGTCAAACCAATTGCAATTCAGACATAGGCGAACTGTATACAACATAACTTTTTTTTTATGTATCGAAATTAAATTTTATTTTTTTTAATGGATCAAGGACATGAATACCTAGCACTATCATATTTTTTTTTTAAATATTTTGATAATTTGATATTTTTCAACATGTGCAAAACAAAGAGCTTGATTTTCAGCAAAAAATCTATGTTTAATAAAACTAAAAAAACACATACATAATAAAACCAAAACATATTAAAATTATATTCATGGGAAATCTCATTTTGAGGAATACCATAATCATTTGAAATAAATTTTAAATGAATTTATTTGATCCCCTAAAAGGTAAATCAAAAGTGATTTTTTATCAGCATTTTGATAGGTGTAAAGGAGACTCATTTATAGGTATGGTTTAAAACTAGAGAGGTTCTATCCAAGGGGGTTTTATCGAAGGTGGTTTGATCAAACCCTCTTCAATTGGAATCCTTAAAATGGAACTTTTCAAGGCTTAAATCATTATATTTTCTAAAACTATGTGATATCAGCAAAAATCAGTTCCTCTCAGAAATTGTAAACCAGCTTTGTGGGATCACCCAAATATGTAGGTTCGTTACGTCGTATTTTTCCTTTTCTATTTATAGTAAGTTTGGAAAAACATTTCAAATTTAGTATACAACCCTATGTTTTGAACCCCTACCCTATTTTTCTATGTTTCATTTTGGTGAACCCGATGTTTTCAACATTCTAATTTTTTATTTGGAGTGCATTCAAAACCCTGGATCAATGATTTGAATTAATTCATTCCATTTAGGGTTTCTAAATTTGGCATAAAATTGCATGCATTTTAGGTGTAAACTTGCATTTTGTACTCATTTTAAATCTGAAAATTTAACAAAATTGTATAATGTTAGATTTATTTTGCATAGTATTTAGATAATAAAATACTTTCAGTCACTTAAATAAAAAAAATTGGATCAAAATTCAACTTCAAAATAGGTCATTCTGGTTATCATTTAGCATCATTCTAACTTGCATTTAACTTTGATTTTTAAATTTTTGAAAATGTAAGTACTAGTTTGCAACTTGGAACAAAGAACACACAAAAAAACTTAGAAATTGCATTTTTCATTTAAAAAATCCCTGAGCAGAGACCCATTCCCCCATGGGCGAATGAGTCCTTCAGGGCCTATAAAATCCAACTTTCCTAAGTTTTTTTGTGGTTTTCTACGCTTCCCAAATCTATTGGTAACCCACTGCTTTAGTCAGGAATTTTTTAGGAATTTTTGTTCTATGTATGTAGGTCTAATCATCCATTTAGTGTAGCCATCTTAAATCATTCTAAATTTATTTAAGCATTGAAAATCATCAGATATTTAAGACATTTTTTTACATTTATGAAGCATTGCATAAGTTAGATACGTTATATTTCATAATTCATAATGTTAGTATCTTTTATTTCCAAGTATGCAAAGAAAAAGCTTGTTAACAAGCATGTTAGTATTCTTCCAATATATTTCCTTGTTATGAGAGTCTTTTAGTGCAAGAAAGTGAAAAAAATTACACATTCCTTAATTCTACATCCCCTAGTATCTCTCCTATTTGTGAGAATGTTTTAGTGAAATAGGATGTAAGTATAGACAATCATGATAATCATAGTTAATCTTCTCTCAATACCTCTCATACTTGTGATGTAGGTATTTTAGTGAGATACACCCATTGAGAGTCATGAAAATATTGAAAACTCCTCTTCTAAAAAATATCCTACTTGGGAAGATATTATGGTAGAAGAGAATGAGATCATTGATACATTTATTAACATAAAGTGTGAGCTTCTTGTAGAGGGTCGTCTATTGATGCTAGTGTTTGATTGGGTTATTTCCTTTTCTCTTAAACTAGTATCATTTATTGTTTATGGAAGTTGTTGTGGCCTCCTTTGTGCTTATGAAGCTTATGAAGAAAAAATGAGAAATATTGTTTTGATTTGTACTGGCTTATTAGTGGTTGGGCTATGCTTATTGTCCTTTCTTTGGACCCAGTTTTGTGAGTTGGTTATTGTGTTTTTAGCTTCCTCTTGCTAGTACCTGAAGCATGTGATACTAAGGGATTTTGGGTTATCCCTTTCTTCTAAAGTTCCTTTCTATTGGGATTCTCAGCGAGTGTCTCCTATTGAGGGGGAGATTGTTCATCTTGTAGTGGAACCATCTTCTATTGAGGTGGAGGTGGATATTGTTGGGTTCGCGGGAAGATCTCCTCCTTTATTCTGGCTCACATTGAGGTAGAGCTTGTTTGGGTTGGAGAGTTGTGGCTTTGGTGGTTGGAGAGTTGGAGGTTGGGTTGGTTCACTATGTGGAATGGTGTTGGAGAGAAGCTAATTCTTTGCATATTGGATTGGTGTTTCCTTGAAGTTGATGTGTTACAAATTCTTACTATGTAGGTGGAGTGGTGTTGTAGGGATGTTGATGCTTTGTGTGTGGATTGGTGTTGCACAAAATTTTATGTGTTGCATATTTTTACTATGTGGGGTTTGATGGTGATCTACAACATGAAGATGTTTGTCTCCCTTGGCTCAGTGGTGTCTTCCCTGAGTGTCTTCATGTTCCTGGGTTTTGATGTGGATGTTAATATCCATATTTTTGTTGATTCCTAGTTGATTCAGGTGGTTCTTAAACTTGTTTCTAAGGGTTTAAGGTCCCATTCAACACCTGTTTGTAAGAGGGTTTAAGGCCCCTTCAAAAATTATTTCGTGTATCTTGTGTAGTCTTGTATTTCTCTTTATGGCTGATATTATTTAGGTTGCTAATGGTTTGTGTCTTTTATTTTAGGTAACCTCTCTCTTTATTTAGGTTTCAATTCCATGTAAAACCTGTCTATACTAGGTTTTGAGGCCCCATCAAAACTTGTTTTTCCCATAATCAAAAACATATTATTTTCCTCTCTTGCATCTCTCGCCAAGGTGATATTTTGAATTTCTTTGTTGCATCATCCTTTTCTTCACCTGGGTGTGAGCTCATGGTTTATCTCACTATGGATTTCCTTGTTGTCGGTGTTGCATTTAACTCACCTCCTATAGTTGGAGCTATTGTTGGTGCTACTGCAGCGATTTTGGGATTTCCTCATTCTATCATGTAGGGTATTTTTCTTGCCATCTACCTTATGCTAATCTTGTGAAGTCTAAGAGACTTAGGGAGGGTGTTGTGTAGCCTTTGCATTGTGTAGAGGTTTCTCTTTTTTTTTTCTCTTGGTAAGGAAGTTGCTCATAATATTGATTTCCATTCCAGAACTTCTCTTATTTGCATATTTTTCCACTTGTGGCCTTCTCTTAATAATTTGAACCTTTGGATCACCAATGATTGGTCTCCTTTGGTTGATGGTTTGATGGAGATTTACCCTTCCGCACAAGGTTTTTTTGTTGTGGGTTTTATTTCCCTTGAGGATAGATAAGTTTTTTAGATCACGGTATATGGGTTTAGGATTCTCATCCCCTTTCCTTTAGGCCTTGAGTTCTTTCTTTTAACTGTTTGAAGGAAACTTTAGATTTGATTCTTACTTGGGTAATATTTCCTTATCTTCCCTTATAGTATTGGTGTTCCTCTGCCTATGAGGGCATTGGTAATGCTATTGGTAAATAATTGAAAGTGGATAAGGCTTTCAAGGATTTTACTCATACTTCCTTTCCTAGGATTCTGGTGGAGGTTGATTTGTTGAAGGCTTTTTCTAGTGAGGTTGTGTTGTAGATTAGAGGTTGGTCTTGGTATCAGCTTGTGGATTACGAGGGTCTTCCTTTTCAATACAGACATTATTTTTCTACTGGAAACTTGGCTCATGATTTTTCTAGAGGCTCCCACCCTATTTCTTCCTCTACATGGTGGAATAATTCTCTCCATTAACACTTAATAATTCACCCTACTATTGACTCTGCTTTTTCTTCTTATGACAATTCGAGGCCTTCTTCTCCTTCTCTCAAGTTAAATATGACTATTTTTATCAATGCTACTCCTCTAATGTAGGGTCATTTTTCTCCACCTGATTCAGTTGTGGTGGTTGTGAACCACAAATTTAATGGTGAAGGAGAGTTCCCTCACAGATTCTAGGGCTTCCACCTAGGAGAGAGACTTCTCTTTCATGCTATAAAACTTGGAGTTCATTTAAATTAGCTGCTATTATGAATAGATTATGACTAAATAGAATGCGCTACATGCAATAAGCTAGAAATACACATAAAATATTCAAGAAAAACTAATGAAATTCGCATTGTTTGAAAACACATGATGATATGCAAAATGATAGAATAAAGACTATACAAGACAAGATAACAAAACAAAAGAGACAAGTGTACCTAGAAACTAATGAGGACTGAAATGGAGATTGTAGAAGCCTCTAGAAATCTAGAAAATCTATATTTTATGCCAATTGGGACACTTATTCCAAACTGGGTGACTTAGTCCCAATTCTGGTAAACTACTCTAGGCTTTGTTCTAGCCAATTGGGTGTCCAAATCTTCAAAAATACTTGAAAGAATCATGCAGTGGGACTAAGTCACAATTGTTGGAAAATTAGCCCACTCCTCCTTTTATGAGAATTTGGGAGTGGAAACTAAAGCCTGTAGTCTTCAATCTACTTTCCCACCAAAATATGGGTCTGAATCTGCAAAATCACCTACAAAATAGAATATATTTTGGTTTCTAGTGAAGGTTTTTCCTTGGTCAAACCCCTATTTAGTATTTAAACTTTAGAAGAGATAAGAAATCTGCATAAACCCAATCCCTAAGTGTGTCTAGAACTAGGAAAGTTTGAAGTAATGAAAAAGCTTATTCTAATGTGCTAGAATAAGATGTATAAATGAGATTTGAATGATGCAAGACTTCAATCGAAGAAACCCTACAACATTAAAAATGAAATAAAAATGGAATGCAAACCTTAAATCTTAAGGTAGAGAGAAAATGGAAAATGGAATCACTTTAAAAACAAATCTTTACATGTGATTTGGTGGCTAGTTGCACCTCCTCAACTCAGATTTATCCATGATTCTTTGTATACATCCATGATCAACCCTTTTCAAAGTGAGATCTTAAGTGGGAAGTGAGATTGAAGACCTAGAAAAAACCTAGTTTGCAGCCCTAAGCTTCAACTTTTTTGTAGAAAGATAAATGAATCTTCTTGTGGAATATTTTCAATGGTTGATTCTTGAGGTTAAAATGACCTTAAAAACACATATATATAAGAAACAATACCTAATTTTCAGTTATTTTTCCCTAAGAGGCCAACACCCATCGAGAATTTTTAGCAAGCCAAAGATTTTCCTTCCCAAAAATGCAAATAACCCTAAAACAGACTAAGTCGCCACCTTGGGTGACTTCATCCCACCAGGGGTTTTTGAGGTAGGATTTGTGATATTTGAGTATTTTTAATGTTTCTTTTCGAGACTTGTATGATATAATAGGTGAAATGGGCCTCAAAGTCAGAGATAACAAGTCTTAGGGGCATATAAATGTTGTTTTAGGAGGGTGATTGATGCAAGGGTGTCTAAAGTAGGACCAAATTAGGCACAAAATTGTCCTTTTCCTCAAAGGTATACAGTATTTGGTGACAAATTTAGCCCCCACTTTAGCACCCATATGAATCTACGTGTATATGTAAGCTAAAGGTCTCTAAACAATACACTTTGTTTCATAAAAGGATACTCATTCAAAGGTGAGAGAATGTAGCCCCCAGCATAGTTATCTACAAAACCACAACATTAGGAACCACATCCTACAACACAAAATCATTAGTATTCTGAAAATCCTCCTTCTAATTCCTAGAAATCAAATTCAAGGGTAGATGTATGCCCCACTTGATTTCGCTTACTTTACGGAGGTGGAATCAAGGTAACAATCTAGCAACATCGAATGAGGACACACATATTGAAGGGAATTTCCCGGTACCATGCCACATAATGATAGGTGTGTGATGATGTGAGTGTGGAAACATGATTTTGACGCAACAAATGACATAAAAAACAAAGTTCACTAGCACCCATTATGTTGTTTTGAATAAAATGCAATCTAATATGTTTATCATAGTAAAAATACAAATGTGCTTACATAAAAATAGAGAAAAAATAATGAAAAGGATGTAATATGTCACTTACTTGTGCATTTTACCTTTGTGTAGCGTGCGAGTGACGAGGAGATAGCGAAATATTCTGAGAAGACAATATTTTACACCTATGATATTGGATGTACTACGGGACCAAATGGCATGCTTTGAGCCACATCATGAGGTGAGTTGATTCTGCCATCTGCGCTTTGTGATTTTTCAATTATGGAATTATTTATATGCATATCTAGGTTGATTTAGGATCTTTGAAAAAAAAATTGCAAAGTGTCCCTTTTTTTTGCAAAGTGTCCCTTTTGTTCACAAAGTGTCCTTTTTGTTCACAAAGTGTCTTGATTCTTCGTGAAATGTTCCAAAATGGTTCTAAAGTGTCCATGTCCTTATAAAAAGAAAACTAGAACAACATTAGCACACTTGCGTGATGAGTTAGAAGAAAATTGAAGAAAATAGATGATTAGAGAGAATATTTTGATGTTTTTGATAGGTATTAACCCATTCATAGTAGCTTTTGGGTGGGAGCTAAGATTTTGAGAGATCTAGCCCCCGCTTTGTCAATGGTAGACACAAATAATTTGCAAGAGGTGGGGATCTAATGGACATACCTCATGCCCCCCATGAGGTACCATGATTCGATGTTGATGGTGTTGTGTGAGTGGTGGAATGTGGATACATGCACATTCCACCTACCTACTGGAGATATGGCATTCACGCTGGAGGATGTGCATCACATACTCCAAGTTTCTATTCGGGGGGAGCAAGTTCACCTCCAAAGAGACCGTACCTTTCATGAGCAATGGGCAGATATGTAGTATTGCCTTAATGGATGAGTTCATGATAATAGGGTGTAAGGATAGATTGACCTAGTGATGTTACTTTATTCATATGCACCAGTGGTTAGACGGGTTATAATGCATACTATCACATTAGTACTCCTTCCATATGGACAAGAAACACACCTTGAGGGAGGGCTATTGCATCTGATACGAGGGATGGTAGAGCACATGATAGTATACGCTTCGGGATGTTGCATCCTTGAACACTTGTACTATGCTTTGGGACAATTTATATTCTAAGAGGTAGATATTATGGTACATTTTACACTTCTGCAGGTGTGGTATCTAGAGCATATCACATGTACGAGGCCTACTGACTTCTCGTGTCCTACAACAGTTGGGTACCCTTGGGAATTTAGTTATCCTCTATGGTGATTATGGGAGTACGAAGATTTTCACTTTTGAAGACTGAGGTTCAATCGACTAGAGGAGGATGAGATCTTATGGAGACCCTATCAACTTACACTACACTAGCCAGATTACACAAGATAGATGAGCAGACTTCAGTTGGATAGATTTACGATTGGTCGGTATGATCACATAGTACATCCTTTCTACTATGATTGCGTCATGCGACAATTTGGATAGATTCAAAGACCACCCAAGGCATGATCATATTTCAGGAGGTCAGTACAGAGTGATCAGAGGCTAGGTGATACAACACGGTTCATTGTAGATGATGTGGTCGAGAGTGACTCTGATTTTTATAATCATGATCAGCTGCCAGTCTTTGACTCATATGACCTCGGTGCCACATGGGATCATGAGGAGTGGTAGATAGTATCATGATAAAATATTGTGTTTCTAATTGATGAGCCTATAGGAGATGAAGGACCATTTCCAGATGAGGTCGGATATGAGTGAGAGGATAGAGTCAATGAGACACGATATAGGGCTATAGACATATTTACCAACATTATTGATGAGGAGTATGATGAGGATGAAAATCCAAACTATGATGGACAGGAGGGAGAGGAGGAGGATGATGAGGACCACAAGGAGGATAAGGATGAGGAGCAGCCCCTAAGTTAGAGTGATGAGGCAACATCTGAGGATCGGCTTGAGTGGGGAGAGACCTCGCCCATTCATATGGCTAGATCATGAGAAGCAACAACAACATGCACCAATACTCACAGTCGAGGAGAGGATAGAACAACATTCATTCCCCCTACGTAGGATGAGGTTGATGTTGCTTATCCTACTAGAGATATAGGTGATGATATTTTATTTGATGCATGTACTTTATGTTCTATGTATTATTGGATGCATATATCTATATATATATATATCATGATGGGTACTAATTATTCTTTGTTTCTATCTTGTCGGGACCATAGAGGATTGGCAAGATCTGTACCATCAGGCAGCTACAAAAATAGTGCTAGAATCTATTGACAAGGAGGATATGGACTTAGATTATGTGCCCCCACCTATTGTGGAGTGAGATCCAGAGTCACTCAGACCCTTCATGAGACTACGGGCAATGTATGAGAGATCGGAGGTAGGTCTGCCGATCTGAAATTGCATCATAGGCACATACATCAAGGACCCCAATAGATTTTGAGAGACTGGAGAGAGAGATGACATGGCTACAAGAAGAGAGGGATCAAATAGAAAGAGCACATTCAGTGGCCCTTATTTCGATGGAGGGGATGGAGTTCACAATCAGATTTAGTGGATTACAATCTCGATCATGCACGACCATCTCTCGATGTCTGACTAATAATTAAAATAAAGTACAAGATCATGCGTGATATTTAATTATTATGATGACAACCGTAGAAAATTTTTGATATATATATAAGGGAATTTTGATGTTATATTTTTTTCATTTAATGTCTATGAATTTGAAATGACAATGTGATTAATTAAATGACCATTATAAGATTCCTTAATTAATAGCTTTATGATTTAACAAAGCTTATGTGATCTAAATAAAAACTTGCTAAATTTTCTTTTAGATACAACATAAGGATTAAGTATGTTATGTACTAATTATTTTAAAGCAACATAACACACAAGAGGAACTTTGAATAGTATGACATCTAAAGTAATTATCAAAATAAATTAAGTAATCACTTTAGTGTTCAAAACTTGCACACAACTATTTGTCAAGAAAGAAGGAATGTGAAAGCATATAGGATGTAATCCAATAGCTCTAGAAACACTACTTTATGAGTCATATCATTCAAAAGGATTAGACATAATACCGATGCAAATGTGTGGCATTAATAGGGTCTTTAAGAGGAGTTTCATCTCACTCTGTTAATGTATAAGCACGAAATCCATAATTTGTATTTACCACATAGGGGCCTAACCAATTAGGACTGAACTTTCCTCTTTCTATGTGGTCAACATTAGTGTTCCATTAATTTCATATAAAACTAAATCACCCTAGTTAAGTGTCTAAGAAATGACAAAAATATCATGTTTTCTTTGTAATTGTTTAGTGTAGGCTTGAAGATGCTCAACAACGTTAATGCGTTGTTCATCAAGCATTTCAAGCTAATGTAATCATTGTTTCTTATAGGTGTAATTGTAGACAAGACCTTGAAGAGAAATAGGTAATGTGGAGATTTCTAACTCTAAAGGTATGATAGCCTCAGTACCATAAACAATGTTGAAAGGTTTATTTCCTATAGAGGAGTGAACACTTGTGCGATAAGTCCATAACACATATTGCAATTTTGTGTGCTAATATTTTTGATTGAGATTACCATTTTTCTTATGGATTTTTTTGAGGATTTTATTACTTCTTTCAACTTGACCATTAGATTGTGGGTAGTAAGGTGTTGAAAAGTGATCTTGAATATGAAAGGTCTCAAGGAACTTCCTCACATCATAATTTTTAAATGGCATGTCATTGTCTGAAACTAATGTGGAAGGGAGTCCAAAGTGAGAGATGATTTGTTCCAATAAGAAATGACATATCACATCAGTGGTTGTGGACTGGATAGAAATAGCTTCTACCCATTTAGTGAAATAATCGGTGGTGGTAATGATAAACATATGTCCAGTGGAAGAGGGTGGTGAAATTTTTCCAATGAGATTCAATCCCCACATAGAGAATGGCTAAATAGGGATTTGGGCATGGAGAGTAGAAGCAAGAGAATGAATCAAATTACTATTTTCTTGGCATTTATGACATCACTTAACATACACATAACAATATTTTTCCATATTTTTCCAATAGTAACCCGTGCGAATGAGTTTTTACACTAGGTTTTTTCCTCCAGAATGACCTCCACAAGTGCTAGAGTGGGTTTGTTTGAGGGAAACATGAGTTTCATAATCCTTGACACATCACAGGAGAATTCCATCAAAGGATACTCTATACAAGATATGTACAAGGATTATGTACTTAGTGGCTAACTTTTTTAGGTGAATGCGGGTGTTTTTGGTCATAAGCTTGGGAATCGTACAATTTTTTAAATAGTTATATATGGTGCCATACCATTCACATGAATTATCTGAGAATTTTGTGAGCAAATCATCATATTTATCACTGATGGAGGGTTGCATGATTGGGTGGATGGTAAACATGAATTTTTTGAAATTATCTATAGGAGATATAAGAGAAGTCGCACTAGCCATTGCATCTGCATGGCGATTATCTTTTCAGGGGATGTTATCAATGGTGAATGATTCAAAATTTTCTATCAAAGTCTATACGAGATCCTTATATTGCAATTATTTATCATGTTTAGTTTGATAGAGACCTTTGATTTTTTTGAGCACTAGTTTTCTATCGTCATAGATCTTAATATATTTAGCTCCCATGACTAAGGCAACACACAATCTAACAATTAACACTTCATACTCAGTTGTGTTATTCATACATAAGAAATTTAGGTGATACAATGGGGGAATAGGTGTTCCTACATGTGGAATTAATATAAATCCAGCACCAAATCCTATTCAACAATTGGATCCATTAAAGTATAATTCCCATGTAGGAAGTTCTATTTTCAACACACTATCATCAGGAATAGAATCATTGATAGGTAACACTAAAGGAGAAGGAGCATCGACTAAGTGGTTTGTTAAGGCTTGGCCTTTGATTTATTTTTCAGAAAAAAACTTAAGGTCAAAATCAGTCAACAACATTACCCATTTAGCAAGACATCCTAATAGGTCTGTTTTATTAAAAGGACATTTGAGAGGGTCAAACTTTGTCATCACTTGTATTTATGCATTTAGTAAATAATGTCGTAACTTACTAGTAGCGAATACAATAGCCAAACTTTATTTTTTGATAGTTCTTGCATGTTCAATCATCAATGAGAGTTTGATTGATGTAATAAATGGGATGCTCTTTACCATTGTTGTCTTGTTGAGCCAATAATGCATCAAGAGCATGGGAAAAAGTGACGATGTAAAGAATGAAGGGTTTGTTTGGTATAACAGGTTGTAAAATAGGTGGAGTTGCAAGGTACTCTTTCAAAGTCTTGAAGGCCTATTTCCAATCATCATTCCAATCAAAATTCACATCCTTTTTGAGGAGGTGAGTTAAAGGAAACAATCAATCAGCTAAGGAAGCGATAAAATGATGGATGGCTTGAATCCTTCCTTGTAATGTGCATAATTGGGAAATGTTGCGAGAAGGTGGCATATTAACGATGGCATAAATTTTCTTTGTGTCCACCTCAATGCCTCTGTGAGATATGATAAACTCTAAAATCTTATTGCTATCTACTCCAAAGACACACTTTTTTGTATTTAAGTGCATGTTATACTTACGCATTCGCTCAAATATTTGTCAAAGAGCATTCACATTATCTTGGCAGGTTGAGGATTTAGAGAGAATGTCATCAACATAATATTCCAAAATTTTACATATGTAATCATGAAATATCAAGGTCATTTCTCATTGATAAGTTACACTGATGTTCTTTAATCCAAAAGGCATCATAACTCAACAAAATGTTCCACAAGCAAATGTAAATGTTGTCGTGTATTGATCTTGTGGGTTGATGAAGATTTTATTATATCCAGAAAATCCATCCATAAAGGAAAAAAAAGCATGTCTAGCAATTGAATCCATGATCATGTCAAGGTTAGGAAGAGAGAAATCATCATTTAAAGAGGCTTTGTTCAAGTATCAAAAATCCATGCATATCCTAACACAATTATTAGGTTTAGCAACTGCGACAATTTTCGATATCCAAGGAGAATAATCGATAGGTCAAATAAAACTTACGTCAAGGAGTTTTTCAAGTTCTCCTTTAACATGCAAGGCTACCTTAGGTTTCATATTTCATATCTTTTGGTGAACGGGCTTAGCATTTTCAGCAAGAACAATCTTATGAGTGACTATCTTCGGATCAATTCCTGGCATATCATAATACGTCCAATAAAAATTTTTGGGAAAAGCGTGAAGCAAGGTCTCAATATCCTCTTGTTCTTCATCATCAAGGCACTTCCCTATTTTAATAACTTGGTCTTTATCATTTATGTCCATTGGTATATCAAGGGTATCCCCTAAAGGGAGTGCATTTGACTTAGGAAATTTTGGATCATATGGGTCCATGCTTGTGGGAGTTTCATTAATATCAATAACGTTGAGCTAAGAACTTATCATAGCACAAGAGACATTTCGTTTGCAGCTAGAAGGCTTATCTGAAGCACCTAATAGGTGTTTCAAAGCTTTGTTGTCATTAACATAGTCAAATGATGGGGAATCCATATCAAGGAATTTAGGATGTTTTAGCATAAGAATGGTTCTCGGTCTACATATGATAGTCTTGATGTTGAGGGATGGTCATTGTTTTGATTTTGTATTTTTAGAAAAGGAAAACCCTAAACCGGTCTTAGTCTCCTATATATTAGGTTCAATGGGGATGTGAATGCCTTGATTATTCTTTCCACATCCTTTACCATTGTAGCCTAATTTTTTCACAAGATCATAACCTTGTCCATTAATTCTTTCCATTTCCTATGGGTTGGGTAGTTGCTGGTAATCTATCTCATCAAAAAAAATTGTATACATTGCATTTTCTTCCAAAGGAGATGAGATAGATGTGTGGGAAGGCTTTTCTTCATTCTGGGTAGATAGGACTACTAGTTCTTTTTTTTCATCCTCTTTTTCATGTGATTATGTACTCACCCATAAATGAAGGTTTGAATTCTAATGATCCCCAATAATCACCAAGTAAGTTAGACTTTGATTCTTCTTCTTGTTGAATTTTCACAAGAGGTGTTATTTGGGATCTGGGAATTAATGTGTTAAGAGGATTTGTTGTTCCTTTTTTCAGTTACAAGTAACTTTCAGGCTCGGGGTCTATGTCAATTTGATAAAAAAACCTATTATAGACATATTTCATTTTGCGATGAAGGGTCAAGGGCACCACGTGCATCTCATGAATCCATGGTCTTCCCAAGAGGATAATATAGGAAAGGTCATAGGGAATGAAATGAATATGAGTTTGCAATGTAACCATTCCAACACTAATAGGTAAAGTAATGACACCAATTTGTTTCTTTGTAACATTATCAAATCCGCTAATGGATAAGGAATTAGATTTGAATTGTGATTTATCCACACACAATCTATCAAGAAGCTTCACACTACACACATTAAGGGCAGATCCATTATCAACAAGGGTATTTTTGATGCCTATCTAATCATATTGGGCTATTATCATAAAGGCTTCATGTTTCTAGCTTAATTCTAATGGAGGGAGCTCATGTTGGTAGAAAGTAATGTCTACATTGGATGTATCCATTTCGTGTATTAGAGCTGACACATCATTAGCATTTTTACTAGTAAGGACCACTATCTATTGTAATACCAGTTGAAGCATATAATGATAGTTGGGAGAGTTTTGGAGAAGATCCCAAAGGAATACCTTTGTGGGAGTTGGCATTTTTTTATAACAACCCAAGCAGAACCCGCAACAGCTTCTATGAGCTTGCCATACTCAATTATTAAAGTCCTGAAGGCACCGTGCCAACTTAGCGAGAAGATAATAGGTTATCTCTCCTACACTTCAGACTCTGTAAGATCTAGGAGGGTGTTCCTAAAATATATTGTCATTCATGATAAGAGTTATTTGCTCATACGTGGATAAAAAATAGATAAATTCCCCTCTATGTCAAATGAGATAAACCTTAAGAAATCAGCTATTTCTTAGAAGAGCTCGGCTCTACTCAACAAGGAATTGAAATAACACCTAAGTGTGTTGTTATGAGTTATTCGATTGAAATTTCTTGAAGCTATAACAAAAAATACAAGGACGAGAAGCAGTTAGAGGTCTAGTGCCATATCCTAGAGCACGGAGTCAAACCAGGAACTAAACTACAGGGTAAATTTCATCTAAAACATATATGATCTGTATGCATAGCATTACCATCCATACATCAATACTTGACTTTATTACTCCTTGATAAATCCTATGTGTAAATTCGCATAAACTTATTGGACAATTGAAGCATTTAACAGGTCCATTGAAACCAGAGCTATAGTCAAACATAATCCACAGTAAATAACAAATGGAAATTAAAGAAAATCATCTTTGATAGATACTTCATTAATAATTCATGCAAACTATTACAATAGGAGAGAAAATAGACTCAAAACAATCACAAGGTTAACATAAGTATGCTCAAGAACCCCATGATTTACTAAGTTCTCAAAAAAGACTCAATGCTTCAAAACCTGGATATATTCTTCTCTCTATATTACTTGACTCTTATCTTACATAACTTAAGTAATTTCAACAGACCTCTTTCTCAACTCAGAATTCCCTTTTATAAAACCAAGGGAGCTAACAAGCTTAAGGCCAGAGAATACACATGTCCACTTTTTACTGGACCGCTAATCCCTCATCAGTTAACTTTACATCATTTTCTTGGTAAGAGAAGAAAATCCCAAAACAAAAATGATCATTAGTTTGTTGTGGAGGAAGGAAAGGTGTTGTTCCAAGTGTCGCTCCCCTGACACCAAAGCATCTTTTAACTATTCTATGCATTGATTTTATTTGAACAATTTGCACCTGAATCCGGAAAGAGAATGCATTTTAAAATATAATACCAAAGGCCAGACCTGTATTTTACATGACCAAATTGCAATTCTCGTCCCAATTATTTATAATTCAAGTTCATCAATGAACACCTTTTTCCATGACTCGAAATCCTCCTCAGACGGCCAATTTAAAGCCACCACCTGGTCCACCATTTTTTGATAAGGTACATACTTTATCATCAATGACGTGGATTTCTTATCAAATTTTTCCAGGAAACTAATATTTTAACAAATGATAACTTTTCTAAAGTGTTTTCCAACATGGGAATATCAGAATTTTTGCATATCTCATGAGTCTGGGCATTCATTATATTATTCATTTGCTCCTTCCATGCCTACAAAGGCTTGACACTGTCCTAACTATGCAAAATATGAGGTAGTGGAGTCAAATCCTTTCCATCATAAATATCCTTCAATGCTTTGATTTTGGACTCCATAGGAGCAGCAGACCCCTAGAACTTTTGCTCGACAATATTCTTAACAAATTGATATGTTGTCATGACTGTAGGATATTTGTTCCCATGCTGTTTTGCCCCAACTGCCATAAATTTTAACTTATCCATTCTAGGGCCCCATCTATTTCGCAAAGGGATAGCCAATTCTCTATCCCTTGGAAACAATTTGATTGCTTGCAACATCAAGGCATAATTTGCATGAACACCATTCAGCTTACTCTGGACCCGTTTATGTAAATGCCTTAACATAGTATCAACAATCTCTGAATTATTCCTTCTTACTGCATCCCGGATTTGGTTCACCATCTCCTTATATTCTTCAACCTGTTGGATCAACTTTTCCCTAGAAGGATCTTCACTCAAGGTACTGGCCTTTTCAACTGCAATGGGCACTTGTCCCATATTATATGGGACCATAGCCTAATATTGAACCTATGTAGAAGGTTGGGGTTGATCTACTGGCAGGTCCAAAATAGTTTGGCTACAGCTAGCTTGCTTTTGAGACCTCAAGGTTTCCATCTACTGTATTAATAAGGCCATTTCAGTTTCCAATTCTACCACCCTTTGCTGACTCTTATTATACTCAATAATAATGTCATAGCAACATTCACAACCATGTCAACAGCCTCCAATATAGGGGTATCAGCAACTCTTTTCACAATCAAATGACCACTAAAATTGGACATTTCAGCAACAATAGGTTTTTGAGACCCTGTTGATAGTGACCATATTGCTAGAGAATCCCATTCCTCACTAAAGGATGATCCTTTAAGTGCCAATGCAACCTCCTCCTCTATTGCAAGAAGTGGCTTATTGGCCCTTCTTACTGTGTCAAATACCACAGCATCGGCAATATCCCATTCAAGGAGTAGCAATATCCCACACTTTTGAACCAATGCCCTGCCCTATTCTGGTGTGATTTCCTTAAACTTCTCCTTCATTTGCACTCTGACCCTTGACTGAATTACTTCCTCTGGAAGCTCTGGATGCAGACTTCTCTCATGTGCTACCTTCTCAGTATATGATGAGAGATGAGCTCTCCATACAAAATCTTCAAAAGCACGAGTATGAATAAAAGAGTCATCCATCATGAACTCTTTACAAGGCTCCATCCTCAAATCATCACTATTTGTAATTCCTTTAATCTCATCCTTCCCCAATCTCAGGGTGATGGCTCCTGAGCTCATTGCAATGTCAGCTTGATCTACTGGCATCTCCGAATTTATTTCATCTGGAGTTACAATGATATCCTCCTCATCATTACCCTTTTGGCCAACATCCCTTACACTGTCAGTTCTATGCCTCTTTAGGGATGATGGGTTAATTTTTTCTAAAATCTTATGAGGCGAAAATAGATCAATAATACCGAGCACTGATTGCCCTGGGATGGATGATGCGCCACTCATCGTAACCTCCTCTATCCTACTTCTCTTCTTCCTTGAAAATACCTTGATCTTCCCCTGAGGCTGGTAGGTAGGCCTTTCTTCAATTATTATCTTCGGGTACTCCTCAATAACTTGTGACTTTCCCCTTCCTTGTACAATTCTTCCCTCCTTTAAGACTCCTACTATGCTCTCAAAATTGTCAAGAGCATAGATTGCCTTGCTAAGCTCATCTTTGGCATTAGGTACAGGATCGAAACCAAGTATTTTATTTTGTTTACTTCTCACCATTTTTGAATAGGCAATGTACATTTCCTTTCTCTCATCATGTAAGTCCTTATCAAAAATGTTCTTGATGATATCTTCAGGGAAGTACAAGTTATGGACAAAGGTCCCAGTCCGGTGCGTAGCCTTCATTTGGGAAATAAAACCCTCAAGATCATAATTCCTAGTGCATACAATCCTTAGCCTATATGGCTTGAGTAACAAGTGCAAATTTCTCCACCCTCCCTTTATCATGATAAAATCGGCAAAAGTTGTATATTCAGGGAATAAAGATCCCTTCTTGTGTTCAGCAGGCAAATGGAAATCCTGAGATGCTCCCAACTCCCTCATGATTTCTATAAAACCAAGTCTGAGGGGGACCTCCCTAGGTAGAACAAACGAGATGGCATTTGTGCCAAAAACCCTCAAGATTTTAGTGTCATGATTGGGGATACTATCACCCCAATTGTGAGTTAAATTCAACTCAGGCCTCCTCTCCATAGGTCTCAGGAAGTCATGGATTTCCTTTGGAATCCTAGGGGGATCAACAACTAAGGCCTTTCTCAACTTGGATCCAAAAATATTATCAAAGGTGACATAATCAAACTTTTGATCATGCATGTCCAGGACTCTAGTCCAATATTGGACAAGCATTTCAATATCTCCTTCCATATTCTTCAATTCCATATCTTTCTCAAATACCTTTTGGCCCCTATATAAAAACATATGAAGTAGCAATGAAAACCATTTGAATTTTACCCAATTCTTTCCCAACTTCAAAGTTGCTAAGCCAAAATGCATGTTCTCTACAAGGTGAGTGGAAAAATCATATACCACATTATAGCCAGGCTGTTGGAGGTTTATAGCCATATACATTACCTCTATAGGCAATTTTTTCTTCAAATCAATCCCCAAAACTTGACATAATGCACAGAGGGTCTTCTTAAAATGGGGGGTGAAATAATCTACTGGGAAAGATTCAGGCTCATTCCTGCCAATAACAATTTTTTTTTATTTTTTCCTCTTTCCGACATAGCCAAATGGGGTATCAAAAGGGACGTCCTGATCAAACCCTTGGTGTTTCTATATTCCTCCCTGAAGACCTCCAATTTGATGGGAATCATATCCTGGCTCCATTCATGCAAACCAAAAATCTCTACAATTTCCTCCTTGGTTACTTTAATCATTGGCTTTCCAAGATGTGTTCTGACAATTCGAGTCACATGGTCATATCTTGCAGCAATATCCTTTAATAACTCTACATCCTCGTAGACATTGGGTACCACCAGCTTACCCAGGTCCAATCTCCATGGATTACACAAAGGAACCGACAAATTTCTATTTCCAAACCAATTGGAAAACAACTGCCAACCAGTGTATAGCAATTCTGCATCGCAAATTGTACACTGTTTATCCATTAAACCTTCCTGAATCATGGATCCATAGAACAATACCCTTCCATCCCACTTTTTGCTCGTAGAAGGTTTCAAAAAATCAATAATATCTTGTGAATAACCCCTAGGCGTAGTCTCGGGACCAGCAGTTCGTGCCTTGGGTGCCATATATTTTAAATAGATGGTAATTCAAACTAGGGTTTTTTCTTTAAATGACAAACAATTATACCTTGCTTTCAACTTCCATTATAGAAAGTTCTTTTATATTCACAAAAATCACTAGCAATGACCTATATAAGCTCTAATAGCCAATTTTCTTAACAATTCACCAGGAATCAAAAAGGAAATAATCTCCAATTATTCAATACTCAATGCTAACATATTTTGAAAACACAAGAGAAGGCATATGTATCACTTACGGTTTATTTTATAAAGCATCAAATACCACAATAATGGAGAACTGAGATAATATCCACCTCGCTAAGCACCGAAGAATTCTTACAAACCAAAATGCAATACTTAAATAGTAGTTCACTGGTTATTTGGCATTTAAATATGTAGGTCGAGTCGAACTTGACCATTACTATTCGCTCGTGCAAGATAGAACAGCTATAGTACAACAGTAGTTCATTTGAAAACAAGTCGTTGATCAAAAACATAGTTGGCCAAGCAGATGGCCCAGATTTGGTCAAAAACGGTTTGAAAATGACACATCCTCCTTCTAATCAGCAAGCGAGCAAGAAAACTGCCCATTAGGTACCACATAAGCACGGAATAGGTCCCACCACATTCGTTGATCGATAACACTGGCACCCACGTGTCAACACATCGCATACCACACAACATTATTCAAACTGAAGTTTAAATTGTGCGAGGTCAGTGAGGGATGGTCGAGATGCATCGAAAAGGACACAGCTGTTGGCATCAGCATTTGTCCATTAGTCAGCACTCAAAACTTGGCTCCACCAATTTACACAATAGGTGGCAGCATCTCGCAAGCCTCATAGCATTTCTCGTGATGTAAGCACAAACCTTGTGAGGTGTGCGATGAATGGTCAAGATCAAAGTCACTGCATCTATCAGTTAATACAATCTGCACATGTGAAACAGTTACTTTAAAGAAGGGGACCGACTATGCGGACGGGGAAATAACCCATGGGGTCAAAAAATGATTCAATGGTTAAGTTGTAAAAATTAGTCGGCTGAAAATCATAGGGACGCAAAGGTCACAACACAAAACCAAAAGGATAGGTAAAAGGGGCCAATAAAATTACCTCCAAAGAGGGATAAAACATAACTTAAGTGACTAATCACCGCTGATAACAAGTCAACACTCAGAAAGAAAAACTCCCAATACCCAGACTAGTCAAAAATAATGAAAATAAACCCACCACAGAGGGGAAGAAAATAAAAGCTCCACCAGTGGCTCCGACTGGGGATGTATGCCCCCTGTGGGCATAGCGAGAATCCAAAATCTCTGGTTATGTAGACCAGACAAAACCAAGAGAGAACAAAAACCAGGAACAAGCCCGGACAGGGCGAACAAACAAAAAAAACAAAACAGCCAGCATATATACAATATTTACAAGACTGCACGACATACATGGAAAAGATCTATTTCAAGAGAAATAGTATTTAAGGAACTCTCCATGTATTGGCAGCTCATGAATCTCACCCGTAAGTGCTTTTAGAAAATATGAATCTTCCCCATGTGTATCCATAACAATATATGGGCCCAACCAGAGGGGGTCAAACTTGGCATGTTTGCCCTTGTCCTCTGACCTAGCATTCTAGAGCAGTACCATAGTTCCAACATAAAATTTTCTCTCCACTGCCTTTCTATCATAGAGGTGCTTCACCTAAAGCTGCAACTTCTCATTTCTCTTATGTGCCTCCCTTCTAATATCATCTATTTGACTCAACTCTTCCATCCTAAGTTGCATTTTGTCACACACATCATCATCGTATTCTTGGGAAAATTTATACATTTTTAGTAAGTTATTATGAGGAATGCATTCCTCCACTCCATAGACTAAATTGAAAGGCAAATGACCAATTTCCTTTTTAACAGTAGTCCTATTAGCCCATAGTTCTAGCTTCAGTTTTGAATCCCATGCCCTCTTGTTCTTTTCTATCATGCGCTTGATAATCTTCATCAAACTCTTGTTGCTAGATTTTGCTTGTCCATTTCTTTGAGGATGATATGGGGATGAATATGAAATAGTGACGCCATACTGATTGCAAAAATTTACAAATTCTTATGATCTGGAACACATTGCATTGTCTGACACAATTTTGTTAGGTACCCCAAATCGGCTTAAAATATTTTCAATTAAGAAGTCAATAAAAACTTTGCTTGTGGCCCTTCTAGTTGTAATTGCTTCAATCCACTTGGTGAAATAATCCATAGCTACCAGTATCCACGCATGTCCCCCACTGGATTTTTCAGATATTTCCCCTATAAAATCTATACCCCATTGCTAGAAAGGAGCAGAAACAGACACGGGTCTTAATGGTAAATTGCGAGAAAACTTCAACTTTTCGGTGAATCGTTGATAGTAATCACATCTTTTAACGTATCTATGTGCATCTTTGAATACAATAGGCCACCAATATCCTGCTCTTAGAATTTTATTGGTTGTTGTTTTAGCTATATAGTGTCCTCCACAAACTCCCTTGTGCATTTCTACCAGCAAATCCTCAGCTTGATCTCCATCCACACACCTAAGTATAATGCCCTCAGGGTTTCTCCACCATATCTCATCATCGATAATGACATATCTGATTGCTTGTAATTTAAGAGTTCTTTTTTCAGTAAGGGGCATACCTTCAGGACATTGCATTGTTTGCAAGTACTCCACAATCCTCCTATACCATCCATAGGTCTGCATGTCACAAATAGGTGCAACATTCTGGTGCTCTATATGTGCTTTATAACAAGTTGTGAATTTCAAAAAACTTGAAGTTCTGAGATTTTCCAATCTACTGCAATTCTCATGTCGATTATCAATGCCTCATATTCATCTATGTTTTTTGTGCAAGGAAACATTAGCCGATAATATTTTGGGATTGTATGTCCTTGAGGTGTAATAAAAATAATTCCTGCTCCTGAACCATGTTGAGTGTAAAAACCATCGAAATAGAGGGACCATGATTGTTGGATATCTACTGTGAATACATCTACATCAGGAAAATCAACATGTATTGGGTGTTCTAGTGGCATTGGTGCTTCTGCTAATGTATCTGCAATTACTTGTCCCTTTATATCTTTTTGATCCACATACTGAATATCGAACTCACTTAAGATCATAACCCATTTAGCTAACCTTCCAGTTAAGGTTGCCTTACTTAGAAGATATTTGAGCGGGTCAATCTTAGCCACAAGCTTTACTATATGAGTTAGCATGTAGTGTCGTAACTTTTGAGAAGTGAACACCACTGCTAAACAAGATTTTTCAATGAAGGTATAATTTAGCTCATGACTTGTTAAGGTTCGGCTGATGTAATAAATGGCTCGTTCTTTTCCTGAGTAATCTTCCTATGCCAATAATGCTCCTAAAGATACTTCCGTGGCAGCAATATATAGTATGAGAGGTGCACCTTGTATTGGTGGATTCAACACTGGTGGATTCATGAGATACTGCTTTATTTGATTAAATGTTGCTTCACATTTGTGTTCCCACTTGAAAGGAACATTCTTATGTAAGAGATGTGTAAATGGTAAACTTTTATCTACCAGTTGAGCAATGAATCTTCGAATGGATTGTAACCGTCCTTGTAAAGAGCATAGCTAACTAATGTTCTTTGGTAGTGGCATATCAAGAATTGGTTGTACCTTAGCTGGATCAACTTCAATTCCTTTTTCTGACACAATGTATCCTAATAACTTTCCATATTTCACTCCAAAGACACATTTCTGTGGATTAAGTCTTACTTTCAATTGTTCCATTCTTTTGAAAATTTTAGATAAGATGTTGATGTGTCCTTCTCTAGTGTTAGACTTGGCAAGAAGATTGTCAACGTAATCCCCCATGAATGTATGCATCATATCATGAAAAATTGTTGTCATTGCTCATCGCTATGTAGCTCCTGCATTTTTCAGTCCAAATGGCATTACGTTCTAGCAATAGGTACCCCAAGGACATGTAAATATTGTTTTATCCTGATCTTCTGGTGCAATCTTTATCTGGTTTTATCCTGAGAATCCATCCATCAATGAGTACGTTGCATGTCCAACCGTTAAATCCACAATCATATCAATGTTTGGTAAGGGAAAGTCATCTTTAGGACATGCTTTGTGAAAATCCCTGAAATCCGTGCAAATTATGATCCTTCCATCTGGCTTTGAAATAGGCACAATGTTGTAGATCCATTCTGCATAATCTATGGACCGGATGAATCCAACATCTAAAATTTTCTTTAATTCTTCTTTAACCAACAACGCAACATCTGGATGCATTTTTCTATGTTTCTGATTTATAGGTTTTCCCCTGGTGTAATAGATAGATGATGCATGATGAGATCTGGATAAAATCCAAGCATATCTGCGTAGCACCATCAAAAATTGATTTGATTATCCTTGAGAAATTCTATGAATTTAGGTACTTCTTCATCTGTCAGAGACGCAACCAATTGCAAAACTTTAGGCTTTTTTGTAGTACGTGTATTGAGTGCCTTCGTTGGTTCAATTAGAATGGAAGATCTTTCCTGATAATACTCCGGAAGAGTGTCAAGTTTCCCATCCTCTGGCACCTTTGAAAGGTTTTCACCATTGGATATGCTTTTTATTTTTCTCTTTTCTCGATCTAACGCTGCCTTTGTTAGGTTTTCACCATTAGATCTTTCTTTTATTTTATTTTTTTCTTGACCTAATACTGCCTTTGTTAGGTTTTCACCATTAGGTCTTTCTTTTATTTTATTTATTTTGTAGCTAAGAAACTTGGCACTTTCCTATCAAAAACTCTGATCTTGTGATTCCCCGGTGGAACTTGTTTCGGGATGGGATGAACAAAGAAAGTTTATTATGGTTTCAACATTTGGAAAAGTTGGAACATCAATGGGTGCAATTTGTTCCCAATCAATGAGTTCAGGATGAACCAAAGGTAATGGATCATTAGGATGAGTAAGGTCATTGGCTGTGAGGGTCATGACGTTATTATCAATGTTATTATGGGAGAAGTCTAAGATGGTATCTTCCTCAAAATGATCTATCTCACTCTGAATCGAATTGGTCTCACTAGAGTCATGATCGCTTTGTACGACGTATTCAAATGGAGGTCTTGAGCTTTCTCCTTGTAAGAATTTAGGTGAGAATTTGTGTATGACATCCACCCTTTTTTCTCAGATGAAAGTATCATTTGAGAAGTCATCCCATTCATATTCATTTGAGTCTGTTTCAGAATTATTTGCTTGAATTCTCAAAATTGATTCAGCTATTTCCTTGTTAGATGGTCTTTGTTTAGTATCCTCACCATATCCTAATCCAGTCTTATCTTTTGGGTGCATTGTTTTTAATTGGACAGGTTAAACAATACCTTCTTTTCTTTTACCTAGAGGGCCATTTCCTTCATAACCCATCTATTGCATGATAGCATAACCCTTTCCATATTGTTGTGTGGGTATCTTGATATGCTGTACAGATTCTTCTTCATCTTTATAGAGCCAATCAAGAATAGCTATATCTTCTCCTCCAGTTTCTTTGATAAACATCCCATTAAACTTGGTGATGGGGGTTGAAGTTGAGGCTAAAACTGTTGCAGCCTGTTGTGTAGATGTTGAGGGCTGACCATGAGATCTTGGGGATAGGGGTAGATTAGAGAGAGATAAAGAATATTCTCCCACCCCATTATCTTTTAATTTTAACTTGGTGCCAAAATTGCTTATAATTTCTTACACTTTCTCTTTGTTTTTGGAGGTAGAGATGGACAAAGCCTCTCTATTATGTGGGACAAATGTGTCTTGAGTTGCTCTTAGGTTAGAACAAGTTTGACTACTATTGTGATCATCGAGTATTGTTACTTCCTTTCCATCATATGGAAACTTTAAACATTGATGATAAGTAGATGGAACAGCTTGCATGTCATGGATCCATGGATGACCCAATAGTATGTTATAAGTTAGATCCCGATCAAGAACTTGACAAAAAGTATTCTTCACAATAGGTCCCACTCTGATTGGTAACATGATGAGACCTTTGGAAGTCCTTTCCTCATCATCATAGGCTTTGATTGTAATTTTCCTCCGTGGATCTATAGAGTTTACTGAATATCCCAAAGCTAGGACCAATTTCAAAGTACAAATATTTAATCCGTCTCCCCCATCTATAAGGACACATCTAATGCAGGCTTTGTGAACTATGACTTCCAAATAGAGTGATGAATTATATGGATGGGTTACGGATGAATCATCTCTTTTAGAGAAAGATAAACATCTGTTGGACGACAAATGTCCCACCATGTCTTGAAATTTATCAGTATCTAGATCAGGAGATACAATTGTATCAACAAGGGCCTTTTCTAGAATGTCCTTATGTGCAAGTGATAACTTTAAAAGCTCCAAGATAGAAATTTTGGCTGATGTTTTTTGTAATTGCTCAACCAAATTGTATTGACTTGGAGGAGGAATTTCTGCTTTAGATGAGCCACCTTTGACAATGATCTTGGCTTGTCCCCTTGTCGTAACATTGACCTCTCAATATTCAGGCTTACCTTTGATTCAGATAGCATTGATTTGAGGGTCATCAGTATAGATATGATTGATAGTAATGTTGTGGATGTTATTAACATTCTTGCCCTTGTCACTCAAGGATTCCACTTTGTGATAATTAGGGAGTGGATTCCTGAATGCTTGATGGTCATTATTGACATTATGTCCCTCAACTGTGATGGTACGGTTATCAATCAAATCTTGAACAATATTCTTTAACCCTTGGCAACTGTTTTTCTTATGACCTTTACACCTATGATAATCACAGAAGTGTGAATCATTCCATGATGGTGGTTTAACTCGAGGTTCATAGTCTCTTTGTGGTGGCAATGTAATAGCGTTTTGATTCAATAATTCTTTGAGAATGGATTCCAAAGATTGGCCCAAGGGAGTGAAACTCTGTCGACTTGAAAAATGTGATGGTCTGGGCGCATTTGAATTTTGATTATTGCTAAAATTATTCCCATGATTGTTAGTTGTGTTTCCTTGATTAGAAAAATTGCCTTGGGTGCTAGAATTATTGTTATGTTGAACACCTAACACACTAAGAACGATGGGCTTCGTATTCATGTTGTTAGCACCTACTACCCCATCATTCACAACATTTTTATTTCGAGTCCAAAATTGTGACTTGTCATTGTTTTTATTATGGTTGTTGTTGTTGTTGTTGTATGAATTTGAACCCTCTTTAACAATTTTTAGAACTCCATGCTTGATCAATGCACTTTCAATAGTAATTGTCTTTTTAATCAATTTTTCAAATGATGGAGGACAACGAAGGTTTAGTTTGTAACTCATTTCTTGATTAAGACTATTGATGAAGATCTCCATTTTTTCCTTTTCAGGAACAGGACGAGAGTATCTAGCAAACATTCTTCTCCATCTCTGAAAAAATGTAGTGAAAGATTCCCCTACTTTTTCTTTTATCTTACAAAGATCAAGCATGGTTACCTTGTGTTGAATGTTGTACGAGTATTGTGATATGAACTTATTTATAAACTCTTCAAAGGTTTTGATGGGGGGGGATGATCTTTGAAAGTCACTCCATCAATTTTCCACCCAGACTTCGTGGAAACAATCACATTAGATAGGTATCTTCATGCGCAAATTCTAAGCTCATATTTAAGAAATCCCTTACATGCTCAACGGGGTTATTTTTCCCATTATAACTATCAAACTTAGGGATTTTGCAATGTTTTGGAAAAGGAATCATTCAAAGATTTCTATCGAATGGATAAGGACATATTTCTTCCAAAACATACTTCTTTGGTGCTCCCCCTTGCATTTCTTTTATTTGCCCTTGTAATTCTTTAATTTGTTGAGTAAGAGCACTAAAATCGTTAAGAGGGGTTTCAGGATTTTCTTTAATCCCTTCTGTGTCAAAATCAGTAGGTAACTTAGCTCCTTGAATAGCTAAAGAGAGAAAATATCTTTCCTTGTTTCTTTCTCAAATTATTTCCATAAGGGTATGGAATTGAGGATCTTGTTTTGCTTCTTGAAGTTTCTCTTCCGTTAATTCCTCAATATTTGAAGTGTTAAAGGGGTTTTCCTCCCTCTCACTATTATCACCCATTTTGCTTGTTGTACTTTCATCTTTTTCTATGTGCTTTCGAGATCTCATGGTAATAGGCATAAGCTTTACTCAAATCCTACTAACTTTGATCAAAGGAATGAAATAGTGCAATGGTGATGAAAGTCAGGATAATGAAGATTCTATGACTTAAAATATTTTTAATCTCTAGCTCGTGATTCCTTGAGTGAGAGGATGAAAATCCTGTTTGCGGGAATTAAACCAAAGATCGAAAATAAAGATGATTTTTCACTTTGTGAAGTTTGATCTTAGCTTTGTAGATAGATGAATTTAATAGATGCCTAATGTGTTTGAGTTCTCTATTGCAAAATTTGATTTGGACGAGTAGCGTACGTGATAGTAGGTTGGGGAATATAAGAAGGATGAATACACTGATTGTGGTTATGCCTTTGAGAAAGGGCTCTTCTTTGAAAGAAATCTCTTGAGTATAAGGGTTCTATAGTATAATTGTCAGTGAAACCTCTAATATAGTCATGATATCAATGAATAAAGGTTCTGTGTTCAAGCAGGACCTTTTGACTTTGATAGAGAAATTTCCTCTTCTTCAACACTTTCTTGTAACTAAGAAACTTCTTGGGCTTTCTGATCTTTCTTTCTAAGGACTTCTTAGCAAATGTTGTAAACTTCCAAACTCTGAGCATGGGAAAGACTAGACCTATAAGACTTTATTTTTGAAAGTCAGAAAATCACCTAGGCTCGGAAAACAAATGCGTCAAAATAGAGACTGGATGCGCCAAAACAGAGGATAGATGCACCAAAAGAGAGCACAAATGCATGAAAATAGAGCACAGATGCACCAAAACAGAACATGGATGCGCTGAAATAAAGCACAGATGCACTAAAACAGAGCACATATGCGCCGAAATAAAGCACAGATGCGTTGAAAGAGAGCACATATGCACCGAAACAGAGCACATATGCACCAAAACAAAGCATAGATGTGCTAAAATAGAGCATAGATGCGCCGAAACAGAGCATAGATGCGCTGAAACAGAGCACATATGCACTAAAACAGAGCACGGATGCACTAAATTATCTCTAAGACCAACATGTTTAGATAATTTGATAAAATTTTCTTCTTTTGGATTATCTTAATCTAATTTAAATGTGAAAAACATAGCATAGAAGCAGACAGTTGTTTTGTTAATCCTAAAATCTAAATAAAGAGTGTATGTTCTTGAGATTTCCACAGGTTTTAATCTAACTCACTCTGACTCACTCTTAATTTGTCAAATAGGTCATCATAGTAATCACAGCCCAAAGCTTAAAATCGCGTCGACTCACACAGCCTTGTCACCCCCTAGAGGGCGCCCGTGTTTTTGAATTTTCTAGGTGCGTACTCAAAGTGACGGAAGTGGATACCGAATCCCTTGAGAAAACAATTTGTGGTGACTATATGGTGAGTGTGTTGGGAGTAGATTCTTCCCTCCCCTTGCACCGTGATTAAAATAATGTTTGGATACTGACACGACTGGCTTTCTAAACTATGGTTTGTAGTAAGGGTATCTGTTCAATGTGGAAAATAGATATACTCTCTCTCGAGACCTCCCAACCTTTAGAACAAAGGTTTTGGGGATGGTTATCCTGTGCACTACTGTCAAGTTGGATTTTCATCAACAACTTTCTTTTGATTAAAGTGGGTTGGAAACCTTGGCTTTAGGTGTTCCCACTTAGGTCATTCCTCTTGGGTGAGTACTTTTTCCCACAAGAGAAGGCCTTCTAAAGGATGTAATAAAGCATTAAATTGCGGAAAATAAAAGGTAAGTATGGTATTTTGATCACCTAGTTAAGGGGAGAGCATAGACATATTACCCCTAATCACAGCAAACAATAATGGTTCAATTTTAAATCCTCAAATTGACAAATTCTCTATTCTAAGTGAAGATGTTGCTTCACTAAAAACATGGAGTTCATTTTATCCAAAAGAGAATTTATGTTTGGTGACTATCCTAGGATTGGTTAATTCAGATTTAAATGTCTACCCTAGGATTGATTCATTTTGTTAAAAATAACATTTGGAAAATTTTGTCTGTGGATTGCGTCGGAATCAAAATTTTAAATTTTCACAATTGTATGTGCCGAAACAGGTCGTCTATGCGCCAAAACAAGTCATGTATGCACTGGAACAGAGTATCTATGCGTCAAAATAGGTCATGTATGCACCGAAACAATACTCGTATGCGTCGAAAGATCTCACATATACATCGAAACAGTCCTCGTATGCGCTGAACCAAGAGTCATATGTGCCAAAACGCGACTTTTGTCCGTCACCTACCAGAAAAATCTTCAAAAAGAAAAATTAAATGCGGGGCTAGGCCCCATGGTGGGCACCAAAAATGTTTATGTTAGAATATGTAAATCAAATTGAATCTAAACTAATACACCAATGAAACATTAGATTGAAAAAATTAAATTAAAGAATGTAAATGCAAACTCTAAACCACAGTTTCTTCAAATTTGTCCCATTGTCCTCTATCTCCAAGGATTTGTTTCAAGATGCTTGCTCTCAGTTGTTTCAAACAGCAGCTTGAGAGAATGAGATTACTAAAAATGCATATGCATTGCTATAAGATTAAACTATTAAAATTGAAATGATATGAAATACTAAGATGCGACTATAGTAACTACGCATGAAAATCTGAGATTCGAGATCTTTTTCCACTCATAAGAGGGCTATATTTATAGATTTTTGAAGGTAGGAATTTGATTGGCCAAGATCGAAGGTCGAGTTCAAACCTGTTAGAATGAACGGTGAGAGATCGAGAATTTTAAAAGGAGATGGAATTTTAAGAGATAGATGGAGAATGAAGAGACAAATTGAAAGGTGTCTCTCATAATTAAATAAATAAATATTCAATTATGTGTGAAAGAAATATGAAAAGGTTTTAATTAAATATTGAAAATATTTAATTATGTGAGAATAGAAAAAGCTTTTTAATTAAATATTGAAGATATTTAATTTTGTGAGAAGAGTGGCAAATTTAGAAAATGCTTTAATTAAATATCAAAAATATCTAATTAAATGTGGATTGAAGAATATCATTTAAATTTAGAATTTAAACTTGTGATAATTAATGTAAATAAATTGTGAAATCTATCTAATTAATTAAGAGGAATGTAGCATTAATTAAATAAAATTTATTTATTTAATTAAATCAGAAGAATTGGAAAATGAATAATATAAATAAATAATTAAATTTATTTATATGTCGATGACTTAAGAACATTAATTAAATAATTCATATTTAATTAATTAATAGGTTCGATTAACCGTGACCATTTTTAGATGTGCACAGTGACTTTCCCCTTCCTTCTACAATTCTTTCCTCCTTTACGACTCCTACTATGCTCTCAAAATTGTCAAGAGCATAGATTGCCTTACTGAGCTCATATATGGCATTAGGTACAGCATCAAAACCAGGTATTTTCTCCTGATTGCTTCTCACCATTTTTGAATAGGCAATGTACATTGCCTTTCTCTCGTCCTGTAAGTCCTTATAAAAAATGTTCTTGATTATATCTTCAGGAAAGTAGAAGTTGTGGACAAAGGTCCCAGTCTGGTGCCTAGCCTTCATTTGGGAAATAAAACCCTCAGGATCATAATTCCTAGGGCGTACAGTCCTTAGCCGATATGACTTGAGTAACAAGTGAAAATTTCTCCACCCTCCCTTTATCATGACAAAATCGGCAAAAGCTATATATTCAAGGAGAAAAGATCCCTTCTTGTGTTCAACAGGCAAATGGAAATCTTGAGATGCTCCCAACTGCCTCATGATTTCTATAAAATCAAGTCTGAGGGGGACCTCCCTGGGTAGAACAAACGGGATAGAATTTGTGCCAAAAACCCTGAAGATTGTAGTGCCATGATTGGGGATAATATTACCCCAATTATGTGTTAAATTCAACTCAGGCCTCCTCTCCATAGGTCTTACGAAGTCATGGATTTCCTTTGGAATCCTGGGGGGGTCAACAACTAAGGCCTTTCTCAACTTGGATCCAAAATATTATCAAAGGTGACATAATCAAACTTATGATCATGCATGTCTAAGACTCTAGTCCAATATTGGACAGGCATTTCAATATCTACTTCCATCTTCTTCAATTCCACATCTTTCTCAAATACCTTATGGCCCCTATATAGAAACATATGAATAAGTAGTGAAAACCATTTGAATTTTACCCAATTCTTTCCCAGCTTCAAAGCTGCTAAGCCAGAATGCATGTTCTCTACAAGGTGAGTGGAAAAATCATATACCACATTATAACCAGGGTGTTGGAGATTTACAGCCATATACATTACCTCTATAGGAAATTTTTTCTTCAAATCAATCCCCAAAACTTGACATAATGCACAGACGGTCTTCTTAAAATGGGAGGCGAAATAGTCTACTGGGAAAGGTTCGGGCTCGTTCCCGTCAAAAACAACTTTTTTTTTATTTTTTCCTCTTCCCCACACAACCAAATGGGGTATCAAAAGGGACGTCCTAATCAAACACTTGGTGTTTCTGTATTCCTCCCTAAAGACCTCCAATTTGATGGGAATCATATCTTGGCTCCATTCATGCAAACCAAAAATCGTTGCAATTTCCTCCCTAGTTACTTTAATCATTGGCTTGCCAAGATGTGTTCTAACAATTTGAGTCACAGGGTTGTATCTTGCATCAATATCCTTTAATAAGTCTACATCATTGTAGACATTGGGTACCACTAGCTTACCCAGGTCCAATCTCCATGGATTACACAAAGGAACCAACAAATTTCTATTTCCAAACCAATTGGAAAACAACTACCAACCAGTGTATGGCAATTCGGCATTGTGAATTGTACATTGTTTATCCATTAAACCTTCCTGAATCACGGGTCCATAGAACAATACCCTTCCATCCTTCTTTTTTCTCGTAGAAGGTTTTAACAAATCAATAATATCTTGTAAATAACCCCTAGGCATAGTCTCGGGAACAGTAGTTCGTGCCTTGGGTGCCATATATTTTAAACAGATGTTAATTTGAACTAGGGTTTTTTCTTAAAATGACAAACAATTACACCTTGCTTTCGACTACCATTATAGAAAGTTCTTTTATATTCACAAAAATCACTAGCAATGACCTATATAAGCTCTAACAACCAATTTTCTTAACAATTCACCAGGAATCAAAAAGGAAATAATCGCCAATTATTCAATAGGAATTGCTAACATATTTTGAAAACACAAGAGAAGGTGTATGTATCACTTATGGTTTATTTTACAAAGCATCAAATGCCGCGATAATGGAGAACTGAGATAATAGCCACCTCCCTAAGCACCGAAGAATTCTTACAAACCAAAATGCAATACTGAAATAGCAGTTCAGTGGTTATTTGGCATTTAATTACGCAGGCCGAGTCGAACTTGACCATTACTATTCGCTCGCACGAGATAGAACGGCTATAGTACAACACCAGTTCATTTGAAAACAAGCCATTCATCAAAAACATAGTTGGCCAGGCTAACGGCCTAGATTTGGTCAAAAACGGTTTGAAAATGACACATCCTCATTCTAGTTAGCAAGTGAGCAAAAAAACTACCCATTAGGTACCACATGAGCACAGAACAGGTCCCACCACATTCATTGATCGATAACACCCATGCCCATATGTCAACACATCGCGTACCTCTCAACATTATTGAAACTAAATTTTTAATTGCGCGAGGTCAGTGAGGGATGACCGAGATGCATCAGAAAGTACACAACTATCGGCATCAGCATCCATCTATCGATCAACACACAAAACCTGGCCCCACCAAGTTACACAAGAGGTGGCAGCTTCTCGCAAGCCTCGCAGCATTTCCCATGACGTAAGCACAAACCTTGTGAGGTGTACGATAAACGGTCATGATCAAAGTCACTGCATCCATTGGTTAATACAATCTGCATATGGTAAACATTTACTTTAAAGAAGGGGAGCGACTAGGCGGACGGGGAAATAACCCATGGGGTTGAAAAATGATTCAATGGTTAAGTTGTAAAAATTAGTCGACCAAAAATCATAGGGACGCAAAGGTCACAATGCAAAATCAAAAGGACAGGTAAAAGGGGCTGGTAAAGTTACGGACAAAGAGGGATAAAACATGACTTAAGTGACTGATCACCACCGTTTACAAGTCAACACTCAGAAAGAAAAACCCCCAATACCCAGACCAGTCAAAAATAACGAAAATAAACCCACCACAAAGGGGAAGAAAATAAAAGCTCCACCAGGAGTATTCTTAAATTTTTCAACGAGATCATACTCCCTAAGTTATGAGTTGAGATGAGGGGCCACGGGTAAGATGGGGTTGGGTAACGGTGTGGTTATTGAGGCGGCTTGTTGGGGGTGTGGGTTATCTCTAGTGTAATGAGTATGGGCAACATCATCGTGTTTGGGTGGGTAAAATGTAAATTTAGGTTTGGATGGGGTTTGAGGTTTATCGGAAGGTGGGTAAAGGACACGCTGAGGTTGAATGACGTTGACATATTTTTTTTTAGGTTTATCACAACAAAACTTAGTGGATGAGTTAGGTGAGATGAATTCTTTAAGGACTTCATCTAGCATACCCATATCATCACAACTAAATGGTTTGGGAGAGAGGTTATCGGTGGCGGGTTTGGGTTTGTCATCATAAACCTTAGTGGATGAACTTAGCAAGAGGAAACCCTATAGGGTTGCATCTAACTTATCCAAGTCATCGCTACTAAAAGGTTTAGATGATATGGTTTTCCTACAGTGAAGAAGTGTGTGCATTGTTTCATGTGATGTTTCTATGGTTTTGTTTTCATGTTCTGATGAATTTTCTTTAAAATAACTAGGAACTAATGTTGAAAAAGAAACTTGCAAAGATCTAATGCAATTCATAAATGTCATAAAAGTAAAAGATACTTCTGGTAATGATTACCATATAACAGAAAGTAACTAAATGTAAACCAAGAATCAACTAAAAGAAACAAAAACTTCTAAAATTAGCAAGCAAATGCATAAATCATTAATGAAAATTAAGCATTGGGACTAAGTCGCCCAAGGTGGTGAATTAGTACCAATAGGGATATTTTTTACTTTTTCCTAGTTTTTCTGATGAAAAATGATGTATTCTAAAATGTAAAGTGCATTTCTAAAGTGAATATGCATAATTTCTCTATTTTTTTAAGTAAATGAGATGCAAAAATAAACTTTTTCACTAATGCAAAGTATGAAACCCTAGGATGTAATTTTAAACAATGCAACATGCAATTAAATTCTACTAGAAGAGGTTCCTAGGATGGAAATGTAGGCTAAATCAGAAGATGTGTGGAAATGCAGGTTCACCAAAATGAATCACAAATTTTTTGGTGAAGGAGAGTTCCCTCATAGCTTCCAGGGCTTCCACCTAGAAGGAGAGAGACTTCTCTTTCACGCTATAAAACTTGGAGTTCATTCATATTAGTTGCTAGTGTTATTGGATTATGACTAAATAGAATTCCCTAGATGCAATAATTTTGAAATACACATAAACTATTAAAGAAAAATTAATGAAATCTACATTGTTTGAAAACACATGACGATATGCAAAAGGATAGAATAAAGACTATACAAGACAGGATAATAGAACAGAAGAGACAAGTGCATTAGGAAATTCATGATGACTGAAGTGGATATTGTAGAAGCCCATGGAAATGTAGAAAATCTACTTTTTCTACCAACTAGGACAGTTATGCCAAGCTAGGCAACTTAGTCCCAGTTCTAGTAAACTACACTAGGCTCTGTTCCAACCAATTGGGTATGCAAATCTTCAAAAATCCCTAACAAAATCATGTAGTGGGACTAAGTCACCATTTTTGGTGACTTATTCCACTCTTATTTTTCTAAGAATTCAAGAGTGTAAACTAAAGTCTATAGTCTGCAATCTGCTTTCCCACTAAAATCTAGGTCTGAATCTACAAAATCACCTACAAAATAGAATATATTTTAGTTTCTAATGTGGGGTTTTCCTTTGTCAAACCCCTAGTTGGTATTTAGACTTTGAAAGAGATAAGAAATCTGCATAAACCCTAGCCCTAAGTGTGTCTAGAAATAGGTGTAAGCGTGTGATATGTGAATAAGACTTAAAACACTTCTTAATACGACATTATATCAATGATTAAACAAATTGAATCAATTCAACAAAGTAATCAAATGAAAGCGTCCTATTACTCTCTATCTCCAAAGATTTATTAAATCTAAATTGCTCTCTGATTGTGTAAGCAAATAAGACTATTAAAATGACTATCTAAAGAACGAGATAATGTTAATACAATGCTAAATGATAAATTAGTTAAACTAGAATGATATTGATGTGAAACAGTTAATTGCAGCTACAGGAGGCAGCCATGATTGAAAACTCGATTGCTTGATGCTTGATGTCTAGATTCCTACAGAGTAAGAGTGCAAAAACTTGATTATCTGGATCCTTTCCTTGGTTGAATGAGGCTGTATTTATAGATTTCCTGGTTGTAGAAATGAACAGGGAAAGCTTTGAGAGGCTTGGATTCAATCTGGAGAATTGAATGGTGAGAGATTGAGGATATTGAGAGAAAGATGGAGATTGTCTCCACCCATGAAAACACCAAGTAAGAGAAGAGGAAGAATTGATGGAAGAGGATTGAGAGATCAAATTCCAAATTTGTCTCCAATTTGTCTCCAAAACTTCCTGTGAAGTTTCAATCAATTAATTTAGACATGATTTTGACATAAATTAGACATGGTTTAGACATAGGATATCTAATTCATTTTTTAGCGAATATAGATTGGAATATTCCTTGTGCAACAATTCAAATATTTTGATTTATTTAAATTAGCAAAAGAAATATAAATAATTTAATAAAACGAACTGTAGGATAGTTGTTTATTAAATTAGACAGAAGAATATGGCAATTAATTAATAAAGTGTTTTGTCTTTATTTAATTAATATAGAAATGGTGTGATAGATTGAAATAGGGATTTGATAATTAAATCGAACAAAGTATTTATTTTTGTTTATTTAATTAAGACAAGATTTAGAAGAAATTATGAAGAATGTGAATGAGAACTATATTAAATAAATATTTAAATTTTTTTAAACAATAGACGAAATTAAGATAATTAATCAAATAATTTGTATTTAATTAATCGGATGCTCTAGACCAATTTTAGGTGTATACATTTTGCCCCTCTTCGAAGTGATGTGTTTATGCGTTGCTTCGAAGAAAATTTTGCTGCTATTGCCAGGATCAATGATAAATATTTACGTGTGCCCCAGACATGATTGATGATAATAAAATAATTATGTGTGCCCCATACATGATTTTCAGATGATTTGATGACAATATGCCCCTTCGGGAGATAAATTAATGATGTCATGATTTTTAGAATTATTAAACATTTTCTTGATTTTTCGATGTTTTGATGATGTTTCAAAAATAAATTAATTTATCCCTCGACAAATGATGAAGAAAAGAGCCCTCAGAGGAGTTTTAATTAATTTCATGGATAAAATTAATCAAAATGTAATAAAATCCACCAAAAATACCTTTTCAAAATTTATAAATAGTGCAAAAGGTCATTTTCAAAGTCATAATTTTCTTTTTGAGTTCAAAAATCCTAGTGATAAAGACTTTTCTGCCAGCTACAGTGAGATGCATATTCCCTACCACACTCACCGATTCGAGCAAGTTCGACGTCATTGATGGTTGCTTGCATATGGACCTCCGGTATGTACCCCTCGACCTCCTCGTAGTTAGTGCATTTTTATTTTTTATGCTTTTTAGCCTCTAGGCGTGTCTAGGTTAGTTTCAGTGCTTTGAAGCCGCGTTGTAGCACTTACATCTCGATGTAGCGCTTCCGGTAGGTATTTTAGCGGTTTGAGTTTTAGCGCTTGCGTTGGAAACTCTAGCGCTTCAATGTTGTAATGTAGCGCTTTCAGTGATTTAGTGCTTAGGAGCCAAGAATTAGTGCTTTCAAGCCGGATTCTAGTGCTTTGAGTCGGTGAATTAGCGCTTTCAAGGTCTGTTCTAGCGCTTATGGTAAAGTGGCACTTTGACGGCCTGTTGTAGTACTTTGATGCGAAAAAGTAGCGCTTTGGGACTTTTAGCGCTTCAGAAGCTTATTTTAGCGCTTTGGGTCCCTGATTTAGCGCTTTTAGCTGATAAAGCAGCGCTTTTGAGATTTTCTGCTTTGGAAGCCTGTTTTAGCGCTTCCATGTCAGAATTTTGAAGATTTTGACTTAGTGAACCTTGATTTCATCAATTCTGATCATGTCCATTCTTTTAATTGGTATGATTGGCAATCCACATACTTGATTGTGGATTCGATGATTGAAATAAGACTAACTCTCATGATAGGCTAGAAGAAATCTCATTTATTGATGATCCTCATGATAGGCAAAGAAATGATTCAATATCTGATAAATCTCATGATAGGCGAGATCTAGATAATGTTTTGATGAACCTCATGATAGGTGAGGTTTGTTGATGATTTGAGAACTTCATGATAGGTGAGGTTTGATGTTCGCCTATGAAGTTTGATCGAAAATTCATTCCAAAGCTTTTGAAATAGATTGATATTAGAATGACCTTTGATTACTTGACATAGTTCACTGATTGTAGATTTTTTCGTTATGATGATAGGAGGATCTGGGTACTCTCCAGATGTGAGAGAGATTTTTGCAAACGACAAATTTGATACAGCACTTGACACCGGATGAGCTTCAGGTGATAGGCCATTGTGGCCTTACGAGTTTGCTTGATATGCCCCAGATTAGAATTAATCAGGGTTTGTTGACCATGTTGGCTAAGAGGTGGCATAGCGACCACAACACCTTTCACCTACCCACCGGCGAGATGACAGTCACACTAGAGGATGTGTGGCATATATTGTGCATTCCGTTCATGGGGGAGATTGTTACTTATGATTCGCATCAGACCAGCAGCAGAGATGCTCTCCACAGAGTCTTTCAGGATCAGGCCATAGAGGTTCCAAGCATTCGATGGCAGAGGATTGCAGATTCTTATGCAACACTACTAGTAGTGTTAGCTGGATTCATTGGAGGATTCCTTTGCCCTAATCGTAGGTCAAAGGGATTCCTCATTGGGTGGGGTGGGACGCTTGAGAGCATGATGGTACATGGTACTAGATATGCGTGGGGGATGTACATGATAGCGCATCTTTATCATGATTTACATTCGGTGGTGTACTTAGATGCACGTAGTCTATCTGCAGGGATGACATTGTTACAGGTGTGGGCTTGGGAGCATTTTGCTATTTGTCGGTCATTTCTAGTTGCAGACAGACCAACCAGTAGACCATATGTTTTCCAATATAGTGGTTGATTTACATAGGCCCGAATGGGCAAGTTAGAGCATTGGAGATGAGTGTTTGATGACACTGAGACAGTTATCTGGCACCAATACCTTGATCGCGAGGAGTGGGATGAGGATGGTGCAGTGTTGGGGTTTTTGTGTGATTCTGTGTACCTCATTGTCTAAACTCCATTTGTTTTAGAGAGATTCTTACTCTGTCGGGTATACGGACAATATGGCATTGTTCAGTTCATGCCATAGGGAGTAGCTCATTACGCCAGGCGACGGATGGATGTTCTTGATTGGGGTCCGACACTGTCCTATGATGTTATTGTAGAGGGGTACAGATCATTATAGCAATCTCCCTGGGAAATGCGGAGAGATATCTTTGAGGTAGTTGTGACAGAGGAGTATGCAGCTTTTTTGGCCTTAGTCCCCCATCCTCGCATTACTATTCCTGATGAGCTAGCACCTTTACCTATAGAGGAGGATGTGGCCGAGCGTTCTGCTAACAGTGGAGGTGGAGAGGATTCCTCATCCGACCGTAGCTCAAAGAGCAGCAGTGGTGATAGCAGTAGCAGTGATGATAGTGATGGCAGGAGTGGAGGATACAGAGGGGCAGGGTCAGACATCAGCAGTGCACCTTCTTCTAGTAGGCCTTCCAAGAGGCAAGCAGTGACAGTGCCGGTAGTCGGGCAGCAGAGACAGATAGCTGGGCTTCAGGCACAGGTCTACACTTTATAGGAGTAATTGGTAAAGGCTCGGGGTATGCTTGTGCAGACTCAGACACAGATGCAGGCCCAGACACAGGCTCATGCACAGGCCTTAGCACAAGTACAGGGGCAATTAGCCACCATGCAAACACAGGTTGATACCCTGATAGCTGAGTGAGACAGTGCTCGGTAGATTGTCGAGAGGGCACAGAAGACATTAGATACTCTTCAAATATTAGCCGATGGCACCTCCATTGGTGATTATATGAGAGAGGTTATGTGGGTTGGCTAAGAGGCAGAGTTCTATTGAGGCCGATATTATGATGTAGTACCTACCGAGCATCGATTCAGTTATGCCCCATCGAGATCTGGGTGGACTCATACACGAATAGTCAGTGAGGGGGTGACACAGCCTCCACGCAGAGATTCCAGAGATTCGGGTCCTTCTAGGGGTGGTGGTGGTACAGATCCTTTTGGGCCTGCTCACTCTAGCAGTAGCAGGTCGTAGATGCTCTTGTGATCTTATGTGATGTATACTATGATGTAGCTTATTTTGATGATGTATTTTGTAGACCAGACTTTCATTGTATACTTGACATTTGTGATATATATATGAGATGCAGTTGATGTGATATGATGATGGCTTTATGATTTCTATGTGATGGATGCTTTTATTATGTGATTTTGTGATGATTTAAATATAAATGTGATGATGTATATGAATGATTTTTTTGAATGCAATGATGTCATGATAAATGTAGACTATAATATGTGGATAAATGATGTGATGCAATAATATGTATGGATGGTTGGATAAATGCTTTTTAATTTTATGGAATGATTTTATGATGAATGATCTTTGATGGGTGTAATAAGAATGACTTGATTTCATTTATTAAATGTATGGATGCTAAATGATGTATGCATATGATGTTTGGTAGATGATAATGTAATGAATGATGTTATGGTAAAATGAAACAAAATTTACTTATGGTACAATTTAATTCATAGTTTATTCGATGTATGTATGATTGATGAAATGATGATATTAAATGATGCAATGATGACTTTTACATGTTTTTTCTGATTTTTGGATTTTATGTCAAGTATACTTAGTCTTATTTATAGATTAGATAATCATTGATCGGAATCCTTTATGCAACAAATATCCTACAGATAATGAATGATGATAGATGCATTCTAATTTTAACCATGTCATGATATGAAAAAAAAATGTCATTTTAACAGTCTTTTTGTGCTTGGTATCATCATAGAGCTTTATTGAATGTTGAAAGTGAATACAAGCATCAATGGTTGTGTTAATCCAATGACGACCTGAGTATTACTTTCATGATTTTTGATATTGCAATCGAACATAAGCATCTAGGTATAATTAAACCAAGATGACCTGAGCATTCATTGTGTAAATAGGCAGAGATTATCATTTGAGTGTGTGAATTCAGAATGTCATCGGTGATACATTTGCATAGCACATCCCCTGACAATTCACACATTTATATGATTATCGTACATACAGCAGAGAGTAAAAATATCATTCTTTTTCCTTGTTCCTCTAGTTCAATACATCATTGAGCTACTCCAAAGAAATGATAATCAAAAAGGACAAAATATCCATTTTTTACTTAGAGTGTTCCATTCATTATTCAAATTGTAGATCATCCATCCTGATTTTGACATGTTTTTGAATTTTCGAGATTTTGGACTAAAGAAATAACCTACTAACCTATCTTAGGGGCCTCAGGGGCTGATCAAAGATTAGCCTTTCCTACATTACACACACAGAGACCACGTAGTTCGACTGACAGAAACCTATGTTTTTGGATGTTGCTTTTCTTTAGATTTTCCTTTTTGACATGTTTTTTGGATTTTCGATGCGATATGGACGGTTGATGCCCTTCTGATCACGATTGATATTGTGCTTTGATTTTTGCTTTTGGTTTTCTGCCATTTCACCATGTTGTTCCCAGATTGGTGAAATCGATACATGTATATTGCCTCTAATGATATTTAGATGTTTTCCCCAAGCTATGTAGTGATATGTTGACTATGTGAAAATAATATTGATATGGATGCAAAGATGGCCAGATGAATGATATGATATGAAATGATACTGACTGGCAGACTAATGATCCTGATATATATCTAAATAGATGGGAAAGTTGATCTTAGAATCACATACCACGCCTATTTCCAGGTTTTCACCACATGCTTTGATTACACCCATTGTGTTTTTGTATTTTTTTCTTTCTTTTCTTATTTTATTTTTTATTTTATTTTCGTGTTTGCCAAGATGTCTGTTTGCTAGGTTTACACCAAGGAAACAATTTTCAGAATTTGCCTCGTGCACTAGGAGATTTTAAGCATAGAATTTTTTGAGATGAATAATGTTGATAGGTTCATCAAATAGATCCCCTTTTGACATTGATAACTAATATGCTCTTGATCCATACACTGATATGACGACAAAGGGACCAAGCCAGTTAGGCTCAAATTTTCCTTTCTTTTCTCTGTCTTGCTGATTCCTAGGGTTTTCCTTTAGTACGAAATCACCAACCTGAAAGACCCTCGATTTTACCTTGTGATTGTAACTTCTTGAAATCCTCTGTTGATAAGTTGTTAGATGATTAATAGCTTGTTGATGACGTTCATCCAGTAATTCCAGTTCCTGCAATCTAGATACCTTGTAGTCTTCATCTGAAATGATACCTCTAAGTGATACACGAAGGGAATGAATTTCAACTTCAATGGGTAATATGGCTTTTGATCCATATACCAAAGCAAATGGTGTAGCTCCCGTTGGTGTTCTGATGCTTGTTCTATAGGCCCATCGTGTAGGGTTGAGTTGAACATGCCAATCACGTCCAACATCGTTAACCGTCTTTTTGAGAATTTTGAGTATAGTTTTGTTTGAGGCCTCTACTTGGCCATTCCCTTGAGGATAGTATGGTGTTAAAAAATGATGTTGGATGTGGAACTTATCACATAGCTCTTGGACATCTTGATTCTTGAAAGGTCATCCATTATGAGTGATAATGGACTAAGGGATACCATACCGACATATTATGTAGTTCAAGATGAAAGAGAAAATTTGTTTCCTAGTGATGGTAGTAAGAGGTATTGCTTCAATCCATTTCATGAAATACTCTGTAGCGGTTATAATGAACTTGTGTCCATTAGATGAAGATGGATTGATTTTCCCTACTAGATCTAGGCCCCATTGACAATAAGGCCATGTTGATGTAAAGGGATGCAGTTCTTATGCTGGTGCATGAATCAAATTACTGTGAACTTGACATTTTTGACATTTTTTGACAAATTGATATGATTCTTTCTCCATGCACGGCCAATAATATCCCAAATGGAGGAGTTTCTTAGCTAGAGTAATTCCACTCAAGTGAGTACCACAAATACCCTCGTGAACTTCTCATAGGGCCATTTCAAATTCATTGCATTCTAGACATCGGAGTAGGGTACCATTAAGACCTCGACGATAAAGGACATCTTTGATTAATGTATGTCAGGCGGATTTGCGGATAAAGTTTCATTTTTGGTTCCTGGAAAGATACGGAGGAAGAATATCATCTTTCAGGTAAGCATAGGTTTTTTCGTATATGGCATATGGTAGCAGATTCTGATTGATAATGGGAAGGACATGATACTTGTTCTACCATAAACTCATAAAAAATGTGCTTCTCAGGCAATTGTAGTAATGAAGCAATTGTAGCCATAGCGTCCACAGCTTTGTTCTTCGCTCTTGGAATCTGATCAAACTTGATACTAACAAAATATTGTTTTAGATTATCTATTTGCTGCTTGTAGGGCATCAATTTTTCATCTTTTGTCTGATACTCATCATTTACTTGGTAAATAACCAGTTGAGAGTCCCCATATACTTGTAAATCTATGATTTTCTAGTGAATTGCTATCTTGACCCCAATAATCAATGCTTCATACTCTGCCACATTATTTGTACACTGAAACATGAGTTTATATGATTTTGGAATTGTGTATCCTTGGGGGGAGATGAACAAAATCCCTACTCCTGATCCTAATTGTGTATACGATCCATCAAAATATAGTATCCATTGTTTGGGCATTGCTGTCATAATGTCTGCATCTGGAAATTCCATTGTCATTGGGTGATCATTTGGTAGAGGAGCTTCAGCTAGCTATTTAGCGATTGCTTGTCCCTTGATTGCCTTTCTTTCGATATATTGAATGTCGAATTCACTTAGGAGCATAACCCATTTCGTCAGTCTACCTATTAAGGCAGCTTTACTTAATAGATACTTCAAAGGGTTGATCTTTGCAATTAACCTAATTGTGTGAGTCAGCATGTAGTGTCTCGGCTATTGAGTAGCAAACACCACTGCTAAGAAAGACTTCTCTATGAATGTATAGTTTATTTCATAGCCATTTAAAGTTCTACTGATGTAGTAGATGGCATGCTCTTTTCCTTCATTATCCTCTTGTGCTAAAAGTGCCCCCAATGAGATATTTGTTGTAGAAATATACAATATGAGGGGTCTTTCTTCTGTTGGTGGCATGAGAATGGGTGGTGACATTATATATTGCTTGATTTGATCGAATGTTGCTTCACACCTCTCATCCCACTTGAAAACAATGTTCTTATGCAGTAGATGATTAAAAGGATGACTTTTGTTTGCCAACTAGGAGATGAATCTTTTGATTGATTGAAGACATCCTTGTAGTGATCTGAGTTGGCTGATGTTTTTAGGAGGTGGCATCTCCATTATAGCTTTGACTTTTGCAGGATCCACTTCAATGCGCTTTTCTGAGACAATGTACCCTAGCAGCTTTGTTGATGTAACCCCCAAGACACACTTCTTAGGGTTTAACCTGACAATGAATTTCTCCATCCGTGTGAAGATTTTATCTAGGATATGTAAATGTCCTTCCCTTGTAGTAGATTTTTCCAAGATGCCATCTACATAATCTTCCATGAAGGTGTGCATTATATCATGGAAAATTATCCTCATAGCTCGTTGATATGTAGCTCCTGCGTTCTTTAGACCAAATGGCATGGCGTTCCAGTAGAAGGTCCCCCATGGATAGGTGAAAGTTGTCTTTTCCTGATCTTCTGGAGCTATTTTTATCTGATTGTATCCTAAGAAACCATCCATTATTGACAACATGGCATGTCTAGCTGTTAAGTCCACAATGATGTCAATGTTTGGTAGTGGAAAATCATCCTTTGGACATGCTTTATTTAGGTTCCTAAAATCCATACATATTCTGATACTATTGTCTGGCTTGGAAATAGGCACAAGATTTTATATCCATTCGGCATAATCTATAGACTATATGAATCCAACATCCAGTAATTTCTTTAGCTCCGCTTTGACCATCAATGCAATGTGAGGATGCATTTTTCTTAATTTTTGCTTGACAGGCTTGATTCTTGTGGGCAAAGATAAGTGATGCATAAGAAAATTTGAGTCTTAACCTGGCATATCGGAATATGAGCAAGCGAAGTTGATACTTCTTTCTTTAAAGAATTGGACCAATGCCGGTCTTTCTTGTTTTGTCATGGATTCCGCCAGATGTAGGATTTTTTCCTTCTCTTCTATGCCAATGTCCACTGATTGTGTAGGTTTGACCAGAACTGATGATCGCTCATGATAGTGTTCTAGGAGAGTGTCAAATCTTCCATCCTTCAGTGCCTCAGAAAGGTTTTCACTATTGGATGCGTTCTTTATTTTTACTTTTTCAAGATCTAATGCTGCCATAGAATGGTTTTCACCATTAGATCTATTTTCCCTGTTGTCAATTTTGCAACTGGAAGATTTGACACCCTCCTACTGAGTCGTATTGTTATGAGTATTATAGATAGCATTTGTATCAGGTTTGGTATGACATAGGAAATGCACGATGGCATCATCATTTGCAAATTTTGGTACAGTCAATGGTTCGATAGGTTCCCAATCAATAACTTCAGGATGGATTAATTGCATGGTATCATCAGATTGATTTAGGTCAATGGAAGTAAGGGTGAGGACAACAACATCATCATAATTGTCATTCGGGATATCGAGAGCCATGATAGTACCCTCTTTGAAATCATCTAGTTCACTCAAATTATGTTTGTCCTCACTAGAGTCATCGATATTTAGTGAACCCGTGATGAATGGTCTAGACCCAGAGCCTTGGCCCTCCTCACATGTAGGTGTATATTTTTGAATCACATCGACTGAAATATCAACAAAAAGTAGATCACAAGGTAAGGCCCACTCACATTCATTTGAGTCTGTTTCAAAACCATCTCTAAAGTGAAGGATATTTTCCATAGCTGTCTTTGTTAGCTCCTACTTCTTTTCATCAGAGTATCCTAGTCCTGGTTTTTCTTTTATGTGGAGAGTGAGAGGTGTGATAGGTTATTAAATTCCCTCCTTTCTTAATCCCACAGGCCCTTGTCCTTCATAACCCATCTTTTCAAGAATATCTTTTCCTTTTCCATAATTGTCTGTGTTGATGCTAATATTTTTGATACCGATCTCTGATGTTGATGTTTCTTCATCCTTGTAAAGCCAATCCAGGATTTCTTTATTGTCTATTTCTTCTAATATGGTTCCGGATTTTACAAATGTTTCTTGAAGAATTTTGTTAGGTAAAGATGTTGGACTTTTGATCATTGATGGTTGACCATATTTCCTAGGAGATGGCATTAACTATGATAAGTTAAGCGATTGATCCATTGAGTCTTGTCCCATTCCTTTATTTGTCAACTGAACATGCTTTTGAAATTTGTCTAATAGAGAAGTTTGTGTACTTGGATTGTTTGTTTCAACATGACTTGTTTCCTTTTCTTTACCTTTCTTTTGCACCCACTTCGTAGTGATGCTTGGACTTTGTTCGTTCTTGGATGATGATGAACTTGAAGCTTCCCTATTGTGAGGGACAAAGGTGTCTTGAGATACTCTCAATGTGTCACAATGTTGTGGATGATTATAATTAGTAGCTATAGTCACCTCTTGTCCGTTTATTGGAAACTTTAGGCATTGATGGTATGTAGAAGTTACGGCCTGCATTTCATGAATCCAGGGTCATCCTAAGAGTATGTTGTATGTCAACTCTCTTTCCAACACTTGACATGCTATATGCTTGATCATGGGTCCCACTTGAATGGGTAATACTATTAAACCTTGTGATGATCTTTCTTCCTCACCATATGCTTTGATGGTCATTTTCCTTCCAGCATCAATAGCATCATCGGAATATCCTAGTGCACGGACTAATTTGAGGGTGAAAATGTTCAAACCAGCTCCCCCATCTATTAGAATTCTCTTAACACGATGATTATGGATACATACTTTGATATGTAATGTTGTATTATGCGGATGGTTTAATGAGACATCATCTTTTTTAGAGAATGACAGACAATGCGGGGTAGTTAGGTGTCTGACCATAGCTTGGAATTGACAAACATCTAGATCCTTTGGTACGGTTGAGGCAACTAATGCTTGTTCGAGAACTTCTTTATGTGATGGTGATAACTTAAGGAGCTCTAGTATTGATATTTGCGTGGGGATATTTTGCAATTGATCAATAATAGTATAATGAGATTGAGGTGTAATAGCACGTTGAGATCCCACTCCTTTTAATATGACCTTGGCTTCCCCCCTAGTCATGACGTTTTCCGGTTGATGTTCTTGATTTTCTCGGGGGGTGTTTTGCATTTGATTGATAACATCATAATGTGATGGAGGTGGAACTGCATGTGTGGAGCCAATTCCCTTTAACATTACTTTGGATTGTCCCCTAGTTAGTGCATTGGGAAGTTGATGTTCTTGATTTTCTCTGATTTTTAAGACATTTATTTGATTATCAGAGCTTTGCGTGCTTGGGAGTAAATCCGAAGAGGTAATTTCATTGGTTTTGTATTCATCAATGTTATCGCTAACTGCATGATCATACTTGACTTCAGATAGAAATAGGATTGTTGTGTCATAGACATGATTGGCATTCTTTCCTTTGTCATAATTGGGAAAAGGATCTTTGAAGGCCAAACGATCATTGTTATTTTGAGGTCCTTCCACATACACTTTGTTGGTGTCCACCAAATCTTTTACTGCATGTTTCAACTCGATACAGTCATTGGTTTTGTGACCTTTATTGTTATGATAGTTGCAATAATCAGCATCATTCCACCATGATGGTTTGACTTTTGGGTCCCAGAATCTAGCTTCCCGTGCAATGAGAAGGCCTCTGGTAACTAGTTCCTTCATTGTTGATTCCATTGATTGACCCAAAGGTGTGAACCTCCGCCGATTTCACGGTTTTTGATACGACTGTGGTTTTATGTTTTCATTGCTTTGCAATGTATTTGTCTTGACATTTTGTTTGTTGTTTTGATTTTTTGATGTGGATGTGGTCAAGTTAAAAACCAGTTTAGCATTGGAAGAATCATTTGTTGTTTCATTTGCGTTTTGATTCTTTTGACAAAATTTTGGCTTCTCACTGCTTGAGTATTGATTTGAGGAGTTACTTGTGTTGTTTGTTTTATCATTAAAATGTTTGATAACTCCTCTCTTGACTAACGCCTCTTTGATTTTAAGACCATTTTCGATCACTTTTTCAAATGTTGGAGGACATTGTAGTTCCAATATATAACTCATTTCTTCCGTCAAGTTTTCAATAAACAACTCCATCTTTTCCTCTTCAGGAATGGACCTAGGATATCTAGCGAACAAGTGTCGCCATCTTTGGAGAAGAGACAAGAATGTTTCTCCCTTGTTTTGTTTGAGATTGTAAAGATCTTTGTTAGTAACATCGTGTTGGATATTGAATGAGTATTGAGAGATAAATCTGTTAACGAGTTCCTCAAAAGTTCTAATACCTGGTTTCAACTTCGAAAACCATTCCATACATGATCCTCCCAAACTCCTTGGGAATAGTCACATTAAATATGTCTCTTCTTGTGCAAACTGAAGACTCATTGTTTTGAATTCTCTGATGTGATCGATTGGATCTGTTCTTCCATTATAATTATCATATTTTGGGATCTCACAATGTCTTGGAAAAGGTATCAAACCGACCATTCAATCGAAGGGATAAGGACAAATGTCTTGTATCGCATATCTCTTGGTAGTCCCTTGCATCATGTCCTATATTTTCTATTGTAATAGTTGCATTTGAGATGTTAAAGCGGCAACCGGATCTATTGTTTGCGTAGGTTGGGGTATCTCACTCTCATTTATTTTCGGTGTCTCTTTCAAACGGTTTACATCAAAATCTTTTGGAATTTTTTCCCCCGATTGATCTAACATTAAAAGATATTTCTCCATATCTTGTTCTAGAATCTTTTCCATAAATATATGGAACTTGGGATCTTGTTGAGCTACTTGGATGTCCTCTAGAGTTATTTCATTTTTATCATTTCGGTTCAAGTTGTTCCAAGGATTTTCTTCTGCCATTTCTTGTGATTTTAAAATTTCTTGTTCTAAGAATCTCTGTTTTTGGGCCCTAATGAAGATTGGCATACAAAATTTAATCCTTTCTTCTGAAATGTTGATCTTCTATGCTGAAAATGTCAATTGAAACTTTTAACAAAGTTGAATAAGATGACAGATCTTATTGATGAGACTATGTTAAAAATTTAATTGCTATACTTAGTTTCATGATGAAGAATGATAATATCCTGATGATGAAACTTTAGTTTAGTAATCATTTTTGTATTGATTGACACTTGTGATTTGCAAGATCTTGTTTTCAGTTGATAAGATTCAAAGTTTGTATAAACCTATCTGTTTTCGGTCTCTAGACAGTGATTCTGATAAAAAGAAATTTAATTTTGATGAAAATTTGTGGGTAAAATGACAGACTAATTGACTGGTGAAAATCTTGAAGTCTCTGTTTTAAAAGCGCTAAAACAAATGCCAGACACGCTATTTCCTAGAAGCGCTGGAACAAAATCTAGAAGCACTGAAACAGATGACCAAAGTACTAATTTGACAAAAGCATTGAATCAGTGCTTGGCAGCACTGTAGAATTTGATGAAAGCGTTATTCTACTGAAAGCACTGAAATAGTACCCAAAAGCGCTGTAAAATTTGACAAAAGTGCTACTTTACCGAAAGCGTTAAAATATAGACCTAAAGCACTAAAATAGTGACAAAAAGCGCTATTTCCCAGAATCGCTGGAACAGAATCCAGAAGCACTGAAACAGTTTTCCAGAATGCTTAAAACAGAAGTTTAATTTTCTTTATTGTAGAATCTGGTCTGGCCTTGTGGCATATTGTATCAGGGATTGCAGAAGATATGAAGGATGAATCCGTTGACTACGGTTGTGGAATTGCGTGAGAGCTCTTCTTTGAAAGAAGGATCGTGAATAGAGAAGTTCTACTGTGTAATCTAAAGAGTGACCCCTAGCAAAATCGTGATATCGGTGAATGAATGTCCTATGTTGTAGGAAGAGTTTCCGATTTTGATATAAAAAATGTTGTCTTCTCAATTTATTTCTATAACCGAGAGGTTGCTTGGGCATTGTTATCTTGATTTTTCTCTTGACAAACATGGTGGACTTCCACTTTCGCAGCATGGATTTTCTGATTTTTTTTTACTTGACATTTTCAGGATGATCTTAATCTGATTTAAATGAATTTGTAAAAACACGGCAAGCAATTTTGAATAAGTGTTTTAAAACTAAAATGATTGTGTATATTCAAAAATCACGAATGATCTTTATTGATTTTGACGGGTTGTTTTAACAATTGTATACAAATAAAACAGACTCGCACTTAAGGACAAGTAGGTCATCATTATACTCACAGCCCACATCTTACAATTACGTTGACTCACAGACTCGTGCCACCCCCTAGAGGGCGCCCATGTTTTTGTCGTTTCCAGTTGCGTACTCAAAGTGACGAAAGTGGATACTGAATCCCTTGAGGAGTCGGTCCTTGGTAATTATATGGTGAGTGTCTTGGGGGAAGATTCTTCCCTCCCCTTGCACCGTGAGTATGACAATGTATGGATACTGACTCAACGAGAAACTACTCTATGGTTCGTAGATAGGGTTCCATTCAGTGTGGCAAATAGATAAACTCCCTTAGGAGACCTCCCAATCTTTAGAACAAAGATTTTGGGGATGGTTATCTTGCTCACTACCATCAAGTTGGACTTTCATCAACAACTTACATTTTTATTATAGTGGGTTGGATAACCTAGCTTTGGTTTTTCCCAGTTAGGTCATTCTCGTAGGGTGAGTACTTTTTCCCACTATGGTAGGCCTACTAAAGGATTTAATAAAGCATAAATGACATGAAATAAAAGTGAAACTGGCACTTTGGTCACCCAGTTAAGGGGAGAGCATAAGCCTAATCACCACAAGCACAACATATAAGTTTGTCTTCTTTTAAAATCCCAAAAAGAAATTTTCTAATCTATGTGAAGGTGTTGCTTCACAGAAATCATGATGTTCTTTTTAAATTCTACTGTAAGAATGTGATGACTATCCTAGGATTGATAAATTTTCTTTAAGAAAAACAAGAAAGTCACTATCCTAGATTGATCAATTTTAGTCCAACTTTGAAATGACTATCCTAGATTGATTAATTTTAGAAAACTTTGAAGTGACTATCCTAGATTGATCAATTTTAGTCCAACTGTGAAAAAAATTAAAATCTGCCCGCGGATGCGTCGGATCCAGACTTATTTTTACAAAAGCGCTAAAGTATTGCACCGAAGCGCTAAAACAGTTACCTGATGTGCTAAAACCTGAAAGCACAAAAATAGGACCCCGAAGCGCCGAAGTTTGGCATGGAAGCGCTAAAACACCCAATGCGCTAAAATAGTTATCGGGAGTGTTGAAACAGTGACCGGAAGCGCTAAAGTCGAAAGCGCCAAAACAATGACCAGAAGCGCTAAAACAGTGACCAAAAGTGCTAAAACTTTTAACGGAAGCGCTATAAGAAAAACACGCTGAGAACCTGCGTGACACTTTCTAGAAAATTGATAATTTTGATAAAATCGAGGTTAATGCCCCACGGTGGGTGCCAAATTGTAAGCGTGAATATGTGAATAAGACTTAAAACACTTCTTAATACAAAATTATATCAATGATTAAACAAATTGAATCAATTCAACAAAGTAATCAAATGAAAGTGTCCTATTGCTTTCTATCTCCAAAGATTTATTAAATCTAAATTGCTCACAGATTGTGTAAGCAAATAAGACTATTAAAATGACTATCTGAAGAATGAGATAATGTTAATACAATGCTACATGATAAATCAATTAAACTAGCATGATATTGATGTGAAACAGATAATTGCAGCTACAGGAGGCAGCCATGATTGAAAACTGGATTGCTTGATGCTTGATGTCTGGATTCCTGCAGAGTAAGAGTGCAAAGGCTTGATTATCTGGATCCTTTCCTTGGTTGAATAAGTCTGTATTTATAGATTTATTGGCTGTAGAAATGCACAGGGAAAGCTTTGAGAGGCTTGGATTCAATCTGGAGAATTGAATGGTGAGAGATTGAGGAGATTGAGAGAAAGATGGAGATTGTCTCTACCCTTGAAAACACCAAGCAAGAGAAGAGGAAGAATTGATGGAAGAGGATTGAGAGATCAAATTCCAAATTTGTCTCCAAAACTTCCCGTGAAGTTTCAATCAGTTAATTTAGACATGATTTTGACATAAATTAGACATGGTTTAGACATAGGATATCTAATTCATTTTTGAGAGAATATGGATTGGAATATTCCTTGTGCAACAATTCAAATGTTTTGATTTATTTAAATTAGCAAAAGAAAGATAAATAATTTAATAAAACGAACTATAGGATGGTTGTTTATTAAATTAGACAGAAGAATATGGAAATTAATTAATAAAGTGTTTTGTCTTTATTTAATTAATTTAGAAATGATGTGATAGATTGAAATAGGGATTTGATAATTAAATCGAACAAAGTATTTATTTTTGTTTATTTAATTAAGATGAGATTTAGAAGAAATTATGAAGAATGTGAATGTGAACTATATTAAATATATATTTAAATTTATTTAAACAGTAGAGGAAATTAAGATAATTAATCAAATAATTCGTATTTAATTAATCGGATGCTCCAGACCAAATTTAGGTGTATACACTAGGAAAGTGTGAAGTAATTCAAAACCCTATTCTAATGATCTAGAATGAGATGTATAGATGAGATTCGAATGATGAAATACTTCAATCGAAGAAACCCAGCAACATTACAAATGAAAATAAAATGGAATTCAAACCTTAAATTTGAAGGTAGAGAGAAAATTAAAGATGGAATCACTTTGAAAACAAGTCTTTAGGTGTGATTTGGTGGCTAGTTGCACCTCCTCAACTTAGATCTCTCCATGATTCTCCATAGACATCCATGATCAACCCTTTGAAATGTGAGATTTTGAGTGGGAAATGAGCTTGAAGACCTACAAAAACCCTAGTTTGCTGACCTAAGATTCAAATTTTTTGTAGAAAGAGAAATGAATCTGCTTATGGGAGATGTTTAATGCTTGATTCTTGAGGTTGCTTGTGAAAAATTGCTAAAGGACCTTGAAAAATGACCTTAAAACATGTGTTTAAAACAAAAAATACCTAATTGTTGATTATTTTGACCTAAGAGGTTGACACCCATCAATAATTTTTAGCAAGCCGAAGATTTTCCCACTCAAAAATACAAATAACCCTAAAATGGTCTAAGTCGCCACCTTGGGCGACTTAGTCCCACCAGGAGTTTTTGAGGTCGGATTTGTGATATTTGAGTATTTTTAATGTTTTTTGTCGAGACTTGTATGATATCATAGGTGAAATGGGCCTCAAAGTCAAAGATAAGGAGTCTTAGGGGCCTATAAATGTTTTTTTAGGAGGGTGAATCATTCAAGGGTGTCTAAAGTAAGACCAAATTAGGCAACAAATTGTCCTTTTCTTCAAATGTATACAATATTTGGTGACACAGGTTGTTGCTCCTCTTGTGGATATTGTTGTGTGGACTATGGATTTGGCTATCCCTAATGTTTTTTGTGTTTTCTCCCCTAAGGACCATGTATTGGAAAATGTTGTAGTTAACCCTACTGATTTGGGCTTGGTTTCAGATGCTTCACCTAAAGTATCATTTTTTTCTCTGGTCTGATACTCTGGAGGGGAGTCTTCCCCTTCTGATCAAAATTTCTCGATTTCAGTTTTTTATTCTCCTTAGAAAGCAGTTCACATAAATTTAAGAAACATTTTTCTTATAAGGTAACAGTTTCATTTAACACACCCTCAAAAGCTTTGCTAGGTTCAAGTTCTATTCCTTGAATAGTTTGTGTTGTTTGTTGTTCTAACTAGTCTTTTGTTGGTAGCTCCTTCTTTGCTACTAGTTGGTTCTGTAGTTCTTGTTTGGCTATATCTCTCTAGTTGGTTGTGTTTTTTCATTCTCTTTTGTTGAGTTGTTTGGCTCTATTTTTTCATTTGTAAGGGATTAGGGCCCTTCCCTACTTATCTAATCAAAAAATATTGTTTTCTCCTCTCCTAAAATCTCTCCTACTAGGGAAGATATCATGGTGCAAGAAGATGATAGTATTGGTACATGTCTTTTAAATAATAGTAATGTGGTTTTATTAGATGAAGATGATGAGGTGACATTAGACTCGCCTTTGCTAAAGGATCATTTGAATGAGGATAAGTCTTTTGAGGTTATGAACATTAGGTATCCCTTGAAGTGATCTCCTGAGCCACTTATTATCCTTTAACCACCCTCAAATCAACCTCAAGCTCAAAACAAACTTGTTCTTATCTTAGAACCACCTAAAAAGAAACCCTTAAGTCTAGGAGATATCTTGAACTTTACAATGTAACTTGATGGTAACAATGTTTTGTAACAATCGAGTTACAATAACATTGATCACACATATAATACAAGAAAAAATAGGCAACCACAACCCACTCCCATTTTATTACCATTACCACAACCTATATTGCCTAGTGCTCCTCGTCTGGCTTTACATAGTGGAAAGGAGTATGATCTTGTAAAAAAACTTAAGAATACTCCTCCTAAGACATCCTTATGGGATCTTATTCAAGACTCCCTAATAACTATCATAGCATGGTTCAAAGTTCTTTAAAACAATTTTTTATCCCTCCTAATGTGTAACCAACTGATATAGCAGCCCTAATTCAATGAAAGAATTCAAACATTGTTTCCACAAAAGTGAGCTACCTCCTTTGGAAGTGCAAAAAAAATGATGCTTTGATGATATTGGCTACTATTAACATTAATTTTATCAACCATTTCACTAAGAGAACTCTCATTGACAATGGTTTGACCCTTAACATGTGTAGCATAACCTTTTGGAGAAGCTTGTAGTGGATAAGACTAATATTAAACCTAATTCTTTTTCTATCCTTGGATTTGATAATGTAGGAAAATAACCGCTTGGTGTAATCATGTTACCTATTTTAGTTGGAATGGTCACATTGGAAACTCGTATTCATGTTATGCTTGATAATATTTCATATGATATTATTTTTGGCAGACCACGGATTCATGAGATCCATGCAATGACTTCCACCCTTCATTGTATAATGAAGTTTGTCTATGACAACAAGGTTTATATGATAAAGGATGAACCTGAACCATAAATTTTTTTGTGCACTGAGGAAGAGATATCTTTGTCACAAAATAAAGGAACATCTTCTTTTATGAATCAAGAGAGTATCTTGTTGAGACTTCTCCAGGATCACTTGATATCTCTCCCTCCAAGAACATGAAAGAAATTCTACACTAAAATTTTATTTTGTGCATATCATAGAGTTCATCGTCATTCAAATAATTAATGTAAGGCTTTGAGTAATAAAATTCAACAACTTAAGGATTGTGGTGCTCTTATTTGTGTTGATACACCTATTTCCTCTAATTGATACTATTTTCATCCTATCTTATTGCTCACCACTATGTAGGATTAGTAGCTTTATGTTTTTTTTCATTACCATTCATGGTGATATAATATAAGGTGAAACCATATCTATCTTGGTAGCAACATGATAGTTCTTAGTGGTCATCTTTGTCTCTATGATTGGGGGGAAACAAAAACTAGTTTTGGGGATGCATTCTTTTCATGGATCCCCTCTTCCTCTCTTTCTACTTACAATCCCACATAGCAAGTATGTTGGCATTTAAACTGGGGGGTATATGGTCCCCCATTCATTGTTTGCATGTTCCCTTCTTAGTGATGATATTATGTACCTCCTAGGAAAGTTGAATTATTTTATTCAAAGTGTGGTCTTCTCAATTCATGTGATGTGTCTTCTTCTTGGTGTCATTGGGTTTTATTTCCTTCAATACCATCAAGTTTTTGAGCATTTGATATTCCTCTTAGTGGTAATTATATGGACTGCATTCCCTAGGCTATGAATCTTTTACCCTCAACTAGTCCTCTCTTCGAGATGTTAGGTAGAAGATTACCTAAGAGAAGACCTTACATGAACTAAGAAAAATCCCTTTGAACATATCTTATCCTATTTGTTTTTTTTTTCATAAGTGTTAAGCATAATATAGCTTTCTAGCCTTATGAAGCTTGAAGTTACAACACTTTTTCATGCCCACCAAGCATAACACATTTTTCTTACCTATGGTGCCTTGTGTGTTCATAAGTGTCTAGAATAACACAGCTTGCTAAGCCTAATGAAGAAAAAATTTCATATTGTGTGGTTCCTTATTAAATTTATTATATAACTTCGGTATGGTATGGGAGCCTAATAATATTCTCTCATTTTCCACCCTTGGGGGCTCATCTAGTGGAAAATAGATTTCACTAGCCCATGTGAGAATTCATTGTTGTTTGCATAATGGACAACAAGTTCCACCTGTAAACATTTTTGGACAAACAACTGAGGTTTCTTCCACATCGCGTTGGATAGTCAAGGCTTAATCCATCCTTTTTACTTTTATTTCACTTTTTTTAGTCTTTGACATTGTATGTTTGTGTATCTTATTTTTCTTCTTTATATCATACATATTGTATGTGAACCTTTGTGCTTGTGTTGGTTTGACATAGGATCTTGTATCTTGGGGTCTTGGCCACCTCCTTGATATTTTTCATCCTATCTCATCAAAATTGGTGTACGTGGATCCCTCTTGACGCATATTTGTCTACATTAGTGTGATTTTGATGCAAGGTCATCCTCTCACTAAATTGGGGGTAAAGGTAGTGTAGAAAATTGTAACCCTTTACATTTTATCACTTGTTTGGGCCCTCCTATTTAAAATGAACTTAATAATGCCTTAATTTAGTGTTGATAAATGCACGCCTTTATATTTTCATGCTTATTTGGGACCTCTTAATTAAACTAAGCTTAATAATGCCTTAATAAGCCTTATTTTACATCTATAGGCCTAATAGATTACATTTTGCAAAGGGTAAACCCAATAATAATTAATAACTAAACATAATATATTGAGCAATGTGTGTTCCAGTAATAGGGACTTCGGACCCATTCGCTCATGGGTGAATGGGTCCTCCCTAGGATTTGGAACCCATTTTTTATTCATGTTTTGGCAGTATGTTTAGGATCCTAAATTCAAATTTCAAATATCATCTTGTAATGTTTTAATTTCAATAAATTAAGGATAAATACCTATAAATATAAGGTTATTTCACTAAGTTTCACCTAGATTTCAAAAGTACAATTGAGAGAACTTTCACAAGTGAAAATATTATTGTCAAGAGAATTCAAAGGAATATTTCTTCATTATTTTTTGTAGCATTCAAAATCTCAAGCATCATGTCAGAGCCATGCTCAATCATGCATGTTTATGGAGCTAACATTGTAATGTAGGTTTCAAGATCTAATCCAAGCATTCAAGTCAAAGATTCAAAGCAAGATTCAAACATCAAGATCCACATCCATTGAATCCATTTGATGCAAGATCAACATCAATATTTTAGTCTTTCCAAGGTTTATTGAAGGGTTTGGTGACTTGTGACATTGTATTTGTTCATTCATCATTCCTTCATGTTTCATTTCAATTCAAGGTTTAATTAACAAAATGGGGCTCGACCAAGGAAAACCCCCATTCACCTAAAAAAAAACATTTATCTCTCTTGTATGTGTATTTGTTGTAGATCATAGGTTGAAGAAAAGTTGAAGATCTCAAAAGTGCAAAATTACAAAGTTGCATTGGTTGTCAGCTTTATTATTAAATCTCAAAGAAGCTCAAATCCCAAATTTATTTCTGACTGTCTGATTGTGAAACTTGAAGAATCTAGAAGTTCAAACACAAGAGTAGAGGACGTAGAAATCGATTTTGGAAAAGTGAACAAAAACCAATTTGCCTATAGGCGAATGAGTCCTAGGACAACTTCCAAAAATAGTTTTTTGTGACAAGTACACAACATTCTTTGTTCCCAAAATTTTCAAAAGCTTTACTAATTTTTATAGCCCTATGTTTCATCTATCATATTCAACATTTACATGTCATCAATGAGTGCATTTGGAATTTTTAATCTTTCTCCCAAAACTCTTATTCAAATAGTTTTATCAATATTTCTGTCAAAACACATTCTACAACTTATTTTGAGGTAGGTTTTAAGTGTCTTCCACTCATCCAATTTGTTAAAGTTGACCTTTTTTTTAGAGTTATGTTGCATATACATGATTCGGGTCTTAGATTATAGATTATATGACATTTTCCATCTTATTTTCATCTCCCAAAAGTTTTCAATCATATTTACCATGTCCACTAACATAAAGGAAATGTTAGATATTCCATAGTATTGACTCACCTAAGGGCTAAAATTTGATTCTATCATGGAGGGTCTCATTTCCTGAATGAAATAGAAAATAGGTAGGTCCATTATATCCTATTTTTCATTTTATATTTATAATAAGTTTGGTGAAACATTCAAAATTTAGTATAAAACCCTATGTTTTGAACCTAAACCCCACTTTTCTATGTTTCAAATAATATAGATCAGGTACACCTAGTTAAATTTGCATTTATATATATCTATATACAAATGTATATATTTTTTCAAAACTTTACTTGCATACATAGATAAATATTTCTATATAAATATAAAGGAACACTTGCCCTTACTAAAGAAATACTCTTTTATCTGTAAAATATACAATGATTACCACCTGAACTCAAATAGAATTTTATAATTAAAAAGAACTTTTCAATGATAGATAATGCAAACACATTTAGATTAAATTATATCCCAATTTTGATATGAATGAAATGCTGACACATTTTCTTTTCCAAATTGAATTTAGGGTATGTGCAGGATCATCATGGAAAAAATAGGCCCTTAAGTGGCAATGAAAATCTAGAAAAATCAGAGTTAGGCAACTTGACGTAAAAATTTGAATAATTTATTTATATTATTTAAAAAATATGTAAGAATAAAATCTATGGGAAATTGAATGTAGTTTCTAAACTACTAGGTTTATTTATTTATTTTAAATCTATTTGGTGAAAATTTTAAATTTCAATGCAATAGTACTTAAATTTCAGGGAAAAAATAAAAAGTAGGTATCTGTCTGACCACCCTAACCATAATAATCTTTCTCCCAAAACTCTTATTCAGATAGTTTTATCAATATTTCTGTCAAAATACATTCTACAGCTTATTTTGAGGTAGGTTTTAAGTGTCTTCCAGTCATCCAATTTGTTAAAGTTGACTATTTTTTTTAGAGTTATGTTGCATATACATGATTCGGGTCTTAGATTATAGATTATATGACATTTTCCATATTTTCATCTCCCAAAAGTTTTCAACCATACTTACCATGTCCACTAACATAAAGGAAATGTTAGATATTCCATAGTATTGACTCACCTAAGGGCTAAAATTTGATTCTATCATGGAGGGTATCATTTCCTGAATGAAATAGAAAATAGGTAGGTCCATTACATCCTATTTTTCATTTTATATTTATAATAAGTTTGGTGAAACATTCAAAATTTAGTATAAAACCCTATGTTTTGAACCTAAACCCCATTTTTCTATGTTTCAAATAATATAGATCAAGTACACCTAGTTAAATTTGCATTTATATATATCTATATACAAATGTATATATTTTTTCAAAACTTTACTTGCATACATAGATAAATATTTCTATATAAATATAAAGGAACACTTGCCCTTACTAAAGAAATACTCTTTTATCTATAAAATATACAATGATTACCACCTGAACTCAAATAGAATATTATAATTAAAAAGAACTTTTCAATGATAGATAATGCAAACACATTTAGATTAAATTATATCCCAATTTTGATATGAATGAAATGCTGACACATTTTCTTTTCCAAATTGAATTTAGGGTATGTGCAGGATCATCATGGAAAAAATAGGCCCTTAAGTGGCAATGAAAATCTAGAAAAATCAGAGTTAGGCAACTTGACGTAAAAATATGAATAAGTTATTTATATTATTTAAAAAATATGTAAGAATAGAATCTATGGGAAATTGAATGTAGTTTCTAAACGACTAGGTTTATTTATTTATTTTAAATCTATTTGGTGAAAACTTTAAATTTCAATGCAGTAGTACTTAAATTTCAGGGAAAAAATAAAAAGTAGGTGTCTGTCTGACCACCCTAACCATAATAAAATGATAATATTTTTTTATAATATTTTAGATATAAGTAGAGGACTCATGTCTGAATGCGATGCATAATTTTTTGTAATTTTTTTCAAAGTAAATAATTAATTATGAATTTTTTATTACAACTTTTAAAAAATATAAAAAAATTGTATGTCTAACCAACTTAACTTGGTCAAAAAAATAAAATAATCCTATAGTATGCAAAGAATAGAATGTGTTGCATGCTTTGGATTAAAAAAATGTGATATCATTTGAAAGCTATAGATTTTTTTCAATCAGCCTATCAATCATGACTTTAGTCGTAATTCTAATAGAAAATGAATAATAATTATTTATTAGATTCAAAGTAAAGTATAATTTATATTGGTGGAAAGTTGAGAAGCTCCTTTACAAACCCTTTTCTTTTCATCAATTTTGGGTAAAAAAAAGTCGTCTGCCACATGGGCAAAGTCTAGAAAAGAAAGGTAAGTTGTTAAACATGATTTTTATGTTGACTTCTTAGGATTGGCAGGTCCAAACCAAATTCCAAAGCAAGCCCAAGCCTAATCCCTAGGCATTAAATTTTGTGTCAAAATATCGGATATCCGATTTGAATCCGATATACGATATGTTTTAGATATGAGTTTAAAAAATGTTATACAGTTTATAATATAAAATTTAAAAAATGCAATAAAGTATATAATTTAATATATAATATACAATATAGTTTATAATGTAATATATAATATATAATTTATGATAATATCTTACCGAATTATCTATTTAATATATAATATATTATATTATTGTGTATAATATTTAAATATTATTTAAATATTTTTAGTTAATGTTTAAATTTTTAAATATATATATTACTAATATATAAAATATTTAAATATTATCTCTTTCCCTCTCTCTCTCTCCATCTCTCTCCCCTCTACCCTCTATCTCTCTCCCATTCCCTCCCTCTCTTTCACTGACTCCCTATATCTATCTCCCCTCTACCCTTAACCCTAAACGCTAAACCCTCTACCCTCTACTCTCTCTCTCAAATGTCTCTCCTAACCCCCTCTCCCTCTCTTAGGTTTCTCTCTCTCGCTCACTCCCTCTATATCTCTCCCTCTACCCTAAACCCTAAACCCTTAGCCTTAAAACCCTAAAACCTAAAACCCTTTACCCTTTACCATTGACCATATATACCCTCTATCTCTCTCCCATTCCCTCTCTCTCAAGTCTCCCTCTTACCCCCTCTCCCTCTCTCAAGTCTCTCTCTCAGAGTCAATCCATCTATCTCTTTCCCCTCTACCCTTAACCATATCTCTCTCTCTCTCTCTTTATGTATATATCCCTCTACCCTTAGTCCTAAACCCTAAACCCTTAACCCTTAAACCTTCTACCCTCTACCATTAACCCTAGATATCTATATACCCTCTATCACTATCCCACTCCCTCTCTCTCAAGTCTCTCCATTCTACCCCCTCTCCATCTCCCAAGTCTCTCTCTCAGAGTCACTCCCTCCATCTATTTCCCCTCTACCCTAAACCCTTAAACCCTCTACCCTTAACCCTCCACCCTCTCAGAGTCACTCCCTCTCTCTCTCAGAGTCACTCCTTCTATCTCTCTCCCCTTTGTAACCCTTAACCATTAAACCCTCTACACTCTACTCTCTCTCAAGTCTCTCACTCAATCACTCCTATCTCCCCTCCCTCTACCCTATATCTTTCTTCCACTCCCTCCCTCCCCCTTTTTCACTGACTCCCTCTATCTCTCTCCCCTATACCCTTAACCCTTAACCCTTAAACCCTCTACCCTCTACTCTATCTCTCTCTCTCAAGTATCTTCCTCCTATCCCCTATCCCTCTCTCATGTCTCTCTCTCTCTCTCACTCACTCCCTCTATATCTCTCCCTCTACCGTTAACCCTTAAACCCTATAACATCTATCTCTTTCCCACTCTATCTATCTCTCTCTCTCAAGTCTCTCCCTCATACCCCCTCTCCTTCTCTCAGGTCTCTCTCTCTCATTCACTCTGGGTCTATGTCTTTCCCACTTCCTCCCTCCCTCTCTTTCACTGACTCCATCTATTTCTCTCCCCTTTATAACCCTTAACCCTAAACCCTAAACCCTTAACCCTTAAACCCTCTATCCTCTACTCTCTCCCTCCTATCCCCTCTCCCTCTCTCAAGACTCTCTCTCACTCACTCCCTGTATATCTCTCCCTCTACCCTTAACTCTTAAACTCTATACCCCCTCTCTCTCTCTCAATTCTCTCCCTCGTACCCTCTCTCCCTCTCTTAGATCTCTCTCTCACTCACTCACTCCATTTATCTCTCTCCCCTATACCCTTAATCCTTAAACCCTAAACCCTTACAACTCTCTACCCTAAACCCTATACCCTAAACCCTTAACCGTAAACCCTTAACCTTTAAACCCTCTACCATATACCCTAAACCTTTAAACCCTAAATCCTTAAACCCTAAACCCTTAAACCCTCTACCATTAACCCCCTCTCTCTCTTCCTCTACCCTTAACCCTTAAACCCTAAACCCTTATAACCCTCTACCCTAAATCCTATACCCTAAACCCTTAACTCGTAACCCTAAACCCTTAAACCATCTACCCTATACCCTAAACCCTTAAACCCTCTACCCTCTCTCTCTCTCTCCCTCTACCCTTAAACCCTCTACCCTCTACTCTCTCTCTCTCAAGTCTCTCCCTCGTACCCCCTCTCCTTCTCTCAGGTCTATCTATCACTCACTCACTCCATCTATCTCTCTCCCCTATACCCTTAACCCCAAAACCTTAAATCCTATACCCTAAACCCTTAACCCTTAAACCCTCTACCCTATACCCTAAACCCTTAACCCTTAGCACTAAAACCTCAACCCTTAAACCCTCTACCCTCTACCATTAACCCTTAGGTCTATGTGTGCACAAATCGGATATCTGATTTGTAGCACTAAAATCCTACTGTTACAAAACAATTTAAAATATTTTTCAAATCAGATATTAGATTTTATCGGATATCGGATTTGTGGGCCATAGAAAAACCCTATGTGGGTTATTTTGTGCATTCCAACGGACCCTACATATTTTTGTAGGCTTTGAAGGCAACAAATGTGCAATTCTAGACAAGAAGAGACAAAAATCAACTTTTTGGTGCATCTTCTAATAAAATTTGTCATAAGAAATGATTTATTAGCATCTTTTATAAGGTATAATGGGGAGAAGCATTTATCAAAAGCAAAAAATTAAGAGAAATCTTACAAAAGAAAAAATTGAAGCATATAGACAAAGAGATAGAGAAGGTCATAGGAAGAGAAGACAAGGTATGTTAAATATTGGTGAACCTAAGCCCTATGGTCTTTCAAGTGAAGAGTAGATTGAATATGTTCAAGGTGAAAATGTTCAAAGTGAAAATTTTGAACATGATATTGAAATTGGGAATGAAAATGTTCAAATTGATATTAAAAATGTTCAAGGTGAAAATGTTTGAATTGAATATGTTGAACATGATATTCAAATTCGGAATGAAAATATTGAAATTGATAATGGAAATGTTCAATGTTCAATGTTGGAATTGAAGATGTTGAACATGATATTGAAATTGGGACTGAAATTATTCAAATTTATATTGAAAATGTTCAAGGTGAAAATGTTGGAATTGAAGATGTTGAACATAATATTGAACCAAGTGTAAATTATGTTTCACCAGATGACATGATAAATGAAGAACCTTGTGTGGAAGAAAGGCCTATTCCAAATTCAAGACCTTCAAGAACCCCTAAATGGTTACTTGAAACTAATGAGAACATTATAAACAATTTTGAAGGAAAGAGGTCAACATGAACTGTTTCGTTGTGGGCTACATGAATTTTCAACCAATATTTTAGCAATAAGACAATGACCGAGCAATGCCAATTTTTTGTACAATTGCTAAAGATGGAAAAGATGAGACCTTTGCTAGCCAAATTGAAGATTCGTGTGAACAAGAAGACCGAAAAAAATTCTATTATTGTCAAAAATATTTGTAATGCTCTCATTTCTATTGGAAAAAATAACAAGGAAAAATATAAGAGAGCTACTCGGAGAGTCATTACAACTGCCCTAGTAAGCCATCAATTGAAAATGATCGTTTTATGACCCAAAATTGTATTGATTTTCACATAAATCGTAAAACTTTGGATAGAGCACTTGCAAGAAGACAAAGAATAGATGATCCTCTTCAAAATTATACATGGGATTTTCTAGGAGGCTTCCACGTTTTGATAAGAAGCTAACAGATAATGTAAAGCAAGTAATTCAATAGTTTTAGCATGATACCTCTAGAGTATCACCCAATGCAAAGGATGTTTTAAAGTTAAGAATTGGAAATTGAGACCATACACTGCATTCTAAACATTTCTTGGAATCAAGCCAAACAATGTTGTTCAAAAAAAGTATTGAAACACATCAAAATATGGAAATATCGCAAAAGAATTTTGAAGGTTTGAAGTCATTTTATTGTGTGCCTCTAAAGATTCATAATACTTGTTGTTGCAAATACCATGTGGATTTTTCAATGTACCATGAATTATTATGCTATATCTGTTCCACTTTACATAATAATGAAATGTTGCAACAGTGTGGTCAATGCATCTTCTGAAATCAACAAGGGACTTGCTAGATCATTTTTATGTTCTAGAGATGATGGTTTCTTTTTCTAAAAAAATGATTGTTTAAATGCGAAGTGCTTACAATGTGCTGGATTCTCAAAGTTTTTTCAATATTTTCATGAGGGTTCCGAACATGAATTTGGAAAAAATCTTGTTGAGAAAAAGAGATATGAGATAGTCAAATATACTTTGTAGAGTGGAGGTGAAGGTTCTAGAGGTGAGTTGGTTACAAAAGAATACAGTGTTGCTGATTTTACTTCAGATTTTATGGACATTATTTTCTACAAGTATGCAAGGCATAGTGATTGGTCTCAGTGGTTGGATCAATAAGTCATGATGCGTAAGGACTCTTTTCAAATTGGCACTATTATATCAGTGGTTGATTTTGCAGAAAACTACACATTGCAACCACAAAACGAGGTACAATCTCAGTATTACAATTCCATTTATATTGCTATTGTTTTCCACATAACGTTTAGACATGAACCTGATATTACAGAGGAGGATTGAAAGATAATCAGAGAGTATAATTTTTATATGAGTGATGATAGATCTCACTTGTCACAGTATGTCCAACATTGTTTCAAGAATTTTTTTGAGTTCTTGCAGGAGCATGATATAGCACTAGGCCGACATCTCATTTGGTCAGATAACTGCACAGGTCAATTCAAGAATGATCGTATGTTTTATTGGATGAGTAGAATGCATGTAGAGAGGGGTGTACCTCATATTTTGATTTTTTCTTTAGTTGTGCATGGGAAAATGGAGTATGATGGAGAAAGTGCATGTGTAAAGAGAGGTCTAGTTAAGGAGCAATTGAAGATTTCAGGAGCAAAATTTAGTGATGCATGTTCTATTGATGATTGGTGTAGTTTAGTATTGTCACAAGGAGGGACACTTGATTCAATAGTGTGCAAATTATTTTGATTGGTTCAAGAGGGTACAGTGGGAGGCAGATTGGATTTTCATACAATCAAAGATTCTTCAAAGATGCATTTGTTTCGAAGCTCAGATGCAAGCACATGGACTATTTGGACATGACAGTTGGCTTATTTTTTTTAGAGTTGTATCAGTGCGAGTGGGATCAATGTGATTCAAGTCAATGGGTGGATACATGGGTTTTATAGTATCTAACTCCTTTATCTCAAACTATATCCATGACAAATGACACAATGGAGAGTTCAGTTTATTAAAACCGGCTTTCAAATCTACTACAACTAGGACATGTTTTTGCAGTTGTTGCACCATAGGGGAATCAAGAGAGATCAAACTATTGGTTGGCTCGATGTGTGTGGGTAAAGATAAAGCTAATACAACTAAAGAAAGATGATCTTGGCTAAGAAGTTCCAAAATTTTCTCGATCTTTTAGATGCCCTACCGCTGCCCCAGTGGAGGGATATTGCTGGATATTTCCCCCTCAAGAGATCAGATGAAAGTTTTTAATTTTTGGATGATCTCATGAAAAAGGGTGGATAAGGTGTCAAACAGTCTTAGAATGCCCCAGATCGTCAAAAATGCACTTTATAATGCCACAAATGGTGCAAAATGGCCCTCGGCTGGATGAAAATGGGAGCGGGTGACCAAAACCCTAGTTGCAAGGTCAAATTAGGTCAAAAAACCCTAATTTTTAGGCTTAAATAGACCTTGAGGGGTCACTTTCAATACATTTGCAACCTTAATATTTTGAAAAATTGACACCTTGAGCTCCGAGTCTTAGTCAAGATGGCACAACGCAAGCTTCCCAAGCAAGTGTCAGAGCAAGTATGAGTGCATCAGCGACCAGTCACCGCAAGACCTGTGGTATGTACCCCTATCCAACTTTCAATTTTATCATTGTTCATGCATTAAATAGGGTTTAGATTTAGTTTAGGTTGTGCAACGCTATTTAGGCTCACAAAAAATGCTAAGTCATAGTTGTACAGTCCTATATAGGACCACTTGTGCATAGAGCATCGTGCGGCATTGTTTGGGGAATTAGGGTTTCAGCCCTAAACCCAACCGTGCACACAAGTAGTGTCGTGCGGCATCATTTGTCAAAGGGGTGCACCAAAGTCTATTGTGTGGTGCATTTTGGAACATTACAAACTGTGTCGCTTTTGAGAACAATGTCGCTTTTGCTATTCCAAATGCGAAATACGATACAGGTAGAATATTTTCTATAGGGAAACTAATGCGCGACTTTCCCTTGTGTAGGAGCACCTTGCGGTACTTCATTCGAGGGAGCACCAGTGGCCAGTACTCAGGAGCTTACAAGGTATGGACGTATATCTTTAGGAGCAGCTTGGGATCCTCAGGTTATGGTATGTTGCATATGTCCCTCATGTTCGAGCACATTTGGGTATGATGATTGCCCTAGCCGAGTGGTGGAATGGTGAGACGTCATCCTTCCATCTTCCTACTAGCAAGGCCACCTTTATGCTCGAGGATGTCTCGCACATCCTCCAACTACCCATCCATGAAGCCTAGGTGATCTATGATCTACAGGAGGGTAGGGATGCCTGCTTTGATGTTATGGGTGTTGATGAGCTTATTCTTTGTGATGGTCAGATAGACTTGGAGTGGTACCAGGGTAGGGATCCTACTTACAAATTGATTGTGGCTACCATTATTTTGGGTCTTGTACCTCCTGATCGGTGTGGGCGATATTTTAGTCTAGGTTGGTGATTGGCATGGCAGCGGATGTACATTCGTCGAGAGTGCTTTGCCTGGGGACTAGTGTTGTTGGTCTCTTTATACAGAGATTTGCATGAATTTCCTTACTTGGATAGCTCATCTCTCGGGGCTGGAGTTACCCTTCTACACATTTGGGCATGGGAGTGGATCCTAGTGCTTTGCCTAGATGTGACACTAGTTGTTATAGATATTTACAATCCCACTGTGTGGCAGTATGGCAGGGCAGAGATTCATTTTACCTATATGGGCACAGATGGTGTGGCTTATTGGTGGTGGGTTTTGGATGAGATGATAGAGTTCATTCGGAGATGTGGATGGGCATAGGCTCATGGTATGATGATGCACAATAGATTTTCTTTGCACGTCAGGAAAGGTTTATGCAGGGTCGAGAGCACACCATGGTAGAGCGGTACCTTCCTGATAAGGTGGTCAGACAGTTTTGTGAGATTCAGGATAGGCCTATCGATCAGTACATGGCCATATTTTCCTGTACCCTGAAGGAGATAGCATTGGGCCAGCCCATTCTTGCAGAGGAGGTAGTGTCCTCGTTTAGACATTTGGTTTCCCGACCATGGCCATATGATTAAGGGCTAGTAGATTTAGGGGTCACTCTAGCATATAGGGCATGGTTTTGACCTCCATTGAGATTGATAGTTCCTGGGGCAATGATCCCACGTCGAAGGGCCAGGGGGAGGGCAGCAGGCAAAGGTCGGGGAGGAGGAGGTGTACCACCTCCTAAGGAGACACCCCCATGAGACCAGGCACAACAAGCAGTAGGATAGGATGGGCAGCCCTAGGTGGTCCCACAACATCAGCCAATGGTACAGCCAGTGGGATAGCCACATCCTCAGGATATATTGATCCAGCAGCTGTAGGTCTAGGTATAGGTCTTGACAACATAGAGAGACTAGGCACATCAACAGGTTACTGCAGTCACTTTCGAGAGAGATCGGGCCTAATCCGAGAGGGATTAGGAGATTGGTCGACGAAGACAACTAGAGAGCATAACCTCCACATCCCGAGGTCGATCAGTTGATCTTCGGGCTTATAGAGAGGCTATCAAGGAGGCCGAGTACTATCGGCAGCATTACCTATAGGCAGTACCACCAGCAGGCCGAGTGTTAGCCTTCTCCTAGAAGATAGGGATGCGGCCGCCAGAGGATCACAGTCAAAGGCATGTGGGGGAGGGCAGCAGCCATCAAGGCTAGCCCCTTTGATTATAGACAGTTTTTCATTTTTGAATTATGGGCTATATTGTTGCCACTATTATACCATGTGTTCCGATGTACACTTGATCTGATTTGTATCATAACATTGTATTTTTTGATGATATATATGAGATGACTCACCCTTTTATGAGATTTTTTGCAAATATATGATATGCAGTCTAATTTTTATTATGATGCTATGAGATATTTCTATTTCTTATGCTTCTAATGAATGTATTTCTTTCTATATCTTTTTTCATGCAGTTTATTGATGATCCTATGAAGATAATGTGTGGTTGTATGTGAATGGTAATGGATGCTAATCATGATGTCATGCTTTCTTAAGATGCCTATAATAACAATTTATATTATTCCTCATAAATTAAGATAATGATATGATGCAATTCTTTTTTATGCTAATGATCATGTGGATACAGAGTGTATGCATTGGCGATGTTTTGATTATTGTCATGATACCCTGTTAGTGTGGAAGGAAGATGGAAGAATCTAGAATCAATGAGTTAGTTAGAATGATGATGAATTTTCTTTTGTAGGAGTTCGGATTTTCAAAGGGACCAATTTCATTATGTTTGATAACACACATATGTATGATACATCAAGGTATAGAGGACCAGGATGGCGTTGTACCTAGTGTGATGGACTTTGACTCGGCAATCTGATAGGAGTATCCTTGTTCATACCTATCATACATACCTTATTCAGGATCTAGTTGAGACATTCTAAACATATTGGAGCAAAACATAGAAAAGAAAGCCTTCCTATGTGGTCAACAAGACACCTAAAACACCCTCCCTACAAACCAAAAAAAGCATGCATAAATAAATTATTTTACAAGAGTATCCAACAAGCACAACAGATAAAAAAGATAATAATCATTGCCCCATTCATTTCTCTCTAAACCTGATTTTTTTAGGAATCATCGAGAGGTCCTTGGAATGAGCACAAAATAAGATAAGTCAGTAAAAGACCAAATAAATTAAATCAAACAAGCTAATGTTCTTCATACCACTATCCAAGACTAACTATTGTGGGGTACCTAATGCCTATGTCCATCACAGGAAAGCTTCATCCTAGGACAAGTTGTGATGAGGGTTTTGTGGGACTGATTGGGTGATAAGCTATTGATATTCTGAGTTGACCAACTTGCTTGCCTATTGGCTTAGAATTTCAAGACTCTAACGATTAGAGTGTTAACTTTTGAACCTGCTAGACTTGCTTCTGAATGACTCACCAAAGGGTGAAGGCAATGACTAATTTTATGATGACAATCATGGGGAAAGCAAGATGAAATGTAGGCACCATTTTGGGTTTTTAGATATTTTGAGGCTATTTTTGGCATTTTGAAGTGTTTTACAAATGTTTTTGGTATTTTTGAGATTTATGATGAAGAGACTAACTTAAAGACATATCCTAGGGGTCTCAGGATCTGATCTGTAGATTAGCCTTGCCTACGTTATACATGCAAAGACCACATAGTTCGACTGACTACAAACCTGACTCAATGATGAGATAGATGGTCAAACATATTTCCATTTTATTGCGGCAGACGCCTAAAGGACTAACCTTAACTATCTCAAGGGATGATCAAATATCAACCTTACCTATGTTCAAGCTTAGAGACGACATAGTTTGGACAATGTGAAAGATTGACAAGACTCAATGATGAATTTTTTTTGAAGATTTTTGATATTTTGATTTTTCTGATGTTTTTAAATTTTTGATGGATTTTTTGAATGTTTTTGAATTTTTTGATGAATTTTTGGGAAGAGCTCAAAATATATACACAGATCCAATCCACTACCAGTTTCAAGGACATACCCGTAGCATGTAATAAATAGACTACTTCGATAAAGGTAGGACAAATTGACCTTAGGAATATGCTAAGTAGTTCTATGATGGAATATGGTATGGGCACCAGCTCAGGCTATGGTATGGATGCGAGCGAATGGGTAGATGGAGGATTAATGAAATGTGATGGGATGGATGAGTGAGTCACACAAATCCTAGTAGATGGGGAGTGATTTATTTACACTTGGCACCTATTAGCCAAGTTTTCACCAAGGGACTTGTCCAAAGCACCACCGAAGTGGTTTTCACTAGAGGACAATTTTTTTCTTTACTGATTTCAATCCTTTTTTTGATTTTTTTAAGATTTTTGTATTTTTGTATTTATTTTTTGTACCCAAGATGCCTGTTTGCTAGGTTTTCATTAAGGTAACCATTTTTTTAGAACTTTTTATGATTGTTTTTGTATTTTTTTGGTTCTATACCTTGCAAGTTCTTAGGCATAAACTTTTTTAACGTGAGACTTGTTCAGAGGCTTCTATAGAGGCTTTCCTTCTGGTGTTTCTAATTGATATGCTCCTCATTTACAGCCAGCTATGATGATGAAAGGTCCCAGCTAGTTGGGCTCAAATTTTCCTTTGCTCTTTGGATTTGGCACATTCTTTTGGTTCTCTTTCATCACAAGTTCACCGACTTGGAAGGTGCGTTGCCTAATCTTCTTGTTGTAGCTTCTTTTCAAATGATTCTAGTAGACCTATAAGTGATTTAGGGCATCCATGCATCGTTCATCTAGTAACTCTAGATCATTTTGTCTTGTAACCCGGTATTCCTCATCTGTGATGAGGTTTTGCAATGATATCCTCAGTGACAAGAGCTCGATCTCGATAGGGACGATGGCTTCTGATCCATAGACCATGGAGAATGGGGTGGTGCCTACTGGCGTATGAATTCTAGTATGATAGGCCCATAAGGCAGGATTTAACTATAGATGCCAGTCATGACCAGAGTCAATGATTGTTTTCTTAAGGATCTTCAGAATGGTTTTGTTGGTGGCTTCTTCTTGGCCATTTCCTTGTGGGTAGTATGGGGTGGAAAAGCAATGCTAGATTTTGAATTTTTCACATAAGTCACAGACATCCTAATTCTTGAAAGGTGTCTTGTTATCAGAGATAATGGATTGGGGAACACTATATCTTAAAATGAGGTAGTTCAGGATGAACTTGGATATCTGCTTTCCAGTGATGTAGGTCATGGGAATTGCTTCGACCCACTTTGTGAAATATTCGGTGGCAGTGATAATGAACTTGTGGCCATTGGATGAGGTGGGTAAAATTTTACCTATGAGATCGATTCCCCATTGGGAAAAGGGCCAAGGTGTAACAATGGGATGTAGTTCTTGAATTGGTGCATGAATTAGTTCTCCATGCTGCTAGAACTATATACACCTTCTAACAAAGTCATGTGCCTCTCTCTCCATTTTCGGCCAATAGTATCTAGTTCTTAGCAGCTTCTTAGCCAAGGTCATACCACTCGAGTGTGAACCACAAGTGCCATTGTGTACCTCAGTCAAAGCAGTCAGGGATTCCTTAGGTTTTAAAAAACGTAACTACGTTCCATCAATTCTTTTACGAAAAAGGGTTTCTCCTAGGATGGAAAATTGTAAGGACCTTTTAACAAAGGTTCGCCTCAGGTTCAAGCTAATCTTGGCTAGGAGGATTTTTAATCTTAGATAGGTGTAGATGTCATGGTACCAATGATCACCGAGACCAATGATTTCACATCCGTATTCTGAATCTGGTACCTCAAAAGTGGGTACGAGAAGCTGCTCTACCAGGAATTCGTGTTTCGAGACATTACGAGGGATATCTAGCAAAGATCCAATCATTGCCATTGCATCAGCTGCTCTATTGTTTTCCCTTGATATCCGCTCAAAGGTGATGTCGATAAATGATTACTTGAGGCTTTCTACCACCTTCTTGTATGGTGTAATATTATCATCCTTATTTTGGTATTCAACGTTGACTTGGTTGATGATAAGTTGTGAGTCTCTGTAAATCTTTAATGCCATGATTTGCCACTGTGCTGCAATTTTGAGACCTATGGTTAAAGCCTCGTACTCTAAAATATTGTTGGTACAAGGGAATGCTAACTTGTAGGATCATGGTATATAGTCCCCCTGGGGGATGATGAAGAACACACCGACTCCTGATCCATGTTGTGTGTGGGAACCATCAAAGTATAGTTTCCAATGATCGACTGCATCGAGATTGGAAAGGGACTCATTTGGAAATTCTGATATGAGAGGGTTATCTGCATATATTGGAGCCTCTACTAGCTTATCCGCAATGACTTGTCCCTTGATTTCTTTTCACTCTACCTACTCAATATCATGCTTAGATAGTATCATAACCCATTTAGTCATTCTGCCCGTAAGCATTTCTTTTAAGAATAGATACTTTAGGGGGTTTATCTTGGAAATTAGCTTAATTTGATGAGCTAGCATGTAATGTCTGAATTTTTGGGCCACAAAAACCACTACTAGGCAAGATTTTTTTATTGATGTGTAATTGAGCTCATGCCCTACCATTGTTTTGCTGATATAGTAAATGGTCGTCTCAGTTCCCTTTTCATCATGTTGGGCTAAAAAGGCACCAAGGAGGGTCATCATTGCTGAGATGTATAGAATCAATGGTTTCATTATGATCAGTGGCATTAGCACTAGTTGCATAAGTAGGTATTCCTTGATATTTTTGAATGCTTACTCACATTTTTCATCCCACCTATACACTACTCCCTTGTGGAGCAGATGTGAATATGCAATCTATTTATCTGCTAGTTGTCCTCTGAATCTCTAGATGGATTGGAGTCTTCCTTGTAGTCCTCTGAGTTGTTTCAGTGTTCTTGGTGCTTCCATATCAAGGATTTATTTTACTTTTTTAGGATCCACTTCTATCCCTCTCATTGATACTATGTAGCCCAGATATTTTCTAGATTGTACCCCAAAGACACATTTCTTTGGGTTCAACCTGGCCTTGTATTTTTCCAGTCGGTCAAAAATTGCACTTAAGTTCGCTATGTGGTCTTGCCTCTTCTTTGATTTATCCAATATGTCATCCACATAATCTTTGATAGTTTTTTGGATCATGTCATGGAAGATCAATGTCATGCCTCTTTGGTATGTAGCCCCTGAATTCTTTAACCCAAATGGTATCAAGTTCTAGCAGTAGGTGCCCCAAGGACATGTGAATGTTGTCTTATGCTGGTATTCTTTTGCAATTGTTATTTGGTTATATCCCAAGAAGCCATCCATCACTGATAGCATCTCATGTCTTGTCGTCATATCCACTATCATATCAATTTTGGGTAGTGGAAAATTATCCTTAGGACATGCTTTGTTGAGGTCTCTCAAGTCAGTGCAGATGCAGATGCCTCCTTTTGATTGTGACACTGGTAAAAGATTAGATACCCATTCTAGATAGTCAATTGGGCATATGAATCCAGCATCTAAGAGTTTTTGTAATTTTATCTTTACGAGCAGAGTTATCTGTGGGTGCATCTTTCTTAACTTCTATCTAACTGGCTTTGCTCTAGGGTGAATAACCAAATGATGTACCAATACTTCAGGATCCAGACCTGGCATATCAGTGTAGGTCCATGAAAAGTTTACTTTTCTCTCTTATGAATGTAACCAACAATTCTTCTTCTTTTGTCTGAAGTGATTGAGCATAGAATGTGATTTGTGGTTATGTCTATGTTCCCAAGTTGACAGGATTACACTACTCTGCCAGGACTATTGATTTCTCTTGATGAAGAGTAGTAGGGGGGAGATTGAATCCTTTATCCTCTGGTGCCTCACAAAGGTTTTCACCATTGGATGCATCCTTTATTTTTATTTTTTTGTGGTTAGAGAGTGCCACACTGTGGTTTTCACTCAATAACTCTAAGCTTCTTCTCAATATTTTTCTTTTGCGACTGAAGGACTCAATCGTCTCCCCATAATATTCTTGGGTGTCCAAAGTGATGTTAAAACGCGCCTTGTGATCCCCACATAGAATTGTATCCCTTAGTGCCATGAATTCTGAGAGAGCCTCATCGTTTTCAAATGAGTCTAAAATTGGTGGTCCGTGTTAGTAATGACCAATGAGTTGAGGGTGTACTAAGGTGATTTGGTGGGTTTATTGGTTTCACTCATCTAGTGAAGCACTAATCATTAGTAGGGTGGAATCCTCAAAGAGCCTAGGAAGGCCTGCTACGGTGTCATCATTGTCACTACTGGCGCAAACATCAGTGATGTCAAAGGTGAAATTGTCCAGTGGGATACCTAGGCAAACAGGTGGTCTAAGGGTAGTTGTTGATACTTGAGGAGAGTTCCTAAATGCCCTACTGGGAGTACCTCTACCATGTACAGTTATACTCAGAGGAGTACACCCAAGGCTAGGTTTTTGCATTCTTCTTTCTGCAATGATGGTCTCCAAGCATCCATCACTATTCCTTCCAAGACTTTCGTTTCTATTGTAGCCCATGCCAAGCATTATTTGTAGCCCTGTATTGGCCTCATTGATGGGTAATGTGCGTGTAGGTTATGCATCATGGTATATTATGCTTGAAATATCCTCCTCACCAAGACTTTCTCGACATAGGTCTCCCCAATGGTGGAATCCAGAGGGGTTGGTCTTAAGGGTGAGGACGGGTGTTTTGGTTGGTCGAGGTTGCCCATGCGACCTACGAGAATGTGGTAACTCTCCCACAACAAATGCATTCCTTTTCATTATGTAGTCACCACATCCATTGTCCTGGTTCATGTTTTTGATGTCGGATATGTCAGGGATGGTGGGTGTCTCTATCGTAGAAGTGCAGGCGAGGTTGGTTGGGTCGATGTATGAAGTGGATGGGCCTTCATCATTTTTTGGTACTTGGGGGATTTTATAAAACTTGGCTTCCAATTTTTTGCAGTAAGAAAATGGTTCAAGATCCCCGCGTATAGTGACCTCATTTTGGTTCAAGAATTTGATACACTGGTGATATGTTGAGGCTACTACTTTCATTCCATGGATCCATGGACATCCAAGGAGGATGTTATATGGTAAGTCGAGGTCAACGACCTAATAGGTAGTCTCCATTGTTTTTGGTCCCACTTGGATGGGGATTTTAATAGTTCCCTGAAACACTCTTTCTTGATCATCATACGCCCTTATTGTGATGTTTTTTTTATGGAATCCTTAGTGAATCCCAAGTTCTTTATACATTTGAGAGAGAAGATATTAAGGCCAACACCTCCATCCACCAGGACCCTCTTAACTTTCTTTTTATGGACCAACACTTGTAGGAGAAGTGCACGATTATGATATGGTTGTGGGGGGGAGTCTTGATCAGAGAATGTAAGGAGATTTGGGTAATGATGTTACCAACCATAGCCTTAAACTTCTCGGTGTCAAGGGTGGTAGAGATGGTGGATGTTACTAGTGCTTCATCAAGAATTTTCCTATGGGCACCGAAAATTTTTAATAGCTTCATGATAGAGATCTGTGAGGGGGTTCTCTTTAGCTAGTCGATGATATTGTAGTGATAAGGAACGAACTTTCTATTTAAAGTGGGGGTGTCAGATGGTGCCCCTACACTGGTGAACTTTCCACCATGTGTGGTGACTCCACAGTCAGTGTTGGCACCCTTGACATCGATGACTATGACCATTTCATCGACACATGTGACTATCTCTTCATACACTAGATTAGCACTAGCATATTTTTGCTTGACTTTTTTGCTCTCCTTGATTATGGTTCAGCATCGGATTTGTGTATATCTTCAAATATTGATTTATGTCTGGTTGTTTGACATTGATAATCTTGTCCTCGATGAGATCTTGGATGATTTTTTTTAGTCTCATGCAATTAGTGGTTGTATACCCTTTGATAATATGAAAGTCACAAAGGATATTTTCATTATACCATGGCGGTTTGGTCATGGCTTCCACGTATTGCTCACAGTTGGAGACTTTGATTAGATTCTCTTTGACCAATTTTTTCATTATGGACTCGATAAATTCCCCAAGGGCCGTGAACTTTCGCTTGGGAGGGTATTTTCCTCGGGGAGGTGGTCCTCCTTGATTACCCAAGTTATTGATTTGGTCGGTGGGAAGTGGTTGTTATTGTGCTACTATTGTATTAGTTTGCACATTATTGTGATTATGATTTCGTAGTTGATGATGGGTTTGGATATTTGGCTTTGAAGAATTTATGTCTACTTTAGCATCGACCACGCCGTCGTTTGTGATATTTTTGTTCCTCGACCATGTTCAAGATTTATCATTATAATTGTTAGACAGGTAGTTATCATGTGGTGGAGTGAATGTTGAGGTGCCTCCTCACGTGATAATGGCCCTTTGGATGTTGAGCGCCTTTGGGATCAATTGATCGTATGATATGATGCATTGCATTTTCAAATAGAATGCCAAGTTTTCATCTAGATTGGATATGATGGTGCAAACTTTTTGTTCATATGGCATGGTCCACTTGCTTTAATTAGCCTTGGATCGTCGTCTTTGCAAGAAGGATGTGAATAGATCTTATTTTCTTTGTTTGAGTGTTGATAATTCTTCAAAACTAACATCTGCACCCATGTTGAAAGCATAATTTTTAAGGAATGCCTCCAGAATCTCCTCGAAACTTTTAATGCCCGTGGGTAGGTGAGAAAACCATTCCATGGCCGGACCAGTTAGACTTTGGGGGAAGAGTTGCATTGGATATGTGTCATTGTATGCAACCTCCATGCAATACACCTGAAATTCCCTGACGTGGTCTTCAGGGTTGCCCATTTCATTATACTTGTCAAATTTGGGGATCTCAAATCCCTTCAGGAATGGTACCATGGTGAGACTTCTATCGAAACAATAAGGGAACAAGTTGCCCGGTGTTCATGTTGTTTTTCCTGCTTGTAGGTCCAACACTTGTTGTGAGAGTAGTTTGATTTGTGTTGCAACATCATTGTTTGGATCGAGAGGTGGAATGAATGAGTTTTGAGGTGTTTGAGGTGTTTGATTGGTGGGAGGAGTACTAGTGGGAATTTTTTGCAAGCTCTACTATGCATTCAAGGCCTGTTGGTATGCCTGCATTTGTGTCAACAATGCTTGTTGTTGATCTTGTTGTTGTTGTTCCAACAACGCTTGTTGTTGGTCCATCTGTTGTTGCTCCCATAAAGCCTATTGTTGGTCTAGCTGTTATTGTGCTAACAAAGCTTGTTGTTGGTCTAGCTACTATTGCGCCAACAAAGCTTGTTGTTTAGCTTGTTGTTGTACCTCAAAGTCTTATCGGGCTTGTTGGTATACCTGTCGATGGATTGCTTGTAGTTGCACTCAGTATTGTGCTTGTGCATGTTGTTGGGCTTGATCTTGGGCTTGGGCTTGAGTTTGTTCTTGAGCTTGTGCTTGATCTTATGCTTGAGCTTGTGCTTGAGCTTCTTTGGCTGCTTGTGCATTTTGCATAGCTTGTATAGCTTGTGCGGCTTGCACAGCTTGTGTGGCTTGCGTAGCTTGTGCGGCTTGTGCAGCATGTTGGTTTTGCTTTACTACCCTCTGATGGTTAGCTTTTTGGATGGCTTGGATCATGGTGATAAATGAATTCTTTTTGTTAGATCATGGTGGGAATGGTGGTGGATTGGGAATGATGTCGGGCAAGCTAGTGGTGTTGGTGGTTGGGGTTTGGGTCATTGGTGGTGTGGTCGAGATGATTGGTCCTTGAGAAGGTATGCCTTGGGAGATTTCAGGACCGATTGATGTTTCTATCATAGTGGATTGAATGGTTGCCACTTGTTGTTGTGATGTTTTAGGCCAAAAGAGAGAATTCGGTGTGATGTTCGGATTGCCTGGATTTATGAAACTAAATATGGGTAAGGGGGAAGACCAACCCTCATAGGTGATGTGGATGCAAGCATTAATGACGAAAAGGATGGTAAGTTCCCTTCAAAGGATAACGGGTTAGTGAATCCCGTGGTTCCAAAAAAAAAACCTTCTCCTTGTCGTAGATAAGTTTGTATGTTTAGCAGATAGGTGGGTGTAGCATGGAACGAGGATGAATCAGTAGAATTATGGAAATTGAATGATATGTACGGGTGTGATGGATTCACTGGAACAATTTTTTTTGGTATCGTGTTGATACTCACCTCTTTGTTGTTTATAAGGTGATGTTGTTGTAACTCACGAAACATAGCACTTCATTTGCTTGCAATTAGTGAGGTTGGTGTGATAGTTGATGTGATTATGAGAGTCTCTTGGATGATGCTAGGAATTCACACTAAGAGTATGCTTGTAAGAGGCCTTTCTATACTAGCGCCTACGTCAAGCTCAGAGGGGAATTGGACCCCTCCTTTCGTTAACGTGCACAAGTATAGAGAAGGATTAAGTTTAAGCATGGCATTGACAATTCTATGATTCTCTGGATTTCGAATCATTTTAGTTATTTCCCTTTGTGTCATTCCCAAGTCTTGATTGATCATGTCCTTTTCATAGCCTTCCCCTTGAGGATTTTGTGATGGTAAAGAAGAGATACTTGGGGGATTGTTGGATTCTGCAAGGTTTTCTTTGGTGGTTACCAGACCTAAGTCACCGAAAGCTGATATGTCATTGATGTTTTCCATGTTCTTCTTGTATTGTGATCTTGTTTGGACCATAAAAATAGGGATCATTTGATCTCAATCTTTCAAGCCCAAAAGAGAAGAACTAGGGCAGTCAAAAGATCAAAGAGGGTGGTAGTGATGACAGAATAAATGGATGAAGTGGATGAGTGAAAATTGTAAGGAAATTTTGAAGGGTTATGCTAAACTTGTAGGACTTAGATTGAGGGTGATGGTTTGACTAGGTTTATTAAGTCAAACAAGATTGTAGTGAAGTTTGTAGACCCTATAAAGTTGTGTTATCTGAGGGAAAACTTGCACAAGGAAAATGGATTGGTTAAGTGTGTTAAACCAACCAAAGTGATCATGAACTAGTAAAACCTTAGGAATTTGTGTTATCCTAGAGGAAAATTTGTTCAAGAGATTCTGGCTATTTGGCTAGGTGTGTTAAGCCAAGATAGGGTGATGCTGATTTGGCCCTTTTAAGTTTAGCCTGAATGATTTTCATAAAGTTTTAAAGAAGCTTGTTGATGGGATGAGATTTGATTGATGAAAATATGGATGGCGATGACGAATTTGATCTTAGACTTGAACCTAGACACAACTCTATTTACAAAACCTCAGTGTTGAAGAACATGCTAGACTTCCTATGTGAGGAAAGCAAACCTTTCAAAAAGCTCAGGATTTTGTTGATAGTAGAATGCATACAAAGTTGGATTATTTATTGAAGCCTTTTTATAGAAGTTGTACACTAGTCTTTCTCTGTCTTCAAGGAGCATTTCAAGACATTGTTCATGGGCTTTTAGACTTATCCTTTTGAACCTTGGTTTTGGGATCTTGACCTTTTGGGAAATCATTTGAAGCAACACATATGAGGTTCAATTTTTCCTTTATCTTAGCTTAGTGGATTTATTTTTACCAAAAACACTTGCTTGATTATGTTTCAAACTATATGTCTAATGTACCACTCTCTTTTTCATCCCACAAGGTCCATTCTATGGAAGTCAAGGAAATTAGAGCAAGATTTTCCTAGGTTTATCCTTAGTGAAAACAAACGATGATAAATCCAAGCACTTAGGAACCTTGAAAGATACGATCCCTAGGGAAAGCAAGAGAACTTAAATTCATCAAAGGTATTTGTTTCTTCCAAGGGGTTTGAAATTTGGAGCTCTTTGTGAATGTTTTTTTTTCAACTGTTTTGAGAACCAAGAAATATATTTTTATTTTCCAAGCACATGTACAACCCTAGGATGATGAGACAATATTTTGTTGGGTTCCCACTTGGATGAATCCAGCTGTGCATATTTTGTACGGATGACTAGATGCTTGACCATACTGGCTCCCCTCCACAACACACACTTTTCAAGTCATCCAAACATTAGTACCCATGAATCTCTCATGGCATACTTTTCATCTCTATAACAAAATTGCATGTATAACATGGGGTGGCTTCAAAGGACATGACCTTTTGCACCAAAAAAATAGATAAGGTTTTGGCCTCTAAACAAAATTTTGTAGTAAGGGCATCCAGTTTAGGGGGTGCAATGATAAAATCCCTGTGAGAGATCTCCCAACCCTTAGAACAAGGGCTTTATGCATCATAAAGATACTGGGGGAGAGTTCTCAATCACTGCTTCCCATTGCCCATGGCTTTCACCATGAACACAAATTTATATAGCAGTTTGGAAGAGCTTGGATTTAGCCCATTACCGCTTGAGTCATTCCTTTGGGGTGAGCAATTTTTCCCACAAAGGCAGGCCTTCTAAAGGTATACAATAGCGAGTAAGTGCATTCGTAGTTCGATCAAACTTCGTTGAAAAACAAAGTGAGAACACTCGCAATGCCTTTTTCTCACACTAGACAAGTTTGGTCAATTTTTAGAGCCCAAATGAAATGTGGAGGTAATCCTTTTGATAACCTAATATCACCAAAATGTTTTTGATTCTCAATATCACTGTGAAGTGTGAGAGAAGCGCATATGCATTTCAATGGTATTAGTTTGCAAAAAAATTACAAAACAAGAAAGACACATGTTCATTTTAAATCCCTCAAAGCAATAATGAGTTCTTTTTAAGCACCAAAGGAAATGTGAGATTTCCTTGTTCAATTTTTAAACCTTTAAACAAAATCTAGTATGTTGTTCCTAAGGTTCTTTTTAGCCTTTTGCAAACTTTGAAAGAGAAATTTTTCTTTTTCTTTTTAAACCCAAAAGGAAAATTAGTATTTCTAAGACATGAAAGTAACAAATTTCTCTTAAAAAACAGAATTTAAAATCCTTCAAGAAGTGTTGATTAACACTTTAGTGTTTAAAAACACTTTGTGTATGATGAACTTGATTTCATGATAAACCTCTTTCTTTTATTTTTTACTTGCTCCAACCTGCAAAATTACAAAAAACTAGAGAGCACAAAGACAACAAATAAGGTCAAGAATTAGAAAATCAAAAAAATCAAAAAGCACATGTCAAATTTAAACCTCACTATTTTTCACGACAAATTTTGTAGGAGCGGCACAGTTTGTGGAGCGACTAGGTTTGAAATTTTAAAAATTTTGAGACGGGAAATGGGGCGACACAGTTTTGAAGGTTAGCAATGCAATATGGAGCTTCTTTTCTAAAAGCGATGCGATATAGCACCGCGGACCTATGTGTAGCGTGTTTAGAGATTTTAAAAATCTAACAAGTGGGAAAGAAGAGTGGCACAATTTGGAAACTTTACATGGTTTAGTATAGCACCACGTCTCTGAAAGTGGTATAGTATGGCGCTGTGCCTCTGTAAGTGGTGCAATATTGTGCCACGGAACTATGTGTGGTGCAGTTTTCCTATGACCTGCAAAAAGGAAAAAAAAAAGCATGGAATTTTCAATAAAAACATGATTAGAACTTGAGACAACCCTCCTTCTAGCACCAAAATGTGAACCCCTAAACCTGCAAATGCACAAGAACAACAAACAAGGTTTGGTTGTTAGATCAAAATGCATACAAGCATGAGGAATTACCCATGAAATTCATTTACTAAAACTTAAAATAGGGAAAAATAGAATAACAACTAAGAAAATGAAAACAAATCCTATTTAAGTGAGCAAATTGATGATCCCATGGGGGAATTGGTGTCAATTGAAATGTTGAAATTGGACCTTTCCCAACTCCTAAAGTGCAATGTTGATGATTGTGAGATGGTCAAATCTCTCAATGAGATTTGAGAATAACCTAGCTATGATATTAATGAAGATGATGAATGGTTGAGTGAAATCGGCAAAATTGGCTCTCAATATCAAGAGAGTAACTTTGCATGAAGTTGTGGATGAGAAATGAGGAGAGAAGCCTCCAATTTATAGATTTGAATTTGGAAGAAAGAGCGAGCTTTGAGCAATGTCGGACTAACTTTCAATCCAATGGTTGAATGTCACTTGTCACCATGTGAATGGTTGATGGTTGTGCACATTTTGGCCAAAGTGCCAATAAATGCAATTAGTTTGAATTTGAATTTGTGAAATGACTTGTTGAACATGGAAGGGAAATGAAGTTAATGTCACTTGGCTCAATGCAAAGGACATGTAAGAGGCCTTAAATGCCTTGTTAGAAGGACCAAGTCCACTTGGACTTTTTGAATTCAAATTGAGGGAATATTCCCTTTTGATGCCATGTGAGGAAAATAGAGAATTAAATAAATCAAATTAAATGATTTATTGTGCAAGTTGCATTCTCTAGAATATTTTAGTGAGAGGGATTAACTTAATCAGGGTTTTGATTTATTTAATAGGAGATTTGATGATTTGACAATTTTGACTCAAATAGATGAATTAATTTAAATCAAAATTTGAGAGACAATGATCAATTAAATAAATGATTTGATTTATTTAACTAAGGAGGAATATGTTAGATTAAATCAAATAAGGTTTAATTTCTTTAATTTAATAAGATGACCTTAGAGATTTTAATCACTAAAAATGATTTATTTAATTAAACATAAATGTAAGATTGATAAAATTGATTAATTTAATCACTGGAAGAGGAAGACTAATTAAATGAATAATGATTAATTGAATTAAGAGATAGAATATGATGAACTACTGAGAGCATGATTTTAGAGGAAATGATGTTAGTAATCAGGATCAAGTGTGTCAAACCAAAAATGTACATTTGCCATATCTACATTATCCTACAGGTTGAGTTGTGGTTGCAGGAACTTGGTTGCGAACATACATGATTATAAATAATGACATTCCTACATTTGTAGACTATGAGAAACACAAAACCATTATTATGTATTCACACCTTGTTATAGCAACAAATGTTAAGTTTTTGAAGCATCATGTCAAACCAAAGATAAAACAACTATGGACACTTAGTAATGTTGATCATGAAGCAATATTGGATACTCTTAAAAAAAAAGATGACCCTTAAGGCACACTCAAATAGCATATTCAAGAATGGAAGGTACAATGCTTAGGTTCATTATTCTTAAGTTCATTAGTGTTCTTTATTTAATATTGATATTTTGTATGCTATTTCAATGCATGTGTCTTTAATAGTGATATTTTGTATGTACTTTTGTGATATTTTTGGCACGATTATTCATGGACCTATTACAAAAATAGCCAGCTCTAATCCTTTCAGAGAGGTATTCGATAGATTACAATAATATAGATTGGTTATTCAAAGTGTCTTTTATAGTTTGGATTACCATCTCATCATCAATTAGGTCATTTAGAATAGTATACATTGGTTATTCTAAGCATCTTGTATAGTTTGCATTACCAATTCATCATCATTCAGGTTGTTTAGATTAATATAGATTTGTTAGTCTAAGCATCTTTTCTATTGTGACAATATAGATTTCTCATTTGATAACTTTAGCGATATTTCTAGCATGATTGATCATGGACCTACTGCAACAATAGGCAACTCTGATCCTTTTAGAGAGGTATGCGACAGATTACAATAATATAGATTGGTTATTCTGAGCGTCTCTTATTCTAATCATCTTTTATATTGTATGTAGTTTTACTGCTACCTTGATGGTTTGTACGGGTTCTTGTCACTCTAGAATTTCAACATACTACTCTTGTGGAAGATTGTGCACTGAATGCCTCCAATGCGAAAAATTTGTAAAATTTGAATTTTCAAATGTGAAACAATGTAAAAAGGTCATAACTGTGTATGGGCATAATCTATATCCAGTGATGTTTTTTGAAATATGAGTCAAATGTATGGCATTGTATAAAGGGTATGTTTAAAATGTAAAGGGGTCTATATTTTGGAAACTCATAGGTTGAAATAGTCATACAAGTGTATTCTTTGTTACTATTATTGGGACAATTCTATAAGAGCTTTTTGTACTTAATCGAGCTACAAACAGAGGTTTTATTCCTGTTTCTTTCCTATCCATATGCTCGTTTGAACCAGGTTTTTTAATATCTCCTATTTATATATAATAAATTATAGTGGCTTGCCACTTTTTCCAAAACAAAATGTAAAAAGGTCATGTGAAGGTCATTTCCAATGTAATTGAGTCTTTGATCTAGCAAAGTGGAAAAAATGTATTTGGGTGTACATGATGTTCAAGTTGATTGGGTAATATTTTTCTGATGCAAGATCTAGGTGGATTTAAACAACACAATTACAATTAAAGATGATAAAAACTCCAATTTGATCCTCAAACCCAAACTTGGGTGCAACTTCACTAAAATAGGCCCATTTTAAAAAGAGACTCATACTTAAACACTTCCCAAATATTAAATTTTGATGGGGCAGCATTAAACATCCTACCAAACTACCAAAACCACAATTTTTTTTGGGGAGATACGCTCTCTAAAGCTCTATTTCAACAAACCCTCATTTTTAGCAACTTTCATGAGGTTTTTAAGGAAATCATTGTTTCCAACCTTACCACACCCCATAAACTCATCAAAAACATCTATTAGGACCTACAAAAGCTTGATCCAACCTTAAATATGTCTCCCCCCACGTTTCATTGACATTACCATGTTGTAACCACCATTTTTCACCTAATTTCACTCATTTTTGCCATGCATGGCAACTCACCAACTCAACTATAGACCTTTCCAGCTCTTTAAACCCACATATTCACCTTATAAAGTCATAATAACATCTACCATGGCCATACCATTGAGCTACAAACTATACAATAGATGGTATGGCCTTTTAGCACTTTCGACTCTTTAGGGAAATTATCGGTCCAATGTAGCTCAGAGTGATTTAGCATATTTAGGTGCAAAAGAGGACCATACCTAGCATAAATGTACCCATCTGGACATTTTATAACAATCCATTTGGTCGTACAAGTTGTAAAATGAATTTTGCACCACTTTGCAACTTTACACTACTTGCATCTGACAATGTTTCCCTCAACTGTAAAACTCGTCACCATGAGAAAATACCTATGAGATATAAAAAACTGAGAGAGGTTATTGTATATGGTCCCAATAGTATCCCATTGTCTCAGATAGAGAGTCTGTAATTATCACAGTTTCCAATAAATAGCCCTTCAAATATTGTTTCCTTTTAGCACTTTGGACTCTTAAGGGATTTCGTTGATTAGATGTAGCTCAAACTGATTTGGCCTATTTGGGTGCCAAATGGGACCATACCTACCCTAAACATACCCATCTAGACATGATGTAAAAGTCAGCTTTGTCATACGAGTTGTAGAACAAGATTTATTTATGCCCTTACAAGTAGTTTTCAGCCTCCAATCGAACTCCAACACTGATTTTCATGCAAAAAAAAGCCATGAGACCATAGCTTGTTGCTTTCTTTTTATTGGAAACTGGTGGTTAGTAGAGTTAAATTCTTCACAAACTTGGTTTCAAGTAATTTCATTCATTTTTGTGCATTTAAGAGGCATTTTACTGGAGGTCAATCTATGAGCCCTATTCTAAGTGTTTGAGTGCATTTAAAATGGACTTTTAAGCCTTCCACCCATATACGATTCTACAACTCAGTGGATAAGCTTAGCTAGGATAGATAAACATGTTTTCATTTTTTCTTGTGTAGTGGAGGTCATCATTATGATTTTTGGTGATGCTCTAGATGGCATTTGAGGTGTTTTTGCATGAAAATTTGAGGTTAGAGAGAGTAAAAGTGGGAATTTTTTGAGGGCAGTCACTTTTCTTGTTATTTTAAACTTGTTCAGGGTTATTCAAGGATGTTGGAGTTTATGGTAAAGTCTAGGGAAGTCTACAAGTAGGTTTTTCAAAAAACCCTTGCCAAATTTGAGCAATTTGAGGGTTTTGTGGAATAGGGTCTTAGAGGGCAAGTTCCAGAGGATAAATGGGAAAATTTGTGGTTTTTTCATCTATTGAGTGTTTCCACAACAATTTTTTGGGTCTGTGATGTGTTCCAAGGGTGGTTGCTTTGTAAATTTGGCCTATTTGGCAATAGGTTGAGCAACGTAGTTTGCATGATTTGTGAAAGTTGTTCCAAAGGAGTCCTATGTGTGTTGGAATTATGTTGAAGGGGACTAAAATGTGTGTCTAGAATGATGATTAGTTTTAGGAGTTGTTAAAGAGATCTAAGAGTTAAGTTGAGAAAAGTGTTTAGGAATCCCTTGTATTATGAAAGTGAGTGGTTTTCCATCCTTGGTTGCATCAAATAACCATCAAATAGTCCTTTATTTACAAGGTGCTCCTACACCATTTTCCAAGCATCCATATAGCTTTTTTGAAAGCACCTGTGTTAGGATTTTAGCCATAGCATCAAGGAAGTGAATTGTTTGATAAAATGTTTTGGTAGACGTATGAAAAATGTGGTAGTATATACAAGGCAGAGAATTTTTTGAAAAAATGACTCAAAAAAAGGTGGTCTCATGGTGATGGAATTCCATGACAATCTATAGAAATTTTCTTGTCATGGCATTCCATCACCGTGAGACCACATTTCTTTGAGGCATTTTCTTTAAATAGTTCATTTCCTTGTCTATATTATTGCTTACTATTATGCTTTGTTAGATTCTTTCCAAGCATCCATAGCTTGTTTGAAAGCACTTGTTGTAGGCTTTTAGCCATAGTAGCAAGGTAATTAATTTTTTTATAGAATACTTTGATAAACATGTATGAAAAATGTGGTAGCATGGACAAGGTAGTGAACAATTTGAAAAAATGCCCCAATGAAATGAGGTCTCATGGTGATGGAATGCCATGACAATCAACAAGGCAGACAACTGTTTGAAAAAATACCTCAAAGAAATGAGGTCTCATGGTGATGGAATGCCATGAGAATCAAAATTGCTTTTCATTGTCATTGCATTCCATCACCATGAGACCTCATTTCTTTGAGGTATTCTTTCAAACAGTTCATTACCTTGTCTATGTTATTGCTTACTATTATTCTTTGATAGAATTTTTCCAAGCATCCATAGCTTGTTTGAAAGCACTTGTTTTAGGATTTTAGCCATGTAGCAACAAGCCAATGAACTGTTTGATAAAATGATTTGGTAGACAGATGTTTGAAAAATGTGGTAGCATAGACAAGGGAGTGGACTATTTAAAAAAAGCCTCAAAGAAATGTGGTCTCATAGAATTCCATGACACACAAATACAATTGACAGTTTCTCCTAGTTATTAGTTATGCAATGTGAAGTAATTGCATAATTGCTTAGGTTGACTTTGTAAAAACTATATTGTAATTGAATTTTTTTCATCAATCGCCATCTAGTTGTTAGTTATGCAATGTGAAGTAATGCTTTCAATTTGAAACATTTGCAATACAATATAATTAGCGATATGAATATAAAATACATAATATAACCATTCTTTTTTATGCTATTGTATATTAATATTTAACCATTGCTGAAGATTGACTTTTCAAAGAGTTTAATCATGCACATGAGGAACAAATTAAATTTCGATTGTCAAATTCTATATATCAAATTATACAATAATCGAGTGTATGTACATACACAAAAATGGCATATGCCATCTCAATATCTATTCAAAATTTACATGCCAAAATGTCTATCTCATCCTAAACTACTGGTGGATCATCAAAATGGAGCCTCTTTGAAGCACTCTTTGGCTCTGAAGGTAGCTGCACAAGAAAAATTAAAACCACAATTGAGAAATTAGTTATACTATATAATTTAAAATCAAATAATTAATATCAAAATCAATATACTTTGAATTTTAATTGAATTCTAAAATTTAAATCTTGATAATTACCTAAAATATACATCTCTTCAAAGGGTCGGGAGTCCTAAAATATGCCCCTCTTAAAGAACCAACAAAACCAACTTTTGAAATGTCAATCTATATATGTGAACAAAAACATAAAATTGATCCAATTTAGCGTATGATTGTTGGTTTAATAGGAAAATATTTACAAAACACAAAATAAAATAAACACATACCTCTTTAGGTTGATCTTTTTCTTTATCTCCTTGAGGTGTTCCAATACCTAATCCTTCAGGCATTCTGACACTTGTCAACAATGATGTATAGCTCATAACCTCTTGTACATAAAAATGACAAGTAGATATGAAACTACCAATCTATGTCGATGTATGTATATAATCAATATAAGATCTTAAAAATATTAATTCAATCCAATTTGAGTTTAGGGTGGGTGCATGGAAATGGGTGTCAATTCCGTGGACACCCTAAAAAAAAAAGAGTTGAAAACCATAACATGAGTGCGTTATAATGCCCTCGTGTTATGTCTTCTATTAAACCTAGGCAAGGTCTCGGTGGCTACAACTAAAAAGACATAACGTGAGCGCGTTATAACGTGCTCGTATTATCAACTGTTAAAAGAAAAAAAAACAAATGCAAATCTCTCATTTGCATTTCGATTAGTTTTTTTGTTGCACCCGCGGCCAAAAATCCTAGAATATCATGCTTGCGTTCTAGGAGGAGAATTTCTTCGCCAAGAATCTGTATTTCTTCACAACGATGGCGCCACGACGAGGAGGAGTTGTAAGAGGTAAGGATTCTATGGTTTTTGTTTTGAATTTGTTAGTGTATACACCTAAAATTGGTCTGGATCATCTGATTAATTAAATACAAATTACTTGATTAATTATCCTAATTTCCTCTACTATTGAATAAATAGAAATATTTATTTATATAGTTCACATTTAAATTCATCTTAATTAAATAAACAAAATTAAATACTTTGTTCGATTTAATTATCAAATCCCTATTTCAATCTATCACATCCATCTTAAATTAATTAAATAAAGACAAAACACTTAATTAATTGTCATATTCTTCTGTTTGATTTAATAAACAACTATCCTATAGTTTGTTTTATTTAATTATTTATCTTTCTTTTTCTAATTTAAATAAATCAAAATATTTGAATTAAAGCACACAGAATATTCCATCTATATTCTCTCAAAAATGAATTAGATATCCTATGTCTAATTTATGTCAAAATCATGTCAAAATTAATTGATTGAAACTTCATGGGAAGTTTTGGAGACAAATTGGAGACAAATTTGAAATTTGATCTCTCAATCCTCCTCCATCAATCCTTCCTCTTCTTTTGCCTGGTGTTTTCATGGGTAGAGACAGTCTCCATCTTTCTCTCAATCTCCTCCATCTCTCACCATTCAATTATCCAAATTGAATCCAAGCCTCTCAAAGCTTTCCCTGTGCATTTCTATAGCCAGGAAATCTATAAATAAAGCCTCATTGAACCAAGAAAAGGATCCAAATAATTAGGTTTATGCACTCTTACTCTGTAGGAATTCAAGCATCAAGCAATCAAGTTTTCAACCATGGTTGCCTCCTGTAGCTGCAATTATCTGTTTCATATATGCTAGTTTGTATTGTTTATCATTTAGTATTGCATTAGCATTATCTCATTCTTTGAATAGTCATTTTAACAATCATAGTGCACTCACGATCTGAGAGCAATCTTGATTTAATAAATCTTTGGACATAGAGAGCAATATGATGCTTTCAATTGATTATAGTTTTGAATTAGTTCAATTTGTTTAATCTTTGATATAATGTCATATTAAGAGGTGTCTTAATTTTATTCACATATTCATACTTACAATTTGGCACCCACCGTGGGGCATTAACCCCAATTTTATCAAAATTATCAATTTTTTGGAAAGTGTCACGCAGGTTCTTGGCGTTTTTTTCTTGTAGCACTTCCATTAAAAGTTTTAGTGCTTCTGCTCACTGTTTTAGCGCTTTCAGTTTTAGCGATTCTGGTCACTGTTTTAGCAAAACGGGTAATTTAGCGATTTGGGGTCCTGTTTCGATGCTTTCGGGTTTTAGTGATGCTTTCGGGTTTTAGAGCATCAGGTAACCATTTTAGCTCTTTGGGGCAATATTCCAGTGCTTTTATAAAATCAATTTGGATATGACGCATCTGCAACCAAATTTTATTTTTATTCATAGTTGGACTAAAATTGATCAATCTAGGATAGTCACTTCAAAGTTCCTAAAATATATCAATCCTAGGATAGTCACTTTCTTATTTTTTCTTAAAGAAAATCTATCAATCCTAGGATAGTCATTACATTCTTACAGTAGAAGTTAAAAAGAGCATCATGATTTCTGTGAAGCAACACCTTCACATAGATTAGAAAATTTCTTTTTGGGCTTAAAAACAAGACAAACTTATATGTTGTGCTTGTGGTGATTAGGCTTATGCTCTCCCCTTGACTAGGTGACCAAAGTGCCAGATTCACTTTTACTTCATGTCATTTACGCTTTATTAAAACCTTTACCAGGCCTGCCATAGTGGGGAAAAGTACTCACCCTACGGGAACGACCTAAGTGGGAACAACCAAAGCCAGGATTTCCAACCCACTATAATAAAAATGCAAGTTGTTGATGAAATTACAACTTGACGGTAGTGAGCATGATAACCATCCCCAAAATCTTTGTTCTAAAGATTGGGAGGTCTCCTAAGGGAGTTTATCTATTTGCCACACCGAACGGAACCCTATCTACGAACCATAGAGTAGTTTCTCGTCGAGTCAGTATCCATACATTGTCATACTCATGGTGCAAGGGGAGGGAAGAATATTCCCCCAAGACACTCACCATATAATTATCAAGGACCACTTGCTTAAGGGATTCGGTATCCACTTCCGTCACTTTGAGTACGTGCCTGGCAATGACAAAAACACGAGCGCCCTCTAGGGGGTGACACGGCTGTGTGAGTCAACGTAATTTAAGATGTGGGTTGTGAGTATAATGATGACCTACTTGTTCTTAAGTGTGATTCTATTTGATTTGTGTACAATTTGTTAAAACAACCTGTCAAAATCAATAAGAATCATCTGTGGTTCTTGAACATACACGATCTATTCAGTTAAAAATGTTCACAATTGCTTGTTGTGTTTTCACAAATTCACTAAAATCAGATTTAAGATCATCCTGAAAACCAACAAAGTCAAAATATATAAGAAAACTCATGCTGCGAAAGTGGAAGTCCACCACATTTGTCAAGAGAAAAATCAAAGTTACAAGGCCCAAGAAACCTCTCAGTTATAAAAATAAATTGAGAAAACAACATTTTCTATATCAAAATCGGAGACTCTTCTTACAACACAGAACATTCATTCACCGATATCACAATTTTTCTAGGGGCCACACATTAGATTACGTAGTAGAACGGCTCTATTCATGAGCCTTCTTTCAAACAAGAGCTCTCACTCAATATCACAACTGTAGTCAGTGCATACATCCTTCTTATCTTCCACAATCCCTACTACAATATGCCACAAGGCCAGATCATATTTTAGAATAGAGAATCTTAAACTTCTATTTTTAGCATTCTGGAAACCTGTTTCAGCACTTTTGGTCACTGTTTTAGCGCTTTTGGGAAATAGCGCTTTCGGGCACTATTTCAGTGCTTCCGGTCTATATTTCAACACTTTCGGTAAAATAGCGCTTACATCAAATTTTATAGTGCTTTCGGGCATTGTTTCAATGCTTTCAGTATAATAGCTCTTTCATCAAATTCTACAATGCTTCCAAGCACTGTTTTAGCACTTATTGTCAATTAGTGCTTCTGTCACTTAATTCAGTGCTTCAACACTCTATTTTAGCGCTTTTGGGAAATAGCGCTTCTGTTCTTTGTTTTAGCGCTTTCAAAACAAAGAGTTCAAAATTTTTACCAGTCAATCAGTCTATCATTTTATCCATAATTTTCATCAAAACTAAATTTCTTTTTATCTGAATCATCGTCTAGAGACCGAAAACAGATAGGTTTATACACAATTTCAATCTTATCAACTAAAAACAAGATCTTGCAAATCACAAGCATCAAAATCATTACAAAAATTGATTACTACACTAAAGTTTCATCATCAAGATATTATCATCCTTCATCACGAAACTACGTGTAGCAATCAAATTTTTAACATAGTCTCATCAATAAGATCTGTCATCTTATTCGACTTTGTTAAAAGTTTCAATTGACATTTTCAGCATAGAAGATCAACATTTCGGAAGAAAGGGTTAAATTTTGTATGCCAATCTTCACTAGGTCCCAAAAATAGAGATTCTTAGAACAAGAAATTTTAAAATCCCAAGCAATGGCAGAGGAAAATCCTTGGAACAATCTGAAACGAAATGATAAAAACGACATCACTCCATAGGACATCCAAGCAGCTCAACAAGATCCTAAGTTCCATATATTTATTGAAAAAAATATAGAACAAGATATGGAGAAATATATTTTGATGTTAGCTGAATCAGATGCCAAAGTTCCCAAAGACTTTGACATAAACCGTCTAAAGGAAGCACTTACCACAAGTGAGGCTGAAATTTTGCAACCAACGCAAACGATAGATCCAGTTGCCACTTTAACATCTCAAATGCAACTGTTACAACAGTAAATACAAGATATGATGAATGAGACCACAAAGAGATATGCGATACAGGACATTTGTCCTTATCCTTTTGACACAATGGTCGGATTGATACCTTTTCCAAGACATTGTGAAATCCCAAAATACGATAAGTATAATGGTAGAATAGATCCAATTGATCACATCAAAGAATTCAAAACAATGAGTCTTGAGTTTGCACAAAAGGAGACATATTTAATGAGACTATTCCTAGGGAGTTTGGGAGGATCATGCATGGAGTGGTTTTCGAAGTTAAAACCCGGTATTAGAACTTTTGAGGAACTCGTCAACAAATTTATCTCTCAATACTCCTTCAACATCCAACACGATGTAAGAATCAAAGATCTTTATAATCTAAAGCAAAACAAGGGCGAAACATTCTTATCTTTTCTCCAAAGATGGAGACGCTTGTTCGCTAGATATCCTAGATCAATTCTGGAGGAAGAAAAGATAGAATTGTTTATTGACAACTTAACCGAAGAAATGAGTTATAGACTGGAACTACAATGCCCTCCCACATTTGAGAAAGTCATTGAAAATGGTCTCAAAATTGAGGAAGCATTGGTCAAAAGAGGATTTATCAAACATTTTAATGATAAATCAAACAACATAGGTAACTCCTCAAATCAATACTCAAGTAGTGATAATCCGAAATTTTGGCAAAAGAATCGCAACACGACTATCAATGAAACAACAAATGATTCTTCAAATGCCAAACCAATTTTTAACTTGACAGCATTTGCATCAAAGAATCAAAACAATGATCAACCTATCAATCCAAATATCATACATAACAACGAGATCGTCAAGACACAACCATATCAGAAACAATCAAATTGGCAAAGGTTAACACCTTTAGGCCAATCGATAGAATCCACAATGAAAGAACTAGTCGCTAGTGGTCTTATCACTGCAAGAGAAGCCCGATTCTGGGATCCTAAGGTCAAACCACCATAGTGGAATGACGCTGATTATTGCAACTTCCATAACAAAAAGGGTCACAAAACTAACGAATGTATGGAGTTAAAACATGCAATACAAGATTTGATTGACAACAATAAAGCATACATGGAAACACCGCAAAACAACAATGATCACTCAGCTTTCAAAGACCCTTTTCCCAACTATGACAAAGGAGCATCTTCATCTTCAAACAACAAAGGGAAGAATAACATCCATGTCTTTGACACGACAATCCATTGACTATCTAGACTAGAGAGTGATCATATAGGTGGCCACAAAATTGACAGACCCAAAATCGACAACACTACTCCATTGGACTTACTCCCAAACATATCAAACTCTAATAATCAAATCAATGTTATAAAAATTAGAGAACATCAAGAGCATCAACCAGTAAATGTAATGACTAGGGGGCAAGCCAAGGTCATGTTAAAAGGAATTGGGTCTACACACGCGGTTCCACCTCCATCACACTATAACATCATCAATCAATTGAAAAGGATTCCTGCCCAGATATCCATACTAGAGCTCATTAAAATATCACCCTCACACAAGGAGGTTCTCAAAAAAGATTTAGTTGCCACTACGGTACCAAAGAATCTAGATGTCTGTCAATTTCAAGCTATGGTGGGACATTTGACTACCCCACATTGTCTATCATTCTCTGAATAGGATGATATTTCATTGAACCATCCCCATAATATGCCACTCCATATTGAGGTCTTAATCCACAATCACCATGTCAAGAGATTCTTAATAGATGGGGGAGCTGGTCTAAATATTTGCACTCTCAAGCTAATCCATGCACTAGGATAGTCAGATGATGCTATTGATTCTCACAGAAAAATGACTATTAAAGCATATGATGAAGAAGAGAGATCGTCTAAATGCTTGATTGTATAACACATCCAAGTGGGGCCCATGATGAAACATATTGCATGTTAATTGTTGGAGAAATAATTAACATACAACATTCTCTTGGGCCGACTATGGATCCATGAAATGCAAGCTACACCTTCGACATATCAGCAATGTTTGAAGTTCCTAGTAAATGGACGAGACATGACTATATCTGCTGATTACAATCACTCTCAACATTGTGACACCCTTAGGATCTCTCAAGATACCTTCATACCACAATAGGAAAGCATCATCATCCAAAGATGAACAATGTCCAAGCATCACTACTAAATCGGTAGAAAAGAAAGGTGAAGAAAAAGAGACAAGTCCTGTTGAAATTCAATCAATAGATAAACCAGATCAACAACCTTCTTTATCACACAAGTTCCAAGAACAAATCCAACTGAAGGACAAAGGGATGGGCACATATTCAATGGAGCAATCGCTTAACCTATCACAGTTAATGCCATCTCCTAGAACATATGGTCAACCATCTCTGATCAAGTCTCAAACATCATTACCAATTACAGCTCTAGATGAAAGGTTTGTCAAAAAGGGTACAATAGAGGATGAAACAAGAAATAAAGCAATCCTAGATTGGCTATACAAAGATGAGGATCCCTCTATATCAGATGACAGTATCAAAAATGTCACCATCAACACCAATCAATATGGAAAAGGAAAGGCTATTTTAGAAAAGATGGGATATGAAGGACAAGGACCCATTCGATTAAGAAAAGAAGGAATCACAGAGCCTATTACACTCCTCACTCTCCACACGAAAGAGAAGCTAGGACTAGGATACTCTGAGGAAGAGACGCAGGAACTAACAAAGACAGCTGTAGAAAATATCCTTCAGTTTCGGGATGGCTCCGAAACAAACTCAAATGAATATGAGTGGGCATTATATTGTGATCTATTTTTCATTGATATTCAAGTCGATGTAATCCAAAAATATTCACCTACATGTGAGGAGGGCCAAGGTTCTGGGTCTAGACCACTCGTAGAAAGTTCACTAGATATCAATGATTCGAGTGGGGACGAGCAGACTTCAAGTGGACTGGACGATATGAAAGAAAGTACCATCACAGACCTCGATATTCCAGTAAGTGATTATGATGAAATGGTTGTCCACACCCTTAGAACCATCACCTTGCAAACATCTGATAACATAATTCCATTAATCCATCCTGAACTCATTGACTGGGAACCTATCGAACCTTTGAATATACCAATATTTAAAAATGATGATGCCATCATAAACTTCCTATGTCATGCCAAACCTGGTACAACTTATGTCTATAATACTCATAACAACGCGACTCGGCAAGAGGGTGTCAAATCTTCCAGTTGCAAAAATAACAACTGGGAAAATAGATCTAATGGTGAAAACGATTCAATGGCAGCATTAGATCTGGAAAAAGTAAAAATAAAGAACGCATCTAACAGTGAAAACCATTCTGAGGCACTGAAGGATGGAAGGTTTGACACTCTTCTAGAACACTATCATGAAAGATCATCAGTCCTAGTAGAACCAACACAGTCTGTGAATATTGGCACTGGAGACAAGGCAAAAATCCTACATCTGGCAGAATCTATGACAGAACAGGAAACACCGGCATTCATCCAATTCTTTAAACAAAGAAGCATCAACTTCGCTTGGTCATATTCCAATATGCTAGGCTTAGACTCAAATCTGCTTATGCATTACTTGTCTTTGCCCACAGGAATCAAGCCTGTTAAGGAAAAGTTAAGAAAAATACACCCTCACATCGCATTGATGGTCAAAACAGAGTTAAATAAATTATTGGATGTTGGATTCATACGGTCTATAGATTATTCCAAATGGATATTAAATCTTGTACCTGTTTCAAAACCAGACAATAGTATCAGAATATGTAAAGATTTTAGGGACCTGAATAAAGCATGTCCGAAGGATGATTTTCCACTACCAAACATAGACATCATCGTAGACTTGACAGTTGGGCATGCCATGTTGTCAATCATGGATGTTTTCTTAGGATACAGTCAAATAAAAATAGCTCCTGAAGATCAAGAAAAGACAGCTTTCACATGCCCATGGGGAACCTTCTGCTGGAATGTCATGCCATTTGGTCTAAAGAACGTAGGAGCCACTTATCAAAGAGCAATGACGACAATCTTCCATGATATGATGCACACCTTCATGGAGGATTACGTGGATGACATCCTGGAAAAATATACTACTAGGGAAGGACATCTACATATCCTAGACAAAATCTTCACACGGATGGAGAAATTCAATGTCAGGTTAAACCCCAAGAAATGTGTCTTTGGGGTTACATCAGCAAAACTGCTAGGGTACATTGTCTCAGAAAAAGGTATAGAAGTGGATCCAGCAAAATTCAAAGAAATAATGGAAATGCCACCTCCTAGGAATATAAGTCAACTCAGATTACTATAGGGGAGGCTCCAATCAATCAGAAGATTCATCTCATAGCTAGCGAATAAAAGTCATCCTTTCAATCATCTATTACATAAGAACATTGTTTTCAAATGGGATGAAGGGTGTGAGACAACATTCAATCAAATCAAGCCGTATCTCATGTCAACACCCATTCTCATGCCACCCATGAAAGGACGACCACTCATACTATACATTGCTACAACATATATCTCATTGGGGGCACTTTTATCACAAGAGGATAATGAAGGGAAAGAACGTGCCATCTATTATATCAGTTGGACATTGAATGGATATGAAATCAATTATACTTTCATAGAGAAATCTTGCTTGATAGTGGTATTCACTACTCAATAGCTAAGACACTACATGTTAACTCATACAATCAATTTAGTAGCGAATATCGATCCTTTAAAGTATCTACTCAATAAAGCTACCTTAACAGGTAGACTGGCAAAGTGGGTCATGCTATTAAGCGAATTTGACATTCAATATGTAGAGAGAAAGGCAATCAAGGGTCAGGAAATCGTTGAACAATTAGCAGAGGCTCCTCTACCAGATGATTGACCAATGACAATGGAGTTTCCAGATGCAGATATTATGACAATAATGCCCCACCAATGGGTATTGTATTTTGATGGGTCATATACACAAGAAGGATCAGGAGCAGGAATCTTGTTCATTTCTCCACAAGGACACACAATTACAAAGTCATATCGAATAATGTTCTAGTGCACAAATAATGTGGTAGAATATGAAGCATTAATCATTGGGGTCAAAATAGCTATTCAATGGAAAATCATGGACTTACAGGTATATGGGGACTCTCAACTAGTTATTTATCAAGTGAATGACGAATATCAAACCAAAGATGAGAAGTTGAGACCCTACAAGAAACAAATAGATAATCTGAAACAGTCCTTTGTCAGTATCAAGTTTGATCAAATTCCAACAGCTAAGAACAAAGTTGCAGATGCTATAGCTAAAATTGCTTCATTACTACAATTGCTTGAGAAACGTGTTTGTTATGAGTTTATGGTAGAACAAGTATCATTTCCTTCCCATCATAATCAAGAATCTACTACCATCTGCCATATCGAAACCACATAAACCTCCATCTATGAAACAATCTATGCCTATCTGAAAAACAATGTCCTTCCTCCTGACTTATCCAGGAACCAGAAAAGAAACTTCATCCACCAATCCGCACGACACACTTTAATCACCGACATACTTTATCGTTGAGGTCTTGATGGTACTTTACTCCAAAATCTAGAACACAGCAAATCTGAAACGACCCTATGAGAGGTTCACAAGGGTATTTGTGGTACTCACTCGAGTGGGATGACTCTAGCTAAGAAACTCCTCCGTTTGGGATATTATTGGCCATGCATGGAGAAAGAATCATATTAGTTTGTTAAGAAATGCCAAAAGTGTCAGATTCATAGCAATTTGATTCATGCACCAGCACAAGAACTGCCAAAAGTGTCAGATTCATAGCAATTTGATTCATGCACCAGCACAAGAACTGCATCCCTTCACATCAACATGGCCTTTTTGTCAATGGGGTCTTGATCTAGTCAGGAAAATCAATCCATCTTCATCTAATGGACACAAGTTCATTATAACAGCTACAAAATATTTCAAAAAATGGATTGAAGCAGTACCTCTTACTACTATCACTGGGAAGCAGATCTCCTCTTTCATTTTGAACTACATAATATGTCAGTATGGAATCCCTCAATCCATTATCACTGATAATGGATGACCTTTCAAGAATCAAGATGTCCAAGAGCTATGTGATAAATTTCATATCCAACATCAGTTTTCAACATCGTACTATCCACAAGGGAATGGCCAAGCAGAGGCCTCAAACAAGACAATACTCAAAATTCTCAAAAAGACGGTTAATGATGTTGGATGTGACTGTCATGTTCAACTCAATCTTGCACTATGGGCCTATAGAACAAGTATTAGAACACCAACATGAGCTACACCATATGCCTTGGTATATGGGTCAGAAGCCATATTACCAATTGAAGTTGAGATTCCATCCCTTCATATATCACTCAGAGGTATCATATCAAATGAAGACTATAGGGTCTCTAGACTGCAGGAATTGGAATTGTTGGATGAGCATCGTCAACAAGTTGTTAATCATCTAACGAATTATCAATAGAGGATGTCAAGAAGTTACAACCATGGGGTAAAGCCAAGGATCTTTCAAGAAGGAGATTTAGTACTAAAAGAGAATCCTAGAATCAGCAAGACAAAGAGAAGAAAGGAAAATTTGAGCCTAACTGGCTTGGTCCCTTTGTCGTCACATCAATATATGGATCAAGAGCATATCAGCTATGAACATCTGAAGGAGATTTGTTTGATGAACCTATCAACACTATTCATCTTCAAAAATTCTATACTTGAATCTCCTAGTGCACGGGTCAAACTTCTGAAAATTATTTCCTTGATGAAAACCTGGCAAACAGGCATCTTGGCAACACAAAAAAAGAAAAAAAAAGAAATATCTCACTACAAAAAGAAAAAAAAAAGAGAAAAATGAGAAAATACAAAAACATGAAGAGTGTAATCAAAGCATATGGTGAAAACCTGGAAACATGCATCATATGTGATTCTAAGATCATCTTTTCCATCTATTTTGATATATATCAGGATCATTAGTCTGGCAGTCAGTACCATTTCATATCATGTCAGTCATCAGGCCACTTTACATCCATATCAAAATCATACATATAGTCAAGTATCACTCCACAGCTTGGGGGCAACATCTAGATATCACTAGGGGCAACAATAACATCGCTTTCACCAAAGGGAAAACAACATTGGAACAGTAAAATAATCACAAAGATCAGAGCACAACGTCAGTCATCATCAGAAGGACATCAACCATCCATTATCAAAAATCCAAAAATATGTCAAAAAGTTAAGTTTGGAAAAGCAAAACCCAAAAACATAGATTTGTGTCAATCGAACTACATGGTCTCTGCATGTGTAACGTAGGCAAGGCTAATCTTAAATCAGCCCTCGAGACCCCTAAGATAGGTTACTAGGTTATGTCTTTGGTCCAAAATATTGAAACTCCAAAAAAAATGGAAAAATCAAGATGGATGATCTAAAATCTGAATAATGAATGAAACACTTTAAGTAAACATTGGATAAATAACTTTTGATTATCATTTCTTTGGAGTTTCTCAATGATGTATTGAACTAAAGGAACAAGCAAAAAGAATGAAGTTTTTATTATCTGTTGTCTGTAAGTTAATCATATAAATGTATGAATTGTCGGGGGATGTGCTATACAAATGTATCACTGATGACATTCAGAATTCACACATTGAAATGATTAACCACTATTTGTTTACGCAATGAATACTCAAGTCATCTCGGTTCTATCATACCTAGATGCTTGTGTTCACTTGCAATATCAAAAATTAAAAATCATGAAAGAAGTACTCAGGTCGTCATTGATCTAACACATACCATTGACGCTTGTACTCATTTTCACCATTCAATAAAGCTCTATGACGACAAAAAGCACAAAGATATTGTTAAAATGACTATCATTTTGCATATAGTTGCATGTTAAAATTAGATTGTATTCCTCATTTCGCATTATCTGTAGAATATTTGTTGCATAAATGGGTCCAATAAATGATTATCTAATCCACAAATCCAACTGAGTATACTTGGCATAAAATCCAAAAATCATCAAAGACATGTATGAATCATCATCTCATCATTTTGTTTCATTATTACATCATCCATTTTATCATTCATGCATCAAATAAATTATGAATTACATCGTGCCATAAGGTACATCAAGTTCATTTTTACTATTATTCTCATTACATCATTACATTATCATCTATCCAACATAAATATGCATACATTATTTACCATCCATACATCAAAAAAACTAAAATCACGTCATTATTATCATTACATCCATTACATTATCATTCATCATAAGATCATTATTTTTATCATCATCATGTTATAACATCCATTCATACATATAGATCATCATTAAGAGACTCATACATCACATCATACATCCATATATATATCATCTAGTCTACATATACATTTATCTTTACATCACTACATCAAAATTAACTCATCACATGTTACATACATCACATCATAAATGCATCCATCAATTAAAAAAAATCACAAACCATCATCATATCATATAAATTGCATCTCATATATATCTCAAGTGTCAAGTATACAATGAAGTCTGATCTAAAAATACATCATCAACAAAAGGCTACATCATAATATACATCATAGAAACTCACAATAGCATCTACGATCTACTACTGCCAGAATGTGCGGACCCAACATAACCTGTACCACCACCACCACCCCAGGAAGAACCAGGATCTCTGGGATCTCTGTGTGGAGGTTGTGTCACCCCCTCACTCATTGTCTATGTATGAGTCTACCCAAATCTTGATGGGGCGTAGCTGACTCTACGCTCTGCAGGCATTACATCATGATATCGGCCTCTATAGAACTCTGCCTCTCGACTAGCCCATAGGACCTCTCTCATATACTCTGTGACCGAAGTGCTATCAGCAACTCTCTCGAGAGTCTCTGCTGTCTCCTATGCCCTCTCAGCTATCAGAGTAGCCACTTGCATCTGTACGGTAGTCAACTATCCCTGCACCTGTGATAGAGCTTGGGCCTGTGCCTGCATGTGAGTCTGGGTCTGCACAAGCAAACCCCAAGCCTATACCAGCTACCCCTGCAAATTTTGCACCTATGCCTGGAGCCCAGCTATCTATCTCTACTGTCCACTAAAGGCACTATAAGTACTTGCCTCTTTCGAGGCCTGCTAGATGATGGCGCACTACTAATGGCTGGTCCTACCCCTCTGTATCCTCCCCTACTGCCGTCACTATCATCACTGTTGCTGCCCGAACTACTGTTGCTCTCTGAGCTACTACCTGATGGAGAATCCTCTCCACCCCCACTATCTGCAAGACCCTCTACCACATCATCCTGCACAGGTAAAGGTATTGGCTCATCAAGAAGGGTGATACACGCATGTGGAACCAAGGCCAAGAATGCGGCATAATCCTCAGTAACTGGCGCCACTGCAATGTCCCTCCGCATATCCTAGGGTGATGGCTATAGTGCCCAGTACCCCTCTACTATCACATCATAAGATAGACGTGGACCACAATCAGGAATATCCATCTGTCGCCTCGCATAATGAGCAACTCCTTGTGGCATGCACCGTACAATTCCATACTGTCGGTATACTCGGCGTAATAGAAATCTCTTGAGAGCAAATGGAGTATGGCCGATAAGATACATGGAATCACAAAGGAATCCCAATACTGCACCATCCTCATACCACTCCTCACAGTCAAGGTATGGGTGCTAGATAACGGTCTCTGTATCATCGAACACCCACCTCCAATTCTCTAACTTGCCCATCCAGGCCTGTGTAAACCGACCACTGTATTGAAAAACATATGGTCTATCGGTTGGTCTGTCTACAACTGGAAAAGGTTGAGCAATAGAAAAGTGCTCTCATGCCCACACCTGTAATAGGGTCATCTCAATTGATAAAATCCTCTCTCCAAGATACACGACTAAGTGTAGATCATGATAAAGATGTTCCTGCATGCACATCCCCCATGCATATCGGTACCGTGTACCGTCATGCTCTCGAGAGTCCTACCCCAGCCAACAAGGAATCCCTTTGACCTGCGATCAAGACAAAGGAAACCTTCAATGAATCTAGCTAGCACTGTTGTTAGTGTAGCATATGAGTCAGCAATCCTCCTCCACCAAACGCTCAGACTTGGGTGATCCCACAAAGCTGGTTTACAATTTCTGAGAAGAATTGATTTTTGTTGAAATCGCATATTTTTAGAAAATATAATGATTTAAGCCTTTAAAAGTTCCATTTTAAGGATTCCAATTGAAGAGGATTTTATCAAACCACCTTAGATCAAACCCCCTAGGATAGAACCTCGCTAGTTTTAAACCATACCTATAAATGAGTCTCCTTTACACCTATCAAAATGTTGATAAAAAATCACTTTTGATTTACCTTTTGGGGGAGAAAATGAATTAATTTAAAATTTATTTAAAATGATTATGGTAGTCCTCAAAATGAGCTATCCCACAAATATAATTTTATTATGTTTTGGTTTTATTATGTATGTGTTTTTTTAGTTTTATTAAACATAGGTTTTTCACCGAAAATCAAGCTCTTTGTTCTGCACATGTGGAAAAATAGCTATTTATGAAAAAAATAAAAATTAAATATGTTCATTTTGGGTATTGATTTCTTTGATCCATTAAAAAAAAAAAAATTGAATTTCAATACGTACATAAAAAGTTATGTTGTATATAGTCCGCCTATGTCTGAATTGCGATTGGTTTGACTTCAAAACTCTATTAATGAAAAAATATTCAATAAAAAACTATGAGACCAAATGAAAGTGCTAGATATTGTAGTTACAAATCTAAATTAAAAAAAAAAAGAATTTTATCCTTCATACAAAAAAATTTATGTTGTATATGGTGAGCATCACTTTTTAAAAATGTTGTTTTCTAAAAAAAATAGTTTTCATGGGAGATAGAAAAAGAAGTGCAATCTTATTCCAAAATTTTTGAAAAAAATATTTTTAGAATTTACAGACAAAATGTGATGAGACTCTAGTATGCATCATCTTCAAATTCCTCACAGTTTAGTCGCTATAGGTGCCCAAATGTGAAGATTTAGTTAAAACTAATAATTTTAGTGTCCAGTTTGGCCAAAAATTGTAAACCACTATTGTGGGATCACCCACCTGCAATGTCCTGATCCTAAAACACTCTACGAAGAGCATCTCTACTGCCGGTCCTGTGAGAATCATACACAACTATCTCGCCCATAAACGGAATACGTAGAATCCGCCACACATCGTCGGGTGTGGCCATGATCTAACCAGTAGGTAAGTGAAAGGTGTTGTGGTCACTATGCCACCTCTCAGCCAATGTAGTCAACATACCCTGATTAATCCTAATCTGGGGCATATCAAGCAAGCTCGTAAGACCGCATCGGTCTATCACCTGAAGCTCATCTAGTATCAGATGAGGTATAAAGCATGTAGTCTATGGAAACCTCTCTCGCATCTGGAGAGTACCTAGACGCTCCTATCATCACAACAAAAAATCAACAAATCAGTGAACTATGTCAAGGAATCAAAAGTCAATCTACTATCAAGTCTATTCCAAAATTCTGGTATGAATTTTTTATCAAAATTCATGGGCAAACATCAACAAACCTTATCTATCATAAGGTTCATCAAAACAATATCTAATCTCGCCTATCATGAGATTTATTGGATATTGAATAATCTCCTCGCCTATCATGAGGATCATCACAAATAGGATTTTCTTCTCGCCTATCATGAGAAGCTAGACTTATTTAAAGCATCAATCCTACACATCATGAATTCGGATTATCAAATCATACCACTCCAAAGAATGGACATGATCAGAATTGACAAAATCAGGGTTCACTAAGTCAAAAATTCTAATTGTAACACCAAAGCGCTAAATCAGGGACCCAAAGCGCTAAATCCCAAAAGTGCTATTTCAGCGCTCTGAAGCGCTAAATTAGGGTCCCAAAGCACTAAAAGTCCCGAAGCGCTTAAAGTCCTGAAGCGCTATTTTTCTACGTCAAAACGCTAAAATAGTCTGTCAAAGCGTTGCTTTACCAAAAGCACTAGAACAGACCCTGAAAGCGCTACTCCATCGAATCAAAGCACTAAAAGTCTCCAAGCGCTAAAATTCGGCTTCAAAGCGCTATTTCTAGACTCCTAAGTGCTAAATTACCAAAAGTGCTACATTATAAATTCGAAGCGCTAGAGTTTTTAATGCAAGTGCTAAAACTCAAAGTGCTACTTGACCTACTAGAAGCACTACATCAGACTATAAGCGCTACAATGCGTCTTGAAAGCGCTAAAATAGAAAAATGATGCCTAAAGGTCTAAAAAGCATAAAAAACAAAAAAATACGAATTACGAGGAGGTCAAGGGGTACATACTAAAGGTCCATACGCGGTCGGTCGTTGGTGACGTCGAACATGCTCGAATTGGTGAGTGTGGAAGGGGATAGGAATCTTGCTCTAGCTAGTAGAAAAGTCTCTATCAAAGGTTTTTTTAAATCAAGATAATGAAAATGAATTGGAAAATGACCTTTTGGAGTATTTATAAATTTTGGAAAGGTATTTTGGTTGATTTTTATTATCTTTTAATTAATTTTATCCTGAAAATTAATTAGAAACTCACCTAAAAGTTAGATTTCTTCATTTTTTTTCAGGAGATAAATGATTTCAAAATCAAAACATCATAAAATCATCAGAAAATCATAAATTTTTGAAAAAATCTAAAGATGATCAAATCATTAATTTATCTCCTAAGGGGGAATATTATCAGCAAATCATCTAAAAATCAATGTCTGGGGCATACGAAATTATTTTTTATCATCGATCCTGGCAGTAGTAGCAAAATTTTCTTCGAAGCAATGCGTAAACACATCACTTCGAAGAGGGGCAAAATGTATACACCTAAAATTGGTCTAGAGCATCCAATTAATTAAATACAAATTACTTGATTAATTATCATAATTTCCTCTACTATTCAATAAATAGAAATAGTTATTTATATAGTTCACATTTAAATTCATCTTAATAAAATAAACAAAATTAAATACTTTGTTCGATTTAATTATCAAATCCCTATTTCAATTTATCACATCCATCTTAAATTAATTAAATAAAGAGAAAACACTTTATTAATTAATTGCCATATTCTTCTGTTTTAATAAACAACTATCCTATAGTTCGTTTGATTAAATTATTTATCTTTCTTTTGCTAATTTAAATAAATCAAAATATTTGAATTAAAGCACAAAGAATATTCCATCTATATTCTCTCAAAAATGAATCAGATATCCTATGTCTAATTTATGTCAAAATCATTTCAAAATTAATTGATTGAAACTTCACAAGAAGTTTTGGAGACAAATTGGAGACAAATTTGGAATTTGATCTCTCAATCCTCCTCCATCAATCCTTCCTCTTTTCTTGCCTAGTGTTTTCATGGGTAGAGACAATCTCCATTTTTCTCTCAATCTTCTTCATCTCTCACCATTCAATTCTCCAGATTGAATCCAAGCCTCTCAGAGCTTTCCCTGTGCATTTCTACAGCCAGGAAATCTATAAATAAAGCCTCATTGAACCAAGAAAAGGATCTAGATAATCAGGTTTATGCACTCTTACTCTACAGGAATTCAAGAATCAAGCATCAAGCAATCAAGTTTTCAACCATGGTTGCCTCCTGTAGCTACAATTATTTGTTTCATATATGCTAGTTTAAAATGTTTATCATACAGTATTGTATTAGCATTATCTCGTTCTTTGAATAGTCATTTTAACAATCATAGTGCACTCACGATCTGAGAGCAATCTTGATTTAATAAATATTTGGAGATAAAGAGCAATATGATGCTTTCAATTGATTACTATTTTGAATTAGTTCAATTTGTTTAATCTTTGATATAATCTCGTATTAAGAAGTGTCTTAAATTTATTCACATATTCACACTTACAGTTAGTTTTAGGTTGAATTTGATGTCTATTTGTTTGAATTTTTAGGAGATGCAAATCAACCTGCAAACCCTCAAAATCCTCAACAGGAGGACCAACAAAATCCTCAAGATCAAAATCAACCACAACATTAACCTCCTCCACCAATCACTCAACCCCCTCCTGGCACTCAACAGAATTTAATGAGTGAAATTGAGAACAAAAAAAAAAAATTGAGGATTTGATCAATAGGTTGAGTGATCCAAATGGTTCAACCATAGAAAGAATGACCCTAGCAAATTCATTGAAAGATATATTAACAAACGTAGATTCAATTAGCAAACAAATAACTAGATGGCAAGATAGGAGGTAGGTGGCTAGGTAATATTATGCAAATAAACTATCATACAAGGATGTGAAAAATTTAAAAATTACAAAAGGTGATTTGTACTCGTTATTCACCAACCCACACACAAATCAAAATATTACCCTCAATGCAAAGAGGTTTCCTATCTATTGGTGCCACCACCAACAGATGAAGGAGCGGTTTTATGATAGGTGGTACATGGTCTTCAATTACCCACTATGCAACAATTGTGAGGTCCCGCAATATCTCCTTAGGAAACTATATAGTGAGTTCATATTGAACAAAATCCCAAATTATTTTGATATGATGGATTTCCAGGGGAGAGGTGGGGGGTCAGCTCAGGATAGACCTGGTGCATAGCCGGATCCTACACGGCAAGGTAGACGAGCTCTTGCTAGGCCACCTTATGAGCATGTTGCTATGCCTTTCATCATGAAGGAAAGTGTTGACGTATAGACATTGCAGGAAATCAACACTTTGACCCAAAGTGTCATCCATCATACAAGCCCTGTTCTACAACGCCATCTAGGGGAGTCTTCTAGTGGTGGCCTTCGAACACATGTGTGTCAATCTTGCGGGGCTTCTTGTTCACATGACCCCACCGACCCTTAGGAGACTGGTACATAGGATCCATCTGTAGCTATGGAGATGGAGAGGGCAGCTGAAATTTTGCATGAGGCAGATGGCATTGATAGTTAGGTAAAAGTTAGTGCATTTTTTCATTGAATTGAATTTATTAAATTTCGATTTTGAAATGCAAGATTAACTAAAAATGTTTGATGATTTAAATAAAATTGCAGGGTCACAGTGTTGAGACTAGATACACTGGCCCCCCACCAACCTATTTTTGCAGTACACCTATCGCTAGGGTATGTAACTAGTAAATAATTATAATTTTATTGCATATTAATGGCATTGTTTTACGAATGGTAATTTAATATGCAATTTTTGGATGTTGAACAGACTAATATTGAAGGTTTTGATGGAACACTTCCTAGTGGTGGTGGATTTAATCAAACCTTCATGCAGGTAATAGAATAAAGAGTTTAACTAATGAATCAAGTACTTAATAGATTTGTGTAGTTTATACTTGCACATCGTTGATTACGTTGAATAATTTGTTGTTTTATTTTCATTTGTTGAGAGATGATACACCTACGAATGTGACGAGGGCAATGGATACTAGTGTGATATCTGCTATACAATCCTCGATGGCTCTGACAAAAGAGGTATGAGGAAAATTAGTAAATTTTAATTTACATTTGTTGTTATAGATGTTAGTGAAAAATCAAACAATTATTGATTCACGTAGTTTTTGTCTATTTGTATGGTTTATACAAGGCTTGAGCATGCCTGAGCATGGGTGTGAGGATATTTCCCTCATGGAGAGAGATCGTGAGATGGCTGTAAGTGATTATTTTATCAAATATATCATTTTTTATAATGTAATTTCTATATATTCATGTATTTACTTCTTATTGTAACAGTTAAAACTTCACCATAAACAAAACCCTAGGAGGAGTAGCAGGAGCACTCCACGAGCGCAGAAAAAATGAGTGACAGACCTATCACCATCTGAGCAAAAAGGAAAGGGAAAGATTTTATTTCCTACGCATGGAGAGCAATGACTTTTGATTCCAGAGTCCTTTGTTGTATGCCTTCATGGCAGTTTTGTATATATTTTTTATTGGACATATTTGACATTGTATGCCTAGATAGCATTCTTGTAAGCCTATATGTCTATTTTTTACATATATTCCATACTTATATCAACATATATTTATGTATGCCTACATGGCTATTTGGTTAATACAAATATCTTTTATCGATGCCTATCCATATTTGCATTCTAAATTGATGGTTCAATAATATGCATTACGTATATTCAAGTGTATACTTTACAACTTACATGTATACTTTGTGACTTACGTGCATTCGAGTGTATACTTTGTGGCTTACATGTTTTCATGCATATACCTTGTATTCATGCATATACTTTATTTTAATTTGTGTATACTATGTATTCATGTGTATACTTTTTGAGGCTTACGTGCTTTTGAGTACTTGTACTTCCCTTATTGACATGTACATGTTTGACTTATTCATGTTACAATTATTAATTGGTTAGCCCTAGCATTGATCTATGTCATCCTTAACGCATGATCCTTGAGATGGAGTAAGTACACCCTCAAGGTCAAAAGGAGTTTAACATGCATTCTTCATAGGCTCATTTTTGTAGTGAAACCAAAAACCTCTTGCATCATTAAAACAATTTTTTTTTTCCTTTATAGCAGGTCTGAAGCCATTATCATTCTCCATCAGTTCTTCATGTATCCACTCCCCATTAATGGTTATCTCATGACCTTCATTAAACGAAGCACTTATCTCATTTGTGATAGAAGAAATGTATGAAGATTTATCTTCCTCCTTATGAACCATTCATTATCATGAGAGATGGGTTCTTGTGAACCACTACTGATGAATCATGGGTCAATGAGTTTGACTTGTAAAACTACAGATTGAATCCTCATAGCAATATCACAATATTTATATATCTAAATGTGTTATTTCCTTCAGCTAAAATTTGTCCTTATACTTATGTGATTGGTGTATGTTTGTGTATTGGATCATAGTAATTTCTATTTGATGATGTTATTGTGTCTTTAAGGTTTATTTATTAAAGGGTGCATGAAAAAGTTTTAAATCCTTACAAATCTTTCAATTTCTTAGGTTTTTCTATTTATCGAGTCTGGGCTTCGAGCCCGAGTCCAAGTCAAAAAATGGCTTGTCAAGTCTAAGGCGAGTCCTAGTCTTGTAACACTGGTGTGAACACATCGAGGAATAATGTACATGCCGATGAAGAGAGAACCCATCCTTGTTTCAAAAAAAACCATGGTATAGATATGGTTGGTCGAGATAAAACATCACTCTCCTGGATAGTTCGAACCATAATCTTTCATGGCTACAAACACACCTTATTATGTGTGTTCTTGATCCTACTGAAGAAATGGTGGAACATGTTGTAGATCAAATATTGCAACCCTAAGTCCACAAGAAGGTTACTTGTCCTGATTTTTGTAAATTTCTTTAAGATGTTCATCCTTCTTGAGTAATGTGCACTATTGATGTTATCTAGATCTTTGAAACTATCTGCAATCATGTGCAATACTGTAGAAGCTAGAGCTATATCTAATACTACAAATGACTGCTCAATGGAATCCTGATAGCAATATCACTATTTGATACATTGTAGAAAATACCTCCTACTTATCAATTGATGAGCTGAAGGGGCTCTATAATGAATGTTTCATAAGGCACAAGACTTGCTGAAGGTTTTGCAAATGGGGTTGCAAGCTAAGTGGGCTTAACCTTGGGGAAAAAACTTCGTGGTTAAGCGCTTGAGCTGGAGTATACTGGAATGGGTGACCTCTCGGGAAGGCATAGTGCCTCACCTCTGTGAGCATCACTTAGATGCAATGAGTGCTAAGTGAGCCATTCAATATCATTTCAAATTTGTTGCTTTAAGCAACTTACAAATTTGCAACTTAAGACTCCTCCAACCTAAGGGATCAATCAGGTGGAACATAGCTCAAAACGATTCCACGTGTTTCGGTGCAAAAGAGGACCATGCCTAGTGTAAACATACCTATTTGGATGTGTTGGAATAGTTCGCTTGGTCACACAAGTTGCAGAATGAAAGTTGCACCACTCTGCATCTTTGCACTGCTTGCATTTGATGTTTTTTCCATCAAGTGAAAATCTACCACCACTGGAAAACCACTCCAAGATAGCTAAAACCGAGAGAGGTTTTTGTAGACAGGCTCAACACGATCCTATAGGATCAAACGAGAAGTTTCTTAGCATCATGACATCTGAGTAATAGCATGCTGAAGTTTGCAACCATTTTGCAATTTGGACCCTTAAGGGATCGATCCGATGGAACATAGCTCAGAATGATTCCACATGTTTTAGTGCAAAAGAGGACCATGCCTAGCGTAAAGATACCTATTCAGATGTTTTGGAATAGTTTTCTTGGTCACACGAGTTGCAGAGCAAAAGTTAATCCACTTTGCAACTTTGCACAGCATGAATTCGACACCTTTTCCATCAAGTGAAAATCCGCCGCCACAAGAAAACCACTCCAAGATAGCCAAAACCGAGAGATTTTTTTCTAGAGGGGTCAAACGAATTTTTGTAGGATCAGATGAGAAGTTTCTAAGTGTCACGGTATCCATGTAATAGCATGTTGAAGTTTGCAGCTCTTTTGCACTTTGGACCCTTAAGGGATCGATCCGATGGAACATAGCTCGGAGTGATTCCACGTGTTTCTGTGTGAAAGAGGAACATGCCTAGCATAAAAATACCTATTTGGATGTGTTGGAATAGTTTGCTTGGTCACACAAGCTGCAAAGTGAAAGTTACACCACTTTGCAACTTTGCACAGCTTGAATTTGACACCCTTTCTATCATGTGAAAATCCGTTGCCACGAGAAAACCACTCCAAGATAGCCAAAACTGAGAGAGGTATTTCTAGAGGGATCCAACACCTTTTTGTAGGATCAAATGAGAATTTTTTAAGTGTCATGGTATCCGAGTACTAACATGGTGAAGTTTGCAGCCATTTTTCACTTTCGACCCTTAAGGGATCGATCTGGTGAAACATAGCTCAGAGTGATTCTATGTGTTTTGGTGCAAAAAAATACCATGCCTAGTGTAAACATACCTATTTGAATATGTTGGAACAGTCCACTTGGTCATAGGAGTTGCAGAAGGAAAGTTGCACCACTTTGCAACTTTGCAGTACTTTAATTTGACACTTTTTCCATCAAGTGAAAATCCGCCGCCACAAGAAAACCACTCCAAGATAGCCCAAATCGAGAGAATTTTTCCTAGAGGGGCCCATTTCCTTTGTGGAGGATCATACGAGAAGTTTCTAAGTGTCACGGTATCCGAGTAATCGCATGCTGAAGTTTGCAACCATTTTACACTTTGGACCCTTAAGGGATCATTCTGGTTGAACGTAGCTCGGAGCAATACCACGTGTTTCAGTGTGAAAAAAGACCATGCCTAACATAAACATACTTATTCAGATGAGTTGGAGCAGTTATTTTGGTCACACAAGTTATAGAGCGAAAGTTGCACCACTTTGCAACTTTGCACTGCTTGAATTTGACACTTTTTCGATCAAGTGAAAATCCCCCACCACGAGAAAATCAGTCCAAGATAGCCAAAACCGAGAGAGGTTTTTCTAGAGGGGTGTAATTCCTTTCTATAGGATCAGACGAGAATTTTCTAAGTGTCACGACATTCGATTACTAGCATGATGAAGTTTTCTATCATTTTGCACTTTGGAGCCTTAAGGGATCGATCCGGTTGAACATAGCTGAGAGTGATTCTACGTGTTTCGATGTGAAAAAATACCATTCCTAGCATAAACATACCTACTCAGATGTGTTGGAGCAGTTATTTTGGTCACACAAGTTGCAAAGTGAAATTTGCACCACTTTGTAACTTTGCACTGCTTGAATTTCACACTTTTTCCATCAAGTGAAAATCCGCCACCACAAGAAAAGAACTCCAAGATAGCCAAAACCGAGAGAGGTTTTTCTAGAAGGTCCCAATTCCTTTCTATAGGATTAGACGAGAAGTTTCTAACTATTAGGGTATCCGAGTACTAGCATGTTGAAGTTTACAGCCATTTTGCACTTTGGACCCTTAAGGGATCGATCCGGTGGAACATAGCTCAGAGCGATTCTACATGTTTTGGTGCAAAAGAGGACCATGTCTAGCATAAAAATACCTATTCCATCCTGTTGGAACAGCCCGCTTGGTCACATTAGTTGTAGAAAAATGAGTACAAATTGTTTACATGACCTTTATATGACCTTTTTCACATTGTTTACATTTCAAAATTCAAAGTTTGCAAATTTTCCCACTCAAGGCATTTACAAAACAAGGTGATACTACACCAAACATGAACTCCAACCTTACAATATTTGAGTATATCTCATTATGTAATTAAATCTTATTACAATGCCTCTGGCACTTCGTTCTCTTATATCTTTTACAATGTCACTCATACATTCAAGATTCTCTTTAAATGTCTACATCATAGGTTCTCATTATGAGGTTAACTTCAAATGAGTAACTTGAGATTCCCTCGCTAAGCTTCACATGCTCTCTTATAATGGCTTGAAATCAAAATTGAGATTTGTCAAAATCATCAAAATAAGTATATTGCATTATTTTTTTGGCTGAGATTCTCTTTGATGGCTCTTAAATCTTCTTAGATGGCTCTTGAAGGCAAGTTGACATCTTCAATGGTTTTGGGTCCTCTAACTCTACATCAAAAATGAGTATCACATTTTGAAGTGTGTGCATGGTTTGGGAGATACATGTGATAGTTTGTAGATGCTTAGCTACTAGTAATGTGGACAATGAACAAAGGAACTAAGTTTGTGTGTAAGGGGAGAATTTTGAAAGGTTTCATTTTTGTTGTACTAACTCAAACAAAGATTTATTAAGCAAATAATGGTTTGGTTGTGCCTTAAGAATAATAGTTTGTGTTTGTAAAAAATGGTACCATTATGGAATATTTAAGATAACTTGTGAATAAAATAATCATTAGTTGATGTTTTGAGGAACCTAGTTGATTGTAATCAGTTATTTTCAATATTTTCAAGGTGTTTTGAAGGTCCTTAAGGAATTGGGAACTCTTAATTCTAATTTGAGTATACGAATCAAATGTTTTGTGAAGGGAAATATAGTTGAATAAGTGTGTCAAGAAAGGTGTTGATTTCTTCATTTGTATTGCATCAGTTTGTGCAAAGGTATTGGAAGGTGTTTGGACAATTCAGAGGAATGGGAGAGGCTTGGAGTTGTCTTAAAGGATGAATTTTGGACAATGGTTCTGAATTTCTATAATTGGCAAGTGTATATAATTGTGTATATAATTTGGTAATTTAAAATGTGCATTGACAACCTAAGGTTATAATGACAAACAAAAATGAAAGCAAGCCATAATAGAATGAAATAAAATTTGTAAAGACTTCACATACCTTAAAAACCAAACTTTCAAATGGAGGAGTTCAACCTAATTATGTAGCCTTAGCTTCTTCTTTCTTCAAACTCCATAACAATTTGACTTTTTCAAAAGCTTGTTCCCTTCCACACTTTAATTGTATATCAGTTTTCAATGGAATTCAAACTTCAATTGATATTATATGTCTTTCAACGTGGAAACTATGCTATTTCATGCAAAGGTGGTAAAGAGATCATGGAAAAGGTGATGGAATGTGAAAAAGATGCTTGCACACTTCACAACATCATCAAAAATCTATTTTTTGTCGAAGCACGCACAAAACCAGGGGAATATGCAGACTGTGGGCCTTCAAATCATGGGTATATAGAAATTTTTACCATTTTAGTGGAGTAAAAAATGCGCTCGTGTGCACGTTATGTGAAATTTGGTTTTCTTAGTGTATTTTTGAGAGTATAGGAGTTTCTAAGAGAGTGGGAGGGAGAGAGGGGGAGAGTGGGAGATAGAGAGGGAGGGAGAAGGGGAGAGTGGGAGAAAGAGATAGAGTGGGAGGAGAGGGGAGAGTGGGAGAGAGTGGGAGAGTAGAGGGAGAGAGAGGGGAGAAGGGGAGAGAGGTAGAGAGGGAGGGGGAGAAGGGGAGAGGGAGAAAGAGAGAGGAGAGAGAGTAGAGAGGGGGAGAGAGTAGAGGGAGAAAGAGAGAGTGGGAGGAGAGGGGGAGAGGGAGGGAGAGGAGAGGGGGAGGAGAGAGGGAGAGCAGAAAGAGAGAGTGAGATAAGGGGAGAAGCGGGGAGTGGGAGACTAAGAGAGTGGGAGAGGGTGGAAGATAGAGAGGGAGGGAGAGAGAGTGAGAGTGGGGGAAAGATAGAGTGGGAGGGAGAGAGGGGGCGAGTGGGAGATAGAGTGGGAGGGAGAGACAGAGAGAGTGGGAGATAGAGAGGGAGGGAGAGAGGGGGAGAGTGGGAGAAAGAGAGAGTGGGAGAAGGGGAGAAGCGGAAAGTGGGAGACCGAGAAAGTGGGAGAGAGTGGGAGATAGAAAGGGAGGGAGAAAGGGGGAGAGTGGGAGATACAGAGGGAGAGAGAGATGGTGAGAGTGGGAGAAAGATAATCCAAATATGTTATTTCCTTCAGCTAAAATTTGTGCTTATACCTATGTGATTGATGTATGTTTGTGTATGGGATCATATTAATTTCTATTTGATGATGCTATTGTGTCTTTAAGGTTTATTTATTAAAGGGTGCATGAAAAAAAATTTAAATCCTTACAAATCTTTGAATTTCTTAGGTTTTTCTATTTCTCGAGTCTGGGCTCCGAGCCCGAGTCCAAGTCAAAAAATGGCTTGTCAAGTTCGAGGTGAGTCCTAGTCTTGTAACAATGGTGTGAACACATCGAGGAATAATGTATATGCCGATGAAGAGAGAACCCATCCTTGTTTCCAAACAAACCATGGTATAAATATGGTTGGTCGAGATAAAACATCTCTCCTGGATAGTTTGAACCATAATCTTTCATGGCTACAAACACACCTTCATTATGTGTGTTCTTGATCCTACTGAAGAAATGGTGGAACATGTTGTAGATCAAATATTGCAACCCTAAGTCCACAAGAAGGTTACTTGTCCTGATTTCTGTAAATGTCTTTAAGATATTCATCCTTTTTGAGTAATGTGAACTATTGATGTTATCTAGATCTTTGAAACTATCTACAATCATGTGCAATACTGTAGAAGCTAGAGCTATATCTAATACTACAAATGACTGCTCAATGAAATCCTAATAGCAATATCACAATTTGACACATTGTAGAAAATACCTCCTACTTATCAATTGATGAGCTAAAGGGGCTCTATAATGAATTTTTCATAAGGCACAACACTTGTTGAAGGTTTTGCAAATGGGGTTGCAAGCTAAGTGGGCTTAACCTTGGGGAAAAAACTTTGTGGTTAAAAGCTTGAGCTAGAGTATACTCAAATGGGTGACCTCCCGGGAAGGCCTAGTGCCTCACCTCTATGAGCATCACTTAGATGCAATGAGTGCTAAGTGGTCCATTCAATATCATTTCAAATTTGTTGCTTTAAGCGACTTACAAATTTGCACCTTAAGACTCCTCCAAGCTAAGGGATCGATCCGGTGGAACATAGCTCAGAGTGATTCCACATGTTTTGGTGTGAAAGAGGACCATGCCTAGCATAAAAATACATATTTGGATGTGTTGGAACAGTTCAGTTGGTCACACAAGTTGCAGGATGAAAGTTGCACCACTCTGCAACTTTGCACTCCTCACATTTGATGCTTTTTCTATCAAGTGAAAATCCGCCACCACTAGAAAACCACTCTAAGATAGCCAAAACTGAGAGAGGTTTTTGTAGATAGGATCAAGGAAATCCTATAGGGTCATATGAGAAGTTTCTAAGCATCACGAAATCTGAGTAATGGCATGCTGAAGTTTGTAGCCATTTTGCACTTTGGACCCTTAAGGGATCGATCCGGTGGAACATAGATTGGAGCGATTCCACATGTTTTAGTGTGAAAGAGGACCATGCCTAGTGTAAACATACCTATTCAGATGTTTTGGAATGGTTTTCTTGGTCACACGAGCTGCAAAGCGAAACTTGCACCACTTTGCAACTTTGCACAACTTCAATTTGACACCTTTTCCATCAAGTGAAAATCCGTCGCCACGAGAAAACCACTCCAAGATAGCCAAAACCGAGAGAGGTTTTTCTAGAGGGTTCCAATACCTTTCTATAGGATCAAACGAGAAGTTTCTATGCTTCACGGTATCCAAGTAATAGCATGCAGAATTTTGCAGCTATTTTGCACTTTGGACCCTTAAGGGATTGATCCGGTGGAACATAGCTCAGAGCGATTCCACGTGATTTGATGTGAAAGAGGACCATGCCTAGTGTAAAAATACCTATTCAGATGTGTTGGAGCAGTTTGCTTGGTCACACGAGTTGCAGAGCGAAAGTTTCACCACTTTGCAACTTTGCACAACTTGAATTTGACACATTTTCCATCATGTGAAAATCCGCCGCCACAAGAAAACCACTCCAAGATAGCCAAAACCGAGAGAATTTTTTCTAGAGGGGTCAAACTCCTTTTTGTAGGATCATATGAGAAGTTTCTAAGAGTCACGGTATCCAAGTAATAGCATGCTGAAGTTTGCAGCTATTTTGCACTTTCGACCCTTAAGGGATTGATCCGGTGGAACATAGCTCGAAGTGATTCCATGAGTTTCGATGAAAAAAATACCATGCCTAGCATAAAAATACTTATTCATACGTGTTGGAATAGTCTGCTTGGTCACATGAGTTGCAAAGTGAAAGTTGCACCACTTTGCACAACTTGAATTTGACACCTTTTCCATCAAGTGAAAATCCACTGCCATGAGAAAACCACTCCAAGATAGAAAAAACTGAGAGAGGTTTTTCTAGTGGGACCCAACACCTTTCTATAGGATCAAATGAGAATTTTCTAAGTGTCACAGTATCCGAGTAATAGCATGTTGAATTTTGCAGCCATTTTGCACTTTGGACCCTTAAGGGATCATTCCGGTTGAACATAGCTCAGAGCGATTCCAAGTGTTTCAGTGTGAAAAATGACCATGCCTAGCATAAAAATACCTATTCGGATGCATTGGAGTAGTTAATTTTGTCACACGAGTTGCAGAATGAAAGTTGCACCACTTTGCAACTTTGCACTGCTTGAATTTGACACTTTTTCCATCAAGTGAAAATCCACCACCACGAGAAAACCACTCCAAGATAGCCAAAATCGAGAGAGGTTTTTCTAGAAGGGGCCATCACCTTTCTATAGGATCAGATGAGAAGTTTCTAAGTGTCACGATATCTGATTAATAGCATGCTGAAGTTTGCAGCTATTTTGCACTTTGGACCCTTTAAGGGATCGATCTAGTGAAACATAGCTCGGAGCGATTCTACGGGTTTTGGTGCAAAAAAGACCATGCCTAGCGTCAAAATACCTATTCAGATGTGTTGGAACAATCTGCTTGGTCACACGAGTTGGAGAGCGAAAGCTGCACCACTTTGCAACTTTGCATTGCTTGAATTTGACACTTTTTCCATAAAGTGAAAATCCGCCGCCACGAGAAAACCACTTCAAAATAGCCAAAACCGAGAGAGGTTTTTCTAGAGAGGCCCAACTCCTTTCTGTAGGATCAGACAATATTTTTCTAAGTATCACGGTATCCGAGTAATATTATGCTGAAGTTTGCAGCCATTTTGCACTTTGGACCCTTAAGAGATCATTCCGGTTGAACGTAGCTTGAAGCGATTCCACGTGTTTCAGTGTGAAAAAATACCATGCCTTACGTAAACATACCTATTTGAATGTGTCAGAGCAGGTAGTTTGGTCACATGAGTTGCAGAGCGAAAGTTGCACCACTTTGCAACTTTGCACTGCTTGAATTTGACACTTTTTCCATCAAGTGAAAATCTACCGCCATGAGAAAATCACTCCAAGATAGCCAAAACCAAGAGAGGTTTTTCTAGAGGGGTCCAATGGCTTTCTATAAGATTAGACGAGAAGTTTCTATGTGTCACGGTATCTGAGTACTAGCATGCTGAAGTTTGCAGCCATTTTGCACTTTGGAGCCTTGAGGGATCGATCCGGTTGAACATAGCTCAGAGCGATTCTACATGTTTCGGTGTGAAAAAAGACCATGCATAGTGTAAAAATACCTATTTGGATGCGTTGGAGCAGTTAGTTTGGTCACACAAGTTGTAAAGTGAAATTTGCACCATTTTGCAACTTTGCACTGCTTGAATTTGAGACTTTTTCCATCAAGTGAAAATCCGCCGCCACGAGAAAAGAACTCAAAGATAGCCAAAACTGAGAGAGGTTTTTCTAGAGGGTCCCAATTTCTTTCTGTAGAATTAAACAAGAATTTTCTAACTTTCAGGGTATCCAAGTGCTAGCATGTTGAAGTTTGCAGCCATTTTGCACTTTGGATCCTTAAGGGATTGATCCGGTGGAACATAGCTCAGAGTGACTCTATGGGTTTCGGTGTGAAAAAAAGACCATGCCTAGCGTAAAAATACCTATTTGAACATGTTGGAACAATCCGCTTGGTCACACGAGTTGCAGAGCGAAAGTTGCACCACTTTGCAACTTTGCACTACTTGAATTTGACACTTTTTCCATCAAGTGAAAATCCGCCGCCACGAGAAAACCACTCCAAGATAGCCAAAACCAAGAGAGGTTTTTCTAGAGGGGCCCAACTCCTTTCTGTAGGATTAGATGATATTTTTCTAAGTGTCACAGTATCCGAGTAATAGTATGTTGAATTTTGCAGCCATTTTGCACTTTGGACCCTTAAGGGATCGTTCCGGTTGAACATAGCTCGGAGCGATTCCAAGTGTTTCAGTGTGAAAAAATACCATTCCTAGCGTAAGCATACCTATTCGGATGTGTCAGAGTAGTTAGTTTGGTCACATGAGTTGCAGAGCAAAAGTTGCACCACTTTGCAACTTTGCACTGCTTGAATTTGACACTTTTTTCATCAAGTTAAAATCTGCCGCCACTTGAAAACAACTCCAAGATAGCAAAAACTGAGATAATTTTTTCTAGAGGGCCCTAATGCCTTTCTGTAGGATTAGACGAGAAGTTTCTATGTGTCACGGTATCCGAGTACTATCATGCTGAAGTTTGCAGCCATTTTGCACTTTGGAGCCTTAAGGGATTGATCTGGTTGAACATAGCTCAGAGTGATTCTACGTGTTTCGATGTGAAAAAATACCATGCATAGTGTAAACATACCTATTCAGATGCATTGGAGCAGTTATTTTGGTCACACGAGTTGCAAAGTGAAATTTGCACCATTTTGCAACTTTGCACTGTTTGAATTTGACACTTTTTCCATCAAGTGAAAATCCACTGCCACGAGAAAAGAACTCAAACATAACCACAACCGAGAGATGTTTTTCTAGAGGGTCCCAATGCCTTTTTGTAGGATTAGATGAGAAGTTTCTAACTATTAGGGTATCCGAGTACTAGCATGTTGAAGTTTGCAGCCATTTTGCACTTTGGACCCTTAAGGGATCGATCTGGTGGAACATAGCTCAGATCGATTCTACGTATTTCAATGCAAAAGAGGACCATTCCTAACATAAAAATACTTATTCAAACCTTTTGGAATAGTCCACTTGGTCACACGAGTTGCAAAAAAATGTGTACAAATTGTTTACATGACCTTTATATGACCTTTTTCACATTGTTTACATTTCAGAATTCAAAGTTTGCGAATTTTCCTACTCAAGGCATTTACAGAACAAGGTGCTAATACACTAAATATGAACTCCAACCTTACAATATTTGAGTATATCTCATTATGTAATTAAATCCTATTACAATGCCTCTGGCACTTCGTTCTCTCAGATCTCTTACAATGTCACTCATACATTCAAGATTCTCTTTAAATGTCTACATCATAGGTGCTCATAATGAGGTTAACTTGAAATGAGTAACTTGATATTCCCTCACTAAGATTCACATGCTCTCTTATAATGGCTTGAAATCAAAATTGAGATTTGTCAAAATCATCAAAATAAGTATGTTGCATTAATTTTTTGGCTGAGATTCTCTTTGATGGCTCTTAAATCAACATTTTCTGCAATGAAAGATCAATCAACCCTTAGTAGTTTACTTACAAATACACAAAGTAAAAGAGAAAAATAAAGAGCATCCAAAATGGAAATGAAATAAAAATAGATGGAAGGCACTTACAAATGTTGCATGCAGGCATCAAAATAAGGATGTTGCGTTGCTTTTCTGGTTGACATTCTCTTGGATGGCTCATATATCTGCATTTTTTGCAAGGGGACACCAATCACTGTAAAAGAAGATGATAGCATTGGCATCAAACAAATTAATGTGCATACAAGTATAAATTAATAAGAACCAATGTGCATATACTTACAAATTAATCCAATGAACCATCCGGGTCCACTCTACTCTTTATTGTGTCAAGTATTGCCTCATGGTCAGACTCACGAACCTTCCATATCATCTTGTTCAACGTTCTACCCCCATATTTGGTCAAATGAACATTGGATGCCACGACAAGGTTCGAGTAATGAAGAATCTTACGATGCATGTCAAAGTCCTGAAATAGCCAATGTTTAACACTTGAATGTGGGTACCTTCTAAGCCATGTTCTAGTAACCACAACTGAGCCTGTACAGTATTCAATGTTTTCTCCATCTATACCTGGGGCCTCCAATTTATTTTTGGTCTCAACACAATGACACAAGTAATAGTCTATTCCCTCTTCATTTTCTTCATCTGCAATAACCGTATAAACATGCCTTGCATTGATATGTGCAAAAAATCTCTTGAAATTTTTCAACATTACGAATACAGTACAAAGTAAGATCTAACAATATGGAATTTAAACAACTAAGAAAGTAGATATATCACCTCGTTGAACTAGATCTGTATGTGGTCAAAGTCGACCGATGATTCTATCTGTGTCAGTTCCAATGTCATCGGAGGGTGATACGTGTGAAGTGGGCTAAGATAACTTGTTAACCATTTGTCAACCCACTCCCCTGACTCACAATCATTCCAGTCTTGCATTGTACATGAAGAAAAAAAGCATACCATCTTTTGTGTATCGATACTTCATGAACCTATATTTGAGCTAAGGAAAGAGTGTACCTCACTCGATCCTATTAGTGTACAATAGTCTTCATATGGTGCAATGTTAGTATCATCCATCAACCAAAAAAATCTATGAACTGAAGATGTACCTTCATTACTTGGACCCATCAAAGCATTACACCACTCGACGATTGATTATGTATCTGTCAACTTTGCACTATCTTTAAACTTTAACTCTTCTCGTGCTAATGCTCCTTTCATGCATGCTCCTACACCATCATGCTCCCCCTTTCCATATCCAACCTCATAAAAGTTCCACATATGTTGAACACATGTAATGACATGCATCCTGCACAACCAGTAGAACATGCACGAGTTCTTGAACTGTGCTGAACAGTTATCAAACCATATTATATGTTGATCATATTCTATACCCCTTTGAGCCAAACCACTATAGAACATCTGGGAGCAACCTTGCACGAACTCTGGAGAATGTGTGTGATCATCACTAATGTAAAATTGGTACTCCCTCAATACCTTCCTTTTTTCATCTATACTATCAAATGCATGAATGAATGTTATGTGCACAAATATCGAAACTTGTGTGGAGTTGTAATACTATGACTGCACCTCATGTTGTGGCTATAGAGTGTATTTCTCTACAAATTCAACCACAGATACTATGCTTCCAACTGGAAAGGTGCCCTTGCATAGCTTGAACTGTATGTCCAACCATCAGGCTCTATGGGTATGCATTACATACTCAAACAGTATACTATCACGAAATGTGGTCATAAATTTGTACACTGAAATCTTCTCAATAAGCAAATCACTCCTTTTTGCTTGAGACCCATCTTTTGTAGCATATGCCACTGTTTTATACTTCCCAAACTCTACTAGTTTTTGTCCCACCTCATCTGTGCTTTCCATATGTTGACATACTGGCATACGTTGGAAGCCACCGCAACACTCGCATGAACCATCCAAGCATGTTGTCCTGTAGAATATCTGGCCATCCTCTATTTCACATAAATTTTTTGATAAGAAATCCCTTGAATATTTTGGTGGGGCTTCTATGCCACAATCCTACAAAACATCATTAGTATGCAAATCTAAACATATAGAACAATAAACATCGTAATGGTTAGAAAATTCAATATGTAGTCTACAACAACAAGTAGTGCATGTGTGATTTATCTTGACATAAAAAGGTTTAAGTAGTTCAAAAAATCTTTGAGAAATACTAATCTAAGATAATCATTTTCAAATTTCCGAAAAAATTGGGTTTGAGTCATATCCAAAAAATGCTTTGGATGTGGCTCATGATTCTGACTACCGATTCTCCTTCTTACCACATCCCTTTGATTCGGAGATGGCCTTGTGTTATTCTTCCAATACTCTTCAATTAGTGTTCTCAAGGCTTCGAAAACTTCTTTATCTTTTCATGAAAGTATCCCCGAGAATTCCCATAATTCATTTGTATCATTTCCCTCAATTCTTTGCCGCCTTTGAATGTCTCTTGATAAAGTTTTTCTACTAATTCCTTTTTTTTTCACTAGTCTTTTTAATTAGGCGAGATCTCTTTGTTTGACAACTTGCCAAAGTCGATGTAATGACACATCGGGTGACATTACTATCCTTTGAGCGTGAGGTCTTACCCACACTCTCATAAGCATCCATTAGATTCTTCACTATAGTGTCTTCACTCGATGCATTTGGTGTTCTCAACCCAAGATTCTTCATGATGTTCCTATACTTTACACCCCGCATCATTTCAACAAATAGGCGAGATATTGCACTCTCATTTAGCCTTTCAAAGAATCATTCCCAAATATTATCGACATATCTTCTACAAGTGCATGTTGAAATCTTACCTTCCATGTGCTTCAAAATCTCATCATCAATATTAATCAAATACTTTGGCTTTCTATGCAAAATTCTTGGTGGTGTTCTCCTAGGTACATACATCTCAACATTAGGAATTTCATCAATATTTAATTGAGGTGGGCTAGATTGCATACCTTCAATCGAGGGTGGAGAAAAATACATACCTTGAGGTTCACATGGGAATGATGGCATACCTTGTTCGTCAATTTCAAGTGATGATGTACTCTCAACTTGAGATGTGTTGGATGGTGTCCAACAATATTCACTTACGGTAAATGGTGTCCCTCCATATTCACTTGCAGTAGATGGTGTCCATCCATATTCACTTGTGCTAGATGGTGTCCCTCCATATTCGCTTGTGCTTAATGGTGTCCCCTCATATTCACTTGTCGTAGAGGGTGTGTCTCCAACTACAGTATCTGAATCTGTCTTATGACGATGCTTTCGCATTCGTGCTTGTTGTGTTGCCAATTCTCGTTCTCTTTTTTACAGTTGAGGTTCCTGTACAATCGGTTTGTTTTCATCAATTGTTTCCAATTTCTTCTTTTCATGATATGCTACCACCTGAACTCTCTCCTTTTCTTTCAAGGTTTCGTTCTCTTCATCTATTAGTTTCCTCTTTGTCTTTTTCTTTGGCATGGTGGATAATTTTATCTGTACCATGGTAATGAGATGAATATTAGTTCCTAAAAAAGTGTTGAAGGAGTGGTCTATGTAATAAACTTTTGACCTTGTGTAGGGTATTTTGAAGATGTTTGATGCTTTGGAATGGTCTGGTAAGGCCCGAGTATAAGAGTTTCTATAAACCCTCCCTCTTTGCATTGAAAAATGGGGTTTTTGTATTGGAAGCCTAGTTGAGAGGGTAAGGTCCTAAGACCTAGAAATTATCTTGTTTTGAGACCTAATTAAAGACTTTTTTTGGGTTTGGAAGTCTTGTTTGAAGATCTAAGTGTAGTTCCTTTGTAAAATTGGCCTACTTGGAGGCCTAAATTAGCGAAAAATGTTAGTTTTCTTAATGTTGTCCCAAAGGAGTCATGTGATGGGTTAAGGTATGTCTTGCAACTCTGAAATTGGTGCTACAATAATTCTTTTCTTTTCCTGGTGATTTCGAAAGTTTTGGAGTTAAGGGCCCAAAACTAGTTTTGTACAGTAACTAGATTCCAAGGGTGAAATTTGGGAAATAATGTTTTTGTTTGTTGTCCAGCTTGGACGAGTGTTGGGATTGGTCCATTACACCTTTTTAATCTTCTTAGATGGCTCTTGAAGGCAATTTGACATCTTCAATGGTTTTGGGTCCTCTAACTTTGCATCAAAAATGAGTATCACAGTTTGAAGTGTGTGCATGGTTTGGGAGATACATGTGACAGTTTGTAGATACTTGGCTACTAATAATGTGGACAGTGAACAAAGGAACTAAGTTTGTGTGTAAGGGTAGACTTCTCAAAGGTTTCATTTTTGTTGTACTAACTCAAACAAATATTTATTAAGAAAATAATGGTTTGGTAGTGCCTTAAGAATTATAGTTTGTGTTTGTAAACAATGGTGCCATTGTGGAAGATTTAAGACAACTTATGAATAACATAATAATTGGTTGATGTTTTGAGGAACCTATTTGATTGTAATAAGTTATTTTCAATATGTTCAAGGTGTTTTGAAGGTCCTTAAGGAATTGGGAACTCTTAATGCTAATTGAAGTATATGAATCAAATGTTTTGTGAAGGGAAATATAGTTGAATAAGTGTGTCAAGAAAGGCATTGATTTCTTCCTTTGTACTGCATCAGTTTGTGCAGAGGTATTGGAAGGTGTTTGGACCCTTCAGTGGAATGGGAGAGGCTTGGAGTTGTCTTAAATGGTGAATTTTGGTGAATGGTTCTGAATTTCTATAATTGGCAAGTGTATATAATTGTGTATATAATTTGGTAATTTAAAATATGCATTGAAAACCTAAGGTTATAATGACAAACAAAAATGAAAGCAAGCCATAATAGAATGAAAGAAAAATTGTAAAGACTTCACATACCTTAAAAACCAGACTTTCAAATGGAGGAGTTCAACCCAATTATGTAGCCTTAGCTTCTTCTTTCTTCAAACTCCACAACAATTTGACTTGTTCAAAAGCTTTTTCCCTTCCACACTTCGATTGTATATCAGTTTTCAATGGAATTCAAACTTCAATTGATATTATATGTCTTTCAACATGGAAACTATGCTATTTCATGCAAAGGTGGTAAAAATATCATGGAAAAGGTGATGGAATGTGAAAAAGATGCTTGCACACTTCACTACATCATCAAAAAGCTACTTTTTGTCGGAGCACATGCAAAACTAGGGGAATATGTAGACTGTGGGCCTTCAAATCACGGGTATATATACTTTTTTACAGTTTTAGTGGAGTAAAAAATGTGCTCGCGTTATAACACGAGTGCGTTATATGAAATTTGGTTTTCTTAGTGTATTTTTTGAGAGTATAGGAGTTTCTGAGAGAGTGGGAGGGAGAGAGGGGGAGAGTGAGAGATAGATAGGGAGGGATAAGGGGAGAGTGGGAGAAAGAGAGAGTGGGAGGGAGAGAGGGAGAGAGTGGGAGATAGAGGGAGGAGAGGGGAAAGGGGAGATAGAGAGGGAGGGAGAGAGGGGAGAGGGAGAGAGTGGGAGAAGGGGAGAAGTGAGAGTGGTAGATAGAGGGAGTGGGAGATGAGAGGGAGAGAAGGGAGAGTGAGAGGAGGGAGAGGGGGTGAGATAGATAGAGAGAGTGGGGAGAGTGGGAGAAAGAGAGAGTGGGAGGGAGAGAGGGGGGAGTGGGAGATAGAAAGGGAGGTAGAGAGGGGGAGAGGGGAAGAAAGAGAGAGTGGGAGAAGGGGAGAAGCAGAGAGTGGGAGATCGAGAGAGTTGGAGAGAGTGGGAGATAGAGAGGGAGGGAGAGAGGGTGAGAGTGGGAGACATATAGAGTGGGAGGGAGAGAGGGGAAGAGTGGGAGATAGAGTGGGAGGGAGAGAGGGGGAGAGTGGGAGATAGAGAGGGAGGGAGAGAGGGGGAGAGTGGGAGAAAGAGAGAGTGGGAGAAGGGGAGAAGCAGAGAGTGGGAGAGAGTGGGAGATAGAGAGGGAGGGAGAGAGGGAGAGAGTGGGAGAGTGGGAGATAAAGAGGGAGGGAGAGATGGTGAGAGTGGTAGAAAGATAATCCATCAACCCTCAAACCTCAACCCTCAACCCTTAAACCCTAATCCGTCAACCCCTATACCCTCATAATCTGTCAACCCTCAACCCTCAACCCTCAAACCAAAATCCCTCAACCCTTAGACCCTAATCCCTCAACCCCTATACCCTCTTAATCCCTCAACCCTTAAACCCTAATCCCTCAGTCCCTATACCCTCTTAATCCCTCAACCCTTAAACCCTAATCCCTCAATCCTTATACCCTCTTAATCCCTCAACCCTCAACCCTCAACACTAATCCCTCAACCCCTGTACCCTCTTAATCCCTCAACCCTTAAACCCTAATCCCTCAACCCATATACCCTCTTAATCCCTCAACCCTCAATCCTCAACCCTTAAACCCTAATCCATCAATCCCTATACCCTCTTAATCCCTCAACCCTTAAACCCTAATCCCTCAATCCCTATACCCTCTTAATCCCTCAACCCTCAACCCTCAACCCTTAAACCCTAATCCCTCAACCCCTATACCCTCTTAATCCCTCTACCCCTATACCCTCTTAACCCTTAAACCCTAATCCCTCAACCCTTAAACCCTAATCCTTCAACCCCTATACCTTCTTAATCCCTCAACCCTCAACCCTCAACCCTTAAACCCTAATTCCTCAACCCTTATACCCTCTTAATCCTTGAATCCTCAAACCTCATCCATTAAAGCCTAATCCCTCAACCCCTATACCCTCTTAATTCCTCAACCGTCAACCCTCAACCCTTAAAATTTAATCCCTCAACCCCTATACCCTCTGAATGCCTCAACCCTCAACCCTTAAACCCTAATCCCTCAACTCCTATAACCTCTACCCTAAAACCTATTAATCCCTCATTCCTAAACCCTAAACCCTTAAACCCTAACCCATAAACCCTCTACCCTAAACCGCCAATCCTCTACCCTCTACCCTCAACCCTAATCCCCCAACCCTTAAACCCACTTAGTAAAATCTCTACCCTAATCCCTCAACCCTCTTGACCCTTAAAACCTCAATCCTTAAACCCTTAAACACTCAACCCTAAACCCTCGACCCTCAACCCTAACCCTTTAAACCCTAAACTATTAAACCCTTTACCCTCTACCCTCCACCCTCTAACCTCTACCATCAACCCAATACTCTCTACCCTAAACCCTAATCCCTCAACCCTTAATCTCTCAGCCCCTATAACCTCTACCCTATATATTGGACCCTCAACCCTAATCCCTCGACCCTATACCTTAAACCCTCAATCTTCAACCCTCAACCCTTAAACCCTCTACCCTTTACCCTATACATTAAACACTCAACCCTCAATTCTCAACCCTCAACCCTTAATCCCTCAACCCTCAATCCTTAAACCCTAAACCCTCTACCCCTTACATTGGACCCTGAACCTAATCCTTTAACCATATACCCTCAAAACTATACCCTAAACCCTCTACCCTCAACCAAGTAAACCCTTAACCCTAAATCCTTAACCCCAAACCCTTCAACCCTAAATGCTTAAACCTTAAACCTTCTACTCTATACCCTCAACCAAATACCCTCTACCATCAAACCTATTCCATCAACCCTCAAACCTTAAACCCTAATACCCTAGAAAGCATCAACCCTATAGGTCCTCCACCCTAATCCCTCAACCCCTATCACTTTCTCTCTATCTATACATCTCACCTCTCCCTCCTTCCTTCTCTCCCACCCTCTCTAATTGTCTCTATCTACCATCTCCCTCTTTCTACATAACTCTCATTCAATCAATCCCTACCACCCTCTCTCACTCCCTTTATCCATCTCTCTTTATGTCCCTCCCACTCCATCCCACTCTATCCCACTACCTCTCTCTCCCTCTCTCTCATGTCTCTTCCTCCCACGCCCTCTCTCTCTAAGGTCTCTCCCTCTAGCAGCCTACCTAGGTAACTCTCTATTTGTCTCTCTCCCCTCTCTCTATCTATCCCTTCAACCCTACCTAGATAAGTCCCTCTCACTCCACCCCCCTCTTTCTCTACCTCTATCAGGTCACTCCCTCTCACACCCTCTCCCTCTCTCAGGTCTCTCACTCACACTCCCTCTCTCTCCCACTCCCTCTCTCTCACACTCCCTCTCACTACCTATCTCTCAAGTCTCTCCCTCTCACCCCCCTCACACTCTCAAGTCTCTCCCTCTCACACTCTCAAGTCTCTCCCTTTCGCACCCTACCTACATAACCCTCTCTTTCACTTTTTCTCTCTCTCTCTCTCCCTCTCCCTCAATTCTCTCTCTCCCACCCCTCTCTCTTTCTCTCCCTCTCCCTCAATTCTCTCTCTCTGACCCTGCCTCTCTCTCTCCCTCCCTCTATCCCTCCCACCCTACCTAGCTAAGTCCCCCTCAATCCAACCCCTTCTCTCCCACTCCCTCTCTCTTAAACTCTCACTTCGACCCCCTCTCCATCTCCCTAGACTCTCTAAATTCTCCCTTCGTCTAAAGACATACATAAGTGCATACATACAAGCATAATACATATGTGCATATAATATTACATCCATACAAGCATACATACATACATGTACATAAAAATATATCAGCATACATTAATATATTAGCATTTAACATAAAGTAAGACATAACGCGAGCACGTTATAACGCGCTCACGTTATGTGCTAGTAGACATGTTCCTCGTAGAAGCAAAAACCATGTCAAAAGTGAGATATAATGCGAGCGTGTTATAACGCACTCGCATTATATCTTGCTTTGGGAATTACCAAACTTTAAGCTTAGTATTTGCCTTGGAATACCAACCCAAAGGCTTGGAGGGCATTCCCAATGACGAGAGACATGTTTTTAAAAAATCCACCATATTTCTCATAATCGAGTTAGTGCTCACCATCAGGATTGCACGTGGTTCAATATCGAAAAAATTGAGCACATGGGTAATGTTGGGTTATCTCTTAGCTATCCAACGATGTAATTTTTTTCACTTTTTGAAAATGTTAAGTCTTTCATCCATAATTTATTTTATCTATATGTCTTTTTTTGCCAAAAAGAAGTGTTTGGTATTTTTTTCATTATAAATTAACCGTTCATCAATTTTTCAAATAAATTACATTTTTAGAAACTAGACTCCATTCTACAAAATTAAAAAAGAAAAAGAAAAAACAAATCAATTAGTTTCCAAAATTTGTAGGGGTAGCACAGCCAAAATTCTATTTTCAGGATATGTCCACTTCGTAAATTAGTAAAAAATCAAATATTCATTAAAAAATTATCAAAAAAATTGTGCATCCACTGCATACTGTTAGCTAACTTCTGACCGCTATGATTTTAAAAATACTAAAAAAATTTTTACCATACAAGGGTCATACAAAAGCTGCTATGTTATGTTTTTCTAACAAAAACAACACCAATTTGTGTACGTCCCTCATTTGAACCCCTTAATCTCAATCATTTTCAAAATAAATTATTAGTTTAGAAAATAGACTCGGAGCACTTGAATCCTTCTTTTTGTTCCATCTCAAAATTTTGAGTTTAAGTATCCTCAATTTCACATCCAAGGTCAGTATTTCCTGATTTCAGAAAAAATCTGTCCACTTAAGTCCCCTTTTTGTGAACCATCTTGGTGCACTTACCCTTTACTTACCTTCCCCTTATCTAACTTTGTGCCTCCATAGTCTGGAAAAGCCCGCACCTCGCTCGCACTAGGTATTTCCTTTATTGAAAGAGGAAAATAAGATAAACATATAAGTTATTATATAATTTCATTAATGAAAATTCAAATGACAAGCAAGTATATAATAAAAAATGTAAATGAGTGAGTGCAAAAATATATACTATGTGCATGTCATGGCCAAATGAAATGGCCCTAAGGGTGCTATCATTCACCTGTGTGAGCTCCTCCTCAGACATCAACTGTTAAATAGACCATGTAAATAAATATTAGTACTTGATACTATCTCTTATTAATATTCATTTAAAAAAAATGTAAGTTATGAATTTACAACTTAAATTTTACCTATGTCACTATTCCAATGTCCCCCTCTCTAGTAGGAGAGGACTTTGTAGGGTGTGCTCCACTCCCCTACGTCTAATTTATAATGTCCACATCATGGAGGTCATAATCAGAAGTGTCCAAGGGATGCTCAATGGGTTGTACAAGAGGACCCAAGTATATCTAGTGGCACATAGTGCAAGTATGTGGCACACAAGGGTATGTGCAGGATCATCATGGAAAAAACAAGCCCTTAAGTGGCAATAAAAAGATAAAAATTCAGAGTTAGACAACTTGACGTAAAAAATTGAATAAGCTATCTATATTATTTCAAAAAAATGTAAAAATAGAATCTGTAGAAAATTTAATTTAGTTTCTAAACTACTAGACCTTTATTTTTTTAAAAAAACCTATTTGGTGAAAATTTAAAATTTTAATTCAATAGTATTTAAATTTCAGGGTAAAAATAAGAAGTAGGTGTATGTCTGACCACCCTAACCACAATAAAATGATATTATTTATTTATAAACTTTTAGATATAAGTAGAGGACTCATGTCTCGATGTGATGCATATTTTTTTATAATTTTTTTCCAAGTAAAAAATTAATTATGATTTTTTTATTACAAATTTTAAAAAATATTAAAGTTCATTTGTCTAACCACCTTAACTCAGTAAAAAATCCATGAAATTCAATTTTTTTTTTTTTAATCCTATAGTATGCGAAGCATAGAATGTGACGCATGTTTCAGATTCAAAAAATGTGATACCATTTGAAAGTTATAGATGTTTTTCAATCAACCTATCAATCAAGACTTCATTCATAATTCTATTAAAAAATGAATAATAATTATTTATTATTTTCAAAGTAAAGCATAATTTATATTGAACAAAGCTAAGAATATCCTCTAAAAATCCTTTTCGTCTCATCAATTTTGGGTAAAAATAAAGTCATCAGCCACATGGACCATCATATGGCTTGCATATCGCCACTTTTTGGCCCATCATGATCGTGCACATACCCACAAATATGTGGACCTGAGGAGGAGGATGCAGTGACACTCGAGCCATCGCCAACATCACTAGAATGTGGCTGAACTACTATAGAAGCATGTGAAACCAAAATACCACTCAAAGAGTGAATAGCTTGAATAGTTTATGTGTCTGCATCCTAGATAATATTTGGATGATATACTGGAGATGGCGGAGGAAGGGGAGGAGGGGAAACATATGGGCGCAGGACTACTCTAACTGCCCCTGGTCTATCCTGGGGCATACCTCCACTAACACCCTGGAAGGGTTTAATGTCAAAGTAATTGACATGATTCCCTAACACAAACTCAGTGTATAATTTTTTAATAAAGTAAAATGGTATATCATAATTGTTGTTTGGTGGTTTATCAAAAACCATACACCAACGATCCAAAAATTTATCTACAATGTCCCTATTTGTGCACCATTTTATAGAAATTTTTGGTTCATTAACATTAACTAACAAACCAGTGTGGGGGTTAATGAATAAAGAGGCTATTTGGGCTTTTGTTATTTGAAGATCTTTCACATCATCATAAGACAATCCACATGAGTAATATTCCCTCATGTCTTCTCGCCACGAATGGAAGGAATTATGTTGGGTGGAGAGGGTTTCTATATTTTTAATTATTTCCTTCAACATGTGTGTGTCATCTCGAATAATCAATGGATTGTCTTATAAACATCAGAAATGCCCCTCAATTGCTCTAATTTTTCACCAATTAAGTCTTGAATTGATGGCTACGAAGGTGGTGGAGCGTTTGACATTTGTGCATTTTCATTCTCATCCATAATACTTGATTAAAGTTAAAAACTAATTAATCTAATTGAAATTACACAATATAAATGAAATTATTGTAAAAAAACCTTAGTTTTTAATAAAAACCCCAGTTTTTAACAAAAATCCATAAAAAACTCTAGTTTTTAATAAAAATACATAAACAACACTAGTTTTTAATCAAAATCCATAGAAAATATTAATTTTTAATAAGCATCCATTGCAAACTCTAGTTTTTAAATAAAAATTGATAAAAAAATCCTACTTTTAAATAAAAACCCATAAAAAACTACTTAAAATTATACAAATCTAATAGAAAAATTGATTAAAACAAAAAAAATACCAAAAACTTACCTTTGAAATCAAATATCTACTCAAATCGAATATTTGATATACAAAGGTCGCTCTCACTATGCGCCCTCATCTGTTTAAAATGACTAAAATGATTTTAAAATGTCGTTGTTATGTACTTATAGTTGATTCAAATCGGATATTTGATTTGTGCTTCTTGCCTTGGGCATTGCTTTGGAGTAATGTATTGACACCCAAGCCAAAAAAAAATCAACTTGAGATTTTAACATTTTTGGGTCGATGCAAAACACAACTTTTTTCACATTGCCACTTTTAGGCCCATCATGATCCTACACATACCCTTTACAAAAAAGGTTATTAATGTGTGAGCGAGTGTGTGTGTTCTCATAATCTTTATGATTATGGTTTTTCTTTCAGATTTGTGTCCCTCTCTCCGTTGATACTCACCCTCTCATCCTTGGAGGGTATCTCTATTTTGTATTCACCCCATGAAACCAAGAACGTAGTTAGTCTATTATTAAAACACATGTGCATATATAAATTAATTTATATATCAATAGAAATCTCTTGGAAACATTAAGCAATAAATTTCATTTAATCATTATGAGTATCAAACACACATTTACATCAATTCATATTATGTTAACTAGATCAAAATGCAAAATTAACATATTCTTAATTAACCATAGTCCATATTTTGAAGTCAAGATTGAAATACAAATAAGAAACAACATAGTCTAGAGGGTTACAAAAAATAGGATATAATTGGGAAAAGCTCTATCTCCTGCATCTACCTTATCAAACCAACAAGGTAGTTAGTTTTTCAAACCATATCAGTAAACATAATATAAATCAATTATTACTCATCACATGCAACTAAATTTCTCATGTATATCAATTATAAACTATATCAAATTGATATGTAAAGTTGAATCATCGTCATCATATAATTGTTCATAAAAACAAGTTTGGTATCATAATGAAAATGTAGAGTAAATTATAATATAGTCTAGAGGGCTTGAAATGGGACGTGACACATGCATTCTAGGGACTTGTACAATTTTTTTCTTGATTAATAATGCTTTAATTATGCAAATGATTAGCTAGTTTATGCAATTGGTTTTAGTGTACTAATGACGTGAGAGAATTAAATAAATAAATACATTTTTTAATTTAAGATTAGATATTAAAAGGTTGATTGATTATTGGAATAAATAGTCCTAATTTATTCAATTAATGATAGAAAAATGATAGAGTTAATTAATTAAATAATATTATTAAACAAATCTAGATAATTAACTAGATATAAAAGATTTATTTAATTATCAAGATAAAAGGAACATACCTCCTACTTATCAAGATTTATTTTATTAAGTGATATGAAGTGCATTCATAAGAATCAAAATGTTTGAGAGATGATTTAAATAGATGTACATTGAGTTAACTTGACACATGTTTAATTATTCAATTATTATATTGTTTATTAATCACTTTAAAAAAATACTATGTTCCAATTTGTTTCATTGTTTACTTATTATATTCATTTAGATAAAAGACAAATTTTAAGAGGTTTTAATCTATGTGATGACTTAAGAAAAATAGATAACTATTTTTTATATTTACACTGATTTATGAAAATTTAATTTGGTATACATGTAAAATTGCTCTAATGCAAAACCATCTATGTGCCCATTGAAGCGAGACATAATGAAGGCCTCGTGACAACTATACATATAAAGTCTTCCGTACATAGACCATCGTTGGGCTCCATGTACTATTACTGTCACCGTAAGAGTTATAGGTGAGATATTTTGAGATTTTTTAATGGCCATCTACTATCAAAGTTCAATTCCTTCAATTTCTCTGGCTGGTGCGGCCGTACAAACCATGGATTAAATATGTAGCGACGATTGATCATATTGCATGAGGAGTTTGTACCGGACTGTTATTTAAGAGAGACTTTAAAAGTTTGTTAGTACAGGCATTCTCTGCATATTTTATCAATACGTAGACCCCATGCAGCAGATACGCTACTTGTTCATAAAAGGAAAATCGAATGGGGGGGGAAAGTTTTGTGCCACCTGCTCACTTCTTTTAAGTAGATTCCAATAATTCTGCACTGCTCATGCACAGCCATCTGATCATGTGTCATTTTCTGCAGATCTATTTAATGATCCTGCACTAACTATTCTACAGGAAAAATGATGGTGGTGTTGAAGAAATTAATGTGTTAGAGGAAATCGAATTCAGTAGCACTGCCCGATTGAGGAAATCTTTTAATGTTGGACTGGAGGAAGATAATTTTATTGTTAGTGGGCACGAACAGATTGAGCAGTGCCTCCTCTTATTTATTGAAAAGGCTTTAAAAACTTTCCAGTAAAACCAATTAATAGGGATAAAACCTTTGATAGAGATATATAGAATTTCAGATTTAAATATTTGAATTATTTGAACGTTACTGACCACAAGTGTCACCTATAAATTAATTTATCTTATTTCAATATCTCCCTTCTAATTTTAGATTTAAAAATTTGAATTGTTTGAACGTTACTGACCACAATATAAAAGTATTTTATTGATTTATTAGATTTAAATACTCTATTTTTTATTAAGGAAAAATATATAGAATTTTAAATTTAAATATTTCTATCAACTTACAAAAAGAGAATGTGATTTCCCCATCCAAATTGTAAGATATAAATTTGTTTTTTTTAAATTCTCATGATTTTTTATTTTTTAAATCAAAACGACAAGGTTAACTTAGATCACCACATATCCCTTGATACTAAGAAAAAAATTAATGTGACCCCTTTTCAAAATTTTCTCAAAGTCATTTTTTTGTTGAATCCAAAATATCCCTTTCTAAATAATTGTGTGAGACAAAAACACCCTATGCAAGATATTCATTCTCAACTCAAAAAAGAAAAAGAAAAATACTTAATCTACAACATGTCAAACAAAACATAGACAAGGGGCAAAGTCCCATTGGACATGTCAAAATGCATATGTCTAATTTAGAATAAAATGATAAACAATTACAACAATTATTAAACATTTTATTCTAATTCAAAATATACTTCTAATTAAGATAAACAAGTTTAAAAAAAAACTCAATAATATAACATGTGTAAAACATTTTTATTGAAGTAAATTATTCAATATGTGATTTATTTGGTTGTTCAAGGAATTATGCAATATTTTTATAATATATGTGTATACACTTAAAATTGGTCTGGAGCATCCGATTAATTAAATACAAATTATTTGATTAATTATCCTAATTTCCTCTAGTATGGAATAAATAAAAATATTTATTTATATAATTCACATTTAAATTCATCTTAATTAAATAAAGAAGACTAAATACTTTGTTTGATTTAATTATCAAATCCCTATTTTAATCTATCACATCCATCTTAAATTAATTAAATAAAGATCAAAACATTTTATTGAATAATTAGCATTTTTCTTCTGTTTAATTTAATAAACAACTATACTATAGTTCATTTTATTAAATTATTTATCCCTCTTTTGTTAATTTAAATAAATCAAAATATTTGAATTAAAGCACAAATAATATTTCATCTATATTCTCTCAAAAATGAATTAGATATCCTATGTTTAAATCATGTCTAAAATATGTCAAAATTAATTGATTGAAACTTCACGTGAAGTTTTGCAGACAAATTGGAGACAAATTTAGAATTTGATCTCTCAATCCTCCTCCATCAATCATTTATCTTCTCTTGCCTGGTGTTTTCATGGGTAGAGACAATCTCCATCTTTCTCTCAATCTCCTCCATCTTTCACCATTCAATTCTCCAGATTGAATCCAAGTCTTTCAAATGCTTTCCCTATGCAATTCTACAGCCAGGAGATCTATAAATAAAACCTCATTGAACCAAGAAAAAGGATCCAGATAATTAAATTTTATGCACTCTTACTTTGCAGGAATTCAAGCACTCAAACATCAAGCATCCAATATCCAACAATCAAACTTCAATATCATGGCTATAATTATCTATTTCATGTCAATCCATGCTCAGTTTAATTCATTTCGCATCTAATATTATCATATTTAGTTCAATATCACTGTATTAATATCCATCTCGTTCTTTCAGTTGTCATTTTAACAATCATAATGCATTCATGATCTGAGAGCCATTTTGATTTAATAAATCTTGAGGATAGAGAACAATATGACGCTTTCAATTGATTATTGCTTTGAATTGATTCAATTTGATTAATCTTTGATATAATATCTTATTAATAAGTGTTTTGTGTTTTACACCTATTCACACACTTACAATCTGGTGCCCACCATGGGGCATTTACCCCAATTTAACAAATTTTCTAGAAAGTGTCATGCAGGTTCTCGACGTGTTTTCTTTTAGCGCTTTCGTCAAAAACTATAGTGCTTCCGTGACAAACTACAACGCTTCTGTGCTTTGTTTCAACGCTTTCATGTTACTATAGCGCTTCTGTCAAAACTTTTAGCGCTTTCAACTTTAGCGCTTCTGTCAACTGTTTCAACGCATTCGTGATTTAGCACTTCCATGACAAACTTCAGCGCTTCGGTGTCTTGTTTCGGCACTTTCGTGTTTTAGCGCTTCAGGTAAAATTTTCAGCGCTTTTGTAAAATCAATCTGGATCCGATGCATCCGCAACTGGATTTTATTTTTATTCACAGTTGGACTAAAATTGATCAATCTAGGATAGTCACTTCAAAATTTTCTAAAATTGATCAATCTAGGATAGTCACTTCAAAGTTCCTAAAATATATCAATCCTAGGATAGTCACTTTCTTGTTTTCTTAAAGCAAATCTATCAATCCTAGGACAGTCATCACATTTTTACAGTAGAATTTAAAAAGAACATCATGATTTCTGTGAAGCAACACCTTCACATAGATTAGAAAATTTCTTTTTGGGCTTTTAAAACAGAACAAACTTATATGTTGTGCTTGCTTGTGGTGATTAAGCTTATGCTCTCCCCTTAACTGGGTGACCAAAGTGTCAGATTCACTTTTACTTCATGTCATTTATGCTTTATTAAAACCTTTAGCAGACCTTCCGTAGTGGAAAAAAGTACTCACCCTACGAGAACGACCTAAGTGGGAACAACCAAAGCCAGGTTTTCCAACCCACTATAATAAAAATGCAAGTTGTTGATGAAAGTCCAACTTGACGGTAGTGAGAAAGATAACCATCCCCAAAATCTTTGTTCTAAAGATTGGGAGGTCTCTTGAGGGATTTTATCTATTTGCCGCACCGCACGGAAACCTTATCTACGAACCATAGAATAGTTTCTTGCTAAGTCAGTATCCATACATTGTCATACTTACAGTGCAAGGGGAGGGAATAATTTTCCCCCAAGACACTCACCATATAATTACCAAGGACCGCTTGCTCAAGGGATTCGGTATCCACTTCCATCACTTTGAGTATGCGCCTGGCAACGACAAAAACATGGGCGTGCTCTAGGGGGTAACACGGCTGTGTGAGTCAACGTAATTCAAGATGTGGGTTGTAAGTATAATGATGACCTACTTGTCCTTAAGTGTGAGTCTATTTGATTTATGTACAATTCTCAAAACAACTTGTCAAAATCAATAAGAATCATTTGTGATTCTTGAACATACATGATCTATTCAGTTAAAAATATTCATAATTGCTTGCTGTGTTTTCAAAAATTCATTAAAATCAATTTTAAGGTTATCCTAAAAACCAACAAAGTCAAGCTATATCAGAAAATCCATGCTGCGAAAGTGGAAGTCCACCACGTTTGTCAAGAGAAAATCAAAGTCACAAAACCCAAGAAACCTCTCGGTTATAAAAATAAATTAAGAAAACAGTGTTTTCTATATCAAAATCGAAAACTCTTTTTACAACATAGAACATTCATCCACAGATATCACGATTTTGCTAGGGGTCACACATTAGATTACGTGGTAGAACTGCTCTATTCACGAGCCTTCTTCCAAAGAAGAGCTCTCACTCAATATCACAACCATAGTCAGCTCATACATCCTTCTTATCTTCTGCAATCCTTGATATAGTATGCCACAAGGCCAAATTAGATTTTACAATAGAGTCTTAAACTTCTGTTTTTAAGCGTTCTGGAAACCTGTTTCAACACTTCTAGTCATTGTTTTAGCGCTTCTAAAATAGCGCTTTTGGGCATTGTTTCAGTGCTTACAGTCTATATTTTAACGCTTTCATTAAAACAGTGCTTCCATAAAATTCTACAGTGCTTTCATGCACTGTTTCAGTGCTTTCATTAAAATAGCGCTTCCATCAAAATCTACAGCGCTTCCATACACTGTTTTAGCGCTTTTGTAAAGTAGTGCTTATCAATTTCTACAACGCTTTCGTGCACTGTTTTAGCACTTCTATCAAGATAGTGAATCTGTCACCTGTTTCAGTGCTTCAGAACTCTATTCTAGCGCTTTTGTGAAATAGCGCTTCTGTCCTCTGTTTTAACGCTTTCAAAATAGAGAGTTCAAAATTTTCACCAGTCAATCAGTCTATCATTTTATCCACAATTCTCATTAGAATCAAATTTCTTTTTATTAGAAACACTATCTAGAGACCGAAAACAAATAAGTTGATACAAATTTTCAATCTTATCAATTGAAATGAGATCTTGCAAATCAGAAGTGTCAAAATCAAATACACAATCGATTACTACACTGAAGTTTCATCATCAGGATACTATCATCCTTCATCATGAAACTAAGTAAAGTAATCAAATTTTTAACATAGCCAAATCAATAAGATCAGTCATCTTATTTAACTTTGTTAAAAGTTCAAATTGACATTTTCCAGCTGTGAACCCCTAAACCTGCAAATGCACAAGGAAGTCAAACATGGTTAGTGTTAGATCAAATATGCATGTAACAATGAGGGATTCCCCATAAAATCCATCTATCTAAAACTTAAATTAGTAAATAAAGAACACAATGAAATTATAACATGTAAATCCTAATTAAGCAAATAACATTATGATCCTATGGAGGAATTGGTGCCAATGATATGTTGCAATTGGCCCTTTCCCAATTCCTATGATTGTGATGTGGATTGATGAAGAAATGGTCAAATCTCCAAAGAGATTTGAGCATAACCTTGTTACTAGATTGTGAAAATGGTGGATGATTGAGTGCAATGGTGCAAAATCAGTTCTCACTTGAAGAGAGTAACTTTGCATATGAGTTGTGGATAAGATGGATTTGAGTATAGTAAGTTTACTCAAATTGTGGATGTTTGAATGAGAGGAAGAGTCTCTCATTTATAGATTCCCAAGTTGGAAGAATGAGGGATTTGGATGAATGTGGGATCATTCAACACCCAATGGCCAAGTGCCACTTGTCAAGATGTGAATGGTTGAGGAATGAGCACATTTTGGTCAATGTGCATGATAAATGCCATTGGATTCAAATTTGAATTTTGAATGTGACATGTGAGAGGGAAGAGAAATGAAGTTAATGTCACTTGGCTCAATGCACAAAGACATGTAAGAGGCATTGAATGCCTTGTTGGAAGGACCAAGCCCATTTGAAATTTGAATTGAAATTGAGGGAATATTCCCTTTTGATGCCATGTTGAGAGAAAATAAGCAATTTAATAAATCAAAGTAATTGATTTATTGTGCAACTTGCATTCTCTAGAGGATTTTAGTGAGAAGGATTAACTTAATCAATGTTTTGATTAATTTAATGAAGAATTAGGTGATGTGACAATTAAAACTTAAATAGATGAATTAGTTTAAATCAAATTGAGAGGAACTGATTAATTAAATAAATGATTTTGATTTATCTAACTAAGGAGGAATATGTTAGATTAAATCAAATAAGGTTTAATTTATTTAATTTAATAAGAAGACTTTAGAGATTTAATCAAATAAAATGAATTATTTAATTAAACAGAAAGGTAAGGTTAATTAAATTAAATTGATTAATTTAATCAAAGGAGGCGTTAGACTTAATCAGGTAAATAATGATTAAGAGACAAAATGTATGATTCATAAAGAAATGATGTTAGTAAATAGGATCAAGTGTGTTGAATGACATTTGTACATTTTCAATGTCTACATTTTGCCCCTCTTTGAAGCAATGTACTTGTTTCATTGATTCAAAGAAATAAATTGCTATGATCAAAAGTTAAAAATTTCTCGATTTTTTAGATGCCCCATTATTGCCCCAGCAAGAAGAATTATGCTAGTATATTGCCCCTTCGAGAGATCGAGCGGAAATTTTCAATTTTCCGATCGAGATCCCAATAAAATGCGAGAGGAGTGGTTCTATTGATCAAAGGATGAAAGATAATTCTTTGATGTAGACACTTTTGATGATGTATAGACAGTCATCGGCCATGGGTAGCCTCATGTATATTTTGATACAACACACCGATTTAAGGTAGAAATGTTAGTAGAGATTGAAGAATAAGAAGAATAAGATGGATGGAAGGAGGATCCACATAAGTTCACATTATGATGATGATGATCTGCATTGCTAAAACTTTATGTTTGATAACACACATAGGTACGATGCATCAAGGTATAAAGGACCAGGATGACGTTGTACCTAGTGTGATGGACTCTGACTCAACAATCAGATAGGAGTATTCTTGTTCACACTTGACATACGGAAACCTTGCTAGGACGGACCCAACAAAGCAAGTATTCGCCAAATTATTTTACAAGAGTATCCAGCAAGCACAACAGATAAAAAAGATAATGATCGCTACCCCATTCCTTTCTCTCCAACCTGTTTTGTCTAGGCATCCTCGAGAGGTCCTTGGAATGAGCACAAAATAAGATAAGTCAAAAGAGACCAAATAAAGTAAACAAACAAGCTAATGTTCTTCATACCGCTAGCCAAGACTAACTACTGTGGGGTACCTGATGCTTATGTCCATCGTGGGAAAGCTTCATCCTAGGACATGTAGTGATCAGGGTTTTGATGGAACTGATTGGGGTGATAAGCTATTGATACTCCGAGCTTGACCAACTTGCTTACTTACTGCTCTAGACTTGAGACTTTGACGATTAAGGTGTTCTCTTTTGTACATGCTAGACTTGCTTCTAACTGACTCACCAAAGGATGAAAGTGATGATTGATTTATTATGAGTGATGACAATCATGGGTGAAAGCGAGATGAAATGGATGCACCATTTTGGTTTTTTCAAATGTTTTGAGGCTGTTTTTTGAATTTTGAGATGTTTTACAAATGTTTTTGGTATTTTCAAGATTTACGACAAACAGACTAACTTAAAGACCTATCCTAGGGGTCTCAGGAGCTGATCCATAGATTAGCCTTGCCTACGTTATACACGCAGAGACCATGTAGTTCAACTGATGATAGATTTGACTTAATGAAAAGATGGATGGGCAAATGGATTACCAATGCGACGGACGCCTAAAGGACTGACCTTAATTGTGAAAACTAGACGGGCAAACGGATTGCCAATGCGATGGACACCTAAGGAATAACCCTAACTGTCTCAGGGGATGATCAAAGATCAACCTTGCCTACGTTCAAGCTCAGAGATGACGTAGCTCGACAAGGTGAAAAACTGACAAGACTCAATGATGAAGTTTTTTGAAGATTTTTTGATATTTCGACATGTTTTGGATTTTTTGAAGATATGGATGTTTTTGGGATTTTCGTATGATTTTGACAATTTGGATATGGATATGTGATGATATCAGTGCTTTATTTTGAGATTTTGTTGAAAACCAAGCTTAATGTTGATCAATCGGATTGATGGATAGATAGTTTGACTAAGTGTGTTAAGTCAAACAAAGATGATAATGCACTTGTAAATTCCAGGAAGTTGTGTTATCCCAGAGTAAACTCATACAAAAAAGATAATTTGGTTAGGTGTGTTAAGCCAAATGAGGTGATTATGGACTTGATAATTTGGCTAAGTGTGTTAAGCCAAACAAAATGATGATAATGAACTTGTAAACCCAAGGAAGTTGTGTTATCCTAGAGTAAACTCGTGCACAAGATGATAGTTTGACTAAGTGTGTTAAGTCAAACAAGGTGATAATTGATTGGATTCGATTGATCAAGATTGATGAAGCTTGATTTGGAATAAAGTTATTTTGATGATTTGATATGACACAGATGTGCGCATTAGATGCGACTGATGTGAATTGCTTGGATTGATGTTCGACAAAAGATAGAGCATGATAAGGAATGTCTTCTTGTCAAAATATGCCATGGGCTAGTGATTTGGATCCTTTGGCTCGCAAATGCTTTGACCAGTTTGATTTCATGTTTGCCAATGTTCGGATCACCACATAAGTGTGAAGATATAGATCAAGATTTATTCCTGAAGTGAGATGTAAATATCTGCCCCCAGTGTCTAGCAATGTTTGAATGACCATGGGTAGATTCTTGGATGAATGGATATGAATTATCTTGCGATAAGATAAGGGTGTTCAAAAAGAGGAATGCTCATTCAGATAATGCTTCAAGGCTCAGATAGCGTTGGATAGGATGGGATCGATGAAAATGACCCATGTCAAGATGTTTACCATAAGCAAGTGTAAAGCGTTTACTAAACCTTCATCAAGATCAAGATAAGGTAGATAGATGGTAAGGGGTTCGATAAACGGTTGATGGATGAACAGATGATATGGATGGAATGTTGGCTTTATTATGGATGCGATAAGATTCTTTCTCCTAAAATGGCGCACGTAGATGCTCGATTCTACACATGACGCCTATTTGCCAGGTTTTCATCATGGTACCTGTCCAAAGCGCCACCGAAGTGGTTTTCACTGGAGGACGATTTTTCTCTTTACTATTTTTAATCCATTTTTGGATTTTTTTTTTTTGGATTTTTTGTATTTTTGGATTTTTTTGTATTTTTTGAGAGATTTTAAGGTGATGCTGAACCACTTGGTGGTGCTAATGTAGATGCTTTTTTCATAATGTGCCATCGGTATCCTTCTTGAAGAAGTTTCCTTGCCAAGATACGTGCACTTGAATGCAACTTTTGAGATTCTTGATCTGTTTTGTTGATACTGGAGTTAACTCTATCTTTGTGCACACATCGCGATAGAGTGCCTTCTGAATCCTTATGATGAAGGGTTGTTTCCAACACATGGTCAATGTGAGAATTAGATATCATGCGTGGAGGCATGGATGGAGTGTGTTTAGGGATAAAAGATGGATTGGTTGATAGTTTGGAGCCTTTGATTCTCCAAACTTGGGAAGATGAGAATAATGAGTGGTTATGGAAGTGTGCATGGAATTAGGACCAACTTCTTGATACACTTTGTATGTTGCTTGAGAAGCTTGCTTTTTATTTTGTGGACATTTTTGATGGATACTTTTCCCTTTTTGATTTTTCCCCATAGTTTCTTTGACTGATGGAGTTTGATAGGGATAATATTTCTTTGAATTCTTTGGTATCCATACGTATTTGATTTGTCCTTTGTGCTTCACTACTTTTTCCTTGATAACATTCTTCATGCTTCGATTAAAATATTTCTTTTGACATTGGTCCCAATTTGTGGATGGGGTGATGGGTGGATGAATATTCGCGGTGTGGCGGGTAGTAGTATTGGCATTGGTTTCATCATAAGGATTCTTCATGCTCCCTATGCTGACGTTTTCTTGAGATGAAGTTGCCCCCAGTACAGTGATAATAGCACCTTTGTTCTTTGACTCTCCTTGTTTTGAGATGCCTTGTTCAGAATGCATTCTTTGACGAATGACCACCGTCGATGATGTTATTCCAATTTGCTGCTTTGTTGACTCTGGAATATCCTGTTCATTCTGACCTATTTCCTTGAGTGGATAATGTTGGATATCTTCATACATGATTTCCTCAGTCTGGATTTGGGATATATTTGATCCTGATGTTGACAATTCAGTTTGACTATAGGAATCAATAACCTGCCCTTTTTGTGCAATAATGTTAGGAGTAAAATAATCCTGTTCTGAATGAAGACCATCTACGTGTCCATCCAAGGAAAGCATCTCATGGGTAGATGGAGGAGTATGTGCTATGTGGATGTGATCATTATTTGTGAAATCTTGTAGGAGAGTGGCCATCACCTCATTGTAGTATCTTTCATATAAAAATTATTGATCTTGATTAATGTCGGAATTACTTTCAACATGCTTTGGATCAAGTTCTTGACATGGGTCAATTTCAAAGGATGGATTTCTTTCAAAGGGTTCTTGGACATCGTCATAAGGCATTGGAAGTGGATCAATATCCTCTTGATCTTTGAGTGGACTTGGATCAAATGGTGAGTTGAGAATTTCTTCAATATCTGTAACCATGAGGTCAAAGGATGTCAATATGTCTTGGAAAGGTCCATTGCTAGACTTTGGTGAAAGATGTTGATCATGCTTTTGAATAAAATCTTGAGATATGTCCTCTAACTCGTTAGGTGGTGTAGAGACATTGTCAACATGATCATTCATGGATGGATCTTGGTTCATGTCGATAGGATCAAATAACATCAACACTCCTTGAAATAGATCTTTGTAGGAGGGGATTTGATCATGAGATGAGGTGGAAACATCTTCAAGGTGTTCATCAATGAATAGATCTTGATTATTGTTTTCGACAATTGTGGTGGGAATCTGTTGCAAGCTCTGCTGAGCAAGTAATTCCTGCGTTTGCTGCTAAGCCAACAACGCTTGTTGTTGTTCATGTTGTTGTGCCAACAATGCTTGGTGTTGGGCTTGCTATTGTGTTGCTTGCAATAGTGCCCGAAGTTGTGTTTGCTCCTATTGAGCCTGGTGCTAGGCTTGAGCTTGAGCATGTGCTTGTTGGACTACTTGAGCCGCTTGCGCAACTTGTGTGGATTTTTGGGCTTCGAGTGCCTTTTGGTGGGCAGCTTGTTGTGCAGCTTGCAACGTGATGGAGAATGAATTTTTCATGTTGTGTTTTGGCGGTGGTGGCGGTGGGTTGGGAATGGTGTTGATTGTTGGGGTGAGCGGAACAGTCTCATTGATTTCCAAGGTTTGAGTGGTGAATGGTGTGATTGAGATTATTGGTCTTTGAGACATTTGAGGAATGGTAGATGTGTTAACCGTTGGGGTTTCTTGGGTGGTTGCAATTTGTTGTTGTGATATTGTTGGCAAAATGGGATGATTTGGTATTATAGGTTGACTTAGGTAACTTTGATTTTGCATGGTGTTACCTTGACTTGAATCAACATATGGAGTTGCCAATATACTACCAAGATTTTGAACAACATTAGGGGGATTTGAAAGCATATCTATCCCAAAGTTCACCAAGTATGGATTTGAAATGGTCATGTTTGGTAAAGTTGTACTTGGCATGTATGCATTTGGTGGGATAATGTTGTTTGGAAAACTCATGCATTGAGTGTTTGGTTGATAGATTTGTAAATTTGGACTTGGATTTAAATCTACCATTGGAAAAGGTGTTCCAAACTTTGGATTGGGCATACTCACATTCGTTGTACCATTGAGGTTTGGAGGTGATAATGATGCCATGTTTGAATGTGAGTTTTGATAATCAATTGGCATTAGAAGACTTGGATAGTTTGGTTGAATCCAATTGCTCATAATGTATGGATCAAGTTTACATTCCATGTTCCTCTTGTGTTGTGATCTTGTTGTGAGAGTGAACCTCTAAGGTGTTTAGGACCAATGATGATATGGGTGATTGAACTTCTAGGAACTTTGGATCAATGCTAGACTTTAGGAATTGATTTGATTTGATTTTTAATGGATAGTTTGACTATGTGTGTTAAGCCAAACAAGATGATGGTGAATTTGTAAACCCTAGGAAGTTGTGTTATCCTAGGGAAAACTTGCATAAGAGAACGAATTGGCTAAGTGTGTTAAGCCAATCAAAGTGATCATGAACTAGTAGACCTTAGGAATTTGTGTTATCTTAGAGGCAAATTTTTTCAAGAAGATTGATAATCTGACTAGGTGCATTAAGTCAAACAAGGTGATGTTGATTTTCCAAAAGTCTAGCATGAATGATGTTTCCAAAGTTCCAAAAGTTGTTGGTGAGATGAAAATTTGATTGATTTTTGGATGGATGAAGTGATGATTTTGATCCTAGATGACCCTATGAGGACTTACTTACAAGACCAAGGTGATGAAGAACATGCTTTTTCCTAGAAGTAATTCAAACCAAAATACCAAAGTTTGCATGAAAACCATATGACCCAAAAGAGAACAAACACATGTGTAGTTCAATTTGTCTTTTATCTTGCTTAGATTTGGTCCTTTTTACCACAAACACTTTCTTGATTTATGCTTTTCAAACTGAATGTCCAATACCCTAATTTTCTTTCATCCCACAAAGTGCATTATGTGGAAATCAAGGAAAAATCAAGGCAAAGGTTACCTAATGTTTAACCTTATCGAAAACAAATAATGATAGAATCCAAGCACTTAGAAACCTCTGAGGATAGAATCCCTAGGGAAAGCAAGAGTGGTTAAATTCGTCAAAGGTATTTGTCTCCTCAAAGGGGTTTGAAATTTGAAGGTCTTGTGAATGTTTGTTTTGCAAAAGTTTTCAAGATCAAGAAATGTATTTCTTCCAAACACTTTTTACACTCCTAGGATGATGAGGCAATATCTTGTTGGGTTCCCACTTGGATAAATCCAGCTGTGCATATCTTGTGCGAATGGCTAAATGTTTGACCACACTAGCTCCCCTCCAGGACACTCACTTATTCAAGTTAGCCAAGCATTAGTACGTATGAATCTCCCATGGCATACTTTCCATTTCCACAACAAGACTGCATGTATAACGTGGGGCAGCTTCAAAGGACATAACCTTTTGCACCAACAAGATAGACAAGGTTTTGGCCTTTTTCTAAACAAGGGGTTCTAATTCAGGCATTCCGTTCGTGGGGGATTATCCAACATCGGCGAGAGTCCATTGCTATCCATCTCGTCGAAATAATCCTCGTGATATTGGCTTTTGTTCCAATATCCACACTTATATCCCAGGTGGAAGTCACTTGGCTTTAGCGTGTTCCCGGTTGGGTCATTCCCTTGGGTGATTACTTTTTCCCACAAGGCAGGCCCTCTAAGATAAACAATAGCGAGCTAACATATCTTGTCGTTTACACAACATTTGTTGAAAAACAAAGGGGAAAACCTCTACAATATGTCATGCTCACACTCGCATGTTTTGTTCAATTTTAAGTGCCCAAATCAAAATGTGGAGGCAATCTTTTTGACAAGTTAATATCATAAAAATGCTTTTGATTCTCAAGATCACTATAAAGCGCGAGAGAAGTGCATACACATTTTAATGATGTTAATTTGTGAAAAAGTTTGCAAAACATAAAAGACACTTGTTCATTTTAATCCTCAAAGCAATAATGACTTATTTTTAAGCACCAAATAGAAGTGTGAATTTTTCTTGTTCAATTATTATCCTTCAAACCAAATCTAGTGTGTTTGCCTAAAGTTCTTTTTAGCCCCTTGGCAACTTTTGAAAAAAAAATTGATTGTTTATTTTAGAACCCAAAAGAAATTTAATGTCCTAAAATCAATGAACTTATCAAATTCCTTAAAGAGTGTTGAAGAACACTTTAGTGTTTAAAAACACTTTGTACAAAATGAGCATGGTGTCATAATAAAGATTTGCTTGTTCTTTTTAAACCCAAAGTAAATCTAGTGTTGCTAAAGCATGAAAGTAACAAATCCTTAGAAAGGGATTATAAGTTTTCCCCAAAAGTGTTTAAAAACACTTGATACAATGATATGATGAATTGATAAAAACCTTTGACCTTTGTTTTCCTTCCATCACTTTTTGAGCAAACAATTTCCTTTTTAGGAAAATTTCAACAATTTTTAGATTTTTCCATTTTTGGTAATTTTTCATTTATTACTTTGAGAGTCCTATTTTTTTCCAAAAACTTTATAAAACTAAAGTAGGATGAATTGCCAACTAACATTTGAAATTGGAAATATGGACTTTGAGTTATTAATAGAAACAACTTTAAAAAACTAGGAAACAAGTTTAAAATGTCATTTTGAGGGCCAAGATCAAAGTTTGAAGCCCCGAAAATGAGCCAAGATGGCATCCAACCCATCTAGATCGTTGTCAAACCACTTGCCATCTCATAAAGAAATCACCTGTAAAATTTCAGCCAAAACCCACATCCGAGTCAAAAGTTATGACCTCCGGAAGTTTCAGCATTACAATTTTTTTTTTTAAAATCTACAGGTGCGGTGGAGTTCAGCAGATGCGGTGTTGTTTAGCGGGTGTAGTGCTGCTTAAAAAAATAGGCGGTGCCATACAACGCCGCACGGTCGACTGTCTGCGGTGCTCTGCGGAAACAGAGACTGTGAGTGCGGTGGAGTTTTACATGCGATGGAGTTTTGCAAAATTTGAAATTTTGCAAGCGGGAACGCGGGTGCGGTGCAATACAGAGCCGCGGTTTAGGATGGGTGTGGTACAATACAGCACCATGTCTCTGTAAGCGATGCAATACAACACCGCGTCTCTGTAAGCGGTGCAATACAGCGCCACATCAAATTTTCGCGGTGCAGATTCTTGTATGTGAGCAAAAAACGTGAAAAAACCACATAATTTTGAAAAAAAAATGTGATAAAAGTGAGATAGCCCTCCTTCTAGTGCCAAAATGTGAACCCCTAAACCTGCAAATGCACAAAGAAGTCAAACATGGTTAGTGTTAGATCAAATATGCATGTAACATTGAGGGATTCCCCATAAAATCCATCTATCTAAAACTTAAATTAGTAAATAAAGAACACAATGAAATTATAACATGTAAATCCTAATTAAGCAAATAGCATTATGATCCTATGGGGGAATTGGTGCCAATGATATGTTGCAATTGGCCCTTTCCCAATTCCTATGATTGCAATGTGGATTGATGAAGAAATGGTCAAATCTCTAAAGAGATTTGAGCATAACCTTGTTACTAGATTGTGAAAATGGTGGATGATTGAGTGCAATGGTGCAAAATCAGTTCTCACTTGAAGAGAGTAACTTTGCATATGAGTTGTGGATGAGATGGATTTGAGTATAGTAAGTTTACTCAAATTGTGGATGTTTGAATGAGAGGAAGAGTCTCTCATTTATAGATTCCCAAGTTGGAAGAATGAGGGATTTGGATGAATGTGGGATCATTCAACACCCAATGGCCAAGTGCCACTTGTCAAGATGTGAATGGTTGAGGAATGAGCACATTTTGGTCAATGTGCATGATAAATGCCATTGGATTCAAATTTAAATTTTGAATGTGATATGTGAGAGGGAAAGAGAAATGAAGTTAATGTCACCTGGCTCAATGCACAAAGACATGTAAGAGGCATTGAATGCCTTGTTGGAAGGACCAAGCCCATTTAAAATTTGAATTGAAATTGAGGGAATATTCCCTTTTGATGCCATGTTGAGAGAAAATAAGCAATTTAATAAATCAAAGTAATTGATTTATCATGCAACTTGCATTCTCTAGAGGATTTTAGTGAGAAGGATTAACTTAATCAATGTTTTGATTAATTTAATGAAGAATTAGGTGATGTGACAATTTAGACTTAAATAGATGAATTAGTTTAAATCAAATTGAGAGGAAATGATTAATTAAATAAATGATTTTGATTTATTTAACTAAGGAGGAATATGTTAGATTAAATCAAATAAGGTTTAATTTATTTAATTTAATAAGAAGACTTTAGGGATTTAATCAAATAAAATGAATTATTTAATTAAACAGAAAGGTAGGTTAATTAAATTAAATTGATTAATTTAATCAAAGGAGGCGTTAGAGTTAATCAGGTAAATAATGATTAAGAGACAAAATGTATGATTCAGAAAGAAATGATGTTAGTAAATAGGATCAAGTGTGTTGAATGACATTTGTACATTTTCAATGTCTACACCAGCAAATAAGATCAACATTTTGGAAGAAAGGGTAAAATTTTGTATGCCAATCTTTACTAGGTCCCAAAAACAGACTCTTAGAGCAAGAAATTTTAAAATCACAAACAATGGCTGAGGAAAATCCTTGGAACAATCTGAACTGAAACGATAAAAATGAAATTACTCTAGAGGATATCCAAGCAGCTCAACAAGATCCCAAGTTCCATATATTTATGGAAAAGATTCTAGAACAAGATATGGAGAAGTATCTTTTGATGTTGGTTGAATCAGGTGCCAAACTTCCCAAGGACTTCGATGTAAATCGTCTAAAGGAAGCACCTAGCACAAGTGAGACTGAAATTTTGCAACCTACACAAACGATAGATCCAATTGCCACTTTAACATCTCAAATGCATTTGTTACAACAACAAATACAAGATATGACAAAAGGGACTACCAAAAGATATGCGATACAGGACATTTGTCCTTATCCTTTTGACGCAACGGTTAGCTTGATACCTTTTCCAAGACATTGTGAGATCCCAAAATATGATAAGTATAATGGAAGAACAGATCTAATTGATCACATCAGAGAATTCAAAACAATGAGTCTTGAGTTTGCCCAATAGGAGACTTACTTAATGAGACTCTTCCCAAGGAGTTTGGGAGGATCATGCATGGAGTGGTTTTCGAAGTTAAAACCCGGTATCAGAACTTTTGAGGAACTCATCAACAAATTTATCTCTCAATAATCCTTCAACATCAAACACGATGTTACAATCAAGGATCTTTATAATCTAAAACAAAACAAGGGAGAAATTTTCTTGTCTTTTCTCCAAAGATGGCAATGCTTATTCACTAGATATCCTAGATCTATTCCTGAGGAAGAAAAGATAGAGTTGTTTATTGACAACTTAATGGAGGAGATGAGTTATAGACTGGATTTACAATGTCCTCCCACGTTCAAGAAAGTCATCGAAAATGATCTTAAAATTGAGGAGGCATTAGTCAAAAGAGGAGTAATAAAAAATTTCAATGATAAAACAAAAAACACAAGTAACTCCTCAAATCAATACTAAAGCAGTGATAAGCCAAAATTTTGGCAAAATAATCGCAACACAACTATCAACGAAACAACAAATGATTCCCCAAATGTCAAACCAGTTTTTAACTTGACAACATCTACATCAAAGAATCAAAACAATGATCAACTTGTCAAGTCAAATATCATACATAACAACGAGATCATCAAGACGCAACCATATTAGAAACCATCAAATGGGCGAAGGTTCACACCTTTAGGCCAATCGATAGAATCAACAATGAAAGAACTAGTTGCTAGTGGCCTTATCACTGCACGGGAAGCCCAATTCTGGGATCCTAAGGTCAAACCACCATGGTGGAATGACGTTTATTATTGCAACTTCCATAATAACAAAGGTCACAAAACTAACGATTGTATGGAGTTGAAACATGCGATACAAAATTTGATTGACAACAATAAAGCATACGTGGAAACACCGCAAAACAACAACGATCACTCAGCTTTCAAAGACCCTTTGCCAAACTATGATAAAGGAGCATCTTCATCTTCAAACAACAAAGGGAAGAATATCAACCATGTCTTTGACACAAAAATCCTTTGTCTATCTGGAATAGAGAATGATCACATAGTTGGTCACAACATTGACAGACCCAAAATCAACAACACTACTCCATTGGATTTGCTCCTAAACGTATCAAGCTCTGATAATCAAATCAATGTCTTAAAAATTAGAGACCATCAAGAGCATCAACCAATAAATGTAATGACTAGGGGGCAAGAAAAGGTCATGTTAAAAGGAATTGGGTCTACACACCCAGTTCCACCTCCATCTCACTATAACATCGTCGATCAACTACAAAACATTCCTGCTCAGATATCGATACTAGAATTCCTTAAAATATCACCATCACATAAGGAGGTTCTCGAAAAAGCTTTAGTTGCCACTATGGTACCAAAGAATCTAGATGTTTGTCAGTTTCAAGCTATGGTGGGACATTTGACTACCCCACATTATCTATCATTCTCTGAACAAGATGATATCTCACTAAACCATCCCCATAATACTGCACTCCATATTGAAGTCTTAATCCACAATCACCGTGTCAAGAGAGTCTTAATAGATGGGGGAGCTGGTCTAAATATTTTCACTCTCAAGTTAATCTGTGCACTGGGATATTCAGATGATGCTATTGATTCTCGCAGAAGAATGACTATCAAAGCATATGATGAAGAAGAGAGATCGTCTAAAGGCTTGATTGTGCTACCCATCCAAGTGGGGCCCATGATGAAACATATCACATGTAAAGTGTCGGAGAAAGAATTAACATACAACATTCTCTTAGGCCGACCATGGATCCATGAAATGCAGGCTGTGCCTTCGACATATCATCAATGTTTGAAGTTCCCAATAAATGGATGAGAGGTGACTATATCTGCTGATTACAATCACCCTCAACATTGTTAAACCCTTAGGATCTCTCAAGATACCTTCATACCAGACAACAGGGAAGCATCATCATCGAAAGATGAACAACGTCCAAGCATCACTACTAAATGGGTAGAAAAGAAGGGTAAAGAAAAAGAGACAAGTCCTGTTGAAATTCAATCAACAGATAAACTGGATCAACAAACTTCTTTATCACACAAGCTCCAAGAGCAAGTCCAACTAAAGGACAAAGGAATGGGAACATATTCTATGGAGCAATCGCTTAACCTATCACAGTTAATGCCATCTCCTAGAACATATGGTCAACCGTCTATGATCAAGTCTCAAACATCATTACGAGTTACAACTCTAGACAAAAGGTTTGTCAAAAAGGGTACAATAGAGGATGAAACAAGCAACAAAGCAATCTTGGATTGGCTATACAAAGATGAGGAACCCTCTACATCAGATATCAGTATCAAAAATGTCGCCATCAACACCAATAAATATGGAAAAGGAAAGGCTATTTTAGAAAAAATGGGATATGAAGGACAAGGACCCATTGGATTAAGAAAGGATGGAATCACAGAGCCTATTACACCCCTCACTCTCCACACAAAAGAGAAGCCAGGACTAGGATACTCTGAAGAAGACAAGCAGGAGCTAACAAAGACAACTGTAGAAAATATGCTTCAGTTTAGGGATGGCTCCGAAATAGACTCAAATGAATATGAGTGGGCATTGTATTCTGATGTATTTTTCATTGATATTCAAGTTGATGTAATTCAAAAATATGCACCTACGCGTGAGGAGGGCCAAGGTTCTGGGTCAAGACCACTCGTGGAAGGTTCACTAGATATCGATGATTCGAGTGGGGATGAGCAGACTTCGAGTGGACTAGGCGATCTGGAAGAAAGTACCATCACAGACCTCGATATTCCAATAAACGATTATGATGAAATGGCTGTCCACACCCTTACATCCATCACCTTGGAAGAATTTGATTACCACATGCCATTAATCCATCCTAAACTCATTGACTGGGAACCTATCGAACCTTTGAATATACCAATATTTACAAATGATGATGCCATCGTAAACTTCCTATGTCATGTTGAACCTGGTACAACTTCTGTCTGTAATACTCATAACACGACTTGGCAAGAGGGTGTCAAATCTTCTAGTTGCAAAATTAACAACAGAGAAAATAGATCTAATGGTGAAAACCATTCTATGGTAGCATTAGATCTAGAAAAAGTAAAAATAAAGAATGCATCTAATGGTGAAAACCTTTCTGAGGCATTGAAGGATGGAAGATTTGACACTCTTCTAGAACACTATCATGAAAGATCATTAGTCCTAGTGGAACCAACATAGTCTGTGAATATTAGCACTGAAGAGAAGGCAAAAATCCTACATCTGGCGGAATCCATGATAGAACAAGAAAGACCAGAATTCATCAAATTCTTTAAAGAAAGAAGCATCAACTTTGCTTGGTCATATTTTGATATGCCAAGCTTAGACTCAACTCTACTTATGCATCACTTGTCCTTTCCCATAGGCATCAAGCCTGTCAAGCAAAAATTGAGAAAAATGCATCCCCACATCGCATTGATGGTCAAGAGAGAGCTAAAGAAATTATTGGATGCTGGATTCATACGGTCTATAGACTATGCCGAATGGATATCAAACCTTGTACCTATTTCAAAACCAGAAAATAGTATTAGAATATGTACAGATTTCAAGGACTTAAATAAAGCATGTCCGAAGGATGATTTTCCACTACCAAACATAGACATCATCGTAGACTTAACGACTGGGCATGCCATGTTGTCAATCATGGACGGTTTCTCAGGATACAATCAAATAAAAATAGCTCTCGAAGATCACAAAAGGACAACTTTCACATGCCCATGGGGAACCTTCTACTAGAATGTCATGCCATTTGGTCTAAAGAACGCAGGAGCCACTTATCAAAGAGCAATGATGACAATCTTCCATGATATGATGCACACCTTCATGGAGGATTACATGGATGAAATCTTGGAAAAATCTACTAGGGAAGGATATCTGCATATCCTAGACAAAATCTTCACACGGATGGAGAAATTCAATGTCAGGTTAAACCCTAAGAAGTGTGTCTTTAGGGTCACATTAGCAAAACTGCTAGGGTACATTGTCTCATAAAAGGTATAAAAGTGGATCCAATAAAAGTCAAAGAAATTATGGAGATGCCACCTCCTAGGAATATAAGTCAACTCAGATCACTACAGGGAAGGCTCCAATCAATCGGAAGATTCATCTCCCAACTAGCGGATAAAAGTCATCCTTTCAATCATCTATTGCATAAAAACATTGTTTTCAAGTGGGACGAAGGGTGTGAAAAAACATTCAATCAAATCAAGCAGTATGTAATGTCACCACCCATTCTCATGCCACCCACAGAAGGAAGGCCACTTATATTGTACATTGCTACGATAGATATCTCATTGGGGGCACTTTTAGCGCAAGAGGATAATGAAGGCAAAGAACACGCTATCTACTATATCAGCCGGACATTGAATGGATATGAAATCAATTACACTTTCATAGAGAAATCTTGCTTGATAGTGGTATTCAATACTCAATAGCTAAGACACTACATGTTAACTCATACAATCAATTTAATAGCAAAGATCGATCCTTTAAAGTATCTACTCAGTAAAGCTTCCCTAACATGTAGACTGGCAAAGTGGGTCATGCTATTAAGTGAATTTGAAATTCATTATGTAGAGCGAAAGGCAATCAAGGGATAGGCAATTGCTGAACAATTAGCAGAGGCTCCTTTACCAAATGATCAACCAATGACCATGGAGTTTCCAGATGCAGATATTCTGACAATAATGCCCCAACAATGGGTATTATATTTTGACAGATCATATACACAGCGAGGATCAGGAGCAAGAATATTGTTCATCTCTCCACAAGGACACACCATTCCAAAATCATATCGATTAATGTTTCAGTGTACAAATAATGTGGCAGAATATGAAGCATTAATCATTGGGGTCAAAACAACAATTCAGTGGAAAATCATGGACTTACAGGTATATGGGGATTCTCAACTAGTTATTTATCAAGTGAATAATGAATATCAAACAAAAGATGAAAAGTTGATTCCCTACAAGCAACAAATAGATAATCTGAAACAATCCTTTGTCAGTATCAAGTTTGATCAAATTCTAAGAGCTGAGAACAAAGCTGTGGATGCTATGGCTACAATTGCTTCATTACTACAATTGCCTGAGAAACGTGTTTGTTATGAGTTTATAGTAGAACAAGTATCATGTCCTTCCCATAATAATCTAGAATACAATACTATTTTCCATATACAAACTACTGAAACCTCCATCTATGATACGATTTATGCCTACCTAAAAAATGATGTCCTTCCTCCTGACCTATCCAAGAACCAAAAATGAAACTTCATCCACCAATCTACACGACATACTTTAATCGCCAACATAATTTATCATCGAGGTCTTGATGGTACTTTACTCCGATGTCTAGAACACAACAAATTTGAAATGGCTCCGTGAGAGGTTCACGAGGGTATTTGTGGTACTCACTCGAGTGGGATAACTCTAGTTAAGAAACTCCTCCGTTTGGGATATTATTGACCACACATGGAGAAAGAATCCTATCAGTTTGTTAAGAAACGCCAAAAGTGTCAGATTCACAGCAATTTGATTGCTGCACTAGCACAAGAACTGCACCCCTTCACATCGACATGGCCTTTTTGCCAATGGGGCCTAGATCTGGTAGGAAAAATAAATCCATCTTCATCTAATGGACACAAGTTCATTATAACAACTACAAAATATCTCACAAAATGGATTGAAGCAGTACCTCTTACTACCATCACTAGGAAGCAGATTTCCTCTTTCATTTTGAACTACATCATATGTCGGTATGAAATCCCTCAATCCAATATCACTGTTAATGGACGACTGTTCAAGAATCAAGATGTCCAAGAACTATGTGATAAATTTCATATCCAACATCGGTTTTCAACACTATACTATCCTCAAGGGAATGGCCAAGCAGAGGCCTCAAACAAAACAATACTCAAAATTCTCAAAAAAATGGTTAATGATGTTGGACGTGATTGGCATGTTCAACTCAATCCTGCACTATGGGCCTATAGAACAAGCATCAGAACACTAACGAGAGCTACACCATATGCCTTGGTATATGGGTAAGAGGCCATATTTCCAATTGAAGTTGAGATTCCATCCCTTCGTGTATCACTCAGAGGTATCATATCAGATGAAGACTATAGGGTCTCTAGACTGCAGGAACTGGAGTTGCTGGATGAGCATCATCAACAAGCTATTAATCATCTAACGACTTATCAACATAGGATGTCAAGAAGTTACAACCACAGGGTAAAGCCACGGGTCTTTCAAATTGGTGACTGGGTTCTAAAAGAAAACCCTAGGAATCAGCAAGACAGAGAGAAGAAAGGAAAATTTGAGCCTAACTGGCTTGGTCCCTTTGTCGTCACATCAATGTATGGATCAGGAGCATTTCAGCTATCAACGTTAGAAGGGGATTTGTTTGATGAACCTATCAACAATATTCATCTCCAAAAATTCTATGCTTGAATCTCCTAGTGCATGGGTCAAATTCCTAAAAATTATTTCCTTGATGAAAACCTGGCAAACAGGCATCTTGGTAACACAAAATACAAAAAAAATAATAATAAAAAATAATAATAATAATAGAAAACTACAAAAAGATAAAAATGAGAAAAATACAAAAACACGAAGAGTGTAATCAAAGCATATGGTGAAAACCTGGAAACAGGCATCGTATGTGATTCTAAGATAAGCTTTCCCATCTATTTTGATACATATCAGGATCATTAGTCTGGAAGTCAGTACCATTCCATAACATGTCAAGTAGTATTGTCGTCTTTTCATCCATATGAAAATCATCTTCAAATAGTCAACTATCACTCCAAAGCTTGTGGGTAACATCTGGATATCACTAGGGGCAACAATAACATCGATTTCACCAAAGGGTGAACAACAGTATAGAAAAAAAATGAAAACAAAGATCAAAGCCTAACGTCAATCATCGTCAAAAAGACATCAACCATGCACATCGTGTCGAAAATCCAAAAACATGTCAAAAAGTTAAGCTTGAAAAAGAAACATCCAAAAACATAGGTCTGCATCAGTCGAACTACATGGTCATCAGTCGAACTACATGGTCTCTATGTGTGTAACGTAGGCAAGGCTTATCTTAAATCAGCCCCCGAGACCCCTAAGATAGGTTACTAGGTTAGGTCTTTGGTCCAAAATCTCAAAAATCCAAAAAAATCACAAAATCAGGATGGATGATCTAAAATCTGAATAATGAATGAAACACTCTAAGTAAACAATATATAAATTAGCTTTTGATTATCATTTCTTTGGAGTTTTTCAATGATGTATTGAACTAGAGAAACAAGGAAGAAGAATGATGTTTTTATTATTTGATGTCTGTAAGTTAATCATATAAAGGTATAAATTGTTGGGGGATGTGCTATGCAAATGTATCACCGATGACATTCAAAATTCACACATTGAAATGATTAAAAACTGCCTGTTTACGCAATTAATGCTCAGGTCATCTCGGTTAAAACATACCTAGATGCTTGTGTTTGCTTGCAATATCAAAAATCATGAAAGAAGTACTCAAGTTGTCCTTGGTCTAACATATACCATTGATGCTTGTACTCACTTTCAACATCCAATAAAGCTCTATGATGACAAAAAGCACAAATATATTGTTAAAATGACAATCATTTTGCATATAGTTGCATGTTAAAAATTAGATTGCATTCCTCATTTGCATTATCTGCAGAGTATTTATTGCATAAAGGGTTCCAATAAATGATTATCTAATCTATAAATCAAACTGAGTATACTTGACATAAATCCAAAAATCATCAAAAACATGTAGGAATCATCATCTCACCATTTCATAATCTCATCATTTAGTTTCATCATCTCGTCATTTATCCATTTCATCATTCGTACATCAAATAAATTATGAATTAAATTGTGCCATAGGGTACATCATGTTCATTTTTACCATTAATACATTCATTACACTATCATCTATCCAACACAATATGCATACATTATTTACCATCCATACATTTAATAAATAAAATCACGTCATTATTCTCATTACATCATTACATTATCATTCATCATAAGATCATCATTTTTCTCATCATCATATTAACATAAAAAGAATTTATCCATCTATCCATACATATTATCACATTTTGGGCATCCATATAGATCATCATTAAGAGATTCATACATCACATCATACATCCATATATCATATATTCTACACATGCATTTATCATTATATCATTACATCAAAATAAAATAATTGCATATTGCATACATCACATAATAAATGCATCCATCACATAGAAATTATAAACCATCATCATATTACATCAACTGCATCTCATATATATATCAAAGTGTCAAGTATACAATGAATTCTGGTCTAAAAATACATCATCAAACAAAGAGCTACATAGTAATACATCATGGAGGATCATAATAACATCTACAATCTGCTACTGCTAGAATGTCTGGGCCCAACAGGACCAGTACCACCACCACCCCCGGAGGAACCAGGATCTCGGGGATCTCTGCGTGGAGGTAGTGTCACCCCCTCACTCACTGTTTGTGTGTGTGTCCGCCCATATCTCGACGGGGCATAGCTGACTCAGTGTTCAGCAGGCACTGCATCATGATACCTGCCTCTATAAAACTTTGCCTCTCGACCGGCCCGTAGAACCTCTCTCATATAATTTTCCATTGAGGTACCATTGGCTACTCTCTGGAGAGTCTCCGCTATCTTTTGTGCCCTCTCGACAATCTATCGAGCACTGTCTCGCTCAGCTGTCAATGTGGCCACCTGCATCTGCACAACAGCCAACTGTCCCTGAACCTATGCTAAAGCCTGAGCATGAGCCTGCGCCTGAACCTGCATCTGAGTCTGGGTCTGAACAAGCAAACCCCAAGCTTGTACCAACTGCCCCTATAAGGTCTGAACCTGTGCCTAGAGACCTGCTATCTGTCTCAGTTGATCTACTACTGGCACTATCACTGCTTGCCTCTTGCAAGGCCTGCTGGATGATGGAGCACTGCTAATGGCTGGCCCTACCCCTCTATCTCCTCCACTGCCACCATCATTGTCATCACTGCTACTCTCCATGCTACTGCCTGCTGGAGTATCACCCTCACTCTCTGCAGAGCCCTCTGCCACATCATCCTCTACTAGTAGCGGTGCTGGCTCATCGGGGATGGTGATGCGAGGATGAGGAACCAAAGCGAAAAATGCAGCATACTCCTTAATGACTGGTGCCTCTACAATATCCCTCCACATATCCCAGGGTGATGGCTGCAATGCCTTGTATCCCTCTACTACAACATCATATGATAAACGGGGCCCCCAATCAGGAATATCCATCCATCATCTAGCATAATGGGCTACCCCCTGTGGCATGCACTGTACGATGCCATACTGCCTATACACTCGGTGCAGCAAAAATATCTCTAGAATAGATGGGGTCCAACTGCTAAGATACATGGAATCATAGAGAAACCCCAACACTGCATCATCCTCATCCCACTGCTCACAGTTGAGGTATGGATGCCAGGTAACTATCTCAGTGTCATCAAATAACCGCCTCCAATGCTCTAATTTGCCCATCTGAGCTTGTGTGAACTGACCTCTATATCTAAAAATGTAAGGTCTATAGGCTGGCCAATCTGCCACTGGAAATGGTCGAGCAATAGAAAAATGCTCCCATGCTTACACTTGTAATAGGGTCATCCCTGCTGATAAACTCCGTGCTCCAAGGTACACAATAGAGTGAAGATCATGATAGAGATGTGCCAACATGCACATCCCCCATGCATATTTGGTGCCGTGTACCATCATGCTCTCAAGAGTCCTGCCCCAGCCAATGAGGAATCCCTTTGACCTATGATCAGGGCAAAGGAAACCTCCAATGAAACCAGCAAGCATTGCTGGTAGTGTCATGTAAGAATCGGCAATCCTCCTCCATCGAATGCTCGAACCGACAATGTCTTGATCCTGAAAAACTCTATGCAGAGCATCTCTACCGCCCGTCCCATGGGAATTGTATACAACGATCTCCCCCATAAATGGAATATACAAAATATGCCACACATCCTCTGGTGTGACCATCATCTCGCCAGTGGGTAGGTGAAAGGTGTTGTGGTCACTATGCCACCTCTCAGCCAACGCAGTCAACAAACCCCGATTAATCCTAATATAGGGCATATCAAGTAAGCTAGTAAGGCCACATCGACCTATCACCTGAAGCTCATCTGGTGTCAGATGAGGTATCAAGTCTATCATCCATGGAAACCTCTCTCACATTTGGAGAGTACCCAAATCCTCCTATCATCATAACAAAAATCCACAATCACTGAACTATGTCAAGAAATCAAAAAGTCATCCTACTATCAAGTCTATTCCAAAATTCCGGTATGAATTTTAGATCAAAATTCATGGGCGAACATCAACCAAACCTCACCTATCATGAGGTTCATCAAACAATATCTAATCTCACCTATCATGAGATTTATCGGATATTGAATCATCTCCTCGCCTATCATGAGGATCATCATCAATAGGGTTTCTTCTTGCCTATCATGAGAACTAGTCTTATTTGAATTATCACAATCCAACATCAAGAATTTAGATTGTCAATCATACCAATCCAAAAAATGGACATGATTAGAATTGACAAAATCAGGATTCACTAAGTCAAAAATCTTCAATTCTAACATGGAAGCACTAAAACAAGCTTCCAAAGCGCTAAAATCCAGAAGCGCTACTTTATCAGTTAAAAGTGCTAAAAAAAGCACCCAAAGCGCTAAATCTTGAAAGCGCTATTACAACACTCTAATGCGCTAAATCAAGCACCCAAAGTGCTAAATCTCGAAAGTGTTATTTCAGCACTCCGATGTGCTAAAACAGGCATCCGAAGTGCTAAAAGTCCGAAAGCGCTACTTTTCCGCATCTAAGCGCTATAACAGTCCATCGAAGCACCTCTTTACTAGAAGCGCTAGAACAGACCATGAAAGCGCTAATCCACCAAATTAAAGCGCAAGAAGTCTCAAAGCACTAAAATCCGGCATCAAAGTGCTAACATTCAACTCCTAAGCGCTATATCAATGAAAGCACTACATTACCCTATGGAAGCACTAGAGTTTTCAACGCAAGCGCTAAACTACCTACTGGAAGCGCTACATTGGAGTGTAAGCACTACAGTGTGGCTTGAAAGTGCTAAAACAGACTAAAATATGTGGAAAGCAATAAATGCATAAAAAAAAAAAACATGAATTACAAGGAGGTCAAGGGGTACATACCAGAGGTCCATACGCGCCCGGCCGTCAGTGACATCGAACGCGCTTGAAATGGTGAGTGTGGTAGGGGATAGGAATCTTTGCTCCAGCTGGTAGAAAGGTCTTTATCACAAAGGTTTTTCAAATCAAATAGTGAAAATTAAATGGATAATGATCTTTTTGGACGATATATAATTTTTGGAAAGGTATTTTTGGTGGGTTTTATTATCTTTTGATTAATTTTATCCAGGAAATTAATTAAAACTCATATGTGGGCTAGATTTCTTTATCATTTGTTGGGAGATAAATTATTTCTTCATCATATCATTATCAAATCATCATAAAATCATAAAAATTCTAAAAATTCTAAAATTCATCAGATCAATTATTTATCTCCCGAGGGGGCACTTATCATCAAACATCTGAAAATCAAAGTCTGGGGCATACAAAATTATTTTTTTTATCATCAGGGCATGTCTGGGGCATACAGAATTATTCTTCATCATCGATCCTGGCAGTAGCAGCAATAATTTCTTCGAAGCAACGCGTGAACACATCACTTCAAAGAAGGGCAAAATGTATACACCTAAAATTGGTCTGGAGCATCCGATTAATTAAATACAAATTATTTGATTAATTATCCTAATTTCCTCCAGTATGGAATAAATAGAAATATTTATTTATATAGTTCACGTTTAAATTCATCTTAATTAAATAAACAAGACTAAATACTTTGTTTGATTTAATTATCAAATCCCTATTTCAATCTATGACATCCATCTTAAATTAATTAAATAAAGATCAAAACACTTTATTGATTAATTACCATTATTCTTCTATTTAATTTAATAAACAACTATCCTATAGTTCGTTTTATTAAATTATTTATCCCTCTTTTGCTAATTTAAATAAATCAAAATATTTGAATTAAAGCACAACTAATATTCCATCTATATTCTCTCAAAAAGGAATTAGATATCCTATGTCTAAATCATGTCTAAAATATGTCAAAATTAATTGATTGAAACTTCACGGGAAGTTTTGGAGACAAATTTGGAATTTGATCTCTCAATCCTCCTCCATCAATCCTTCCTCTTCTCTTTCCTGGTGTTTTCATGGGTAGAGACAATCTCCATCTTTCTCTCAATCTCCTCCATCTCTCACCATTCAATTCTCCAGATTGAATCCAAGCCTCTCAAATATTTTCCCTGTGCATTTCTACAGCCAGGAAATCTATAAATAAAGCCTCATTGAACCAAGAAAAAGGATCCAGATAATCAAGTTTTATGCACTCTTACTCTGCAGGAATTCAAGCACTCAAGCATCAAGCATTCAAGCATCCAATATCCAACAATCAAGCTTCAATATCATGGTTGCAATTATCTGTTTCATGTCAATCCATGCTTAGTTTAATTCATTTATCATCTAATATTATCATATTTAGTTCAATATCACTGCATTAATATCTATCTTGTTCTTTCAATTGTCATTTTAACAATCATAGTGCAGTCATGATCTGAGAGCCATTTTGATTTAATAAATCTTGAGGATAGAGAACAATATGATGCTTTCAATTGATTATTGCTTTGAATTGATTCAATTTGATTAATCTTTGATATAATGTCTTATTAAGAAGTGTTTTGTGCTTTACACCTATTCACATGCTTACAATATGTACCTATCAATAATAAGAGGATGATAATTGATAAATGATTTGGCGGATGATAAGTGATGATTTCTTGATATATCAACATGTATTTCAAATTGATCGTTCATGATTTGAGTAAAGATGAATGTTGATTTATAGATTCTTGGTTAAAGATATGAATAGTCTATATTCAGATGTATAGTTTAAAAATGGATGGTTTAGATGCATTCAATTTTAAATTTAATTAAATTTTAGAGCAAGTTAATAGATAAATACAAATATTGATTACAAATGGATGGTTATGATTGATTGAGATGAATTTATTAAAATTTGATTGGTTGTGAAGATTATTTCTACAACTATCTTTATGTGAATGGTTGGGAATTCAAGATGTAGTGTGGAAATGAATAGTGGTGATGTAGAATTAGTTTTATTTTTATTTTCATGTGAGTGTTTGAATTATTTATTTATTTATTTTAAAATAAATGAATTAAATGGACTGATTAAATAAATAATAAAAATTATTTAGTTAATTTATTTTCGATGAGTTAGAGAAATTAGTTTAATTTATTAAATAGAAAAAATAAGTTAATTAGTAATGTGGTGATCAATATGTTTCATTATATTATTTCTTCCTCATCTGTTTCAACTTCCCCACCCTAAACTGTTCTTCATGATATTCTTTTTTCGAGTTCCCCATAACAAATTGTTCATTATCATAGTTTGCCTCTTCTATTCTCTATATTTTAAAGTTCTATTTAAAGTGGGTTTTTATTTTCCAATTTCACTTTTTGTCTTCTTCCAATATATTTCATGATATTCTTCTTTTCTCAATAGTTTGAACTTCCCCATAAGAAACTGTTCTTCATGATATATTTTTTTCCAGTCCCCCATACCAAACCGTTGATTATCGTAGTTTGCCTGTTCTATTCTCCATATTTTAAAGTTATATTTAATGTGGGGTTTCCAACATCTGTCATTTTCTTGTGATTGGTAAGTGTTTTTCTAAGAGGTCATTTCCAATTTCCCTTGACCCAAATTTTTTAGATATGGACATCTATGTATGTGAAATTACTTACAAAGAATATTCAGAACTAAAGAACCCAGTTCAAGTCAAATGTAAGGATATATTTGAGTTTGCAACATATTCATGTTTACCTATAATTCTATCACTATCTAGACAAGGTGTAACAACAAATTCTATGTAACAGTTGTCTTCTTAATTCAAAATTCAATCTACATAATTTTCCAGTAAATATTATAGACAAAATAGGGAAATTATAAAACAACTATTAGAAAAAAACTTAAGAACCATATGTAAATCACAGATGATAAAAAATATACACTAAACATATTCATACAAGACAAGCAGTTTTTGCAAGAGTTACATTGTCAATTGAAAATTTGAGTTAGATTCTTTGGCACCAAACCCACATTAAATAGAACTCGTAAAGTCAATAAGCAACAATAACCTATAGAAAATGCCTATAATGCCACATACTTAATCGATAAAATTTGAGCTACATTCCCTGGCACTAAATACTCTAGACAAATAGAGAAATTGTAGAAGATCTATTACATGACATTTATGCTATTCATGGCTCACCTGACGAAAATCTCATCTAAAACTTCAAACAAATAAATTGAGCAAATGAAAGAGATATTAGAAAAAATAATTTACTTAACACCCACCAAACTAATTTTATCTCCAACATATTTCTGCTTTCATACTAACCCTCTGCATATATATATATGCAACCACTCCTATGTTAATCTACAATTCATTCTATTTTAATGGGTGTAATGGCAAAGATGCATAGAGATAACTAAAACAATAAACAAAGGCGATAAAATTACTAACCCTAACCATATTTTTTGACGAAAGAAATAATATCTAGCTACAATTTCTCCTATGGTAACGGGCATAATGCCAAAGATGCACAAATATAACTACAAACAATAAATGAGGAACAAAAAAATTACTAACCCTAAGCATATTTTTTGACGAAAGAAAAAAAAATTAACTACAATTTCTCCATCCATACAAAACCATAATTCCAAAGACCTATGTAAAATGACTTACAAATTCTGAACAACAAGAGTTTTAACATAAACAATAATTAAAATATTTATGCAAAACACCCATGTAAACTAACTTACATATTACAAATAACAACTGTTTTAAAACCCTCCAACCTGCTATAAAACGGAGCCGAAGCCGTCGATTTTTACAATAGCCTCCTATCAAATGAACCAGGGTACCAAAGCCAACGATTTTTAAAATAGTTTGCTATCAAACCAACAACTGTAATGCCCTGCCAAGTAACCTTAAAGGAAGTTGCAATTAACATCATAAGCGAACCAATTTTTTTTTTATAAAGTGCATTTAACATACACATTCACTTACTAATTAACAACAACTTCTAAGGCTACAAGGTTAGGATTACTTAAACCCACACATACATATTACATATAACCATAGCATTATGAACTTTATGATATAAACATCATACATCATAAGAATACCACAAAACATAATAAGGTAATCAACCAAGATACAATCTCATAAACATTATCTTAATCCAATAGATACATCACTCATTCCCAGAATGAGACAATAGTACATAAGTTTACAATTACATAACTCCACCTCATAATCATAAGAGGGATAAAATAGCTTATACAAATTAAAATATTACAATGCAAGATAATACCACAAGAACCGCGAGCTGTCCATCTGGATGTCTCGCCACCAAGTACAGAAGATCGATGGGGACCCAACGATTTTGGTGCATGTTCCACCCAACCAATGTGGTACCCGAAGGCCCACCCCCCATGCTAGGAGATAGTAACCAAGTAACATGGACTAAGATCTACAACCACTAACCAAAGGCAGACTCATACCGACTCATATTGTTATAACCAACCAAATGAATTAACAAGTACAACCCATTCACTATACAAGTACGAATCAAGTACAACTCAAATACAATATAAGTACAAATCAAATACAATACATGTACAAATCAAGTACAATACAAGTACAACTCCAACATCACTGACATAGGTCACATTGCTTCCAGACATAAAGTAGATCAAGTATGTTCCAATAACCATACACATAAAATAATTAACAATAGTTGCCATAGATAGAGTGTCATCGCAAGGTTTGTCATGAGATCTCCTCTGGGCATTCTTCATAGGCTCCGGCACAAGTAATCTTGGTGGCCTCAACCGAATCCCGACACTCATACTCACTCATGCGGAATCAACTACCTCTCGCAAGAACTAGATAGTTGATCTTGCCATTCCAGGCCTTCTCACTCATCCCAAGTCTAAACAAGCCCTTGTGTCTATGAGTGAGGATTAAATTATCTTGATTAATGTGAGAAGTTAGTCCTAATCTTCTAAGTACATTATTTTAATTATCACTTGATTAAATCACTCCTAAAGGTTATCCAGTTTACCTCTTTGGGCTCTGGCGCCTAACAGAAGCCACTCTTCTATTCGACAACACACATCCAAACAATCCACCAAGGGAACCACAAGTGCATACCAACTAGGCATCATAATCCACTCCAACACAAGGAGGATACAAATAATAGAAACTCACTCCAAACATCTTGGAGGCAACAATCACATAGTCCACTCCTTTCACAGGAGGTACAAAAGATCTCACTCCAAACATCTTGGAGGCAACAACACATAGTCCACTCCTTTCACAGGAGGCAACAAGATGAAACCACATAACAAGGTCACTCCATACAAGGAGACACGGATCCCATAATCCGCTCCTAAACCAAGGAGGTGCAAACATCCCCGTTCATGAAAACCGGGTAAAACTGAAAAGACGCCATGCACTACCCAAGGGAAAACAACTGGATGGCATAAAGATTCAACAACCCTTATCCTCTAAGTTCTTCTGGAAGACTTATAATTTAGGACTAACACTAAATCCCAAAACCAACAATGCAACTTGACGACATAGCAACAAAAGCATTCAAGTCATCAATCAAATCTAATATTTGGATTTCCTAAATCCATACTCATTCAATAGGTAGTGTTGACAAAGTCAAAGACATGATAAGTAGATCATCTAAAATAATCACAACCCCTATTTCCCTTTTCATTATTGGAAATCTAAAATAATTAAACTTACTTCCCTTTACTAAACACAAAGAATTAAATCCTTTAAGATAAGCATGAGGAAGATACTACTTTTGGATATACTAAATCCATATCTCTTTCATAATCCAGTCACAATGATTCAATTAATCTAAATAGAAATTAATAAATAACATAATTGATTGCTTCATCAATAAAAACTTCTTAATTTACTTTTAAATCGACACAAATCCATGCAAGTAAACTCTTTCCACTTCCTAACCAAATCTTACATCTCATTCAATTTTCTATTTTAAACATTCAATCACTTTAATATAATAACATATTGTTTCTCTATCCATTTTCCATATGCACTAATCAATCCATTTTTAAATCTCTATTCAATAATACATTGCATGCATCTCATCAAAATAAAACATGATAATGAATTTTACACTGAATATATATATATGCTCCATATTATATAGACACCATTAATATTCCATTCACAATGACTAGATTACTCTATGAAACTAAATAACACATAATAACTATTTGCCTTTTTCAATATAGTTAGTTCTTAAATTTACTTCTAATGCAACCTAACCCTATTGCAACCAATCTTTTCCAATTTTCTAATCGGAGTCTATGACTCATCAACTATCCATTTAAAAATACACAATTTCATCAATGTATAAAAATGTCTTTTGGCTTGTCTATTTGACCACGCATTCATATTGTTTATAATTAAATCTCATAATTAAAACAAACATTTAAATATAAATATTTCTATAATTCTTCAATATATTTAAATATATTTCTCTATACATTTTCTACACATACTAATTATTTCTTTTAGAACACTAATAATACCCAATTTGCAAACAAAAGAATAAAATAATATTAAATATTATTTATTCTCTCAAATGGATAAATACCTTCAATATACCTATACTAAATATAAATTAATATATTTAAATATATTTAATCCTTAACATATCTTCTATCCTTTACAAAATATCAAATTGATTAATTCAAAATAAAAATATCTTTCATCATCAATATTCCAAAATATAAATATATTTTTCCAATTAAATCAAATTAATAATTGGACCTTTTACATATGGATTTAAATTCCACAATTCAATTTTAAATTATGCATTCTTTAAATCAAATATTTAACTCCTTCAATTAAACTTTAACATGCCATTTTAAAATAACAATAATTTTCCCATATGTTTATAATTTTAATTCCACCAATCTAATATACAAATTTTATTTAAAATAATATAAATAAATATAATACTTTAGTATTACAAATTATAATATAAAATATTATTGAATAATATTTTAATATTATAATAACAATACATAAAATATTAATATTTATAAATATTAATTTATTATTATTTTATTTTCAGAACAGCCATGGGAAAATAATTTAACAGCAGTCTCATGTTTTAAGCATAGCTCAAAAACTACGATCTGGGTATTTGAGATTTTTGGATAGGGCTAAGAAAATATCAAAATGCAAAAACCCTTTAAATTTCTTGAAAACCCAGTTTGTGAAAGTAAAGTTATGGGTGACGCAATCAGACCATTTTACCATGAAAATATAACTATACTGCAGATTTTAAAATCCGTTTTTTAATAATAAACAAAGGGCTTTATTTTCTAAAATCATTCTAAATGCATTGTTCAATCTCTATGTTTGATTTCAATAACAATAAAATTAATTTCTCCAAATAATTTAAATTCAACTAAGGTTTTCACAATTTTCACTCAAGAATTTTCACAAGTAAAGGCTGTAAATTTGTTTAATTCTTTTCTTCTAATATCAAATTTATTTTCTAAAACATATTTAACAAACAAATATTTAATCATTACTATTTTAAAGAAAACAATCAAGAACAATAAAACACAAAGAGGAAAACTTGGTACAAGAAGCTACAGGAAGAGATGAAATTTTGATACAAGCCGCCTCCAATGAATCCAATCCAAAATCCAACAAATGCAAACAATCTTTCCTTCAATCAATTCTACAATCAAACTTTCTTCAAACCCTTGTGCAAATTTTCCAAAATTTCTTCCTTGCTGTAAAAATATATTTTTCTCCAAACTTTCTTCCCTAAAATTAAAACATATATTCTTATAAATCAAAAATACCTAATTCAACCCTAATTCACATTACATACAAATTAGATATTTCAATTTCAATATTTACAACCCTAATTCACATTACATGCAAATTAGATATTTCAATTTCAATTTCAATTTTCAATTTCAATTCCCAATTTCAATTTCAATTTCATTTTTCAAAAACCCACTTTCAATTTAAAATGCAATTTCAAATAATAAATTAATTTCCAAAGTTGCAACCAATTTCCCAAATAAATATTTAATTACAATTTCTAATTTAATTCTCACACGTTGGAATTAAATTCCAAAATTAATTCTAATTCTTTTATTTCCTTTCATTCTCTTGCATCACGTTTAATTAATTAATTTAATTATTTAATAACTAAATTCAACCCCCTTGGATTAAATTTAATTAATTAAATAAACTAAATATAATTAATAAATTTAAATATAAACTTTTATCCACATTGCATTATTTAAATTAAATAACCATCAACATGATTTAAATGCAATTATTCTAAATATCTATTTCCAAATCAAGAATGCTTCAGAAATAAATAACATTAAAACAAGACAGACAATAACTCGACACACACAACTGACGACACACTAAGGCTAGGGTGTAAACTTGACACATGTTACCTAGCTACTATCTCCCATTCAACTTAACCGTTGGATCGACACGCTCAAACCTGTGAAACCAGGTGGAGTCGATGTCATGTACCTGCAATCCTGCAACCAAGTAAACAACATCATACAATAGATCTAGCATATAATACACACCGTGAAGAAGGAATTACGGATTTACAGGACGCTCACAACCGAGTGATGTGAAACCATCCTCTTCACCAATACACTCATTGAAACTGACACTTCCATCATAATCCAGTAATCTCATAATAACATCTCATGTTAACTCTACAACATTATTAATCCATAATGCATGTGAAACAAAATCAGATAACTACATCCCACAATAATAGTTGTCACTCAATAGTAACGATCAAAACATCATAACAAATTGTATCTAGTATCAAAGTAATTGCAACCAAACATAACATAAAGCAACCTGAACAAGAAACAAAACGGAGGAGTATTACAACAACACAATTGCTCTTCCAACAATGCAAATTAATCAATATATTTCCTGGCACATTTTGCACTATACTTTCCCACACTGCAACACCCATGTAAAACCACTTACAGATTTTGGTGAACAACAGTTTTAACATGAACAAAAAATAAATTATTTATGCAAAAGACCCATGTAAAACAACTTATAGATTGCGGAGAACAACAGTTTTAAAACCCTCAAATTTGCTATGAAACCAACACCACAATGGCTATTTCAACAATACAACTTAATCAAACTATACTTTCCCACACTGCAACACTCAATATTGCATTTACTTTATCTGCTAGCATTTACTTCGTCTACCCCCATCGTACAACAACAATAGAATGCATTAACACTCTCGTGAGAAAACACTTGTCATTCCCCTTTCAAGGACACCAACTTCACCACCTCCAACCCACATAATTAGCCGAAGGCAATATTAGCCAAAAAAAAATCCGATCAACTCCCCATTGGCCGGAACATCCCCGGCGTCGGCAAATCCAATTCACGACTGGGCTGACGAAAATCCCAAAAGAAAATTCAAACAAAATAGCCAATCGGCTAATTATATCCCAATTTTAATATGAAGGACATGCTAACACATTTACTTTTCCAAATTGAATTTATAAAAAAGTTTATTAATGTGTGAGCAAGTGTGTGTGTTCTCATAATCTTGATGATTATGGCTTTACTCTTGGATTTGTGTCCCTCTCTCCAGTGATAGTCACCCTCTCATCCTTGGAGGGTATCTCTATTTTGTATTCACCTCATGAAACCAATAATGTAGTTAGTCTATTATTAAAACACATGTGCATATATAAAATAATTTATATATCAATAAAAATATCTTGGAAACATTAAGCAATACAATTCATTTAATCATTATGAGTATCAAAGGCACATTTACATCAATTCATATTATGTTAATTAGATCAAAATGCAGAATTGGCATATTCTTAATTAAACACAGTCCATATTTCGAAGTCAAGATTGAAATACAAATAAAAAACAACATAGTCTAGAGGGTTAAAAAAAATAGGATACAATTGGGAAATTTTTTATCTCCTCCATCTACCTTATCAAGCCAACAAGGTAGTTAGTTTTCCAAATCATATCATTAAAAATAATATAAATCATTCATTACTCATCACATGCAACTAAATTTCTAATGTATATCAATTAAAAACTATATCAAATTGATATGTAAAATTGAATCATCCTCATAATATAATTGTTCATAAAAACAAGTTTGACATCATAATGAAAATGTAGAGTAAATTATAACATAGTCTAGAGGGCTTGAAATGGAATGTGACACATGCATTCTAGGGACTTGTACAATTTTTTTCTTGATTAATAATGCTTTAACCTATGCAAATGATTAGCTAGCTTATGTAATTGGTTTTAGTGTACTAATGATGTGAGAGAATAAAATAAATAAATATATTTTATTTATTTAAGATTAGATATTAAAAGGTTTCAATTGATTATTGGAATAAATAGTCCTAATTTATTCAATTAATGGTAAAAAAATGATAGAGTTAATTAATTAAATAATTAAAATCATTTAAATAATATTATTAAACAAATCTAGATAATTAACTATATAAATAAGAGTTATTTAATTATCAAGATAAAAGGAACATACCTCCTTCTTATTAAGATTTATTTGATTAAGTGATATGAATTGCATTCATAAGAATCAAAATGTTGAGAAATGATTTAAATAGATGTCTACATTGTGTTCACTTGACACATATTTAATTACTTAATTATTATATTGTTTGTTATTCACTAAAAAAAAATACTATGTTCCAATTTGTTTCACTATTTATTTATTATATTCATTTATATAAAAGACGAATTTTAAGGGGTTGTAATGTATGTGACAACTTAAAACACATAGATAACTATTTTTTATATTTTATATTTACGCCGAAGGTGTCCCCACACTCAGCTTTTGCAATCCTTTTTCAGGTGAACAATGTAGATTGTTGGACAAAGCGATGCAAGAAAAATCTCAAACGTTCATAATTTTCACCATATTTTCGGTCGTTTTGGACCCTTTCCATTGCTTTCCCCATTGCTATTGCTTCCCGCTCCTCCAAAATCTTCCTCGCTGTCCAAAAATCGGAGTAATGAATGTTGAGATAGCCGACATCCTTTACAACACGACACAATTTGAGGTAAGTTGGTTATTTAATAGAACCCTAAATCAATTTCACTCATATTTACATTTTCGATCAAATCTTGTGTCGACTTGCTTTTTGTTTATTGTTAATAGTTTGAAGCAACAACTCTAGGGAAATTCTGGGTTTCTTACACTTTACAGAAATCTATGGTGGTAGGGTTTCAAGCAATTTCTCTGGCCAATTTTTGTCATCAGAATCATTGATAGAAAGACACAATTTGTGCAGATTCTTTCGGTAAGTCACTTTCCATGGCTTGGGAGATTTTCCAAGAAGATTTTAGTAGCATTTAATTACATTCTTCAAAGTGTGTTTTAGAAATTTTAATAGTCAATGTCTATGTCAGGATATTAAGCTAGTGTTTTAATGCACTTTGCTCAAATTTAATATGGGATTTAAGAAGAAACCAATGCTTTTGTGAGGGATGGTGGAATTGAATGTGTGTCCCAACTTTTGTGATGGACTATGCAATTTGATGTGTCCTATCCCATGGTAGATGATTTTGCATCGCTTTCCTTATCCACTTTTGAGTCCTCCTCTCCACCACTTTTGAGTCTTCCAGGCATTCCAATATTTTCCTTGTGCTGTCAACTCATAATTATGTCATTTGATGACCTTTTCACTTCATTTGACTCTCATGGAGTTGGCCACTATGGAAACAAAATAGACATTCCATATGCGACATCAGAGGAGGAGATTCGATACTACTTAGGCTTGGAAAATTACACCACTGGTAAGGGGAAGGTCAATTTGGAAGACTCTAATGTACGATCTATTGAGGTTTTAATTTGCAGCATTGTTAAGAAAATGGGATATGGCAAAGGTATTAAGTGGTTATCACAATATATCAAATAGAATTTCTCATGATTTTCCTGTAATAAAAAGATGTTAGTGTATCTGAAAATGCATTATACTTGAACTCAATTCTAATGGGAGAAATATTTGTGATGTATTATTAATTTATTATTTAATTAACTACATCAACATAGTTGATACATGAATCTTGTAGATTTAATTTAGTGCTGCTGTAATTTTATTCAGGTTTGAGCCTTACAATGTAATTGTTTTGAGAAAAAGTACTTGAATTTCTTTGTAGGATACATGTGATGTTACCATTTCTTAGAAAGCTCATGGTAGCTATTGCTGTGACAAGATTTGAGTGCACATTCTCTTAACAAGAAAGCAAATATTTATTGTGGTTGTGGTGTCATTTTAAACATGGATTATAGTGATTATGTTATTGATTTCTAGCTCACAGAAATAGGACTGTCTTCTAACCCACACTAATAACTACATTTCTCAAGTAGCCCTCAAATAGTCTGATGCAAAGAGTTCTCATCTTGCACTCAAAGACAAACCAAGTAATAAAATATAATATAGTTTGCAACAATGAATCAAAAATCCAGTTACTTTAAGTTGATTCGTTGTCATTTGATTGCCCATAGGGAAAACCAAAATATGTATATTGAAGAAAAAGTATGTTAATACATTTGTTGCATTCAAAGACCAGTTGAGATACTAAAGGTAATTCATCTCTTGTCCTTAGAACTAGGGTTTTTAATATTCATTTGAATGTTTTGCATTTGGTCAAGCTTTCTCATATTAGGTAGACACAAAAATAGGGGAAATATAAGTGGCTTCTTACCAAATTTAGGTTATGCTTTCACTATGAATAATGTCATGTGTTACTTGAGAAAATATAAGTGGCTACTTACCATATATAAGTGGATTCTTACCATATATAAGTGGTTGCTTACTATATATAACTTATGCTTTCACTATGAATGTTGCTTACTGAACTTTTCATCACTGTTCATATTTATAACTCTTTCTAGTATTTTGTTGACAGTTGATGGGAAGTATGCATATGGTTAATGCCTTATTTCTCCTTATTGATACTGGTCTCAACAGTATGCAATGTATCCATTGAATGGAGTTCTTTCTGATGACAGTGCTTCCCTTCATTTCAAGGTGCATATTTTTTGCAATGGAGTTCACTTCAAATCAGCGTCCAATGGATTCTCCATACATGTGGTATTGAATGGTAAGTTACTTGAGAAATTCATGAACCTTCTTTACAATTTTCTGGAGATATTGTTTCCTAATTTTAATTTTCACAAGACCACTTGTTTTAAATTTTAAGTGAAAAAAAGGAAATTGCTCACCAATTTGCTCATTTTCCACAAAATTAGATTCTATTGTGTGATTTTGGTTTTTGGTTCTTTAGCAAAATTAGAATCTAGTTCATAGGTTGTGCTTGTTGTACAAATTTGTAAGTTGAGTTTTTCTATTCAGTTGCACTATCATATTTTTCGTGAAATATTTCTCTTAGGCAAATTTGGACCTCTTTTTGCACCAATAGCTTTTCCATTATTTGTTGCACTTTATTGTGTTCTCTTTGGGTTTGTTGGTATGTTTATATAACCAATTCCATTTAACATCACAAGCACAACTTTGCAGCTTCTCAAGAATTATAATTTTGTTGTTTCTTCCTTCTTTCCAGCTGTTGTTGGTATTTCCTTGATACAGTTCAACAACATGAATTCCCAGTCAATTCTATTTATCATTGGAGTTTCCTTCTTTCTCGGCCTTTCTATTCCTCAATATTTCAATGACTTTTTTGCTCCATCTCAATATGGCCCTGCCAATACAAAAGCAGGATGGGTAAGTTGAGAAGGCACCAATTCAACAATGTCATTTTGATTTCAAAGGTTTAGATATTCATGGCTTAAGATGAGATTAGTTTGTCATTCTAATTTGTTTCCTCTTAACTGATGTTTAATCCCCACCAATAGAGGCACTTATATCGTAGTTCTTTTAGATAACACGCCGGAAGTTGAGAAATTCATGACAAATAGAGGGATGCCATGTCATATTTTTCATTGAATATTTGTGTTAGGCAAATTTGGAGCTCTGTTTTCATCCATACTTTTTCCCACATTTGCTGTAGGAATGTTTATATTCAACAAGGATTCATATACATATGAATATTGGATTTTTTATCCATCAAATAAAATACAGTTAATCTGTTCAACAGATTTTCTCCCACTTTACTCAAATATTAACTACAATACAAATATTTGTAGCAATTGATATCTACTAATTTAAATCTATCAATACTCTCTTCTTTCATGCATCGTGAGTAACAACTTTTATTTTTTCTTTACAAAATTAATAAGGAGATCAAAATATTATTTTATCTAATGTGGACTTATAGTAAGTAAAGGTTTCAAAATAATTATAACCAATATTATTTTTTAAATTGTCATAACATCTTTGTCACCTACAAGTTTACCTGTTTGACTCTGCCATAGACATTTTGACTGCTTCATGTCTTTTTTTCTGCTCTTTTAGGCACAGATTCCCTGATATTGCCATGAGCCATGTATGAATTGTCATATTATAGTTGATCTCACTGTTATGACTCTATTCCATCTACAATCCCTTACTCGCTTCAACTTGTGTTTTAACTGCCAAGACTCTTCACAGATACAAAGACCTATTGAGGTTTCTTTAAGATCCTTTCCCACACATGCAAAAAGTTTCTTAGACTATCCTTCTTTATGTTAACTATCATATGGTCAACTAAAATTTTTCTCTATATGCAGTGTACACTATTACACTTTCACCACTATCATGGTTTCTTCTTCATGTTTATCTGAATTATTCTCTTTGGACTGGTTTTGTTGCTTTCAAAGACCTCTGGATAAATTCCTCAATGGCTTTAAACTCCCGTCTCAGGGTCTTAGGCTTCAATGTATGTTTTGACTATGCACTTGGGCCCATCTCCAGAAAAGAAAAATCAAATTTCTGAATGTCACACCCACTATCCAAGTGCTCAATTTACAGTGTTTATACAAATGACAAACAATTTTCTCTATATTGTCTATCATTACCATTTAAGTTAGTCTTTTGGTCTAGCTAAGGCATAGCTATTGCTAGGGACATGTTGATTATTTAGAGGTTCTTCATTTGTAGTTATTCCTTCACTTGTTAATGGAAATCACACATGTATATAGAACTTTGTTACACCATAGCCATTTGCTTATCCCTTTGTGTTTAAAAATGCCTTGTCTCCAAGGCCTAAGGTTCAGTTACACTTCTGATGGGTACTCAAATGGACTGATTTGTAGTATGTTACGGAAAATACCCCACAAAGTGTTAAATAAGAGAGTTACATGAAAACTATTTTCTGAAAAAGAAAACACAATTTAATAATTCCTACTAGTTGTGGAGTTGAAACCAAGAAGTAGAAAAATTGAACAATATATATGATAAATTGGAAAAAATTCCTTTGGAGGTTTTACTAGGGAATTGAAAACAATCATCTCTCCCTCAAACAACCTCGTCAATGACTTCCTTCAAAAACAACCCCTTGTGAGCGTACCATTGTAGTGCCATCATTAACAAATTTATTTGTTTGGATAGATTGATAAAAAAAATTTGAAAATTATTCCATTCCAAATTATGTTTGACTTCTAGTCTTCAATGACGAATCATCTTGTGATTTAGTGTAGAGCCATCAAACATCAAATTTTTGACTCATTATAGTTTGTCATTCCTTATTTATGAATGGTCCGTAAACATGATTAGTAGACAACCTAAGCTATATCTTGATATCTTGACTTAGATAATAAAAGAAACTCTTATCTAACATGATAGAAATATAGACTATAAATTTAACAAAAAATGCAAAGTTTTGTAGGAGTACTAATTTTGGTACTAATAATGGCTCTTTTTGGGGACCATGTGATATAATTGATCTATAGGAGATTTTCTTAATCTTTTAAATTACAAGTGACTATTATCTTATCAATGGGTATGAGAGTTAATCTGATGCTAAAAATTAAAAAAAATCAAAAACAAAATCTGAATATTGTATACCCACATGGATGCATTTTAAAAGAGAAATGGAATCCCAATTCCACTTAAATGTGAGAATAACATGAAATAAACATTCTGTAACTTTCATTTACAATTTAAAGCAAAATTTAATTAAAAAATAAGTTAAAATTATTTTTTTCTTAAGATTAATAATTTAAAGACAATATTAATCATTCTATAGATTAATAAGCTCAAATTTCACAAAGACAATATTAATCATTCTACAGATTAATAAGCTCAAATTTCAAAAAGACATGTTCTTCATTTGTCATTTTTCTGACAGTATACAATAGATTGCAACATATGCTCTTTTTGCTACATACTGATTTCATTTTATTTTTTCTTGTTACAGATCACTCTAACGAAAATGTTGAAGATACCCATATGCACTTCCAACAAAAGCTCAACCAAATTAAATCTTGGACAACTTTGGTCCTACTGGATGTTGTTGCAAAAGCATCACCTTCAAAAACTGTGTTGTCAAATGGATGAACAGTTTCTTATTTCACTAACCTGACTACTAAGTGCAAACTATGATTTAGGCATTTTCCTTGCAATGCATTATTATGATTAATCATTTCCATTATGATCATACCCATCAAAAGAATATCCACCAACATCTGTGGAAGATTGGGTGCAAATCATTAAAGTTTTTTGATAAAGTTGTGCAAATTTGAAGTGCTTTTTGGGTGTACAAATATTTTTTTTGCATGTTTGAAGGTTTTTCAATTACTATGTATTGCTGCAGATTTAATATATTTACACACTATCCTTTATTAGTTTATTGCTCACATTTGGAATTCAGAGTTTGGCATTCAGCTTCTGGATGGTTGCTTGGATTGTCATTTACGACTGACAATTGCTATTCCCATTTTCAAATAAACACATTTATCAAACATTTTTCCCTATATTGTCTTCGGCGTACCCATTGCAGCCCAAGGTGCGATTGCTAGTTAGAATTGATTTATGAAAATTTAATTTGGTAAACATGTAAAATTGCTCTAATGCAACACTATCTATGTGCCCATTGAAGTGAGTCATAATGAAGGCCTCGTGACAACAATACATATAGAGTCTTCCGTACATAGACTACGTTGGGCTCCATGTACTGCTACTGTCACCGTAAGAGTTTAGGTGAGATATTTTGAGATTTTTTAATGGCTATCTACTATCAAAGTTCAATTTCTCTGCCTGGTGCCGCCGTTCAAACCATGGATTAAATCTGTAGCGACGATTGATCATATTGGATGAGAAGTTTGTATCGGATTGTTTTTTAAGAATGGCTTTAAAATTTTGTTAGTACTGAAATTCTCTACATATTTTATCAATATGTAGACCCCATGCAGCAGATACGCCACTTGTTCATAAAAGGAAAATTGAATGGGGGGGCGCAAAGTTTTGTGCCACCTGCTCACTTCTTTTAGGTAGATTCCAATAATTATGCACTGCTCATGCGTAGCCATCTGATGTGTCATTTTCTGCAGATATTTTTAATGATGGTGGTGTTTCAGTTGTGTTGAGGAGATTAGTGTGTTAGAGGAAATCGAATTCAGTAGCACTGCCCGATTGAGGAAATCCTTTAATGTTGGACTGGAGGAAGATAATTTTATTGTTAGTGGGCACGAACAGATTGAGCAGTGCCTCCTCTTATTTATTGAAAAGGCTTTAAAAACTTTCGAGTAAAAGCAATTAACAGGGATAAAACCTTTGATAGAGATAAATAAAATTTTAGATTTAAATATTTGAATTATTTGAACGTTACTCATCACAAGTGTTACTTATAAAAGCATGAAAAAATCCTTCACTCAATACCAACACTATTACAAAAGATTCTTCTAAGTCAAAATGTGCATCCTAAACTGATAAAAAAACCTAGTAGTCTTGGTTATTTTCCTTTGAAAGAAACAAAAGAATCAAAGAAATATTTGCTCAATATAAATGTCATCACACAAAAGACTCCTAGGACATGTCTTAGTAATGATTGGATTTCATTAGATTTTACTCCCTCCTTTAAGAAAGAGTGCAAAATCTCACAACCTTAAGCGTTTTGTGTATGTATGATGCCTTGTATTAAGCAAGAGATATCTTTGTCGCAAAATATTTTGGAACATCTTCTACTATGAATCAAGAGAGTATCTTGTTGAGACTTCTACAAGATCACTTGATATCTATCCCTCCAAGATCACGAAAGAAATTTTACAAAAAAATTTAATTTTGTGCATATCGTAGAGCTCAGAGTCATTCAAATAATGAATGTAAGGATTTGAGTAATAAAATTCAGCACCTTAAGGATTGTGGTGCTCTTCCTTCTGTTGATGTACCTATTTCCTCTAATTGATACTACTTTTCATCCTATATTGTTGCTCATCACTATGTAGCATTAGTAGCTTTATGTGTTTTTCTCATTGTCATTCATGGTGGTATAATATGAGGTGCAACCATATCTATCTTGGCAGCAACATGATATTTCTTGGTGTTTGTATTTGTCTCTATGATTGGGGGGAAAGAATAAAGTTAGTTTTGAGGATGCATTATTTTCATGGATTGCATATTCCTCTCTTTCTACTTAAAATCCCAACATAGAAAGCGTGTTGGCATTTAAAGTGGGGGGCATATTGTCTCCCATTCATTGTATGCATGTTCCCTTCTTAGTGATGATATTATATACCTCCTAGGAAGTGTGAATTCTTTAATTCAAAGTGTGGTCTTATCAATTCATGTGATGTGTCTTGTTCTTGGTGTCATTGGGATTGATTTCCTTCAAGAGCGTGAGCTTTTTGAGCATATGATATTCCTCTTAGTGGTAATTCTATGGATTGCATTCCCTAGGTTGTGAATCTTTTATGCTCGACTAGTCCTTCCTTGGAGATGTTAGGCATGATGTTCCCTAAGAGGAGACATTACATGAATTAAGAAAAAACCCTTTGAACATGTCTTATCCTATATATATATTTGTTCATAAGTGTTTAGCATAACGTAGCTTGCTAACCTTATGAAGCTCGAAGTTAAAACCCTTTTTCATGGCCACGAATCATAACACACTTTCCTTACATGTGATGCCTTGTTTGTTCATAACTCTTTAGCATAACACAACTTGCTAAGCCTTATGAAGCTCAAAGTTTGTATTATGTGGTTCCTTATTAAAGTAATTAGATGTATAACTTTGGTATAGTATGGGAGCCTAAAAATATTCTCTAATTTTCCACCCTTGGGGGCTCACCTAGTGGACAACAAATTTCACTAGGTCATGTGAGTGTGCATTGTTGTTTGCATAGTAGAAAATGAGTTCCACTTGTAAATGTTTTGGAAAATAGTTGAGGTGTGTGTCCACATCGCATTGGATAGTCGAGGCTTGATCCATCCTTTTTATTTTTATTTCTCTTTTCTTTTAGTCTTTTACATTGTATGTTTGTGTATCTTATTTTGTTGCTTCATATCATACATCTTGTGTGTGTCCCCTTGTGCTTATGTTGGTTTGACATAGGATCTTGGATCTTGGGGGCTTGGCCACCTACTTGATCTTTTCCATCTTATCCCATAAACATTGGTGCACTTGGATCCCTCTTAACACACATTTGTCTAATTTAGTGTGATTTTGTTGCAAGGTCATCCTCTCACTAAAGTGGGGGCTAAATGTAGTGTAGAAAATTGTAACCCTTTACATTCTATCACTTGTTTGGGCCCTCCTATTTAAAATGGACGTAATAATGCCTTAATTTAGTGTTGATAAATGTGTACCCCTTTATATTTCCACACTTTTTTGGGCCCTCTTAATTAAATTGAGCTTAATTATGCCTTAAAAATCCCTATTTTACATGTACAAGCCTAATAAATTACATTTTTCAAAGGGGAACCTTTACAATAATTAATGCCTAAATATAACACCTTACATTGAGTAATGTGTTCTAGGAATAGGGACCTGGGACCCATTCACTCATGGGAAAATGGGTCCTCCCTAGGCTTTGGAACCCATTTTTAAATCATGTTTCGGTAGTATTTTTATGATCCTAAATTCAAATTTCAAAGGTCGGCTTGTAATGTTTTAATTTTAGGAAATTAAGGATAAATACCTATAAATACATGGTTATTTCACTAAGTTTCACCTAGATTTCAAAAGCACAATTGAGAGAAGTTTCACAAGAGAAAATATTATTATCAAGAGCATTCAAGGGAAAATTTCTTCATCATTTGTTGTAGAATTCAAGGTCTCAAGCATGATGTCAAAACCATGTTCAATCATGCATGTTGTTGGACCTAACATTGTGATGTAGATTTCAAGATCTAATCTAAGCATTCAAGTCAAAGATTCAAAGTCAGATTCAAACATCAAGATTCACATCCATTGAATCCATTTCATGCAAGATCATCAAGATTTTAGTCTTTCCAAGGTTTATTCAAGGGTTTGGTGAGTTGCAACATTGTATTTGTTCATTCATCATTCCTTTGAATATTTTATTTAATTCAAGGTTTAATGACCAAAATGGGGTTCGACCAAGGAAAACCCTCATTCACCCAGAAAAAAACATTTTTTATATCTTTTATGTGTTTGTGTTCCAGATCATAGGTTGAAGAAAAGTTGAAGATCTCAAAAGTGGAAAATTGTAAAGTTGCAATTGTTGTCACCTTTATTGTCATCTCATAGAAACTCAGGTGATAAATTTATTTATGTATGATTGTGAAACTTGGAGAATATGAAGTGCAAACACAAGAATGGAGGACCCAGAAATCAATTTTGGAAAGGTGAACAAAAACCCATTCACCTATAGGTGAATGAGTCCTAGGAAAGCTTTTGAAAATAGTGTTTTGTGACAAGTACACAACATTTTTCATTCCCAAATTTACCAAAAGCTTTACTATTTCTAAAAGCCCTATGTTTCATCTATCATATTCAACATTTGCATGTCATCGATGAGTGCATTTGGTAATATTTTTAATCCTTCTCCCAAAACCCTTGCTTAGTCAGTTTTGTCAATATTTATGTCAAAAGAAACTCTGCAGCTGATTTTGAGGTAGGTTTTAAGTGTCTTCCACTCATTCAATTTTCATAAAGTTGACTGTTTCTATTAGATTTATGTTGCATATACATGAATCAGGTCTTAAATTATAGATTAGAGGACATTTTCCATCTTATTTTCATCTCCCAAAAGTGTTGTTTAGTCATATTTACCCTGTCCACACACATAAAGGAAATTGTTAGATCTTCCATATAATTGACTCACCTAAGGGATGAAAGTTGATTTTATTGTTGACGGTCTCATTTATTCAATGCAATAAAAAATAGGTAGGTTCATTACATCTTATTTCTTCTTTTCTATTTATAGTAATTTTGGTGAAACATTCCAAATTTAGTATAAAACACTATGTTTTAAATCCAAACCCTACTTTTCTATGTTTCAAATAATATAGATCAAGTACACCTAGTTATTTGCATAGATATACCTCTATATACATATGTATATATGTTTTCACAAATTTACTTGCATACATAGATAAATATGTGCATATAAATATAAAGGAACACTTGCCCTTAATAAATATTTTTATCTGCAAAATATACAATGATTACAACCTGAAGCCAAATAGAATTTTATAGTTAAAATACACTTTTCAATTATAGATAATGCAACCAAAAATATTAAATTATATCCCAAATTTGATATGACGGACATCCTAACATATTTACTTTTCCAGATTGAATTCATAAAAAAGGTTATTAATGTGTGAGTGAGTGTGTGTGTTCTCATAATCTTGATGATTATGGTTTTTTTCTCAGATTTGTGTCCCTCTCTTTGATGATACTCACCCTCTCATCCTTGGAGGGTATTTCTATTCTGTATTCACCTCATGAAACCAAGAACGTAGTTAGTCTATTATTAAAACACATGTGCATATATAAACATATTTATATATCAACAAAAATCTCCTAGAAACATTAAGCAATACATTCCATTTAATCATTATGAGTACCAAAGGAAAATTTACATCAATTCAAATTATGCTAACTAGATCAAAATGCTAAATTGATATATTCTTAATTAACCATAGTCCATATTTCCAAATCAAGATTGAAATACAAATAAAAAACAAAATAGTCTAGAGGGTTACAAAAAATAGGATATAATTGGGAGAATTTCTATCTCCCGCATCTACCTTATCAAATCAACAAGGTAGTTAGTTTGTCAAATCATATCATTAAACATAATATAAATCATTCATTGTTCATCACATGCAAGTAAATTTCTCATGTACATTAATTATAAACTATATCAAATTGATATGTCTATTTGAATCATCATAATCATATAATTGTTCTTAAAACAAGTTTGGCATCATAATGAAAATGTAGAGTAAAGTATAACATAGTCTAGAGGGCTCAAAATTGGATGTGACACATGCATTGTAGGGAATTGTACAATTTTTTTCTTGATTAAAATAATTCTTTAACCTATGCAAATGATTAGCTACATTATGTAATTGGTTTTAGTGTGTTGGAATAAAAGGAACATTGAGGGGGAGGGGGTGAATCAGTGTTCAACAAAACTTAGCTTTATATTTAATTAGAAACTTAAACCATTTTGATATTACATTAAAAGAAAGATGAAAGAATTCAAAGGAAAAATTCATAACACCATAACACAATGATTTTTTTGTGGAAACCCTATTAGGGGAAAAACCACGGTGGAGGTTAATCCACAATTCAAGTACTCAAATAAAGTTTTACTAAAGAGAATGCACTTGCATTCAGGCACACTACCTAGAGACCACTGCTCAAAAGGGAAGGATCGTTGCCTTACAAGAGTTCAAATTAAAACCATGTGAAGGATGAACTAAGATAATAGCAACTATTCATGCTAGGTTACAATTCCGATGTAGCTCATAGATTAGATTATGGATCCTTTTTTTGACTCAACACTTCTCTCTACTCTACTCTGCTATTCGCATCACACATAGAAAAATTGACACTATTACTCTACTAGATTTTAAACCACACATTTTCTATGTTCGCTCACTTATCTACCTCCATGTCAAAATGATAAAACTGATCTCATATATGTATTCGCTATCAAGGATTTGAACATTCACATGTCAGCTTGATAAAACATTAAGTTCTTTTCAACTATCGGCTAGATCGTTAATTAAATCTTTATGTGCATCCTCCAAAGTTGGTTAAGACATAGAGAGGACCCAAAAAAAACATAATCGGGCATGAAAAAATTTAATTAATTACTCCCTATACATCTATGAGTACTATATTCACCAGGTCGACTTCTAACATAGATAACCAACATATTAGTGCACTAGATCTCCTAGATCGCATACCAATGAATGCACATCAGTATAATTCTTGAATAAGGAAATACAAACATAAAAAAACTTTCCTCAGAGATCCACAACTCAAAATAATAGTCCGGTGAGGTATTTAGATCAACTTTTATGCCTATAATCGGATGCTTTGTTCTTCACTCTGTTCTGCTGGTGTAAACCAAAACTATATTACAGATCAGATGCATGACTTAGGTTGCCATCAATGACAACACTTACAAGCCATAAGCCAAAAACATCCCCCTTTGGCATTGATGGAAACACTTAGTGAAAAATGACGAAGTGTCAAAATCATTATAAGTACGCTGCCAAACTGCTCGCTCTCCCTATGCTTCAAAAAGATTTCAAAACACAACTCCCCTTAAGATTGATGAGACATTTTTCACCGCACTCTCTCCCCCTTTTACATCAATGAAAAATCATAGAAACCATATGCCAAATAGACAAAACATGTGTTCAAAATCTCCGAAAATTCAAAATGTATATACCGACAATTCTCCCCCTTAGACCAAAACTCCAAAAAATTGAATTATTTTTGAAAACAAGCAACTGCTACTTTAGAAGATTATCTTACGATTTTTATTCATTTCTAGAAGGAAATTATTCCAAGCATCTATTGTGATCCAAATGATAATGATCAAGTTGTTGTTCTTGGATGTTTTGTTGACAATTTCAGTTAAAGATTTTGGAATTGTAATTGTTGCCTCCAGTTTCTCACCTTTCCTTAGTATCTCCACCATCTGCTCTAATTTGCATTTAGTTAGATCCTTTGAACCTTCCAAAAAGTATCAACAAGTGTGTTCTTGGTGAATTTAACTCTGGTGTGTTCAGACTATAGCTCCCAAATTCTTTTCTTGATGGTGCCATCTTGATCCTGAAACATGTCAAAGATTTTTCCAATGTCATTCAACTCTATTTCAATCTGTTCCAATTTCTCTTTGTAATTACCAACATCATGAGGCCAACGGATGCAATAGTTGTACATCTTATTATCTACATTGATGCATTTCCTCAACTCACTCATTTTCTTCTTCAGTTTGGTAAGTGATAGTCTAAACTACTCCTTCAAATGAGAGATAACTTCACCTTCTTCTTTGTCTTTATCCTCATCTAGTTCATTATTTCTTTACTGCATTCAATCATTTCCTCGAGTAGAATGTTTTACAAAGTTTCCAATTTGATTTTTCAATGCTCAACATGAGAATTTAGTACACTCAGAATCATGTCTTGATCATATGATGGTCTAACAGACCATAACTTAGTGATTTTCTACATTCCACCTTCTTCCTGAATAAGTTGTTGTAGCCTTTTTTTTTGTCAGGACATCTTCTTCCTCATGAGATTTTTCTAGTTTTGATTCATTTCTCAGTGGATCTTCAAATTTTTCATCATATTCTTTGTCTAGAATATCCACAGTTTCCTTTTCTTTACCTTTTCCCTTAATTTTGGGAACTTTGCATTCTGAAGGGTTGTATTCAACAATTTTTTTTTCTCTTTTATTCTTTTTATCCATTCCTTGGAAGAGGAACCAACATCAATTGTTCTTACCCAAGGGAAAAAATTGACTGAACCACACTTTCCAAGAACGTTCTTTAAGAAATTTTCAAATTCTAGATCCCAATTGGCCAAGCTCCTAGAATATGAGTATATTTGTCTCTAAACTGGTTCATTTGTTTCCACACCACATTGTCGATTTTTAGAAAACAATTCAAGAAATGAATTACTAAACATATAATCAAAGTATCGAACTTGAAAGGGTATCCTGTCTTTTGTTAGTTGCACATTCTCCATTAGCTGATCCTTTTTCAATCCACACAGGTCAAAGTCCTGACCTTCAATTATCATCTTGTGAGAAATGTAGACTGCGCCAGCCGAGGTCGCTCCTTCTCGGTTTTTGAAAAAGAATTTATATGAAATTCTATGCGCAATGTACTTTGTAACAATATTCTTGATTGCCACAATTATTAGTGCCCTCTGATATCCAATTATTCCAGTTAGGGTTTCAACTTCTTTGTTTCAGATGAATTTATTCCTTGGTATATCTCCAACTTTGCATAATCCAGTCAAATTCTCAATTACCTCCTTTGAAATGATGTAGGGTTTGTCCAAAGTTAAAGCATCATCATGCAATCTTCTCAAGATGAATTTAACAAATTCTACGTTCTCAAAGTACATAAACTCATTCCAAATATATCCAACTTCCTATGTTTGGCTTCTCTCAATTGCTTCAAGTTTTTGGGAAATAACAAATTCCTCATGGACCTAATATTTCCATTATTGTATTCGCCCAAAATGATTGACCCTTTTATTTTTTCTATTTTTCTTCTCACACTTAGGTTTAACAACCACACAACAAATTATATGAAAATTCTTGATACAATTGAAATACCTGATATATTTTGAGATATGTTGACAAATCAATTTCACTGATTCAAAATTTTGCTATCAAGTGCTCTCCTTCTTTTCTTCTTTGATGCAAAGTGAAAAATGATGGTTCCAAATTGAATTTCATAGTTCGTACACTTGTAATAAATGCATTATCCCTAAGTTTTCTAGGTGATCTATTTTCTCAGACAGTGAGAGAAAAATTCTTCTATGGACCTATGAATTCTCTGAATTTTCTTATGAAAGTTCTTCAAAACCTTTGCATATCAGTTATACAGCTTCCTGACCATTCTTCTCGTTATGGTACTATATATGGATAGGGGAGGAAATATTTTCTTGAAAGACTCCCCCTAGACCAATGGCTTGAAATCAATTACCGAAAGAATTATCAGAAGCGAGTTTTGGTACAGAACCATTTTCAGCATTAGATTAATTCTTCCTTACCCATGTCTTTGTCATCTCATATTTTATCTCATCTACAGTCACTTTTCCTTTTCCCTTGTCATCTTTCTGATATTTGTGCCTTTGTATACCATAACTCTTCTATCCACATTTTTGTTTCTGTAGAATCTTGCAATGTGACCATATTTATTGCAATTGTAGAACACATTACTTCCTTTTCTAGACCAATCATTTTGTTGATTTATTCTTGATCTACATTGATTAGCAGTATTTCCAAATCTTCCACATGTGTAACATTCAACATTCTTTCTATTGACAGAGTAGTTTGACACATTTCTGTATTTGATTGATTTATGACCAAAATTTTTGCATTTGAAACACTGACCAGAAAATGATGAATCTCTTGATTTCATATTGCTTCTACACTGAATAGACATATGGCCAAATTTATTGCAAGAAAAATAGTATCCATTAAATTTTTGAGCATTAGGTTGTCTTACCAGACACCTTCCACCTTTGTTCATCTGGTTTCCTTGTTTGAAATTATTTTATCTGGGTCTAGAACTTTCTCCTTTTTAATATCCAAGACCTCTCTTATCATTTCCACTCTTTTGTCCTTGAGTTAGATCATCAAGCTTCACTAAACTGATCTTAAACTTCTCCTTATATTCGATTTTTTTTATTGTTCATTTCTAAGAGTAACAATTTGTTTACCAAGTTCTTCTTCATTATCTATGGATCGTTGTAGTTCTCTTTCCAACTGAGTGAATTCTTCATTAATTCTTCTATGTTCATCAGATTTATCTTTTAAGGACTAAGCTAGATTCTCCTCATTCTTCTTCCTTTCCTCAATCTCTTTGGTCAGCTTCATCACCATAGATTCCATTTCATGCTTTATTGTAGCATTTTCTTTGGAAAGCTTTTCACATTATTCAGTTATTTCCTTCAAGGTCTGATTCAGGTGAGCATCATCCATGTTTTCACTCTCTTTTTTCTTGATCTGATCACAAAGATAATTCTTTTTCTCCTTGGATTTAACAATTTGATCCTTCAACGACTGAATGAATTTCTTAGCATCCCTAAGATTTTCTTTCAATTCCTGGACTTCTTCTTTAGACTGATCAAGGTCATCAAGTGCCACCAAAAGTTGTTGTTGAAGACTACCAAAGTCCATTAGATTCCAAAATCCACCTCAAGTTGCTAAACTTATTCTGAGTAACCAGAAGCTCGTGCACCAATTGTTGGACTCAAAGGAACACTGAGAGGGGCGTGAATCAGCGTTCAAAAAAACTTATCTTTATTAATCAAAAACTTAAACCATTCTAATATTACATTAAAAAAAATATGCAAGAATTCAAAGGAAAAATTCATAACACCATAGCACAAGGATTTTGGCATGGAAACCTTGTTAGGGGAAAAACCACGATGGAGGTTAATCCATAATTTGAGTACTCAAATAGAGTCTTACAAAAGATAATGCACTTTCATTCAGGCACACTGCCTAGAGCTCACTACTCAAAAGGGAAGGCTCACTGCCTTACAAGAGTTTAGATTAAAACCATTTGAAGGATGAATTGAGATAGTAGCATCTATTCATGCTAGGTTATAGTTCTGGTGAAGCTCATAGATTAGATTCTGGATCCTTTTTCTGACTCAACACTTCGCTCTGCTCTTTTATGCTCTTCACATCACACATAGACAAATTCACACTATTAATCTACTAGAGTTTGCACCACACATTCACTATGTTTTCTCACTTATCTACCTCCATGTCAAAATGATAAAATTGATCTCATATGGGTATGTGCAGGATCATGATGGGCCAAAAAGTGGTGATATGTAAGCCATATGATGGCCCATGTGGCTGACGACTTTATTTTTACCTAAAATTGATGAAACGAAAAGGGTTTTTAGAGGATATTCTCAGCTTTCCACCAATATAAATTATGCTTCACTTTGAATTTAATAAATAATTATTATTCATTTTCTATTAGAATTACGAATAAAGTCCAAATTGATAGGCTGATTGAAAACATCTATAACTTTTAAACGGTATCATATTTTTTGAATCTGAAACATGTGTCACATTCTATGCTTTGCATACTATAGGATTAAAAAAAAAAAAAAATTCATTTATTTTTGACCAAGCTAAGGTGGTTAGACAGGCGAGATTTTATATTTTTTAAAAGTTGTAATAAAAAATTCATAATTAATTATTACTTGGAAAAAAATTATAGAAAAATGTGCATCACATCGGGACATGAGTCCTCTACTTATATCTAAAATCTTATAAAAAAATATTATCATTTTATTGTGGTTAGGGTGGTCAGACATACACCTACTTCTTATTTTTACCCTGAAATTTAAATACTACTACATTGAAATTTCAAATTTTCATCAAATAGATTTTTTTTGTAAAAATAAAGGTTTAGTAGTTTAGAAACTAAATTCAATTTTCTACAGATTCTATTTTTACAATTTTTTGAAATAATATAGATAACTTATTCAAATTTTTACATCTAGTTGTCTAACTCTGATTTTTTGTCTTTTTATTGCCACTTAAGGGCCTATTTTTTCCATGATGATCCTGCACATACCCATATATATATATATATCTGCTATCAAGGATTTGAACATTCACATGTTGGATTGATAAAACATTAATTTCTTTTCAACTTTCAGCTAGATCCTTAATTAAATATTTATGCACATCCTCCAAAGTCGGTTAAGACATAGAGAGGACCCAAAACAAACATAGTCAAGCATGAAAACATTTAATTAATTACTCCTTATACATCCATGATTACTATATTAACCAGGTTGGCCTTCTAGCACATGTAACCAACAAATTAGTGCACTGGATCTCCTAGATCACATACCAGTGAATACACATCAATATACTTCTCGAATAAGGCAATAAAAACTTCAAAAAACCTTCCTCAGAGATCCACAACTCAAAATAATAGTCTGGTGAGGTATTCAGATCAACTTTTATGCTTATAACTGAATTCCCTATTCTTCACTATGTTTTGTCGGTGTAAACAAAAACTATACTGTAGATTGGATGCATGACTTAGGTTTCCATCAATGACAACATAGTGTACTAATTATGCAAGAGAATAAAATAAATAACTAAATAGATTTTATTTATTTAAGATTATATATTAAAAGATTGATTTATTTTTGGAATAAATAGTCCTAATTTATTCAATTAATAATAGAAAAAACATAAAGTTAATTAATTAAATAATTAAAATCAGTTAATTAATATTATTAAAAAAATCAAGATAACTAACTAGATAAATAAGATTTATTTATTTATGAAGATAAAATGAACATACCTCCTACTTATCAAGATTTATTTGATTAAGAGATATGAAGTGCATTCATTAGAATCAAAATGTTGAGATATGATTTAAATAGATGTCTACATTGGGTTCACTTGACACATGTTGAACTAGCAGTCGCATGCACAAGCATGCAATGATCAACCGATAGGGGTCCACCACAAATGGCTATTCAATGGGAAGCAAGGAAGAAACTTGTTTTTGTAATGCAATGTGAAGTATAAATATTGAAAAATATTTGCTATTGTTTGAATGAGTGAAGAAAGGGAAGGCATGCTAATAATTCAATATGGAATAATGTGAGGTTAGTTTATGGTGGGAGGTTTATCACGGATAAGATTCATTGAGTACATTGTAATGAACAAAGACATTTGAAAATAAATTTATATATTTTTATGGATAATTAGATTGATAGATCAATTAAATAAAAGCTATGTGTGCATTAAAAAATATGAATTTGACTTATGTAACTTGTAGATGTTATAAAACACTTAAATTTGGTGAAGAAATTATTTTATATCTCTACATTTAATTGGAGCATTGTACAACATTTTAAACCCCATGTTATAGTTCACTTCCTTATTGTTATTTGAGAGGCAATGCATGGGAGATTAAGAACCATATGCATAAAATGGTAAATTGATCTTTGTGTTTCCACATCAATTATTTTTAGTTGGAAATTGATTATGGAAATGTAAAATAAAACCATAGGTCATCTTCATTATTTGCAATGTATCTATTAATTGCAATCTTAAGCAATTAATCATAAATAATTTTAATTACAATAATTCTTTTAAAATGATTTTAATTAATAATTTTAGGAGAATAATTTTTTAATAAAAAAATTCTTAATAAATTAAATTTGGTAGATTAAATATAATTTAATTTTCAAATACTCAGTTTTGTTAATAATAATAATTTCTCTCCAAAATTTTAGGTATGATACAATTTTATATGTATTTTAATTTAATAGTTGTAAGGCCTAGATGCACATCTATATTTTATGTTTTTGTCTAGGTTAATCAATCAATTGATTGATTATTATTTAATATCTTAAAATAGATATGGATACTAGTACATGATAAACTTCAAGTTGTGGATTAAATAATATTTATAAAAGGTATGGAACATTAAATAATTCTCATTTTTTAAAGAGTTATTAGTGATCCCTTTAATTACTATTATTGAATAAAAATTTTAATTAGTAATATTGAATAAAAAAATATTATTTAAAAAAGTTAGTCCGTAAATCTAGGTATGGCATATTTGTTGCAATTCTTGTGTGATACTAGATAATTTATTAATTTAATGTTATTTGTTGTGATTATTTCTTATTTGAATATTAGTTATGATGGTCATCACTAATGATTTTTCAAAAAAGAAAGATCTTTAATATAATAATACTTTTTATAAAGAGTATTTAGTCTATAATTTTGTAAATAAAAGCATTATTATCCATTCGGTTTATGGTTTAGTATTAGTAAAATAAAATTGTCACAAGTAGAAAGGATTCAAAAGTAGTCCATTACAACAAAATTGAAAATAAAAAAGATTAGATTTTCATTGATGATTTTAGTAAAAAGATGTATAATTGGTGTATGAACAAAATTAGGACTTAGATAAAACAAAATAATAAATGGATGATCAAATAGAATAAAAACTTGAATTGAACCCTCCTAATAAAAAAAATATTTAAATGCATTTTCTTTGGAAGAAAGTGAAAATATTATATTGATAAATTTTATACCATTTCATGAGCACACAAAACAATTATATAGGGGGAAATATCACTTACAGAGTAAAGATGTGCATAGTCCAATCAAAGACTAACTTACACCATTTTTGTTTGAAAACAAATAAACAAACCCCATGAAAACAATCATACGATGACACGACACACATATTTTTAATTTTTAGAATAATTGAATTAAAAGGTATGCATTGGTTTGTTGGGAAACAATCATTTATTTGACCAAAAAAGATATTCTACTCAACCCATTGAAATAAAAAAGGAAGCATTAAAATTAAGTATATAGGAAAAACCAATAAAGACAATGTGAAACTAAAAATAATTATTAGTATTTAGAGTTGGTTCATGAACCACAAAAAACATGTACAAAGAAGGGAAAGGGTATGTACAGGATCATGCTGGGCCAAAAAGCAGCGATATGTAAGTGATATGATGTCCCATGTGGTTGACGACTTTTTTTTTACCCAAAATTGATGAAATGAAAATGGTTTTTAAAGGAGATTCTTAACTTTCCACCAATATAAATTATGCTTTACTTTGAATTTAATAAATTATTATTATTCATTTTCTATTTGAATTACGACTAAAGTCCTTATTGAAAAACATCTATAGCTTTCAAAGGGTACAACATTTTTTGAATCTGAAATATGTGTCACATTCTATGCTTCACATACTATAGGATTAATAAAAAAAATTTGAATTTCATGAATTTTTACCAAGTTAAGGTGGTCAAACGTACAATTTTTTTATATTTTTTAAAATTTGTAATTATAAAATCATAATTAATTATTTACTATGAAATAAATTAAGAAAAAATATGCATCACATCGGTACATGAGTCTTCTACTTATATCTGAAATATAATAAAAAAATATTATCATTTTATTGTGGTGAGGGTGGTCAAACAAACACCTACTTCTTATTTTTTCCCTAAAATTTAAGTACTACTGCATTCAAATTTCAAATTTTCACCAAATAGATTTTTTTAAAATAAAAATAAACCTAGTAGTTTAAAACTAAATTCAATTTGCAACATATTATATTTTTACATATTTTTGAAATAATATAGTTAACCTATTCAAATTTTTACGTCAAGTTGCCTAACTCTGATTTTTCTGAATTTTATTACCACTTAAGGGCCTATTTTTTCCATGATGATCCTGCACATGCCTGAAAGAGGATTCCCTTTATTAGGCCTGTAGAATTTTCACCTAGGAGCACCAGGTTTAGGGAATGAGATCTCTTTCCACTTAATGATAATTTTTTTGGTGATTGCACTCAAAGGATTAAAGGTTGTGAGAGGTGTGTGGAGTGTGTCTAATTGCTAAATTAGAATGAAACTAACCAACTATGAAATGTAAAGTAATGCAAATCTAAACTACATCCAATGTAAAGTTAATGACCTAAATATGTATAATCTGTAACATAACGTGAAATAATAGAAGGGTGTGCACCTAGAAACTGGTAGAGGCTGGAAATGCTGCTGAATTTGATGTAGAATTTGAAAGGGACACTTGTGCCAATCTAGGCGACCTAGTCCTTTTCTTGGAAAACTTCATTGGAGCCCGTTTCAGCCAAAAGAGTATTCTGATCAACCAAAATCCCCGAAAAAGAAGTTCAATGGGACTAGGTCGCCCAAAGTGGCAACCTAGTCCTCCTTTGAATTTCTAAAGATCAGAAGATGGAATATAAAGCCCTTGGTTTGTATTTTCTACTCCTCCAGGTGTCTGGTCCTGAAAGTGAAGATTCTTGTCTATGGGGGGTCCTCCAAGATTCAACTAGGGTTTCTTCAACCTTGAAGATCTTGGATGAGTTGTTGAATGTTCTTCCACCTTAGCTCTTTGAAAAATATTCCTACAAGACTTGTAAATCACACAAAAGAAGAAAAAATTGTTGAATGCTAGGGATTAGGGGTTTGCCTTAGTAAAACCGGGTATGTGCAAGATCAGCATGGAAAAAATAGGCCCTTAAGTGGCAATAAATTCAAAAAAAATTAGTTAGGAAACTTGACATAAAAATTTGAATAAGTTATCTATATTATTTAAAAAATATGTTAGAATAGTATCTGTAGCAAATTGAATGTAGTTTCTAAACTACTAGGTTTATTTAAAAAATAAAAAAATATCTTTGGTGAAAATTTGAAATTTCAATGCAGTAGTACTTAAGTTTCAGGGAAAAAATAAGAAGTAGGTGTCTGTCTAACCACCCTAACCACAATAAAATGATAATATTTTTTTACAATATTTTAAATATAAGTAGAGGACTTGTGTCTCAATGTGATGCATATTTTCTTATAATTTTTTTCCAAGTAAATAATTAATTATGAAGTTTTTATTACAACTTTAACAAAAAATAAAAACTCATATGTTTGACCACCTTAACTTGGTCAAAACATCATGAAATTCAGATTTTTTTTTTTAATCCTATAGTATATGAAGCATAGAATGTGACGCATGTTTTGGATTCAAAAAATGTGATACCATTTCAAAGCTATAGATTTTGTTCAATCAGCTTATCAATCAAGACTTTAGTCGTAATTAAAATAGAAAATGAATAATAATTATTTAATAAATTCAAAGTAAAGAATAATTTATATTTGTGGAAAGCTGAGAATATCCTTTAAAAACCCTTTTCATTTCATCAATTTTGGGTAAAAATAAAGTCGTCAGCCAAATGGGTCATCATATCACTTACATATCACCACTTTTTGGCCCATCATGATCCTGCACATACCCAACCCCTTTTGAGTAATCAAACCAAATGAAGATGTAAATGTAAATAAGCATGAAATAAATGAGTTATGGAGCTTATCTTTCCATGATGTATGATCTTGTGTTGCAACAATGGAGGATTCAGTCCTTGAATGCTTCTTGAGAGATGTCTTTTTGGCTTAGACTACTCAAATCCTAGCTTGCTTGAAAAGAAGGAGAGATGAGAGATTGAGAGGAGAGTGAGTTGAGTGATGCATCTAATGTCTCTAATCAAGAATTAGGGTTTTTAGGCTTATTTATACAAGTTGTGCCCTAATTTTCTTGAAATAACACCATACAGGCCAACCTAACAGTTTGAGAGACAAAATCCCGAAAGAATATTAAATTAAATTTAAATTGTATGCCACATGGGACTAGGTTGCCCAAGGTGACGACCTAGTCCACCTTGGCAATTTTGATTTTTTTTTGGGATTAAAGTGTTATTATTATTACTTGTCAGGATTGTCTCATGAAAACGCAGTAAGATAGGACTTATATGTGTATTAAGGGGTAATTATGTCATAAGAAAAGGTTGATTAAGTAATGAAAAGCCTAGGAGACTGAAAATGTTTTACACCACCTTACAACACTTTAGAACAAGGTTTGGAAAGGAGTAAAAAGAGGTTGAAAAGGGTGTGAAATCCATAGGAAAGGGTCAAAATGAGCGAAAAGTTGCAAAGGCTACACTTTTTGGAGACACATTTAGCCCCCACTTTATTATGAGGATGAACTTGCCTCAAAATCACATGAAATTAGCCCAATGGAGATGGCGAAGAACGGGAAAGAAGAACGTAGTCAAGCCCCTCAAGGATTCAAAATTCTAAGTCAAATTGACATCAGTACAAAAGACATTCAAGAGTGAATGCATTACAACAAAATGAGATACATGATCATGCAATGATGAGGATTGGTATGAAGAGAAAAGTGAAGAGATATGCTCACTCTAGGGCCACAAAACATCAGGTCATCTGCAGGGTGACTTTTCCCAAAAGGTGAGAAACATACACATGGTTGGTATGTACTCACAAAGGTGGCTATGGGGAAATTTGTGCTGCTTGTTGGGTTTCCTGCTCAAACCATATCAAATTTATACCTCGTGATAACTTTGATAAGGTTCCACAAAAGAAAGTGATGTTTGAATTTTTTTTTTTTCAAAGGGATTTTTCTTTGTTGATGTGATGTCTCATCCTATGGAGCTTTATGTGTAATGTTTCCAAGAGAGGAAAAGTGAAAATGTACTCATATTGTATCCAAGAGAGGTGAGGGCTCTTCTTGTATGCAAAAGAGGAAAATTGAAAATGTCTCAACCTGAGTAACATTGTGTGTAATGTTTCTAAGAGAAGGAATGACAAGGAAAAGAAGAACACACAATGAAATATGAGTGGTGATGTATGCCCCCACTTTAAATTAATTTATACACATTGTTCTATGATCAATTTCTTTACAGTAGAAGAGAAGGAGGAAAGGACATGAGAGCATGCTCAGAAATCCCTATGTTGAGTCATATGTTTCTGAAAAGGCTTGTTTTGAAAAGGAGGTGTATGCCACAAGTGAGCCAACTTAAGACAGGGTGTCCACATCCCAAGCTTGCTCTGATATGTTCATGAAATATGACATTGGACATGTTGAAAGAGACAATGAAAAGTGACATACGAGGTAAAAGGTTGACTAACCCCTTGCCCCCACTTAGTACAAGACAAGAGTGAGCTGAAGGGATTGGGAGGGAATGCCAAGTAGAGTGAAAATGTGTTTCAATTAGAGGAATGGGGTGCCCCGACATAGGTGAGAGCACCAAACTCCTTAAGGTTTTGGATTTTACTACTTAAGGACTTACACTCATTAGTGTGATGACCATGAGCTCGATGGTAAGCACAAAAGGAATGTTTGGTGAAACATTTCTTGCGTGTTCTGGGAGGAAGGGAGATAAAGTGATCTTGAAGGAGTCTCAACAAGATACCCTCTTGATTAAGGGGAAAAGGTGATCCATTGGTGTGTGATAAAGAAGGGTATTTCTTAGTAGAAGATGTCATATAGACACAAGGTGCTATGGATTGTGAGATTTTATATACTTCTTTAGAGGAGTATGTAAAATCTGAATCAATAGTGTGTAGCAAGATGGCATTGGCTTTAAGTGAAGAGTCCTTTGTTGGTTTCAAAGGATCACTTTCTAAGGTTGGTTGAGAATGATGATGTGGGATAGTGTTGATGGGAGGTGAAGGCATGGTGGTTTCGATTAGAGGATAATAACCAAGACCATGATATGATGTTCACTTGATAGGATCTATAGGGGTGCAGATAAGGTCTTGTTCATTAGCACCACAACCTTTTCCATTATACTGAAGTTGCTTCATGAGATCATAACCTTTTCCGTAAAACTTTTTTAGCTTTTTGGATCAGGTGAATGGGCTTCATTAGCGGAAGTGGTTGAGGTGGATGTATGCGAAGGACCGACTGAGTCTTGTGTGGACAAGATTGTGTATCCTTTTTCAGAGTTGTTTTCTATGAACTTGGATGCTCCCATTAAGGGAGGGGTGAAGTCTAAGGAACCCCAATCATCATCTAAGATCTTCATCATGTGTTTAGGATGTTTTTCATTATTGGGGTGTTGGGTGGGCTGCACTTGGGTGGTTGGGGTTAAGGTGTTGAAATGATTCTCTCAAGATTGTGTAATGTTCAAGCAACTGTTAGGTTCAGGATCGACATCGAGTGTGTACACTTTGTTGGATGAAGTGTGGAAGGAAATCCATTCATAGCATGAATCCATGACCTACCGAAGATAATATTGTATCAAATCTCATGAGGCGTAACATGGATTTGTGTGTCCAATGTGGCCACTCCAAATATAAGAGGTATAGTGGTCACACCAAGTAGTTTCTTAGTGACATTGTCAAATCCTCTGATAGAGAGAGAATCATATTTGATGTGGGATATATCTATGTCAATCCTATACAAAAGTTTCACACTACACATTAGGGGTAGATTCTGTATCTATAAGATTTCCCTTTATCCCTTTCATTTTGTATTGAGAGATTATCATGAAAGCATCATTTTGTTTTTGTACATCCAAAGGAGGAAGATCACTTTGGCGAAAAATAATATCAATATTTATTCCATGAATAATAGCTACCATGTCATTTGATGGCTCACTAGAAGGGATGGTAACTTGTTGTAAGGCTACAGTATTCGTTATTCGATAGTGAGGGGAGACTTGAATGAGATCCCATAGGGAGATCTTAGCGAGAGTATTCCTTAGTTGATCAACAAGTTCATACTCCCTAAGGAGGGAATTGAGGCGAGGGGCAACAAGTAAGATGGGACTAGGTAAAGGTATGGGAGTTGAGGTTGATGGTTGGGAACGTGGGTTTTTGTAGGTGTAATGTGAATGTGAAACAATATTATGACTTCGTTGTTGCAACACATTATGGGTAGGCGGTTAAAGGATGAATTCGGGTTTCGGTTTGATGGAAGCGGGGTAAAGGATGAGTTGAGGTTGAATAATATTAACATCCTTGAGCAAGGGAGAGGCCAAGGGCATCTCTTTATTTGATTCCAAATATGTGATATTATCATGGTTATGGTTATCCTTATCGGGTATCATGATATCCTCCCTAAAAGGAATGGTTTTAAGAGAACTACAAACTGATTGCACTTGACAATCAAAGGTTTGTTCTTCTAAAATGGCTTCATCACTAATAGGGGAAGGATCAATCATGAAATGGTTATGTGTAATACAGATGTTTTTAGGTGAAGAAGTACAAATAAGATGTTCATGACCTTCACTAATTATGTTTTCTAATAGAAAAGTATCTTCGCCATAGGGTATGTGCATGATCATCATGGAAAAAACAGGCCCTTAAGTGGCAATAAAAATTTAAAAAATCAAAGTTAGGCAACTTGACGTAAAATTTTGAATAAGTTATCTGTATTATTTCAAAAATATGTAAGAATAGAATCTGTAGAAAATTGAATGTAGTTTCTAAAGTACTAGGTTTTTTTTTTTTTTTTCTAAATCTATTTGGTGAAAATTTGAAATTTCAATGTAGTAGTACTTAAATTTCAAGGAAAAATTAAGAAAAAGGTGTCTGTCTGACCACACTAACAACAATAAAATGGAATTTTTTTTTTTATAATATTTTAGATATAAGTAGAGGACTCATGTCTTGATGTGATGCATATATTTTTGTAATTTTTTTCCAAGTAAATAATTAATTATGATTTTTTTATTACAAATTTTAGAAAATATAAAAAGTTGTATGTCTAACCACCTTAACTTGGTCAAAACTTCATGAAATTCAATTGTTGTATTTATAATCCTATAGGATGCGAAGCATAGAATGTGACGCATGTTTCGGATTCAAAAAATGTGATACCATTTGAAAGCTATAAATGTTTTTCAATCAACCTATCAATCATGACTTTAGTCATAATTCAAATAAAAAATGAGTAATAATTATTTATTAAACTCAAAATAAAGAATAATTTATATTGGTGGAAAGATGGGAATCTCCTTTAAAAACCCTTTTTATTTCATCAATTTTGGGTTAAAAAAAATTCGTCAACCACATGGACCATCATATCACTTACATATCACCACTTTTTGGCCCATCATGATCCTACACATACCCCACAACTAGGAGAAATATGAGGAGAAAAGAAAATGTTATTTTCATGAGTATCTATATTTGTGTTGTCTTGGTTGGTAAGGTCTTGTCCACTAAGAGAGGTAAAAAGAGATAAACAACTAGGATTCTCATAACTCTCATTGATTGGTTCTTCTAACAAAATATCTTCATCACCAAGGGGAGAGATATTAGGAGAAGAACTAATATGATTGTTAGGAATGTGCAAATTTGTCTCTTCATCCATTACAACATTATCATAGGAAGGGGGATTAAATTTTTCTTAGAATGTGTCTAGTTATGTAAGCTACTAACATTGTTTGAATAAAAATGAAAAGTACATGTAACCATTTCATGCAATATTTCAGAAATATAAACAATGTATATGCAAGCATACAAAACATTTTTATCCAATGTATGCTAAGCTTTAAGAATGTATATAATGTACATGCTAAAATGAAAATAAATTTTTACAAACTAATGCAAATTTTTATGAATATAAACATTATATATATACAAAAGTGAAAATTACTTTTATGAATGAGATGCAAAATTGCATAAATGAAAAAAAAATCAGCCCTAATGATGAAATGAGTTTAAGAATCACCATCCTAAAATGATGATTTTGAGCTAGAAGGACAAATCCTATGTTCTCGAAACTTTCCAGACTTATAGTATATGATACTGGGAGCCTAAGAAAGCACAAAAATGAGATTTATGGTGCTGTGACAAATAGTGAAAAATATGGACAGGGAATAGGTCGCCCAAAATGGCGAATTAGTTCCACTTAGGGTATTTTTAAAATTTCCAAAAAATTTCAACTAGGTTTTGATGGTTATGATGTTGGATGACTAGAGGAAGATAGGTAGGTACAGATTTTGGGTGAATGACAATGATTTGAGATGCAATAATTCAAAATATATACACTTTCATGGATGCAAAAATATGAAACCCTAAAATGCAAGATGCAATGCAATGCAAACCTAGGATGGGGAAGGATTCTAAATCAAAAAGGAAGAGTGAAATAATGTCGGGTTCACCAAAATGATCCACCAAAAATATGTACAAAGAAGGGAAATAGGATTCCCTTTTCTAGGCCCCTAGGCTTTTCCACCTAGGAGCACTAGATTTAGGGAATGGGATCTCTTTCCACTTAATGATATGATTTTTGGTGATTGCATTCAAAGGATTAATGGTTGTGAGAGGTGTGTGGAGTGTGCCTAATTGCTAAACTATAATGAAAATAGTATGAAATATAAAGTAATGTAAATCTAAACTACATGCAATGTAAAGTAAATGACCTAAATATGTACAATCTGTAACAAAACTTGAAATAATAGAAGGGTGTGCACCTATAAACTGGTAGAGGCTGGAAATGAAGCTGAATTTGATGTAGAATCTAAATGAGACACTTGTGCCAATCTAGGCGACCTAGTCCTTTTCTTAGAAAACTTCACTCAAGCCCATTTCAACCAAAAGGGTATTCAAATCTACCAAAAGCCCCGAGAAATAGGTTTAGTGACACAAGGTCACCCAAAGTGGCAACCTAGTCCTCCTCTAAATTTCTGAAGATCAGAAGATGGAATCTGAAGCCTTTGGTCTATATTATCTTCTCCTCTAGGTGTCTTATCCTGAAAGTGAATATTTTGGTATGTGGGTGGTCCTCTAAGATTCAAATAAGGTTTCTTCAACCTTGAAGAGCTTGGATGAGTTGTTGAATGTTCTTCCACCTTGGTTCTTTTCCAAATTTTCCTACAAGACCCACAAATCACACAAAAGAAGGAAAACTTGTTGAATGTTAGGGATTAGGGGTTTGCCTTAGTCAAACCTGTTTTGAATAATCAAATCAAATGAAGATGTAGATCTAAAGAAGCATGAAATAAAGGAGTGATGAAGCTTACCTTGCCATTATTTTTTATCTGGTGTTGCAACAATGGAGGATTCAGTCCTTGAGTGCTTCCTGAGAGATGTCTTGTTGGCTTAGACTACTCAAACCCTAGCTTGATTAAGAAGAAGGAGAGATGAGAGATTGAGAGGACAGTGAGTTGAGTGATGCATCTAATATCTCTAATGAGGAATTAGGGTTTTTAGGCTTATTTATACAAGTTGTGTGCTAATTTTCCTGAAATAACACCATACAGGCCGACCTTAGGGTTTTAGAGACAAAATCTCGAAAGAATATTAAGTTAAATTTAAATTTTATGCCACATGGGACTAGGTCGCCCAAGGTGGAGACCTAGTCCACCTGGGAAATTTTGATTAGTTTTTATGGATTAAAGTGTTATTATTATTGCTTGTCGGGATTATCTCATGAAAACACACTAAGATAGGACTGATATGTGTTTTAAGTGGTGATTATGTCATAAGAAAGGGTTTATTAAGTGATGACAAGCCTAAGAGAGTGTGAAATGTTTTACAAAACCTTACAACACTTCAGCTCAAGGCTTGCAAAGGGGTAAAAAGAGGTTGAAAAAGGGTCCAAAATCTATAGACAAGGGTCCAAATGAGTGAAAAGTGTCAAAGGCTATAATTTCTGGTGACACACTTCAGTGAATCTATTTATTGATATGCTAGCATTATATAGTTGGGAGTGATTTTTTTTTTTGGATCACCTATGTTGAAGTAGACATATACGCAGACGTATATGCAACATGTGATCAAAATACTCACCATGTGGAAAATTTGAGGCATGGACATGAAAGCACTCTTGGGATGCAGAGCATGCAGTAAGAAATGTTATAAAACCCATGGAAAACAACATAAATTATAATTTCTTGGGAAATGCAATGAATTATAAAGTCATGACAAATGCCATGAGTTTTATAACATTTCCTTGCATTCTCTGCAGGAAAAAATAACTGCTTTTGTTTCTTCATCCCCATGATTTTAAATGAAATATGTGCTTCACAAATATTTATCCAATGAACTACATATCTGATGAATACAATGATGCATATTTCCACCTACATAAGCAACATTCTCATAAGCAAAAAATAGTTTCATGTTTATGAATTACATAGGATGTCATTCACTACACTAATTTGTCTATATGGAAAGATAGATTCTTGGTAGAATTATATTCTATTGCAAAGAAAGCGAGATAAATAATTAATAATATTTATAATCGGTTCACCAAATATATTTCTTGATAATGGGAAAGTTATATACTTATAGGTACTGTTGGTGTTCAACAAGAGAGAGAAGCATTGAATCAACTTCTTGGACCATGAAATTTTTTGAAATAGACAATTTACAATAAACAATTTTTCTTGAATCTCTATTGTATCTGCACAACATTATGAAGGAAAAAATATAGATATAGAGTAAAAGAGGCTATCGTTATTTGTTCTAAATAGAAAGAGAGAGAATAGAACATTTTGAATACATGGGATCCTGGTAAAGAATTGTGTATAAGTAATATGTTCATTAAGTTGGAAAGATAGTTGTGGAAATAATGATAAATACAATGGATAAAATAGAGTATGTTTTTGGTGGACAAGTGGATGTGAGAATTTGTGTGTCCAAGTATATAAGAAGCAAAAAATATATGATGATAGAAGCCAAAAACACTAAACCCATGCTCATTCTCCTCCCTACCATAATGGCATCATGAAGGCTTGTAGGCTCTAGCCAAACCCCCGAACAAGCAAGGAAGGTAAGGTCCATGAAAAATATGAAGGAGTCTTATCATATATCACACAATAAAAAAAGAAGAGAAATTCTAAAACAACTATTAGAAAAACACGTAAGAATCACAGGTAAGTGATAGATGGTCAGAAACCCACATTAAATAGGTTGATACAAGACAAGAAATTTACCTAACATTTGGCTTGTTAATTGAAGGTTTGAGATACATTATTTGTAATCTCAAGCACTCTTATAATATATCACACAATAAAAAAAAAAGGGAAATTCTATAATAACAATTAGAAAAATACTTAAGAATCACAAGTAAATGATAGATGGTCGAATAACCACATTAAATAGATTGATACAAGACAATAAATGTACCTAACAATTTGCTTGTTAATTAAAGGTTTGAGCTACATTATGTGGTACTAAATATTATAGACGAATAGATAAATTGTCAAAGAGTTGATAGATAAATTGTCAAAGAGTTTTTAGCAAAACACTTAAGAAATTTAATGTATGGAAAATAAAAGGGGAAAACAGTGATAAGGAGTAGATTGTTATGGAAAACCAGGAAAAATGAACAATGTGATACATATTTAAACAAGCAAGTTGTGTAACAGTTGGCTTGTCAATTGAATATTCGAGCTACATTATTTGGTACTTGTAACATGATAGATTTTTGTACAAACTAGAATAACAAAATTAAATCCTAATCTAGAATAATAATCTAAAATCTAACAACAAAGAACGAGGAAATAAACTAAACTAATAAAACCAAAATGATCTCACCGAATATGCGTTCACCCCTTCGAATTATCTTGATTGCTCTTCTCCATTTTTCCTTTTCAGTATTCTTGCCCTCAGATTTTTGTGTTTGAATGCAAGTATAGCTTTGTCGAGTGTCTAAGAAAAATATCGAAGAATAGTCTCTCTTCTCAAAAATGAATGATTTCAAGAGGAGGAATAATGATTATGATAGGCCATTTTATAGATTTAGTGTTTTCGAATGATCGGCTCAGATTGAAAGAGAGATCAACGAACGAGATTGATGAATGCCATGCGATGTGAGTTCTGTCTCAGATGGAACGTGAGTTAGAATATGAGTCGGGAAATACTAAAAATAGAACAAGATCTTAATCTTCAGTTAAGAATCTTCGAAAATAGAAGAAACAGACTTTGAATGTCAAAGACAAAGTCAGAACTTGAAGATGAGGAATTAGAATGCATAGTTAAATTAATTAATTAAATAAAAGATATTTAATTAATAGAGGCATACATGCATATAAGTTAGAACTAGTTAATTGACTAGTTGTGACAGAGAGTCTTCCTGCAGAGATAAACTGGTGTTGAATTCAAAGATAACTGGAGAACTAAAAATAGATCTTGAGTCAGAAGGTGAGTGAATGACTTAGATAACTGAATGATAGAGGAATGTGACACAAATGAATTAAATGTTAATTTAATTCAACATTCCAAAATAGAAGATTTAATTAAATAAATAAAGATAATTTATTTAATTTGACTTTCGAAAAGGGTGGAATTGAATAATTAAATAATAAATATTTAATTATAGTTGAAAAGGGGGTTAAATGAAGAATTAAATAAAGATATTTAATTATAGTTGACATATGATAAAAAGAGGGTTTAATTAAATAATACATATTTAATTAAGAAGGAAGAATTAATTAGTTAGGGACATAATTAAACAAATACGATTTATTTAATTATCCAAGTTGAATAAAGGTCATTTATGAATTAATGAATTAATTAAAAAGGGATATTTAATTAATAGAGGAAGTATGTGTTAGAAAGGTTAATTAAATAATTGACATTATTTAATCATGACCATGGATGAATATAAAATTATGTCAAATGTGGTGTTCGCAGGCCTAGACCAATTTTAGGTATCTACAGTTTGCCCCTCTTTGATACAATGTTGGTACGACATTGTGTGAAATAAAATATGCCCCGGTCGTGCCTCAGCATGAAACAGGTTAGGGTATGCCCCAGTGAAAGGGAGAATGATGAGGAGGTAGTGGTATGCCCCCTCAAGAGGATAGGTGGATTTGAAGAACATGAGTGTGCTCTCGAAATCGATAGATAATGGTGGTGAAGATGCAAAAAAGAAGAAATGTTAGCATGGATGATTGCAGAATGTTAGTAAGAAACAATTAAGTTTGATTGATTGAGGAAAAAAAATTATCTTCGATATTTTGCTAAGTATGCTAGGCTTTCTTTTTATCATCATTGGGTGGGACATGACAAAAATGGATAGTACACACTATGATATGAGATAGACCATAGTGTAAAAAGTTATCCACCTGTGAAAAATAGATAGTCGTAGACAAGGAGTGTCTTAAGTCAGACTAAGGAGACGATGCCCTAGTCGTTTGGTCAAGACAAACCACAAACAATAGACAAACAAAAGACAGTTCATGAGACATCATTGCTCCTCTAAATCCTTGATAGGACATCCTTGAGGAAACTAGTAACATGACTCAAAAACCAATGTCAAAAAGGCAGTTGACAGACAGTAGCCAAATAAAAAGAATCCTAAGACATCGTTGCTTCTCTAAATCCTTCAAGGGACATCCTTGAGAAAGCTAGTAATAGGATCTTGCACAAATCGATAAAAAGATAAGAAAAAATAAGATATAAAGTCATAAAGCCAAATAAATGTATTTGTAAAAACTTGATCTTGTGGGATTGTTTGATGTTGATGTTTGACACAACATAATGTGAGAGAATGACACATACCGCATAAGAATTTGAGTCTGGTTTTGACTTGGTGACTTCTGTATAAGGCATGACAAAGCCTAGTTTCAGAAAAACATGTGCTGTATAAGATGTTGGAGTCTGATGACGTTGAAGTGACAAGCCACATAAGACTATGACAATTTGATGACGTCTGTTGACAAGAAAGACATATCTTGTGTAAGACATAGGTTGATCGTTTTGACAATGTGTTTGATATTGACTTGTTGACTGTTGAGACATTTTGCCTTGTTAATGCATGACTTGCTTTGATTCCTTGACTGATAAACTTTGTGTGTGTATTGATAGTGTATGACATGAGATGATACCCTAAACTATGATATGCAACTTGTGTGATAGTGATTGTGAATGAACCCTATTGGATTGACCTAGTGTGGTCTTGGGAGCTCATCAATTGATTAGCCTTGCCTATGTTGTACATGTAGAGACCTCGTAGTTCAACACAACCAATGACTTTGAATATACAAAGCGTCATGATTTTAATGTGTGTGATACATGACAAACCTAGACTGACAGACCTAATGCCTCGGGGGCACAACAATTGATGGCCTTGCCTACATCCCAGTCGCAGAGGCAACATAGTTCGACTATGTCTATGACTGACTTAACATGACCGACTTGACATGATTGAATTGACATGATTGACTTGACATGATCGATTTGACATGATTGACTAGACATTGTTTTTTGGGATTTTCTGACCCTTTGTTTGATATTTTTTTTTGGATTTTTGGAGTTTTCTAATGTTTTTGGGATTTTTCAGGACATTTTCGAAGGTGTGACATTATGTACAAAGTGTTAGGGCACAAAACAAGGATTTCCCCCCCAGTCAGGAATGTGATTTGGAAGATGGAGTGGGTAATATGACGGAATGGACTTTGATGTCAATCGTTCCAAATGATGGATAGGAAAACCATTTATTATGAGTGATGGTGAAAAAGTCTGATTAGAATGATGGTAGATGGAAGAGTGAGCTTGACTACACATGGCACCTATTTGCCAGGTTTTCACCATGATACTTATCCATAGTGCCAATGAAGTGGTTTTCACTAGTGGACGGATTTATTTCTCTTTACTTTTTTGATTTTCTCAATTTTTTTGGTGTTACAAAGATGCCTGTTTGCCAGGTTTTCATCAAGGTAACCATTTTTTTGTATTTTTCTAGATTAAGACATGGATTCTCAAAGACTTAAGCGTAGAACCTCTTTATATGTAGACTGTTGATAGGGGACAGAAGTGGTTCTCCTTCAGGAGTAGAGAGTTGGTATGCTCCTGATCCAAAAGCTTCTGTGACAATATACAACCCCAACCAGCTAGGTTCAAACTTTTTTGGTTTCTCGCATTCAGCTTGGTTCTTAGCATTCTCCATTAATACTAGGTCACGAATGTCAAAGTGTCTATTGAGAACCTTCTTGTTGTAACTATGACGAAGACAATTTAGATATGCTCGTAAATGATCTAATGCTTTCTATCTTCATTCATCCAACAATTCTAGCTCTTGTAACCTAGAGACACGATATTCTTCATCGTCAATATGACCCTTCAAGGATACCTGTAGAGAAGGTATTTCAACCTCAATAGGTAAGATAGCTTCAGACCCAAATATGAGGGAATATGGAGTGGCACCGGTGGCAGTATGGATGCTTGTGCGATAAGCCCATAAGGCAAGATTAAGCTATAGGTGCCAATCACGACCAGTGTCATTGATAATCTTCTTAAGGATTCTAACAATAGTCTTATTAGATGCCTTAGCTTGGCCATTACCTTGTGGGTAATATGGGGTGGAGAAACGGTGTTTGATGTGGAATTCTTCACATAAATGGCGTACTTCTTGGTTCTTGAATGGGCGGTCATTGTCTGTGATTATAGATTGAGGTACACCATACCAAAAAATGATATAGTTTAGGATAAACTTAGATATTTGTGTGCCAGTTATGTATGTCATGGGAATTGCTTTGATCCATTTGGTGAAGTATTGGGTGGCGGTGATGATGAATTTGTGGCCATTGGATGATGAAGGGTGTATCTTACCTATGAGGTCAAGTCCCAATTGGGCGAAGGGCCATGGTGAAGTAATTGGATGAAGCTCCTACGTTGGTGATCTTATCAAGTCTCCATGTATTTGACATTGTCTACATTTTTTTATAAAGACATATGAGTCTTTCTCCATTGTAGGCCAATAGTAACCTAGTCTCATAATCTTATGGGCTAGAGTAGGACCACTCGAATGAGATCCGCATATACCCTTGTGTACTGCTTGCAAAGTTGTTTGTGCTTCCTCAACATCAAGACATCTCATTAGGGCATTATCTAAGGTGCGTTTATACAGGGTTTCTTCGATGATGGTGTACTTAGTTGACTTTCAGATGAAGGTTCGACGTTGGTTATTGGACAATTCTTGAGGTAAGGTTTGGTCAGTGAGATAGTCGAATATGTCTTTATACCAAGGAGACATAGGACCAAAAATGGTACACACTATCGGAGTATCAGGGACATCATAAGCGGGGATCAAAAGCTGTTCAACCAAAAACTCAAACTTAGGCACACTACTTGGAATATCCAACAAGGAACTTACGGTTGCCATTGCATCTGCAGCTCTATTTTGGATACGTGGTATTTTTTGAAAAGTTATGTCATTGAAATACTGCTTGAAACTATTAGCCATTCATTTGTAAGGTGCAATTTTTTCATCCTTAGTCTCGCAATCATCATTCACCTGTCGGATTACTAGTTGAGAGTGGCCAAAGACATGTAGGCTCTTAATGTTCCACTGAGATACCATTTTTAAGCCTGTCACTAAGGGTTCGTATTCTGCTATATTGTTGGTACAAGGGAATGCAATCCTGAATGATTTAGGAATGGTATCACCTTGAGGTGTGAAAAATAAGATACTAGCCCCTAAACGATGATTTGTATGTGACCCATCAAAGTACAGTTTCGATTTAGTTTTAACATCAATGTTGAAGAGAAATTCATCTGGAAAATCTGCCACTAATGGATGGTCTGCCTTTATAGGTGCATCTTCTAGTTGATCTGCAATCACCTGTCCTTTTATTTCCTTCCTTTTGACATACTGAATGTCATACTCGCTAAGTATCATAACCCATTTAGCCAATCGGCCTGTTAAAGCTGCCTTACTTAGGAGGTATTTAAGTGGGTCAATTTTTGCAATCAACATTGTTTGTCGATTGAGCATATAGTGCCAAAGTTTTTGGGTAGCAAAGACTACCGCAAGACAAGCACATTCTATTCTGCTGCAATTCAATTCATAGCCCACTAAGGTACGACTGATATAATAGACTGCTCTCTCACGACCTTGATCATCGTGTTGTGCAAGAAGAGCCCCTAATGCCGATTGAGTTGCTGAGATGTAAAGTATCAATGGTTTTCCCTCTGTAGGTGGCATTAAGACTGGTGGAGTAAGCAAATAGTCCTTGATTTGTTGGAAGGCCTCTTGACATTTAGGTGTCCACACAAATGGCACTCCTTTCTTGAGTAGATGCTGAAATGGATGTATTTTATCCACCAGTTGTACTATGAAATGCCTAATGGACTGTAATCTCCCCTGTAGTGTTTTGAGTTGACCAATGCTGGTTGGAGGAGGGATTTCTATCATTGCTCTTACCTTCTTTGGATCTACTTCAATGCCTCTTCGAGAGATAATATACCCTAACAACTTCCCTGATTTCACTCCAAAGACACACTTCTTTGGATTTAGCTTGACATTGTAATTTTCTAGCCTCTAGAATATCTTGTCTAATACCTTCAAATGATCTTCCCTTGTTTCTGACTTGGCTATAATGTCATCTACATAATCTTCCATGAATGTATGTACAAAGTCATGAAAAATAGTAGTCATTGCCTATTGGTAAGTGGCTCCTGCATTCTTAAAGCCAAATGGCATAACATTCCAACAGTATGTGCCCCATGGACACGTGAAAGCTATTTTATGTTGGTCTTCAGGTGATATATTTATCTGGTTGTATCCAGAGAAACAATCCATGAGGGATAGCATCTCATATCCTGTAGTAAGGTCTACTATCATGTCGATATTCAGCAAAGGGAAGTCATCATTAGGACATGCCTTGTTGATGTCTCTAAAGTAAGTGCAAATGCAAATGCCCCAAATTGGGTTAGTCACTAGTACAAGATTTGATATCCAATCTGCATAGTCTATTGTCCTTATGAATTCTACATCCAAAAGTTTCTTAAGTTCTACCTTGACCAATAGAGCAATTTGTGGATGCATCTTCCTTAGTTTCTATTTGACTGGTTTGATACCTGGTTGTAGTGGTAAATGATGCAATATTAGGTCTAGATCCAGCCCAGGCATGTCAGCATATGACCATGTAAATTCTACCTGTCTCTTTTTGAAGAAGTCCTTGAACTCATGTTGTTCTGTCTCTGTTAAAGAAGCTGCAAAATATACTATCCGAGGATTCTCTTCTATACCTATGTTGACTGCAACAGCCTCTTCTAATAGCATGGGTGAATTTTCTTGTTCAAAGGGGAGAATATTTAAACCTCTATCCTAAGGTGCCTCTAAGAGGTTTTCACCCTCGGATATGTCCTTTATTTTGAATTTTTCTTCATCCAAAGGTACCTTTTGGTTTTCACCTAGGGACTCATCATTTTTATTTTCATTCTCATTTTTGCGACTAGAGGTGTAAATAGACTCCCCGAAATATGCTTTATCATCCAAGTCTATGGTAAAACTTGCCTTATGATCCCCTCTAGGTATGCCTTCTCTAAGTCCCATGAACTCAGCAATTGCTTCATCGTTCTTGAATGTATCTATGATAGGTGTACCTTGTTGATCCCATTCGATAAGTTTGGGATATACAAGGGGCATGTCATCATCGGAGTTTCTAAAGGTAGCTACTGATAAGGTGATTATGGAATGGTTGACATGGTCACAGAAGTTTTGGACCAACTCCTTCTTTTTCTTCCTCCTAGGGGTAGATATACTCTGTTGTGGGACTATGGTGAGGGCTAATTCATCAGAAGATGGTTTGTCAGGTGCCGAAGATGCATGATCAAGGGTTTCCCAATAATAGTTCTCTTGCCATTCTTCTTTGGAAAAGTGTTTCTTAGGACGAGGACTAGATTGTTTTGGTACAGGTTTCACATTGATGTCCAACTCTCCAAATAAGGCATCTATGTTCATGGTACTAGTAGATGAGAGGGACTCCCATTCACCATCGCTTGAGTAAGGGGATTCATCATAGACTGGAGGTTTGTCGTAAACTAGAGCTTTATCGTAAACTAGGGGTTTGTCATAAACAATGGGAAGTGTTTCATGAGATGTCTTGATGTCTTCATAATCATTCACTTCCTCTTGAAATGATGATGAAGTACCAGGAAACCCAATTCTAAGCGGTTGACACCCTAGCCCTAGATATTTCGGTCATGGGTAGACAGTAATCGGTTTTGTCCTTCCATTTTGATATAGTCCTAACCCACTGTGCCCATCATAGCCTTCTTTTTGCATTATCTTAAATCCTTTTCCATATTGGTCCTTGGCTATTTGAATAGATGGGGAGGGGTATTCATGTTCTTCTTGATACAACCAGGAATCACCTTGATCCATAATTTCTTCACTTAACTCTCCCCATTTTGTCAATGTCGTTGTAGGGGGAACATGAAATGTGACCACTGACTCTCTTCTATCTGCCATGGGTAGGCCATATGCCTTAGGTGGAATCAGTTCACTAACACAGTATGATGCCTTTATATTATATTCGCCACAACCCTTGTCTTGGATCTCGAGTTTTGGAGTGGATGATGGTGATTTGAATGAAATAGACTTAGTGAGATGTGAGGGGTCAACGTATTGGGATAGAGTGGATGATGAAGCCTCTTGATTAATAGGCACTTCTTGTTGTGGAAGATCCCTCAGGCTTGTACAATACTGGAAAGGATCTAGATCACCATCAATGGTGATCTCTGTAAAGGGTCATTGTAATCCTTGATGACTATAATCCTAGAGGTATCTACATAGTCTTCCAAGAATCCTAATGCCTTAACCAATTTAAGGGTACACAGGTTCAAACCTGCTCCTCCGTCTACCAAGACTCGTCGGACTTTGTTTTGATGGACTAAGACTTCAAGATGTAAGGGGTCATTATGATTTGACTTTTTAGTTGAGTAATCCTATTGGGAAAATGTGGCATGATGCGAGTTGGTCAAATATCCCACCATCTCTTCGAAATGATTGACATCTAAGTCTATAGGAATAGTTGTGTTCTGTAGAGCTTTTTCAAGAATGGATCGATGATGAGGTGATAAGGTCAATAATTCCAAGATAGATATTTGCATGGGCATTTTACTCAATTGATCGAGAAGGTTGTACTTGAACTTGGAAATTTGTGTAGATGGCTCAGAAGAAGGACTAGGAATAGTAATCTTAGTTCTGTGTGTGTTTACATTACATTTTGGATGCTTCTTAATGGTGAAAGTATTGACATTCTCATTTGTGGCTCGGAGGTGGTTTATGATTGTTCCTTTACCATAGTCATACTTGGTATTGTTATAGTTGGCCGATGGATTATTCTGGGGTCCCGAACTAGAGGCTTTTCCCATTTTGTGGTCATGTAAAGGGTCTGTGAAGAGCTTATGATCACTTTTTTTAGTGTTTTTCTGCCCACCAACCTTTATGGTTCTGTTTTCAACAAAGTCTTGTATGATGTTCTTTAATTGGCGACATTGTTGGAGGTTGTGCCCTTTCATTCAATGATAGTCACATAAAGCATTATCAACCCACCATGAAGGTTTGAACTGTTAAGGATCATACTCTCTTGGTTCTAAAGGTTTGATAAGATTATGTTTGACCAATTCTTTGAAGACTACCTCGATTGGTTGCCCTAAAGGTGTAAATTATCACGTGGGAAATCTCCTTTGGGGTCTTTGTTGTGAGTTCTGGACATAGTTAGCCATTTGATCAGGATTGTTCATCATGTCTGCTTATTGGTTGTATCCTCTAAGGGAGATAACCGGTCTAGTATGTATGTGTTTAGCATCCAAATTTTTTTCATTACATTCTTGTTCCTAGACCAGAACTTGTTTCTATCATTCGACACATTTGGATGTTGGACAATCGGACTCTTGCCTGGTACTTTGATTTCGCCTTTGTCAATAAGGCCCTTTTGAAGGATGATCCATTTTTGTACCAAGTCAATGAATGAAGTGCAACAATGTACCCATAAGTCACCTCTCAGTTTGGGGTTGATGTTTTTGAGGAAGATAGTGACCTTTTGTTTTTCAGGTATTTTGATGGGGCAGCGGCTAGCTAGACTTCTCCATCTCTGGAAGAAAGTGATGAACATCTCACCATCTTCTTGTGTCGTGTGGCACAAGGTTGCTATGGCTATTTCGTTGTCTATGTTAAAGGAAAAATGTTTGACAAAATTTTCAGCCAATTCCACCCAGGATAGTATACCATATGGAAATTTGGAGAACCATTCCAATGCTATCCCTCTGAGGGTTCATGGAAATAGGCGCATCAAGTAAGTGGGGTCATATGATATGTCCATGCATGCCATTGAGAATTCTCTAATATGCTCTAAAATATTCTTCCTCCCATTATACTTAGGAAAATTTGGTATAATGTATCCATGGGGGAAAGGTGTCATATAGAGTGCTTTGTCGAATGGACATGGGCATAGGTCTTGTGTTGATATAGTTTGTTTTCCTGACATAGACATGTCATCCATATTTTGTTGTAGAGTTTGCATTTTGTTTTGAAGGATGTCGACTTGTGTCAAGGACATGGTGTTCGTGTTATTTGGATCAATGTAGATGTTCTGATACACCATGTTTTGTGATGGGTTATGATTGGGCGAGGGAATATATCCTGTCAAAATATTCTGATTCGGGATAGGGATATTCCCTATCTAAATGGTATGAGTTGGTATTGGAATGCTTCCTATCTGAATTGTCTGATTTGGTATAGGGATGCTTCCTTTCTGAATGATTTGGTTTGGCATAGGTAAATTCCTGCCAACTTTGGCTCTCTTACAAGTCATGTTGGTGCCAAAGGGGTTGGAGGAAGTTACTCCCACAGTGAATTGTAAACCTTGTGTTATGTTGAAAGGGGTTGTGTTTACAATTGATGATGTTTGTGTTGGTAGACCTGTTGGTATCGCTGTGGTTATTTGGGGAATAGAGATAGTAGATGCCGCAGTTTGTGTTGGTTGAGTTGACTGTGTTGTCAAAGTATGAACATCAAATCCTGGGGGTAGTGTGGCACCTTCTACTAGCAATTTTGCTAAATAACGTTGTGGATCGTTTAGCAAACACTCATCCATGAAGGATGCGAACTCAGGATCTTGAACTACTGCATCTATGTCTTCTATGTAAATCTACCCATGTGTGTCTCTAGTGACATGTTTTTCAAGTAAAGGCTTGTGTGGGCATTTGCTTCTCGACAGTTGGTTTCTGAACGAATTGATGAATTCATTGGGGTCTATCATTTCTTTGTGTTTCTTTTTGGACCTTGTTTCGACCATGAAAAAGTTGCTCAAAATGGGTAATGCAGACTATGTCTAAAAACTGATATGACCTATGTCTATGTTTTTGGATTTTTTTTGACAATAAGGATGTTGCTAAAGATCTAAAATGACATTTGATAGGATGGACAATATACAAAATTCCGAGTGGTCTAATGATGATAAATGAGTCTAAGACGGGTATAACCTACCACCTATGGAATAAATGCATGCAAAAATTTGTTTTTGACCAAGGAACCTAATTGTATGACAAGGACAATATGAGAAGGTGAATCTCCCAAACTAGACTATTGAGCTGGAAAGATTCACAAAATGGGACCAAAGTGACTAGGTTCAATGAGTGTGACAAACCGAAACATGCATGTTTCCAAAGATGAGGAAAGTTATCTATTATGTGATATGCAATTTCCTAGGGAGTACCTATATGCATGCAACTTAGGATGACCATGGCTAAGATGTTTACTATGACTAAGATGTATATGACACCTAATGATGGTAGCTAAGACGTATATGACACCTAATGATGGTAACTAAGATGTATATGACACCTAATGATGCAAAGTATTTGAGAAAAATTAACCAGTTTCTAATCCAAGGTTGATCCTAAAAACCTAAAGCAAATAGTGACAAATGTTTCGGACTCAGCTCGCGGTTTTTGATGTTTTCTGTTGACAAGCAAATGCGGTTCACCTAACAGTTGCAGTTCAAATTCTGACAGATGCGGTTTTCCTTACAGTTGCGGTTTTTTCTCTGACAAATGCTATTTACTAAGACACATGTGGTTTAAAAGGTGACAAATGCGATTTACCAAGACACATGCGGATTTAAAACTAATAGATGCAGTTTGCATGCACACATGCAACTCAGAATGTAATAGTTACGACTTGTGATATGCAGACTGTGAAAAGTGAATGTTTTGACAGATAGATGTGGCATTCCACCTAATAGATGCGACTCGCTATGACACATGTGGCGATTAAACTGACAAATGCAACTTGCTTTTCTACCAGTTGAATTTTTCTTGAAATTTGTTGACTGACTTTGTCTGTTTGATCAAGATTTTGATGAATACAACAAAGAGCAAATACAACAATCAATATATTTTCAGTTTTTGTGATGAAAGGACCATTAAGACTCGAAAAACAATTACAACCTAGGCTTTTTGGACAATACTTGATGAATTTTTACTTGGATAAATCCTGCTACGCACATTCAAGGCGGATGACTAGTAGCTTGACCCCACTGGCTCCCCTCCATGGCACTCACTTATACAGGGCAGCCAGGCTACTGTACCCATGAAAATCCCATGGCATACATGTCACCTCAACACAAGAACCATAAATTTGTAAGATGGCTTCACAGGTTTGCACCTACTATGCCAACAAATAGATAGGTTTTTGGTAATTCTACTACAAGGTTTTTAATAAGGACATTCCATTCGTGGGACACTATCCAATGTCCACGAGAGTCCATTTTTGTCCATCTCATCAGAATAGTGTGCGTGATTCTTGGGCTTTCCCCAAGAATCCACTTTTCTATACGGGCTGGAAGTCACTTGGCTTTAGCTTGCTACCGGTCTGAGTCATCTTGGGGTGAGTACTTTTTCCCACCAAGATAGGCCCAAGTTCTAGAGTCAACAACCGTTTCTCTTACACCCAAGATCGCATGACTGTGCAAGGGGAGAGGATACTTCGGTGTACTAAATGGTAAGGGTGACAAAAACGTGCAAAGCACCAGACAAAGAAGATAGTGGTTCTTTTTAATCCAAATGACGATTTTCTATCTATCAAAAAAAAAATTCATTTTAATCCCACACGGCGATTATCTATCTACCAAACAAATACTTGCTTAAATAAATAAATTAACACAAAGGCATTAGGTCCTGCATGCAAATTTATCAGTAGTTCATGGTCTTCAGCTTTCGTCCTGCAGAAAATTGTCTTAGGTTTTTAAATATCTTATATGCTTCATCCTGCAAACACTATGTTATTCCACCTAAACACAACTAAAACAAACATTAGCGAAAATCCAAGCAACCTAACAAGAAAAAATGAAAATATGGATGCACGAAAATCAAATAAAAAAAGTGAAAAAGTTTTACTAGGCAGATGCGGCTTTTTGAGCCACAGATGCAGTTCGACTGTTGTCAGGCAGATGTGGCTTGTGAATTTGTTGACAGGCGGATGCGGTTCATGAAATTTTTGATAGGCGGATGCGGTTTTTGACTTCACGGATGCATCACTATTTTTTATAGATGCATCTTGCGAATACAGATGCGTTATTTCCCTTAACAAATGCGGTGCATCGTATGAAAAATTTGTAAAAACCAGAAAATAGAAAACGGAAAAATGGAAAAACGAAAAAAAGATGCGTGGATTTTGAAGCGTGTTCACATCGGGTTCACCAAATGTAACATGATAGATTTTCTGCAAACTAGAATAATAAATTTAAATCCTAATCTAGAATAATAATCTAAAATCTAACAACAAAGAACGAGGAAATAAACTAAACTAATAAAACCAAAATGATCTCACCGAATATGTGTTCACCCCTTCAAATTATCTTGATTGCTCTTCTCCATTTTACCTTTTCAGTATTCTCGCCCTCAGATTTCTATGTTTGAATGCAAGTATAGCTTTGTCGAGTGTCTAAGAAAAATATCAAAGAATAGTCTCTCTTGTCAAAAATGAATGATTTCGGGAGGAGGAATAATGATTATGACAAGCCATTTTATAGATTTTGTGTTTTCGAACGATCGGCTCAGATTGAAAGAGAGATTGACGGACGAGATTGATGAATGCCATGCGATGTGATTTCTGTCTCAGATAGAACATGAGTTAGAACATGAGTCAGGAAAGACTAAAAATAGAACAAGATCTTAATCTTCAGTTAAGAATCTTCGAAAATAGAAGAAATAGACTTTGAATGTCAAAGACAAAGTCAGAACTTGAAGATGAGGAATTCGAATGCAAACATGAGTTAATTAATATATTTAATTAATAGATGCATACATGCATATAAGTTAGAACTAGTTAATTGACTAGTTGTGACAGAGAGTCTTCCTACAGAGATAAATTGGTGTTGAATTCAAAGATAACTGGAAAACTAAAAATAGATCTCGAGTCAGAAGGTGAGTGAATGACTTAGATAATTGAATGATAGAGGAATGTGACACAAATGAATTAAATGTTAATTTAATTCAACATTCGAAAATAGAAGATTTAATTAAATAAATAAAGATAATTTATTTAATTTGACTTTCAAAAAGGGTGGAATTGAATAATTAAATAATAAATATTTAATTATAGTTGAAAAGGGGGTTAAATGAATAATTAAATAAAGATATTTAATTATAGTTGACATATGATAAAAAGAGGGTTTAATTAAATAATACATATTTAATTAAGAAGGAAGAACTAATTACTTAGGGACATAATTAAACAAATATGATTTATTTAATTATCCAAGTTGAATAAAGGTCATTTATGAATTAATGAATTAATTAAAAAGGGATATTTAATTAATAGAGGAAATATGTGTTAGAAAGGTTAATTAAATAATTGGCATTATTTAATCATGACCATGGATGAATATAAAATTATGTCAAATGTCTTGTTCGCAGGCCTAGACCAATTTTAGGTATCTACAATACTAAATATTATAGGCAAAAAGGGGAATTGTAAAAGAGCTGTTAGGAAAACAGTTAAAAAATCAGTATAAACAATATGAATTTAAAAGTAATTAATCATATTTACAATTGCTTCACCGGATCTATTTATTGAAAATGGAAAAGTTATGTACTTACATGTATTGTTTTGATTGTTGAGAAAGGGTGAGAAACATTGGATCAAGTTGTTGGAGCATGAAATAATTTGAAATAGAGAATCTGACAACACACTAACTTTTTTGAGTGCCTATTGTATCTGTGCAACATTATAAAGTAAATAATATAGATATAGAGTAAAAGAGGTTAGCATTATTTGTTGTAAATAGAAAGAGATAAAATGGAATAGTTTGAATACATAGCATCTTGGAAAAGAGTTTTGTGTAAGCAATCTACCAAGAAAGCTGAAAAGAGAGTCATATTAATACAAGGTAAGTAGTCTATGTTAGAGTTGAGTTATGAATTGAAAATTCAAGCTACATTCTTTGGAAATCAACCCACATTAAATAGAAGTGGTAAATCCAACTAACTCCAACAACCTATGAAAAATGGGTATAATGCCAGAAACTTAATTGAAAATTCGAGGTACATTACTTGCAACTAAATATTATAAGTGAATAGAGAAATTGTAAAAGAGCTATTAGAATAATACTTAACACCCACTAAATTATTTTTATCTCCAAAATGTTTATTATTTCATACTAACCCTCTCCATATATGTATATATGCAATTGCTCCTATGTTAATCTATAATTGTTGCCATGTTAATGGCTACAACACCAAAGGTGCACACAGATAACTACAAGCAATAAACAAAGGGTGAAAAAATTACTAACCCTGACCATATTTATTGATGAAAGAAAGAAGATTTAACTCTAATTTCTCCATCTATACAGAGGCATAATCTATTTGAAGTCTCCAAAATGGGTATAACGTCAAAAATACAAACATATAACAAGGAATAATAACTAGAGAGCGAAAGAAATGAATAATAAATTAATCACTCTAACACATCTTATAAAATTTATCTACTTGTCTTCAATATTTATTACCAAAGAATGTAGCTCGAATCTTGTATTGATATGTTTCATGATATTATTTTTTTTTCATTTGTTTGAACTAGAGGACCATCCACAAAGCTTCATTCTATACACTATAAAGACTGTATAATGACTAAAAAAGTGCATAAAGATGCACAAAGATAAATATTCATACAAGAGAAGCAGTCTATGTAATAGTTGAGCTATCAATTGAAAATTTGAAGTGCATTCTTTGATAGCAAACCCACATTAAACATAACTTGTAAAGGAAACGGGTAGCAATAATCTATGCAAAATGGCTATAATGCCACAGAGTTAACTTGGAATTCGAGCTACATCACTTGGCACTAAATATTATAGACATATAGAGGAGACTTGACCAGGGATTTTTATGACGGAGTGGAGCTTACCTCTTGAAAAAAGTATGTTGCTAAATGTGCCTCATTGGTTAATAGGAATTGTAAAAAAAATATGAATTTAGAATTGACAACCAGACTGTTACATAGATTTATTCTCTTGTACCAATATTTTTCATGATATTCTTTTTGTCTCATCTATTTGAAGGTCTTTGTAATAAATTATTCTATTGTTCTTGTAAGAAGGATTGTTTTCAATTTTTAAAATTCTAAAATAATTGCCGTGATTATTTTATTTGTATGCAACATGTTATATGTCTTGTATCAATATGTTTCATGATATTTCTTTCTCATTTGTTTGAAGTTCGCAATAAAAACTGTTCTTCATGATATTTTTTTCAATTTCCCAAAACAAACTGTTCATTATCATAGTTTGCCTCTTCTATGCTCCATATTTTAAAGTTGGTTTACAACCATCTATTATTTTCTTGCGGTTCTTAAGTATTTTCCTAATAGTTCTTTTAAAATTTACCTATTTGTCTATAGTTTTTAGTGCCAAATAGTGTAGCTTGAATTTAGAATTGAGAAACCAACCCTCAGATAGATTGTTCATCTTGTATCAATTGGGAAAACAGACAAGAGTCATAGGTAAATGACAGATGGTATCTAAACACACACAAACCAAAGAAATTGAATGTAGGGCAAATGTTTTTGTCCATCTGTCATTTATTTGTGATTGTTAGATGTTATTCAAATACCTCTTACAACTATTACATAGGTTGCTTGCCTTGTAACAGTATGTTCCATCATACAACAATGGTAGGATGCATTAACCCTCACATGAGCAAACACTTACCATACTCTTTCCACACACCAAGACAAGCAACTCAACCACTGCCAACCCTTCTTTCCAATTTCTCTTTTTGTCTATAATGTTTAGTACTAAATAAGTCTTATTCCAACACCTCTTATATAATTATTCTATTTTTCTTCAATATATATATACATATATGTATATATATATGTTTCCAAGCATTGATTTTCACATATAGTTCACATTGTATGTATATATAAATATATATGTGTACATATATATACATGAAGGTGTATATATATATACATGTATGTGTATATATATATAGATATACAGATATATATACACATATACATGCATTTTTGATGTTTTTTAACAAGGAAAAGTTACATTGGATCGAGTACTTTGACCATGGAAGAATTTCAAATAGACAATTTACAATAGACTAATTTTGTTGAATGTCTATTGTATCTATGCAACGTTATAAATGAAACAATATAGATATACAATAAAAGAGGTTAGCACCATTTTTTCTAAATAAAAAAGAGATAAAATGGAACATTTTGAATACATGCCATGTTGGTAAATAATTTTCAATAAGGGATCTATTTAGGAACTTGAAAAGGGACTTGAGGAAACAATGTCAAATGCAATTGATAGAATAAAGTATGTATTTCGTAGGAAAGCACATCAAAGAATCTGGGTGTCCATGTATATAACCAGCAAGAAATATATGACAGTGAAAAGGAAAAGCTCAAAACACACGGTCCATCTCTTCCCTACCATATTCAGATCATGAAGCTTTGCAGGCTCTACCAAAACCCCCAAGAAAGAAAAGGCACACTTATTGTAAATATTATTGACAAAAATGGAAATGGTATTGAATTCCCTGAAACATAGAGAGATACATATATGGACATATATATATATGTATTTAAATCCCCCTTTCATATCTAGAAATATACATATAGGCATAAATATATATATATCCATGTATATAGACCAAGACCATTGTGGCTCATCTCACAATGCAAAATCAATCTATATATACACATGTATGTCTAAATAGTTGTTTATGCTATCTTTATTTGTATTTATGTAGATTTTAATATAAAAAAGGTTAAAAATAGAATAAAATTTTAGAATTTTGAAAGTCAAAAATATTTTTTGTCAGAGGGAGAATACAATAATGAACTCCTAAAGTGTCATTCCAAGGAAAAAATTAACACAAGGACACAATTCTTAATTATATGCACAAATAAATTTACCTAGCCTAATATATGAAGAATACAAGAGCTAAACTATGGGAATCAATAGTTTGTTACACGAAGCTTAAAATGGATGAGGAAAATAGTATATCATGAAACATATCGATAGAAGACAAGAAATATATGTAACAATTGGGTTGTCAATTCAAAATTCAAGATACATTATTTGGCACTAAATATTATTGACAAACAGGGAAACTGTAAAAGAGATTTTGGTGCATTTAATTAAGAATAGTGTCCTGATCTTTTTTTTGTGCTTGGCATGATGATGGTATTGGTTTGATAGAAAACTATTGTAAAAATCATTCACTTTGCCTCTATTTTATACTAGATTGGAGGGTGTTAAAAAAGTTGTGCTCCAGAACCTGTGAGTTGTATATATATACATGTATACATATATATATACATGTATACATTTATATATATACATGTATACATGTATACATATATATGTATACATGTATATATATACAACTCACAGGTTCTGGAGCACAACTTTTTTAACACCCTCCAATCTAGTATATATATTTATATAGACATATATATACATGTGTATATATATGTGTATATGCATAAATAAATGTATGTATGTTTTATTAATAGTTTTGTTCCAATTTCCCTATTTCTCTTTAATATTGAATGCCAGATCATACAACTCCTCTTATACAATTAATCTATTTTCTAGCAAACAAAAAACAATGCGGGCACCATATTAAAATCAAAAGCATGGGAGCTCAATGAATGTGGAAATATATATATGCAAACAAAGGAATAAATTACATTCATATTTGCAAAAGAAAAGTCCTAGATAAGATTTAGGCATACCTTGTGGGTGAAAATGGATGTAGTATGAACAAAAGAAAAGAAGGTGTTCTCTCCACCCTGCCATATTGGCTCATGCAGCCTTATGGGCTGTCACCAAACCCCTGAGCAAGAACATACATTTCCCACCACTATGATCAATGGTGAAGCCAACGTTTGGGAACCTAAGTTTGTTCTTTTTGGATATTTGATTGTGTATGAGTGTTTTCATCTAGAAACAAAGACACAATCAAATATACAGAAATAAAAAATCTTAAGCATTATGGATTGTGGAAATATCATTGCATTAACTTGAGAATTTTCTTTAGTTGAAATCATTATACATTTTTAAAAATATATATAGTTGTATCATTTATGACAAATAATTTAACATGCAGTCATGAAATAAGAGATGGCACCATATTAAAATCAAAAGCATTGGAGCTCAATGAATGTGCGAATATATATACACATAGGAATAAATTATGTTCATATTTACAAAATAGGAGTCTTAGATAAGATGTAGGCATACCTTCTGGGTGCAACTGGATGTAGTATGAACAAAAGAAAAGAAGGCCTGCTCTCAACCCTCTCATATTGGGTCATGCAGCCTCATAGGTTGTCACCAAAACCCTGAGAAAGAACATACATTGCCCACCACTATGATCAATGGTGAAGCCAATTTTCGGGCACCTATAAGAGATGGCACTATATATTAAAATCAAAAGCATGGGAGCTCAATGAATGTGAAAATATATATATGCAAACATAGGAATAAATTATGTTCATATTTGCAAAACAAAAGTCTTAGATAAGATGTAGGCATACCTTCTGGGTGCAACTAGATGCAGTATGAATGAAAGAAAAGAAGGCGTACTCTCCACCCTGCCATATTGGGTCATGCAGCCTCATGGGTTGTCACCAAACCCTCAAGAAAGAACATACATTGCTCACCACTATGAACAATGGTGAATCCAATGTTTGGGCACCTAAGTTTTTTATTTCTGGATATTTGATTGTGTTTGAGTTTTATCATCCAAAAATAGAAACATAATAAAATATCCAGAAATAACAAATAGTAAGCATCATAGATTGTGAAAATCTTATATCATCAACCTAAGGATTTTCTTTAGTTGAAATTAGTATTATACATTTAAAAAATATATATAGTTGTATCATTTATGATAAATGATTTGACATGTAGTCATGAAATACGAGATGGAATAAAGGACATATAACCTTACCTTCTATATGAATACAATGTAGTTGTAGCTTGTACATCATGCCGAACATGTTATCACAAAGCTATTTAGTATTGTGGATATGTGCAGTTATAGTTGAGAATGTTTGTAATCTAAAATGGTTTCAATTAGATATAGTTAGTCACAAGTAAAATTTGAATTTTAGTGCAACAAACATGTGTAACTGGTAGATAATATGTAAATTATGAAATATAAATAGTTGTATAGTTTATAACAAATAATATGGAATGCATCAACAATAGAAGAGATCACATAAACAAGATGAGGGTATACCTTGTACAAAGAGTGAGAAAATCTCAATGAATGTACAAATATATATATATGTAAAAATATGAATAAATTATGTTCATATTTGCAAAATAGAAGTCTTAGCATCCCATAGTGAACATTAAAAAGGAAAGCCACAATAAATAGAACTTAAGAACATGGAGAATATAATAGGTGAACTACAATAATGAACTATTTGTTATGGGCAAGTGGATATTGATACAACATAAGAAATATATGTAATAGTTGGCTTGTCAATTCAAAATTCAAGCTACATTATTTGGCACTGAATATTGTAGACAAAAATGAGAAATTGTAAAAGAACTATCATTTTTAAGTGTCACCAAAAAATGTAGCCTTGACACTTTTCACTCATTTGGACCCTTTCCTATAGGTTTTGGACCCCTTATTACCCCTTTTCATCATCATTAATATGACCTCTTATTATACATCCCAAGGCTTAATTCGATCAAATATTTGATAAAATCACCATATAAACCCAAATTCTTCACTCTCGGATAATCCAGCTAGCAAAAGGGCCCTTGTAGGATTGTCACCCATCTGGGTGAACTAGTCTTTTCCATGTGGAGTAGGTCACCCAAGATGGTGACCTAGTCCCATTTGAGCTATTTTTGGGGTTTTGAGTGAAAAAAGTTAGGGTTTTAGCTTATTTCTCCTTCATGTTGGCCTTGAGGATCAAATAATAGGTGTTTTAGGTGGATTGACTATAAATATAGTCCTACAAATCCTAATTCATAACACACCATTGATTACACACTCATTATTCACTTTTCATCCACTACTCTTCTCAAGAAAGCTAGGGTTTACATCGTAGGTCATCAAGACATCCTTTTATGAAGCATTCAAGGGCTGAAACCACAACCATTATTGTTGGAACTCAAGATAAACCATCATGGCAAGGTAAAATCCATTTTTTTATGCTTCATTACATCATTTATATCTCCATTTGGTTTAATTACTCAAAAGGGGTCTGACCAAGGCAAACCGCCAATCCCTAACATCCAACATTTATCTTCCTCTCCTTCTGTGTTTGCAAATTCAGGTATCTTGGAAGCTTGGAGATCATTCAAGAATGGATTGAAGAATTGTTTAAGGCATCTAATTTTTGATTAGGTTAAGAATCTACACAAAAAGAAACCTATAGGCCCAAAATCAAGGTTCTTGTTCTGAACTCTTGGAGAAATACAAAAGTGCAGGTCAAGAGCTTTTGTTTCCACCTTTAGATTACCAGAAAAGGCAAAAGGGACACTCCCACTAGTTATGGAAACCTAGTCCCACTATGCATATTTTCCAAAGATTTATGTGGATCTAGATACCCATTTGGCTTAAACAGGCCCCAAAGCAGTTTTCCGAAATCACCTCAAAAAATGACTAGGTCAGCCAACTTGGCACAAGTGCCCTTCCAAGTATAAAAGTAAGATTTTGTAGAATTTATGAGGAATCTATAGTCTTCACTTGAATCTCTACCATTTTCTAGGTGCACACTTCCATTTTTACAATTTTCTATCTTATTTCATAAGATTTCATAGGTTGTTTAATTTAATGCTTGCATACAAAATTTTGTTTTCCAACACTTTGCATTTCTTAGGGTTAGCATTAATAAAAAAATTATTTTTCAGTTTGTTGCATTTAGACATCATAGTTAGATACATTCATACCCCTATTAACACATAATATTGAATGCAATATTATCATTTTGGCCCATCTTTCTCCTTTTAGGTGAAAAACCCTAGAAGCGTAAGAAAGCACTAAGGTGCCAAAATTTGTGTTACATTAAGATTGAAAATTTTGAAATTTGGTAGATTGGTATAAAGTACAAACATGACATTCACTTGTTCCTTTGCATGGATTTCAATTTTTTTTGCTCTTTGTATGTGTTATTTTTTTTGGATGGAACATGTTATATGTCTTGTATCAATATGTTTCATGATATTCTTTTTTCCTCATTTGTTTGACGTTCATGATAACCAAATATTCTTCATGATATTGTTCTTTTCAGTTCCCCATAACAAACTATTCATTATTGTAGTTTTTGTCTCCTATGATCCATATTTTAAAGATCTATTTAATGTGGTTTTTTTTTCTATAATATTTAGTAGAAAATTAGTGTTATTCTAATATCTCTTATACAACTCTCTATTTATCTTCAATATTTACCGCCAAAGGACGTAGATTGAATCTTGTATCAATATGTGTCAAATTTTGTTAGTTGTATATAGGTTTAAAGAGATGGGAAATGTTTTCTTTACATAAAAACATTTAGGATCGCATCATATAATTTTTGTCATAACCTAAAGAAAATAGGTATCATCATCAAGAACTAGGTTTAAATATTTGAATTAGCAAGCTGAAAAGATAACTCTATAAGCATGGATAAATGCAATCGGCAGAGTACAATATGTTGTGTATTTGTAGCAGCCAATGTATGACAGTGAAAGGAAAAACCACAAAATCCATGCTCATTCTCCTCCCTACCATATTGACATTATGAAGCCTCATGAGCTCTAGCCATACCCCCGAGCAAGAAAAGTATGCAAGGCCCATAAAGAAATTAGTGGATTTTCCATGTCATATATCACACAATGGCTAAGTAGGGGAATTTTTTTTGTTTCCATATATGATTTCTTATATTGTACTATTTTTTTTTCATGTCACAACTTTAAAAAGATGGATATGTTGATACAGAACTACCTATAGATAATTTTTTTCATAAGCTAAAAAGATAACTGTAGACACATGAGAAAATGTAATGTGTAGAATAGACTATGTTTATTGTGCTCTAGTGCATGTAAGAATTCATGAATGCATCTATATCATATATTGCACAATGACAAAGTTACAAAAAATATCCGTGTTCTCATAGATGATTTCCTTTTTTGCAATACTTTTTTTCTGCAATAACTTTAAGGAAAATAGAATGTAGATAAAGAATTGTGCAAGATGGGACTTGTCTATAATGTTGATAAGTATAGGGAAAGAAGAATATATGGGAGGTCTTGTTTGAAAACATAACCAATTTCGTGGATGGAGTATCCAAATATCATTAAAAGGAAGACATGAAAGGAATATGAAAGGCTTTGTTCAAAGCATAAATTGCACACAAATAAATTTATAAACATACCCAATTTTGATATGTACTGGAGCCTATCTAGCCATGCAAGAAAAAGGAGTTCAATGTATAACTTAGTAAAATATAATTATATAAAACAAACTTTGTTTATGCTTAAATTGACGACCATATTTGAAGCAAAAATTGTCCCACATATGGGCTTCATATCTCCTTGTCCATCTATGCTTGCATTCATCCCAACATAATATTACTATGAAGCAACATTTTATTTTAATATATCAAAATGTATCTCACTTGTTATATTTGTATGGAACAGGAAGAAAGACATTGCAACACAACTTACAACAATAATAGGAGGCCAAATGTTGTAAAATGTGGAGCACAAAACTCGTAGCACCCTCCAATCTACTATCTAACATAGGTGCATGGTACCATTTTTCAATAGTTTTCTATCAAACCAACCTCACATTGGGTCATTTTCACAATAAAACCAAAAAAATATACATCCTCAAACTAAAATATTGAATATTGCATTTACCTCCCCTCGCCCCGACGCACAAAAAGAGCAGGATGGCTAGCCAATGTGAAAGAAATTGCATGGATTCTTATCATATATTAAGAAAAAATACAATGTAGACAAGGCCATATATTTATGAATGCAATATACAAGAAGAGCCAAACAATGAAATGCTCAAAAGAGAATTCAAGAGGTGAACATTTCCTAGATATTTGAATCAAATAAAACTAATTGAAAAGGTGGAAAGAACACATAAGAATATGTGCAAGTAAAGAATCAAGGAAAAATAAGGAAACTTAGGGTATATAGGCACGAAATATGGAAAATGCAACATAGATGTAGGATTTTAAACTTATTATTCAAATGCAACACATTTTTTTTTAAATATTTCTACAATATGTGCATACATAGTTTAATATACTGGGATGTCCAAAAAATGTTACTGACTTATAGAAATTTTGGTACATATACATATACAAATACATATACATATACATATACATATACATATAATTTTTGTCCTTTGTTTATTGTTTTCAGTCAACTTTATGCATCTTTGGCATTATACCCATTACCATATGGGTGGATGCATGGAAATGGGTAGAAATTACGTGGACACCTTTCAAAAAACCAATAACGCGCTCGCATTATTGCTTGTTAAACGCAAAAAAAAAGTGAAAAGTAGTCATTGTTATTTCGACTATTTTTTTCTTGCACCCGGGGCCAAAACCCCCATACTTACGCACTCACATTCTAGGAGGAGAAATTCAATAAAAAATTTCACCAACAATTTCTATTTCTTCACAACGATGGTGCCATGACGAGGAGGAGATGTGAGAGGTAAGGATTTTGTGGTTTTTGTTTTGAATTAATTAGTCTTAGGTTGAATTTGATATATATTTGTTTTAATTTTTAGGAGATGCAAATCAACCTGCAAACCCTCAAGATCCTCAATAGGAAGACCAACCAAATCCTCAAGATCAAAATCAACCACAACAATAACCTCCTCCACCAATCACTCAACCCCCTCCTGGCACTCAACAAAATTTAATGAGTGAAATTGAGAACAACAAAAAATAAATTGAGGATTTGATCAGTACGTTGAGTGATTCAAATGGTTCAACCACAGAAAGAATGACCCTAGAAAATTCATTGAAAGATATGGTAAAAAATGTAGATTCAATTAGCAAAAAAATAACTAGATGCCAAGATAGGAGGCAGATGGCTAGGGACTATTATGTAAATAAACTATCATACAAAGATGTAAAGGATTTAAAAATTACAAAAGGTGGTTTGTGCTCATTATTCATCGACCCACGCACTAAGAATATTTTACCCTCAATGCAAAAGAGGTTTCCTATATTTTGGTGCCACCACCAATAGATTAGGGACCAATTTTATGATACGTGGTACATGGTCTTCGATTACCCACTATGCAACACTTGTGAGGTCCTGCAATATTTCTTTAGGAAACTATACAGTGAGTTCATATTGAAAAAAATCCCAAATTATTTTGATATCATGGATTTCTAGGGGAGAGGTGGGGGGTCAGCTCAAGATAGACCCGGTGCACAGCTGGATCCTACATGACAAGGTAGACGAGCTCTCTCTAGGCCACCTCATGAGCACGTTGTTATGCCTTCCATCATGAAGGAAAGTGCTAACATAGAGACATTGTAGGCGATCAACACTTTGACCCAAAGTTTCATCCATCATACTAGCCCTATTCTACAGTGCCATCCAGGGGAGTCTTCGAGTGGTGGCCATCGAACACATGTGTATCAATCTTGCGGGGCTACTTGTTCATATGACCCCACCGACACTTAGGAGACTAGTACGTAGGATTCATCTGCACCAATGGAGATGGAGAGGGCAACTGACATTTTACATGAGGCATATGACATTGATAGTCAGGTAAAAGTTAATGCATGTTCATTGAATTTAATTTATTAAACTTTTATTTTGAAATGCAAGATTAACTAAAAATGTTTTATGATTTTAATAAAAATGCAGGGTCATAGTGTTGAGACTAGATACACTAGCCCGCCACCAACTTATTTTTGTAGTACACCTATCGTTGGGGTATGTAACTAGTAAACAATTATAAATTTATTGCATGTTAATAGAGTTGTTTTACGAATGGTAATTTAATATGTGATTTTGGATGTTGAATAGACTAATATTGGAGGTTTTGGTGGAACACTTCCTAGTGGTGGTGGATTTACTCAAACCTACACAGAGGTAATAGAATAAAGAGATGAACTAATGAATCAAGTACTTAGTATATTTGTGTAGTTTATATGCACATCGTTGATTACGTTGAATAATTTGTTGTTTTATTTCCAGATGATGCAAGAAGAAATACCTACGAATGTGATGAGGGAAATGGATATTGGTGTGTCATCTGCTATACAATATTTGATGGCTCTAAAAGGAGAGGTATGAGGAAAATTAGTAAATTTCAATTTACATTTGTTGTTATAGATGTTAGTTAGTGAAAAATCAAACCATTATTGATTCACGTAGTTTAATTTATATTTGTATGGTTTAGACAAGGCTTGAGCATGCCTGAGCATGGGTGTGAGAATATTTCCCCCATGGAGAGAGATCATGAGATGGAAGTAAGTAATTATTTTGTCAAATATATCATTTTTAATAATGTAACTTCTATATATTCATGTCTTTACTTCTTATTGTAATAGTTAAAACTTCACCATGAACTAAACACTAGGAGGATCAGTAGGAGCACTCCTCGAGTGCAACAAAAACAAGTAACAAACCTATCACCATCCAATCGAAAAGCAAAGGGAAATAATTTATTTCCAGGGCATGGAGAGCAATGAATTTTGATTCCACAACCCTTTGTTGTATGCCTACATGGTAGTTTTGTACATATTTTTATTGGACATACTTTACATTGTATGTCTATATGGGATTCTCGTAAGTCTATATGGCTATTTTGTACATATATCTCATACTTATACCGACATATATTGATGTATGCCTACATGGCTATTTGGTTAATACAAATATCTTTTATCGATGCTTGTCCATATTTGCATTCTAAATTGATGGTTCAATAGATATGAGTTACGTGTTTTCAAGTGTCTACTTTACAACTTACATGTATACTTTGTGATTTACGTGCATTCAAATGTATACTTTGTCCCTTACATGTTTTCATGCGTATACCTTGTATTCGTGCATATAATTTGTATTAATTTGTGTATACTATGTATTCATGTGTATACTTTTTGAGGTTTATGTGTTTTTGAGTACTTGTGCTTCCCTTATTGACATGTACATGCTTGAATTACTCACGTGTATAATTATTAATTGGTTAGCCCTAGCATTGATCATTGTTGTCTTTCATGATTTGTCTTGAATATTAATTGATTGATGCTAAACAACTTTATCTAAAAGAAAAAAACACGTTTAAAATTGGCATTCCATGAAATGATTCATAAAAATATTCCAATCTATTCTTTATCTAAAAGTTGGAGGTCGTACCAAGTACGGGATCAAAAATTTTCTATCAAAAATCTAAAAAATAGAGAACAGTGTGAATAATTCTTATTAGATCTTCTCCAAAAGTTCATCAACAACCTCCATTCAAGCCTCTCAAGGGTTTACATAGTGTTTTACACCCTTCTCTAACTGATCCATGTCCTCAACTAACTAAAAACCAACTTTCGAAACAAGTAACCATTGCATTTCAAATTTGTTGCTTTAAGGAACTTACAAATTTGCAACTTTAGACTCCTCCAGCCTAATGAGTACATCTAATGACCTCTAAACCCAAAAAATGGCGTAAAAATAGCCTTATTACATCAACAAAACTCCATTCTTTCACAATCATATACAAATTCACAAATTTTCCTTCAAAGGCTACAAAGACAACTTCTAGTGCAAGATTGAAATTTTCATATTTTTTATCACTAGAACTAAAAGTCACCCTAAAACATACCTAATGGTCTTAATTGAACTTATTCTAGACAAAGAATGCTCAAAATACCCACAAAAACCTATTGACCAACCTATTCACGATCAGATAATCAGTAAAACCACTGAAATATACCTTCTTCATCAAATGGAGGAACAAGCTGCTCTGCACCAATGATCATACGTTTTTTGTGTGGAATACTCAAAATTCTAAACCGTTGTTTGTATGTTTCTCTTTTCTAGTGTTTTGCATGCCATCATAAGTGATCAATCTGGTTGAACACAAGTTAGATCAATTCCATGTGTTTGGGTGAGAAAGAGGACCATGCCTAGCGTAAACCTACCTATTGGGACATGTTGGAGCAGTTAGTTTGGTCACATGAATTGCAAAATAATTTTTTTTGTAGCGGGGCTCAATGCAATCCTTTAGGATCAGACGAGAAGTTTCTAAGCATCACGGTATCTGAGTAATAGCATGCTGAAGTTTGCAGCCATTTTGCACTTTGGACCCTTAAAGGGATCGATCTGGTGGAACGTAGCTCAGAGCGATTCCGCGTGTTTTGGTGTGAAAGAGGACCATGCCTAGCGTAAAAATACATATTCGGACGCATTGGAACAATCCTCTTGGTCAGACGAGTTGCAGAGCGAAAGTTGCACCACTTTGCAACTTTGCACAACTTGAATTTGACACTTTTTCCATCAAGTGAAAATATGCCACCACAAGAAAACCACTCTAAGATAGCCAAAAACAAGAGAAGTTTTTGTAGATGGGCCCAACACAATCCTGTAGGATTAGACAAGAATTTTCTAAGCATCACGGTATCCGAGCAATATCATGCTGAAATTTGCAACCATTTTGCACTTTGGACCCTTAAGGGATCGATCCGATGGAATGTAGCTAAGAGCGATTTTGTGTGTTTCGGTGCAAAAAAACACCATTCCTAGCATAAAAATACTTATTCGAACGTGTTGGAGCAGTTAGTTTGGTTGCACGAGTTGTAGAGCGAAAGTTGCACCACTTTGCAAGTTTGCACTGCTTGAATTTGACACTTTTTCCATCAAATTAAAATTTTACACCACAAGAAAAACTCTCTTAGATAGCCAAAACCAAGAGAGGTTTTTGTAGAGGGGCCCAACGCGATCTTGTAGGATCAGATGAGAATTTTCTAAGCATCACGTATCCAAGTAATAGAATGCTGAAGTTTGCAGCCATTTTACACTTTGGACCCTTAAGGGATCGATCCGGTGGAACATAGCTCAAAGTGATTCTGTGTGTTTCGATGTGAAAGAGGACCATGGCTAGCATAAAAATACTTATTCAGATGCGTTGGAGCTGTTAGTTTGGTCAAACGAGCTGTTGAGCGAAAGTTTCATTACTTTGAAACTTTGCACAACTTGAATTTGACACTTTTTCCATCAAGTGAAAATCCGCTGCCATGGGAAAACCAATCCGAGATAGCCAAAACTGAGAGAGGATTTTGTAGAGAGGCCCAGCACAATCCTGTAGGATTAGACAAGAATTTTTTTAGTGTCACGGTATCCGAGTAATAGCATGCTGAATTTTGCAGCCAATTTGCACTTTGGACCCTTAAGGGATCGATCCAGTGGAACATAGCTCAAAATGATTCTGCATGTTTCGGTGGGAAAGAGGACCATGCCTAGCATTAAAATATCTATTCAGACACGTTGGAATAGTCTGCTTGCTCACACGAGTTACAAATTGAAATTTGCACCACTTTGCAACTTTGCACTGCTTGCATTTGACACTTTTTCCATCAAGTGAAAATCCGCCGCCACTGGAAAACTACTCCAAGATAGCCAAAATTGAGAGAGGTTTTTGTAGAGGGGCCCAATGCAATCTTGTAGGATTAGATGAGAAATTTCTAAGCATCATGGTCTCCAAGTAATAGCATGTTGAAGTTTGCAACCATTTTGCACTTTGGACCTTTAAGGGATCGATCCGGTGGAATGTAGCTCAAAGCAATTCCGTGTTTTTCAGTGTGAAACAAGACCATTCTTAGCATAAATATACCTTTTTAGATGTGTTGGAGCAATTAGTTTGGTCACATGAGTTACAGAGTGAAATTTACACCACTTTGCAACTTTGCACAACTTGAATTTGACACTTTTTCCATCAAGTGAAAATTCGCCACCACGAAAAAACCACTCTAAGATAGCCAGAACCGAGAGATATTTTTGTAGAGGGGCCAAACCCAATCCTGTAGGATCAGATGAGATGTTTCTAATAATCATGGTATCTGAGTAATAGCATGCTGAAGTTTTCAGCCATTTTGCACTTTGGACCCTTAAGGGATCGATCTAGTGGAACATAGCTCAGAGTGATTCTGTGTGTTTTAGTGTGAAAGAGGACCATGCCTAGTGTAAGAATACCTATTTGAAAGAGTTGGAGCATCTAGTTTTGTCATAGGAGTTGCAAAGAAAATTTGTACCACTTTGCAACTTTGCACAACTTGAATTTGACACTTTTTCCATCAAGTGAAAATTCACCGCCACGGAAAAACCACTCCGAGATAGCCAATACCGAGAGAGTTTTTTCTAGAGGGGCCTAACATGATCTTGTTGGATTAGATGATAAATTTATAATTTCAATGGAATAATTTTTATGGGGTTTGTGTTGCTGCCCTTGTAGATTTTGATGGAAAAGGTCATGAAAAACTAGGTTTCACCCTAGGGTTTGATTAAATATTGCATGTAGAGGTTGGGTGATTGTCTTTTGAGTTTTTTAAGGTGATTTTAAGAAGGTTTGAGGTGGTGGAAAGTTTTAGTAAGGTGTGAAACCATTCCTTTCAATAAACCCTCCTTATACTAGCATAAAATAAGGATTTTGGTTTGGCATGGTCGAGTGAGTTTGTCTTGAGACAAATTATGGATCTGGGGGTTTGGATACATGATAATTTCTGCCTCAACAAGTTAAGGGGGTTCTTGAATGTTTAAAGGTATGTTCCTTTGTTTCTTGAATTCCCTTGCACAAATAAATGCACACACACCTAAAACATCCTAATTCAACCTTACATGCTTTAGATCACTTCTCTAATCACCTAATGACCTATTTGAGACTTTGAATACATTACATATGACCTTTACATGAACTTTTCATATTGTTTACATTTCAAAATTCAAATTTTGCAAATTTTCCTATTGAAGGCATTTACAGAACAATCTGATACTACACCAAACATGAAGTCCAAAATTACAATATTTGAGTAAATCTCACTATGTAAGTAAATCTCATTACAATGCCTTAGGTACTTCGTTCTCATAGATCTTTTACAATGTCACTCATACATTTGAGATTCTCTTTAAATGTCTACATAATAGGTTCTCATTATGAGGTTAACTTCAATTGAGTAACTTTAGATTCCTTCACTAAGCTTCACATGCTCTTTTATAATGGCTTGCAATGAAAATTGAGATTTGTCAAGATCATCAAAATAAGGATTTTGCATTTCTGTTTTGGCTGAAACTCTCTTTGATGGCTCATAAATCACCATTTTCTACAACGAGAGATCAATCAATTTTTAGTAGTTTACTTACAAGTACACAAAGTAAAAGAGAAAAAGAAAGAGCATCCAAAATGGAAATGAAATAAAAATAGATGGAAGGCACTTACAGATAGGCATGCACGTCTCTCAACTTAGTCACTCATGGTCATACATCTTCACTAGGAATTCCAACATACCTATTACACACAACACCTCTCATGAATAGAGTAAGTTGAAATTTCAAATGCTCTTATAATGTCTACATCATATATGCTCATGATAAGGTTAACCTCAAATGAATAACTTGAAAGTCCCCCACCAATATTTTCACACACTTTTCTAATAGCTTAAAATCATGATTGAGATTTGTCAAGATCATCAAAATAAGGATGTTGCATTGCTTTTCTGGCTAACATTCTCTTGGATGGCTCATATATCTGAATTTTTTGCAAGGGGACACCAATCACTATTTAGTATGTTACTTATAAACACACAATGTAAAAGAAGATGATAGCATTGGCATCAAACAAATTATTCTGCATACAAGTATAAATTAATAAGAACCAATGTTCATATACTTACGAATTAATCCAATGAACCATCTGGGTCTGCTCTACTCTCTATTGTGTCAAGTATTGCCTCATGGTTAAACTCACGCACCTTCCACATGGTCTTGTTCAAAGCTCTACCCCCATATTTGGTCAAAAAAACATTGGATTCCACGAAAAGGTTTGAGTAATGAAGGATCTTACAATGTGTTTCAAAGTCCTAAAATAGCTAATGTTTAACACTCGAATGTGGGTACCTTCTAAGCCATGTTCCAGTAACCACAATGGAGCCTGTAGGGTATTCGATGTTTTCTCCATCTATAACTAGGGCCGCCAATTTATTTTTGGCCTCAACACAATGACACAAGTAATATTCTATTCCCTCTTCATTTTCTTCATCTATAATAACTACATAAACATGCCCTGCATTGATATGTGCAAAAAATATCTTGAAATTTTTCAACATTATGAATACAGTACAAAGTAAGATAAAGATATAGAATTTCAACAACTAAGCAAATAGATATATCACCTAGTTGAACTAGATCTGATATGTGGTCAAAGTCGACTGATGGTTCCATTTGTGTCAGTTACAATGCCGTCAGAGGACGATACATGTGAACTGGGCTAAGATAACTTGTAAACCATATGCCAACCCACTCCCATGACTCACAATCGTTCCAGGCTTGCATTGTACATGAACGAAAAAAGTGTTCCATCTTTCGTGTATCAATACTCCATGAACCTACATTTTAGCTAAGGAAAGAGTGTACCTCATTCGATCCTATTAGTGTACAACAATCCTCATATGGTGCAATGTTAGTATCATCCATCAACCAAAAAGATCTATGAATTGAAGACATGCCTTCATTATCTAGACCCATCAAAGCATTACACCATTCGACGATTGATTTTACATCTATCAACTTTGCACTGTCCTTATACTTTAACTCTTCTCATGCTAATTCTCTTTTCACACATGCTCCTGCACCATCATGCTCCCCCTTTCCATTTCCGGCCTCACAAAAGTTCCACATATGTTGAACACCTATAATTACATGCATCCTTCACAACTAGTAGAACATGTGCAAGTTCTTGAACTATGTTGCACAATTATCAGACCATATTATATGTCAGTCATATTTTATGCCCCTGTAAGCCAAACCACTCTAGAACATTTAGAAGAAACCTTGCACGAACTCTAGAGAATGTGTGCGATGATCACTAATGTAAAAGTGGTACTCCCTCAATACCTTCCTTTGGTCATCTGTACTGTCAAATGCATGAATGAATTTTATGTGCACAAATATCGAAACCTTTGTGGAGTTGTAATACTATGATTGCAATCCATGTTGTTGTTGTAGAGTGTAGTTCTCCGCAAATTCAACCACTGATACTATGCTTCCAACTAGAAAGGTGTCCTTGCATAGCTTGAATTGTGTGTCCAACCATTGGGCTCTATGGGTATGCATTGCATACTCAAACAATATATTGTCACAAAACATGGACATAAACCGGTACACTAGAATCTTCTTAGTACCCAAATCACACCTTTTCGCTCGAGACCAATCTTTTGTAGCATATACCATTTTTTTATCTTCCTGAACTCTACTAGTTTTTGTCCCACCTCATCTGTGCTTTCCATATGTTGACATAATGGCATATGTTGGAAGCCACCACAATGCTCGTATGAACCATCCAAGCATGTTGTCCTATAGAATATCTGGCCATCCTCTATTTCACATAATTTTTTTGATAAGAACTCTCTTGAATATTTTGGTGGGGGTTCTATGCCACAATCCTGCAAAACATCTTTAGTATGAAAATCTACACAAATAGAACGATAAACATCATAATGGTTAGAAAATCCAATATGTAGTCTACAACAACAAGTAGTGCATGTGTGATTTATTTTGACATAAAACGGTTTAAGAATTTAAAAAATATTTGAGAAATACTAATTTGAGGATAATTATTTTCAAATTTTTGAAAAAAATGGGTTTGAGTCATATCCAAAAAATGCTTTGGATGTGGCTCACGATTCCGACTACCAATTCTCCTTCTTACCACATCCCTTTGATTCAAAGATGGCCTTGTGTTATTCTTCCAGTACTCTTCAATTAGTGTTCTCAAGGCTTCAACAACTTCTTTATCTTTTTGTGATAGTCTCCCCAAGAATGCCCATAATTCATTTGAATCATTGCCCTAAATTCTTTGTCGTCTTTGAATGGCTCTTGACAAAGTTTTTCTACTAATTATCGTGTGTTCACTCATCTTTTTAATGAGATGAGCTCTCTTTGTTTGACAACTTACCAAGTCGATGTAATGACATGTCGGGTGACACTACTATCCTTTGAGCATGAGGTCTTACCCACACTCTGATAAGAATCCATTAGATTCTTCACAATAGTGTCTTCACTCAATGCATTCGATGTTCTCAACCCAAGAGTCTTCATGATGTTCCTATACTTTACACCCCAGATCATCTCAACAAATAGTTGACATCTTGCAGTCTCATTTAGTCTTTCAAAGAATTGTTCCCAAATCTTCTCAGCATATCTTCTACAAGTGTGTATTGAAATCTTACCTTCTATGTGCTGCAAAATCTCATCATCAATATTAATCAAATACTTTGGCTTTCTACTTAAAATTCTAGGTGGTGTTCTCCTAGGTACATACATCTCAACATGAGGAATTTCATCAATATTTAATTGAGGTGGGATTGATTGCGTACATTCAATCAAGGGTGGAGAAGAATACATTCCTTGAGGTTCACATGGGGATGATGGCATACCTTCTTCATTAAATTTGAGTGATGATGTACTCTCAACTTGAGTCGTGTTGGATTGTGTCCAACAATATTCATTTGAGGTAGATGGTGTCCCTCCATATTCATTTACACTAGATGGTGTTCATCCATATTCACTTATGTTAGATGGTTTGCCTCCATATTCGCTTGTTCTTAATGGTGTCCCTTCATATTCACTTTTCCTAGATGGTGTGTCTCCAACTATGGTATCTGAATCTGTCTTACGAAGATGCTTTCACATTCGTTCCTTTTGTGCTACCAATTCCCATTCTTTTTTTGACGATTGAGGTTCCTCTTCAATTGGCTTGTTTTTGTCAATCATTTCCAATTTATTCTTTTCACAATATGCTGCCACCCGAATGTCATTCTCTTTGAAGGTTTCATTCTCTTCGTCTATTAGTTTCCTCTTTTTATTTTTCTTCGGTATGGCGGGTAATTTTATATGTACCATGTTAAAGAGATGAATATTAGTTCCTAAAAAATATATGTTATTCAAGGCTTCATTTGAATAATAATTACAATCATCCTGTACAAAATTTAACCTAGCATAGATAAATGTGACATGATTTTTTTCAATCTAGAATACCTTAAAGAAACGTGGTAATGTGGCATGCCATGATTGCAAGATAGGCTCAAAATGGAAGCATGGATATTTGCAAAAAAATCCATTCTCTGGAAAATTTGTGAAGAGATAAGTTAGTTAAGAAGTTATAAAAATAGTTAGATACATTGAGGGAGTTGATTTTGAAGGGAAATAAGATAAATATCATGTAAGTTACAATCATAATGAGTTTAATGGCATTGTGAGTGTTTGATAAGTTTGTGGTGTAGGAGCACCTTAACAATCTATGCTTCCATTTTGAAATTTGATTCAATTTTGGGTATCTCCATGTCGTAAGAGGGTCATTAAGACATTTTCCATGTATGGGAATCATTAGGAGGTTTAAAATGTGGATTGAGAACATAAGGTTATAATGACAAACAAAATTGAAAGCAAGCCATAATAGAATGAAAGAAAATGTGTAAAGACTTCACATACCTAAAAAACCATACTTTCAAATGGAGGAGTTCAACCCAATTATGTAGGCTTAGCTTCTTATTTCTTCAAACTCCACAACAATTTGACTTGTTCAAAATTTTTTTCCCCTCCGAACTTCAATTGTATATTACTTTTCAATGGAATTCAAACTTTAATTGATATTATATGTCTTTCAATGTGGAAACTCTTCTATTTCATGCAAAGGTGGTAGAAAGATCATGGAAAAGGTGATGGAATGTGAAAAACATTCTTTCACACTTCACAACATAATAAAAAGGATATTTTTTGTTGAAGCAAGCAAACAACGAGGAGAATATGCAGACTATGGGCCTTGACATCATGTGTATATTCATTTTTTTACTATTTTTAGTGGAATACAAAACACGCTCGCATTATAATGTGAGTGTGTTATTTATTCCTAAGATGGTAGCATCTCTACTTCTTCAAAAAGTGCACACATTATATGAAATATGGTTTTCTTAATATATTTATTTTTTCCCTCTTTGTCTAAGAGGGAGAGAGAGGGAGGGAGGAAGCGAAGGAGGGAGAGGGATGAGGAACGCAGAGAGGGAGGGAGATGGAGAGAGAGAGGGTTAGAAAGAGATAGTGGGAGAGATGGAGGGAGAGGGAGGGATAGGGAGAGAGGAAGAGTAGGAGAGAAAGAGAGAGTGGGAGAGAAAGAGGGAGAGAGGGGTAGGGAGGGAGGGAGGGAGGGAGAGGGAGTGAGGGAGAGGGAGAGAAAGAGGAGAGGAGGAGAGGAGAGAGAGAGAGAGGAGAGAGGAGAGGTTTAGAAAGAGATAGTAAAGTAAAGATAGATAGGAGGAGAGGGGAGAGTGGGAGAAAGAGAGCAAGAGAAAGAGGATAGAGAGGAGGGAGGAGGGAGAGGGGAGAGGGAGAGGGAGAGAAAGAGAGAGTGGGAGAGGAAAGAGACAAAGAGAGGGAGGAGGAGGAGAGGGGAGGGAGGAAGGAGAGAGGGTTAGAAAGAGATAGTGGGAGAGATGAAGATAGATAGGGAGGGAGAGAGGGGGAGAGTGGAAGAGAACGAGGGATAGGGAGAGTGGGAGAGAAAGAGAGTGTGGGAGAGAGAGAGAGGGAGAGAAAGAGGGAGAGGGAGGGAGGGAGGGAGAGAGGATAGGTAGAGAGGAAAAGAGGGAGAGAAAGAGAGAAAGAGAGAGTGTGAGAGATGGAGGGAGAGGGAGAGGGAGAGGGTTAGAAAGAGATAGTGGGAGAGATGTAGATAGATATGGAGGGAGAGAGGGTGAGAGTGGGAGAGAAAGAGGAGAGAGGCAAGAGAAATATAGAGTAGGAGATAAAGAGAGGAGAGAGAGGGAGGAGAGAGGAGAGAGGGAGAGGAGGGAGGGAGCCAGAGGGAGAGGAAGAGGGAGATAAGGATAGATGGGAGAGAAAAGAGGGAGAGGAAGAGTGGGAGAAGAGATACTGAGAAAGAGAGAGAGAGGGAGGGAGAGATGGTGGAGGGAGAGGAGAGAGGGGAGAGTGGGAGAGTGGGAGGGAAAGGGAGTGGGAGAGAAAGAGGGAGAGAGAGAGGGAGAAGGATTGGGAGAGATGGAGATAGAGAGGGAGGGAGAGATAGGGAGAGTGTGAGAAAGAGAGAGTGGGAGAGAGTGGGAGAAGGGGGGAAGGGGAGAGTGGGAGAAAGAGAGAGTGGGAGAGAGTGGGAGAAGGGGAGAAGGGGAGAGTGGGAGAAATAGATAGTAGGAGAGATGGAGATATAGAGGGAGGGAGAGATGGGATGAGAGAGAGATACAGGGTAGAGGTTTAACCTCAATGCTTAAACCCTTAAACCCAAAACTCTAAAACCATATACCCTCTACCTTCTACCCTCTACCCTTAGCCCAATACTCTCTACACTAAACCCTAATCCCACAACCCCTATACCATCATTATCCCTCAACCCTTAAACCCTAATCTCCTAACCCCTATACCCTCTACTCTATAACCTCTTAATTCCTCAACCCTAAACCCTAAACCCTTAAACCCTAACCCATAAAACCTCTACCCTCTACCATCAATCCTCTACCCTCTACCCTCTACCCTCTACCATCTACCCTCAACCCAATACTCTCTACACTAAACCCTAATCCCACAACCCCTATACATCGTTATCCCTCAACCCTCAAACCTCAACCCTCAACCCTTAAACCCTAATCTCTTAAACCCTATACCCTCTACTCTATAACCTCTTAATTCCTCAACCCTAAACCCTAAACCCTTAAACCCTAACCTGTAAAACCTCTACCCTCTACCGTCAATCCTCTACCCTCTACCCTCAACCCTAATCCCCAAACCCTTAAACCCAATTAGTAAAATCTCTACCTTAATACCTCAAACCTCTTGATCCTCAATCCCTCAACCCTCAACCTTCAACCTTTAAACCCTAATTTTGCAACCCCTATACCCTCTTAATTCCTCAACCCTCAACCCTTATCCCTCAACCCTCAACCCTTCAAACCTAATCCCTCAAAACCTATACCCTCTTAATACCTCAACCCTCAAGCCTTAACCCTTAAACCCTAATATCTCAACCCCTATACTCTCTACTCTATAACCTCTTAATCACTCAACCCTAAACCCTAAACCCTTAAACCCTAATCTGTAAACCCTCTACCCTCTACCCTGAACCCTAATCCCCCAACCCTTAAACCCACTTAGTAACCTCTCTACTCTAATCCCTCAACCTTCTTGACCCTTAATCCCTTAACCCTCAACCCTCAACCTTCAACCTTTAAACCCTATTCTAGCAACCTCTATACCCTCTTAATTTCTCAACCCTCAACCCGCAACCCTTCAACCCTAATCCCTCAACCCCTATACCCTCTTAATCCCTCAACCCTCAACCCTAAACCCTCAAACCCTTATCTCTCAACCTCTATACCCTCTACTCTATAACCTCTTAATCTCTCAACCCTAAGCACTAAACCCTTAAACCCTAACCCATAAACCCTCTACTCTCTACCATCAATCATCTACCCTCTACCCTCAACCCTAATCCCCTAACCCTTAAACCCACTTGGTAAAATCTCTACCCTTATACCTCAACCCTCAACCTTCAACCTCTAAACCCTAATCCCCCAATCCCTATACCCTCTTAATTCCTCAACCCTTATCCCTCAACCCTCAACCCTTCAACCCTAATCCCTCAACCCCAATACCCTCTTAATACCTCAACCCTCAACCCTCAACCCTTAAACCCTAATCTCTCAACCCCTATACCCTATACTCTATAACCTCTTAATCCCTCAACCTTAAACCCTAAACCCTTAAACCCTAACTCATAAACCCTATATCCTCTTCCCTCTACCCTCTACCCTCAACCCTAATCCCCCAACCCTTAAACCCAATTAGTAAACTCCCTACCTTAATCCCTCAACCCTCTTGATCCTTAATCCCTCAACCCTCAACCTTCAACCTTTAAACCCTAATCCTGCAACCCCTATACCCTCTTAATTCCTCAACCCTCAACCCTTATCCCTCAACCCTCAACCCTCAACCCTTTACACCTAATCCCTCAACCCTTATACCCTCTTAATCCCTCAACCATAAAACCTAAACCCTTAAACCCTAATCTCTCAACCCATATACCCTCATCTCTATAACCTCTTAATCCCTCAACCCTAAAACCTAAACCCTTAAACCCTAACCCGTAGACCCTCTACCCTCTACCATCAATCCTCTACCCTCTACCCTCAACCCTAATTCCCCAACCCTTAAACCCACTTAGTAAAATATCTACCATAATCCCTCAAACCTCAACCTTCAACCTTTAAACCCTAATCGCTCAACCCCTATACCCTCTTAATTCCCCAACCCTCAACCCTTATCCCTCAACCCTCAATCCTTCAATGCTAATACCTCAACCCCTATACCCTCTTAATCCCTCAACCCTCAGCCCTCAAACCTTAAACCATAATCCCTAAAACCCTATAACCTCTACTCTATAACCTCTTAATCCCTCAACCCTAGACCCTAAACCCTTAAACCCTAACCCGTAAACCATCTACCCTCTATCATCAATCCTCTAAGCTCTACTCTCAATCCTAATCCCTAAACCCTCAACCCTTAATCTCTCAACCATTAAATCCAAGAAAACTCTCTACCCTAATCCCTAAACCCTCATCCCTTAATATCTCAACCCTTATAACCTCTACCCTATATATTGGACCCTCAACCCCAATCCCTTGACCCTATACCCTATAACCTTAGCCCTCAACACTCAACCTTAAACCCTCAATCTTCAACCCTCAACCCTTAAACACTCTACCTTCTACCCTCTACCCTATACATTAAACCCTCAACCCTCAATTCTCAACCCTCAACCCTTAATCCCTCAACCCTCAATCCTTAAACCCTAAAACCTCTACCCCTATACCCTCTACCCCTTACATTGGACCCTGAACCTAATCCTTCAACCATATACCCTCAAACCTATACCCTAAAACATCTACCCTCAACCAAGTAAAACCTTAACCCTAAACCCTTAACCCTAAACCCTTCAACCCTAAACACTTAAACCTTCTACCCTATACCTGCAACCAGATACCTTCTACCATCAACCCTATTCCCTCAACCCTCAACCCTCAAACCATAATACCCCAGAAACCATCAACCCTATAGGTCCTTCACCCTAATCTCTCAACCCTATACCCTCAACCTATATCAATTTCTCTCTATCTATACTTATCACCTCTCCCTCCCTCCTACGCACTCTAATTGTCTCTATCTACCGTCTCCCTCTTTCTACATACCTCTTGTTCAATCAAGCACTACCACCATCTCTCGCTCCCTCTATCAATCTCTCTATGTCCCTCTCACTCTATCCCACTCTCTCCCACTCCCTCTCTCTCCCTCTCTCTCATGTCTTGCCCTCCCACCCCCCTTCTCTCTCAGGTCTCTCCCTCTGGCAACCTACCTAAGTAACTCTCTCTTTCTCTCTCTCCCCTCTCTCTATCTATCCCTTCAACCCTAGCTAGATAAGTCCCTCTCAATCCACCCCACTATTTCTCTACCTCTATTAGGTCACTCCCTCCCACACCATCTCCTTCTCTCAGGTCTCTCAATCCCTCTCTCTCCCACTCCCTCTCTCTCTCACACTCCCTCTCACTACCTATCTCTCAAGTCTCTCCCTCTCACCACCCTCACACTATCAAGTCTCTCCCTTTGGCACCCTACCTACATAACTCTCTTTTTCTGTCCATCTCTCTCTCCCCGCTCTCTGTCTCTGTCTCTGTCTCTCTCTGTCTCTCTCAATTCTCTCTCTCCCACCCCCCTCTCTCTCTCCCTCCCTATATCTCTCCAATCCATTCTCTCCCACTCCCTCTCTCTTAAAATCTCACTTCCACCCCTTCTCCATCTCTCCAGACTCTCTCTCTCTCTAAATTCTCCCTCCCTTTAAATAAATACCTAAATACACACATACATGTGTAGATACAGTCTTACATGCATACATATAATATATATGCACTGATACATACATGCATACATACATACATACAAGCATGCATACATGACATACAAACATACGTGTACATACAAACATACAAATATATCACAATACATTCAATATATTGTCATTTAACATAAACTAAGACATAATGTGAGCGCGTTATATCATAATACATTAAATATATTGTCATTTAACATAAATGAGGACATAACGGGAGCGTGTTATAATGCACTCACATTATGTCTTAGTTGACATGTTTCCCGCAGAAGCAAAAACAATGTCAAAAATGAAATATAACGCGAGCGCATTATAGCGCTCTCACATTATATCTTTCTTTGGGAATTACCAAGTCTTAGGCTTGGTATCTGCCTTGGATTACCAACCCAAAGGCTTGGAAGGCATTCCTAATGACCAGAGACATGTTTTTAAAAAATCTACCATATTTCACATAATTGAGTTTGTGCTCACCGTCAGGATTGCACGTGGTTCAATATCAAAAAAATCAAACACGTGGGTAATGTTGGGTTCTCTCTTAGCTATCGAATGATGCAATTTTTTTCACTTTCTGAAAATGTTAAGTCTTTCATCCATAATTTATTTTATTTGTATTTCTTTTTTTTTTCAAAAAAGTAGTGTTTGGTATTTTTTTTGTTATAAATTAAGGTCGTTCATTGAATTTTCAAATAAATTACATTTTTATAAACTAGACTCAATTCTAAAAATTTTATTTAAAAAAAAATAAAATCAATTAGTTTCCAAAATTTGTAGGGGTAGCATGGCCAAAATTTTGTTTTTCAAGAAATGTCCACTTCAAAAATTAGTAAAAAAATCAAATATTCATTAAAAAATTATCAGAAAAATCTTGCATCAACTAAATATTGTTAGCTAATTTTTCACTATTGCGATTTTAAAAATACTAAAAAAAGGTTCACCGTACGAGGGTCGTACAAGAGTTGTTATGTTTTGTTTTTTTGACAAAAACAACACCAATTTGTGTACATCCCTCTTTTGAGCCCCTTAATATCAACCATTTTAAAAATAAATTAGTAGGTTAGAAAGTAGACTCGGAACACTTTGATCCTTGTTTTTCTTCCATCTCAAAATTTTGAGTGTAACTATCCTCAATTTCATGTGCAAGGTTAGTATTTCTGGATTTCAGAAAAACATTGTCTACTTAAGTCCCCTTTTTGGGAACCATATTTTTGCACTTACCCATATGAGGAGTTGACAATGTGAAACTTAAAATAATTAATAACATTTACAATTGGTTTAGCAAATCTATTTATTGATATGTGAACATTATATAGTTGGCATTGATGGGCATATTTTTTGGAGCACCCATCCTGAAGTAGACATATATGCAGCATGTAATGCACATAATCATCATGTGGTAAAATTCGACACACATACACAAAAACACTCTTGCCCTACAAAGTATGTAGTCACAAGTGCTATAAAATCCATAGCGAATAAAATGATTTACAATTCCTTGGAAAATACCATGAATTATAAAGTGATGACAAACACTAACAATTTCATAGCATCTGCCTGCATTCTTTGCAAGAAAAAATAATTGGAATCATTTTCTTCATCCTTGCAATCTGAAGTGCAATATGTGGTTCACAAATATTTGACCATTGAACTATATAACCCATGATTACAACTATCCAAATTTCTATCTCAAAAAACAACATGCTCACTAGGGAAAAATAGTTTCATGTTTATCAATTACATACCATGAGATTGATGCACATAGGCTTCATGAAACATTACACACTCTTAACACCCTACTCCTTAATCACATCAATTGTTTCATAAAGCCTATGTGCATCAAGCTCATTCCTCCTGCCATGGGTGGAAAGTGTTTGCTCGCACAAGGGTTAATGCATGCTGGTAGTAAATGTCGTGTTCAATGTTATCCTCTGACAAAGTATAAAAGCATACATGGGAAAAGGGTTTAAAATAAGATTGGGCTATTGATATGCGAACATTATATAGTTGGTAGCAATGAACATATTTTTTGGAGCACCTTCCTAAAGTAGACATATATGCAACATGTAATCGACATGGTTTCCATGTGGAATAAGGAATTCGTAAAGTGTCATGACAAGCAAAAAATATAACATATAAAATAGAACATGTGAACTATAATAATGAACAGTCCATTATGGGAAAGTGGGGAAAACAAAATCATGAAATATATTGATAGAAGACAAGAAATCTATGTAACAGTTGGCTTGTCAATTCAAAATTGGAGCTACATTGTCTGGCACTATATATTATAGAGAAATAGAGTTCAATTGAAAAACAGTTGTTACAATAACACTCAAGGCTAATAGGTAAATAAGAGATGACCGAAAACCCACATTAAGTAGAACCTTAATAGAGGTACGAAAACATACACAAACGCAAGAAATTGAAAGCAACCCAAAGGTCTAGATCAATGCCATGTTTGTAGTTCATAGTAGTCTACACAAAATTACAATTTACAAGAGGTAAACTAAGGAACTCGTAAAGTGTCATGCCAAGAAAAACAAATTGAAACATAAAGAATAGAACATGTGAGATACAATAATGAACAATCCATTATGGGCAAGTGGGGAAAACAACATCATGAAATATATTGATAGAAGACAAGCAATCTATGTAACAGTTGGCTTGTCAATTCAAAATTGGAGCTACATTGTCTGGCACTAAATATTATAGAGAAATAGAGAAATTGTAAAACAATTGTTCCAATAACACTCTTGCTAATAGGTAAATAAGAGATGACTGAAACCCCACATTAATTAGAACCTTAATAGAGGTACAAAAACATACACAAATGTAGGAAATTGAAAGAAACCCAAATGTACAGATCAACACCATGTTTGCAATTCATAGCAGTCAATTATTTTTTTGAATTTACAAGACGTAAACTATCACAATGAACTATTTGTCACAAGGATCTTCAAGCAGATGAGGGGGAAAAAATGTGATGAAAAATATTGATTAAGGAAAAGAAATATATGTAATAGTTATCTTGTCAATTCTAAATTCAGACTACATTATTTGACACTAAATATTATCGACAATCAAGAAAATTGTAAAAGAAATATTAGAAAACCGCATGAGCACGACAAGAAACTGATAGATGACCAACAACCCACATTAAACATAAAATCACAATAATGAACAATTTATTATGACAAAAATAATATCATGAAACATATTGATAGAAGCCAAGCAATCTATGTAACGGTTGGCTTGTCAATTCTAAATTTGAGCCACATAATTTGGCACTAAATATTAAAGAGAAGTAGGGAAACTGCAAAAATAGCTATTAGGAAAACACTTCAGAACCACAATAAAATGATAGATGATCAAAAACCAACATTAAATGGAAAAAGATCATAGGATTTCGTTTATTGTTCTAGTTATCTATGTGCATCTTTGTCGTTACACCCATTAACATAGGAGAAATTGCAGATTAACGTAGGAGTGATTGCATATATATCTAGAGAGTTAGTGTGAAATAAAAAATATATTGGAGATAAAATTAGCTTGATGGTTGTTAACTATTATTCTTTCTAATATCTCTTTTATCTAGGTTTAATTTATTTGTTTGAAGTTTTTGCCATGATTTTTTGGTCATCCCAGCCATAGATAGATTTTTTCATGTAAAAGCTCTTTTACAATTTCTTTATTTGTCTATTTTTGTTGCATTGTGAAATGAGCCATAGTGGTCTTGGTCTATATATATGGATATATATTTATACCTTTGTTTTTGGTCACATTTCTTTTTTCAAGCCCAGTTCAAATGAAGAACTCAGTCCTAGCAAAAAAATTGTTGTTACACCTTGTTTAGATACTGAAAGATTTTCCGTTTGGAGCATACTCGATCGTACCAAAAATTCTATCAATATGTCGACAAGGTGTAATAGTGATTTCTTCACCTACACTGGGTTCTTCGTTTGAACTGGATTCTTCACTTTGAATATTGTTTGTAAGTAATTTCACATATATAAATGTCCACTTATAAAAAAATTTGGGGAAATATTTCAAATCATAACAAAACACTTAAGAATCACAGGAAAATGACACATGATCAGAAACCCCAACATTTCACAAGTTTAAAAATCAAAAACAATCCTTCTTACAAGAATAATAGAATATTTTTTTATAAGGAGCTTCAAATATATCAGGGAAAAAGAGTATCATGAAACATATTCATACAAGAAGAGAAATCTATGTAACAACTGAATTCTTAATTCTAAATTCAAGTTGCATTATCTGACACACAGTATTATAGAAAAATAGGGAAATTGTAAAAGAACTGTTAGTTAAACATACATAGATATACATATATACATATACACATGTATATATATCTATATTATATATATATTTATATACACACACACATATATATATATACATGTACATATATATATATATATATATATATATATATATGTACATACAATGTGAACTCTATGTCAAAATCAATGCTTAATAACATAGACCGATACATATACACATATATATATTGAAGAAAAATAGAGTAATTGTATGAGAGGTATTAGAATAAAACGTATTCGCTACTAATTATTATAGACAATAATTGGCACTAAATATTATAGACAAGAAAATGAAAAATGTTTGAAAACCCATATTAAATAGAACTATAAAATATGGAGAATAGAAGAGGCAAACTACGATAATAAACAATTTTCTATGGGGAACTGAAAAAAAGAATATGATGAAGAACAGTTTGTTATAAGGAACTTCAAATAGTTGAGACAAAAAAGGAAATGGGAAAAGAGCTATTACAAAAACATTTAACAATCACAGGAATATGACAAATGTTTGAAAACCCACATTAAGTAGAACTTTAAAATATGGAGAATAGAAGAGGCAAACTATGATGATGAACAGTTTGCTATGGAGAACTAAAAAAAAAAATACCATGAAGAATAGTTTGTTATGAAGAACTTCAAACAATCGAGGAAAAGAATAATATCACGAAACATATTCATACAAGAGACATAACATGTTCCATCCAAACAAAATAACCACGACAAATAACATTTTTTTATAAGCAACTTCTACACAAATAGAGAAATTCTAAAAGAGCTATAAGAATAACACTTAACAACTTTCATACTAACCCTATGCATATATATATGCAATCACTCCTATGCTAATCTACAATTTCTCCCATGTTAATGGTATACCACCAAAGATGCATAAACATAACTACAAACAATAAACGAAGCGCAAAAAAAATACTAACCCTAACTATACTTTTTGATGAAAGAAAGAAGATTTAACTGCAATAAATCCATCCATACAGATCCATAATCTCTTTGAAGTCTCCAAAATGGGTATAACGACAAAGATACAAACATATAACAAGGAACAATAAGTAGAGAGCAAAAAACATTAACATAAATAAATCATTTACGCAAAATACCCATGTAAAATGACTTATAGATTCTGGAGCACAATAACTACAAACAATAAATGAAACAAAAAAAAATTACTAACCCTAACCATATTTTTTGGTGAAAGAATGAAGATTTAACTGTAATAAATCCATCCATATAGAGCCATAATCTCCTTGAAGTCTCCAAAATGGGCATAATGGAAAAGATACAAACATATAACAAGGAACAATAAGTAGAGAGCAAAAGACATGAACAATAAATTAATCATTTATGCAAAATACCCATGTAAAATTATTTATAGATTCCAGAGCACAAAAATCTTAAAACCCTCCAATATGCTATAAAACGGAGCCGAAGCCAACACTTTTTACAATAGTCTGCTATCAAACCAACACCACAATGGATCTTTCAACAATGAAACTTAATCAATATACTTTCTCTCACATTTCACAACACATCAATTTTAAAACCCTCCAACTTTCTACCAAAAGGAACAATAAACAAAGAATGACAGACATGAACAATAAATTAATCATTTATGAAAAATACCCATGTAAAATGACATACACATTTCGTAGCACAACAATTTTAAAATCCTCCAATCTGCTAAAAACCAGAGTTGAAAGTGATGATTTTTACAAAAGTCTGCTATGAAACCAACACCACAATGGCTCTTTCAACTGTGCAACTTAATCAAAGTATACTTTACCACACCGCAACATTGAATTTTTTATTTACTTTGTCTACCAACATCATACAACGACAAGATGCATTAACTCTCACACGAACAAACATTTACCATTCAGCTTCCGCATATCGAGGGCACCAAATCCACCACCACGAACCCACATAATTACCAGGCTTGACATCGCCACAAAAAAATCTGGTCAAGTCACCGCCAATCGAGACATCTCCGGTGCAAGAAAATCTAATTCATGGCTGGAGAGACAAAAATCCCGGCAAAAACTTCAAACAAAATAGCCTATCAACTAATTACTCAATTATTATATTGTTTATTAATCACTTTAAAAAAAATACTATGTTCCAATTTGGTTCATTGTTTATTTATTATATTCATTTATATAAAAGACATATTTTAAAGGGTTGTAATGAATGTGACAACTTAAGACAAATAGATAACTATTTTTTAGATTTACATTGATTTATAAAAAATTAATTTGGTATACATGTAAAATTTCTCTAATGTAAAACTATCTATGTGCCCATTTAAGTGATTCATAATGCAGGCCTCGTGACAAGTATACATATAGAGTCTTCCTTACATAGACTATCGTTGGGCTCCATGTACTGATACTGTCACCATAAGAGTTTAGGTGAGATATTTTGAATTTTTTTAATGGCTATCTGTAGACACCGAAAATTTGTCTATGCCTACGAACACCACTTTCAACATAATTTTCTATTATCCGTGGTCATGATTAAATAATGTTAATTATTTAATTACCTTTCTAATACATATTTCCTCTATTAATTAAATACTCCTTTTTAGTTAATTCATTAATTCATATTTAATGTTGAATTAAATTAATAGTTAATTCATATTTAATTATTTATGTCACATTCCTCTATCATTCAATTATCTAAGTCATTCACTCACCTTCTGACTCGAGATCTATTTTTAGTTCTCCAGTTATCTCTGAATTCAACATGAGTTTATCTCTGCGAGAGGACTCTCTATCACAACTAGTCAGTTAACTATTTCCAATTCATATGCGTGATATGTCTATTAATTAAATATCTTTATTTAATTAATTAACTCATGTTTGCATTCAAATGCATTAGTCTTCGAGTTCTAGCTTTGTCTTTTGCATACAAAGTCTATTTCTTCTATTTTTGGAGATTAAGATCCTGAACTCATGTTCTAACTCGCGTTCTAACTCATGTTCTTCTAAGATAGAACTCACATCACATGGTATTCATCAATCTCGTCCATCGATCTCTCTTTCAATTTGAGTCGATCATTTGAAAACCCAAAATCTATAAAATGGTCTGTCATAATCATTATTCCTCCTCCCGAAATCATTCATTTTTGAGAAGAGACTCATCTTCGATATTTTGCTTAGACACTCGACAAAGCTATACTTGCATTCAAACACAAAAATATGAGGGCAAGAATACGGAAAAGGCAAAATGGAGAAGAACAATCAAGATAATTCGAAGGGGTGAACGCATTTTCGGTGAGAGCTTTCCTTTAATTTGTTTTAGTTTGTTTAGTTTATTTCCTCATTCTTTGTTGTTAGATTTTAGATTATTGTTTAGATTAGGATTTAACTTTGTTTATTACAGTTGCAGATTATTCACCATCATTCAAAAGATACATCTCTACATTTTAATCTACAGTTACACTATCTACTATCAAAGTTCAATTCCTTCAATTTCTCTGGCTGGTGCGGCCATTCAAGCCATGGATTAAATATGTAGCGATGATTAATCATAATGCATGAGGAGTTTGTACCAGACTGTTATTTAAGAGTGACTTTAAATGTTTGTTAGTACCAAAATTCTCTACATATTTTATCAATACGTAGACCCCATGCAACAGATACGCCACTTGTTCATAAAAGGAAAATTGAATGGGGGGGCAAATTTTTGTGCCACCTACTCACTTCTTTTACATAGATTTCAATAATTCTACACTGCTCATGCGTAGCTATTTGATCATGTGTCATTTTCTGCAGATCTAATTAATGATCTTGCACTAACTATTCTACAGGAAAAATGATGGTGGTGTTTCAGTTGTGTTGAGGAAATATGTCATTTTCTACAGATCTATTTAATGATCTTGCACTAACTATTCTATAGGAAAAATGATGGTGGTGTTTCAGTTGTGTTGAGAAAATTAATTTGTTAGAGGAAATCAAATCCAATAGCACTGTCAGATTGAGGAAATCCTTTAATGTTGGACTAGAGGAAGATAATTTTATTGTTAGTGAGCATGAATAGATTGACCAATGCATCCTCTTATTTATTGAAAAGGCTTTTAAAAAAAAATTATTTTAAAATCAAAATGACAAAGTTAACTTAGATCACCATATATCCCTTGATACCAATAAAATAATTAATGTGACCATTTTTCAAAATTTTCTCAAAGTCATTTTTTTGTTGAATCCAAAATATCCCTTTCTAAATAATTGTGTGAGACAAAAAAAACTTATGCAGGATATTCATTCTCAACTTAAAAGAAGAAAGAAAATTACTTAATCTACAACATGTAAAACAAAACATAGACAAGGGGAAAAGTCCCATTGGATGTGTCAAAATGTATATGTCTAATTTAGAATAAAATGAGGAATAATTATTACAATTATTAAATAATTTATTCTAAATCAAAATATACTTTTGATTAAGATAAACAAGCTTAAACAAAAACTCAATAATATAACACATGTAAAACATTTTTATTGAGGTAAATTATTGAATATGTGATTTATTTGGTTGTTCAAAGAATTATGCAATATTTTTATAACATATGTAGCTATCAATAATAAGAGGATGATAATTGATAATTGATTTGATGGATGATAAATGGTGATTTCTTGTTATATCAACAACATGTATTTCTAGAGTGATCATTCATAATTTGAGTAAAGATGAAAGTTGATTTATAGATTCTTGGTTAAAGATATGAATAGTCTATATTCAGAGGTACAGTTTAAAAATGGATGGTTTAGATGCATTTAATTTTAAATTAAATTAAATTTTAGAGCAAGTTAATAGATAAATACAAATATTGATTACAAATGGATGGTTATGATTGATTCAGATGAATTTATTAAAATTTGGTTGGTTGTGAAGATTATTTTTACAACCATCTTTGTGTGAATGGTTGGGAATTGAAGATGTAGTGTGGAAATGAATAGTGGAGATGTAGGATTAGTTTGATTTTTATTTACTAGTTAGTCATGTGAGTGTTTGAATTATTTATTTATTTATTTTAAAATAAATGAAATAAATGGACTAATGAAATAAATAATAAAACTTATTTAGTTAGTTTATTTTTGACGAGTTAGGGAAATTAGATTAATTTATTACATAGAAAAAAATTAATTAATTAGTATTGTGGTGGTCACATAACATTAAAAATGGTGTTAAAAGGTAATGTTAGGATGTGGTGAAATTGAAGTGTCTACAAGGAGAAAAGTAAAACTCGCAAACTTAAGGAGTACATTTGGAGCTAAAAGTGATAACTAAAAGGGTGAAATGAAAAACAATAAAAGGAATATATATTGGTATGAAGAAGTTATAATTCTAAAGGAATATAAAGTGAGATTCAATTATTACTTTTTTATGATTTTGATAACTTATGATGGTTATAGTTAATTGTCACTTAAAATGACACTGATCATGGCCCATCTTTACATTTAAATAATTTACATGTATGAATGATAATACACTACAAGAGAAAGAAGATGATCACTTATATGCAATGACCGACTAATCCATTGAAACAATCGGTAAAATACTCTACCTCTTTCATGTAAAAAAAGAATAGTTATTGAATTAATTGATTCTACTAATTTATAATACAAATAATAAAACTCATTTTAAAATGTCTCTCACTAAAACTTATTAATCTATTTTATGCTCTAGAAAATATTAGAGTGAACTAAAAACATAATGTAATACCCCTTTGTTTTAGCTTCTTGTTCAGACAACGTTCCTTCCTTTATTTTAGTTTTAGTTACTGTGATACTTTGCATACTTTATCATGTGTGTTATTTGATCGCTATTTATAAAGCGACAGACTATTTGTGTGATGTGATGTATCTTATCTGATGCTTTATTTGACATGCTTTAATTGGTGTTAAAATACTTGTTGCTATAACATGTTTATTGTACATGAGATATTTGAGTACTATGAATTATCAGTTTATGATGAGTGTATTGGTGAAGGGGATGGGATCGCATCACTCGCTTGCGAGCACCCTACGATTCCATGATTTCCTCTTCACGATGTGTAATTTATGCTTCTTATATATATATGATCTTTGTTATCTTGTTTATAGGTTTGCAGTTACATGACATCGACTCCACCTAGTTTCACAGGTTTGAGCGTGTCGACCCAATGATTAAGCTGAACGGGAGATAGTAGCTAGGTAACATGTGTCATGTGTACACCCTAGCCACAGTCTTTTGTTTGTCATATTTGTGGTGTCATTGTTTGCCTTGTTTTAATATTATTAAATTTTGAAGGGTTCTTGATTACGAAAATAAATGTTAAAATTATGCATTAATTAATGTTGGTTTTTATTTAATTAATTTTAGACATTTTGATAGAAGCTTTGTATTTAAATAAATAAATTAAATTAAATTTATTTAATAAATTAAATTTAATCCATGGGGTTAAATTTATTTATTAAGTGATTAAATTAATTAATTACATTATTATTAAGAAAGTTGTAAAAGGGAATTAAATATAAATTTCAAAATTAAATTTGAATTCGAAATTATTTAAATTATACTGAGAAATTAAATGTGATTGTTTTAGATATTTGTTAATTGCCAGCATGTGTGAGTTAATTAATTAAGAATTTGTTGAAAATTGATTCACGGAGAAAACTTTGGGTTTTGGTTGAAGAAGAGGAAAGCTTCTTGACGGGAGTGTGAGGATATTTTTGGGAGAGGATATTTTTTGGAAGGGAATGAAAATTGAAAAAACACAGAAGAATTGGGAGGTTTTTGTTGTTGGAATTTAAAAGAATTATTTAGGAATAGCTTGCTGTGACATTGGATACATATTTTTTTTTGGAAATTTGTTTTTGTTGGGAAGAAGCTGTGAAAGCTTTGGAAGAGGCTCGACATAAAAAATTCAACACTTCATAAGCTTCTTGATAAGGGTTCTTTTTTTGTGTAATTAGATTTGTTTTAAAATTGTATTGAAATTGTATTGTTGCAGTTAATTGTTGTGCTAGATCTATTAAGGAAAGTTAATTTTTTTTAGAAAAAAGGAAATTTAAATATTTTGAGATTGCCATGAAGTAACTTAGGAAATTTTAGTTAGAGTGAAAACCAAATAATATGAATTATTTTATTTGATAAATTTACTAGATCTAAACTGTGAAATAAATCTAGAGGAAAAAAAATTTAGATTTAGAGAAAATTAAACCTCAATAGAAAAGGAAAATTGAGAAACCTTTATGTTTGAGAATTTTTCCATGAAGAAACCTAGAGGAAATGTAGAAAATTATTGAAAGATTTTGAAAGAAATTAGAAGATTCGAGTAGTTGTATTTTATTTTCTTTGTGTTTTGATGTTTGAAAGCTTTTGGAAGATTTAATTGTACAATCCTTTGTGAAATTTTAATTTTTTCCTGGAAAATTTATAGTTTTATCTATAGAGTTGTTTTCTGGAAAATACTCCCCCTATTTAATATTCTGAATGTTTCAATTTATTTTAATATATATATATATATATTTATATATACATACATTTATGAATATATATAACTACACACACACAGATATATATATATATATATATATATACTACTAGTAATTGGATTTAAAATCCGTAATTTAATAAAAATCGTAGTACGTGAACTATCCTGGTAAAAGATGAAATATTGGGTTGTGTACTTTAAAAAAAAAACTATAGTTAAAGTGTATATTCATGGTGGTTGGTGCGGAGGTAAAACCCCCACTGCCCACATGTGTGATGGTGGGAAAAGTGCTACCTATGAGGAAGTGCGCCCACCACACAGGGGGACACGTTGCCCCATAGGGAGCACTACCCCTAAAAAGGGAGGTGGTCGGACTGTACCCTGTATAGCCACGCCCCTCTCTCTCCCATGATTTTATTTAAAAAATTGCGTAAGATTTCCGTCTGTCGGTTCTTTTATTCGTGGATTTTGATTTTTATGTGTTTTTTGTTTAACACTAATAAATGTAATATATATATAATGTAATATGTATATATATTATATATATATTTTTTTGGAAATCATATTTTGGATATTTAAATTGATTAAAATAATGTTTTAGTTTGTAAAATTATTAATATATATATTATTATATATATAATTAAATATATATGGGTATATAAGTGTGATGTATATATTGGATGAATATCTATATTTAATTTGTGTATTTAATGATCTTTAAATAATTAGTTTCGTACAATGGAAAATAGAAGGAATTATATATTTTAGTTAGGAAATTAAAATAAATAATTTGTTGATGATTTATGTTGTTTTAAAAGTAATCTAAGGATTTGATTTTACTCAAGAGGCAATTAAATGTTTTAATCAATTATTTTGTTAGGACAATTGTTTTATTTACTGTGAAATGTATTTGAAGGGGAAATGGATTTAGTATATCCAAAAATAGATTATTTCCTTGCAATTGCTTTGTTGTAATTATTTCCTTTGTGTTCATGTTTGGGGAAATGGTTCTTAAATATTGTAAACTATCTTCCAAAGGATCATAAAGGATGGGGATTGTTGATTTATTCTATCAGCCTAGTTTGTATATCCCCTGGGTAGTGTATGGTGCGTTGTCAGTAATTTACTCGGTTTCCACGAATGGGGATGATTTGTGCCACCTTTGAAAGGAGTGGATTATGTGCTTTGTTTCGTCCAAGTGTTTGGAGTGAGTTTCATTATATGTTGCCTCCTAGACTTGGAGTGGTTGTTTTGTCTAGTTTGTATGCACTTGGGATTCCCTTGGTGATTGGTTTTGTTTTTTATGTTGTCAAGTAGAAGAGTGGATTTTTTTAGGTGTCGGAGCCCAAAGAGGTAAACTAGCTAACCTTCAGAGGTAGTTCAATAAAGTGATAACTAAATTAATGTACTTAGAAGATTAGGTAGCATTTCACACTAATTAAGATAATTTAACCTCACTCATAGACACAAGCGCTCGTTTAGGCTTGGGATGAGTGGGAAGGCCTGGAATGGAAAGGTCATCTATCTTGTCCTTACGTGAGGTATTTGATTCCGCATGAGTGAGTATGGGAGCTGAGATTCAGTTGAGGTCACAAGGATTATTGGAGCCTATGGAGATTCCCAGAGGAGATCCCATGATGAGTTCTACGATGATAGTATGTTTAGGACAATAGGTTGTACATGATTTTATGTGTATGGTTTTCTCAACATACTTGATCTATTTTATATCTGGTAGCAATGTGACCATGTTAGAGTTGGACTTGTGTTGTACATGTGATTGGTTGTGTCAGTATGAGTCACCCCATGACTAGTGGTTGTAGAGTTTGTCCATGTTATGTTATTACTATCTCCTAGCATGGGGGTTGGGCCTTCAGGTACCACTTGGTTGGGTGGAACATGCAACATACATCGTTGGGTTCCCCTTTGATCTTCAGTAGTTGGTGGCGAGATCTCTTGTTGGAGAGCTCATAGTTCCTGCTTTGATTCAAGTAATTTATTTATTACAATTTGAATAATGTTATTTTACCCCTCATTTTTTTATGAGGTGGAATTATTTATATTGTAACACAATTGTATTATTCCCTTAATGAGTGATGTAACCTTTTGATTAAGTTAATGATTATGGAGTGTTGTTTATATCTCTTTATGTTATAATGTATCTTTATTTTGTTTAAGTTCTCAATTCATATTGTAATTAAATGCTATGGTTGTATAATGATGTATGTGTGGGTTTAAGTAATCTTGATTATATAGCCTTAGAAGTTGTTCTCAGTTATAAGTGAACATGTATGTTAAATACACTTTAATAAAAAAGAAAAGTGCACTTAAGTAGTGTAATGCAACTTCCTTTAGGGTTACATGGCAGGGCATTACACATGGTATCAGAGCCAGGTTTAAACACTAGGTGCTCTGGGATTATGATGTACCCATTAAGCTTAGTTGCGTAGGTTTTCAAGTGTTACCTTGTCTAATACCTTTATGTGTCTATGTAGGATTATGCCTCCCAGACGTGGAAGAGGTAGAGGAAAAGGACGTGGCTGGGTAGGCAATCGCGATGGGAGTCAACATGACTCTCCTCCTCATGTTATGCATATTCTAGATCAAGACGAGCAATAGACATCATAGAATGGCCCAAGGGGTGGTGATAGACAATGGGATCCTCCAAGGATCAAAGCTGCACGTATAGAATTTGAGGAAGAATTAGCACTCCTAGGTCCAAGACAGGTAGATGCACAGGGTAATCCTAGTGTGAGGGAAGTTCCGGTAGAGACAGTGATGTTAGCCTCTTCATATATGAGAGACTTACTCCTGGCATGACCACCATGGTTTCATGGAGTAGGTAGTGGATTAGAGGCTAAGAATTGGCTTATAGGTCTCAATCGGTGCTTTCTTATGCATCTGTACGACAATAGTACTAAAGCGCAGTGTGCTATCATGCACTTGCAGGGGTTTACATCCACATGGTGGAGACTACAGGAGCAGAAGCTCCACATTGATATTAATACAATGTTTTGGGAGATATTTCTTGAGTGGTTTAGAGCTCACTTCCTTTCTGACCATCGGCGTTAGCGTAGAGGCGATGTGTTTCACGCCTTATGATAGTTAGCCATGACCGTAGACTAGTACGAGCGACATTTCTATGAACTTAAATAGTTCGTGGGAATAGGTGATGACGAGGGGATGCTCATTCAATAATTTTTCAAGGGCTTGAATTCCCATATTAGTGGTAGTGTGTGGGTCTTTGAATCCAAATCTATGGCGATAGTTATGGAGAAGGCATGACTTGTGGAGGCCATACTGGTGTACATATTAGTAGTGGTTCAAGAGCTGGGACTAGTGTGTGAGGGGGATAGACTCAGGGAGCTGTGCCTCCTAAGACACATTAGGGACAAGAACAAAGTGGTCAGCAGTAGGTATCTCAGAGGAAACGTAAAGGTTTTTAGCAGAGATAGGGTGACAAAAATTGGAGACGCATGAAGTGTTTCAACTTTGAGCAACCCGCTCAAAGCTTTCAGTCCACTTTTAGAGGTAGTGCATAGCAGTCTAACACACTAGCTAGAGGCAAGGGTTATGGTAGAGGCACTGGTTGTTTCACATGTGGCCATCAGGGTCATATTGCTAGAATGTGTCCTAATAAGGGCACATCTAAATTCACACAGAGACCAGTGGCATCTGAGCCGATAGTAGGGGATGAAGGTAGAGGCCATCTTGTTTTCATAGTGGTTGATAACCGCTAGGTAGAGCATTAGGGTAGCGTCGTCGAGACTTATAGTATGTTATTGGGTAATCCAGTTACCATTCTATTTGATTCTAGAGCATCAAACTTTTTCATTTCTTCTTTCATTTTGTCACATTGTAGATTGGGGGCTATAAGCCATGTTGATAGGTGGAAAATTGAGTTAGCCTTGGGTGCAAAAGTCACATCACATTCTTTAGGACTGGAGTGTAGATTGGAGGTTGGACCTCTCCTTACTACATTGGATGTTCGAGTTATACCATTGGGTTCATATCACATTGTCATAGGTATGGATTGGCTAGAGGCTCATCGAGCAGTTATTGATTGTCGACGTAAGTCAATTCAATGCATTAATGCATTTGGTAGTGAGGTGGATATATTGGGGGTTTAGAGGTTGATATCCTTGAGGATTATCTCAGCTATGTAGTTGAGAAAATGTGTATGATAGGTATGTCATTTGTTTGTTGTTATAGTGGAGGATTTGGGATAAGGATATGGAGAGGAGAAGGTCTCTCTCAATACTCACCCCATTCTTCAGGAGTACTCAGATGTCTTTCTAGATGATATTCCAGGGATGCCACCTCAGAGAGATATATATTTTAAGATAGACCTAGTACCTAGATCAGAGCCCATTTCATGAGATCCTTATCGTATGAACACTCAGGAATTGAAAGAGCTTCACTTGTAGCTCTAGGAGTTGCTAGAAAAGGGCTTCATTCACCCCAGTGTCTCTCCATGGGGAGCACCTATTATCTTCATGAAGAAGAAGGATGATTTACTTTGGTTATGCATTGATTACCTACAGTTGAACAAAGTGACTATCAAGAATCGTTATCCGCTTCCTAGGATTGTTGACTTGTTTGACTAGGTCAAGGGTGCTATAGTTGTTTTGAAGATTGACCTTAAGTTGGGTTATCATCAACTCCATATTTTTTACTCAGATATCCATAAGACGTCATTTCGAATGTGATATGGTCACTATGAGTTCATAGTAGTACCATTTGGGTTGATGAATGTGCCTTCTGTGTTCATGAGTTTGATGAATGGAGTGTTCTGCACATACTTAGATGGATTTTTCCTTGTGTTCATAGATGAAATTTTGATATACTCCAGGACAGTGGAGGAACATGAGGATCATTTGTGATAGGTATTACAGTGTTAATGAGATAATCAACTTTATGCTAACTTGTTGAAATGTGAATTCTTCAAGACTGAGATCAAGTATCTTGGTCATTTGATCTTAGGGGAAGGTATATTGGTGGATCCTTCAAAGATCCAAGCGATCTTAGATTAGCCTATGCCCACAAATGTGGCAGAGATCCATAACTTTATGGGGCTTGCAGGATATTATAGGAGGTTTGTGCAGAGCTTCTTGAGGATAGGACATCCTATCACCTCCCTTAAAAGGAAAGGGAAGAGGTTTGTGTGGTTAGAGCAGTGCGAGACAACATTTCAGACTCTTAATGAGAAGCTGACTAGTGCACCAATACTAGCGATACCTGATCCTACAGGGGACTTTGTAGTCTGTAAAGATGCATCATTTAAGGGTTTAGGAGTAGTGTTGATGGAAGAGGGTTGTGTTATAGCATATGAGTCATAGAAGCTCAAAGATCATGAACTAAATTACCCTACACATGATCTTGAGTTAGCGGTAGTTTTCCGTGCATTGACTAGATGGAGACATTTTCATCTTGGGCACAGATTTGAGCTGCACAGTGATCACAGGAGCCTTCAGTACATTTTCACGTAGCCGAACCTTAACGCTAGGCAAAGGCATTGGATGGATTTTCTCTATGAATATGAATTCAAAGTGAAGTATATTTAGGGAAATGAGAACCTCGTAGCTGATGCACTTAGTAGACATAGGCACGAGATATCTGAGTTGAATCTTGTAGTGGATCTACAGAGTCAAATTATTACTGCTCTTCCAACAAAAAATTGGTATCAGGATATTAGGGTAGAGATTGAGGCAAGTATACCTTTAGAAGGTAGGTTCTTAGGATATTCACTTGATACATATGGTTTATTGATACATATGGAACAGATTTGCATTCCTTCAGTAGGTGATCTTCGCACTGTAGTTTTGACTGAGGCACATCATGCACCATATTTAGCCCATCCAGGGGTGAAGAAGATGCATGCAGATCTGCATCAGTTGTATTTTTGTCAAGGGATGAAGCACAATATTGCAAACTATGTGGCAATATTTCTAGAGTCTCAGCGGATGAAGGTTGAACACCAACATCCAGCAGGGCTTCTACAACCGCATCTAGTACTAGAATGGAAATGGGATATGATCTCATTGGACTTCATTGTTGGTTTACCTAGCTCCTCATGATGACATGATGCGATTATGGTGATAGTTGATAGGTTGATGAAGGTAGAACACTTCTCACCTATTCACTCTTCCTATAATGCATCATCTGTTGCTAGAGTGTTCATGGAGGACATAGTGAGGTTGCATGGTATTCCACATCAAATTATTTCTGACAGGGATCCAGTGTTTACCTCAGCTCTTTGGACTTTATTACAACATGCAATGGGGACACAGTTGAACTTCAGTTCAATGTATCACCCAGAGATAGATGGATGGACTGAGAGGGTCAATCAGATCCTTGAAGACATGTTGCGTATGTATGTAATGGACCAACAAACATGATGGAAAGACTATCTCTATTTTGTAGAGTTTTCTTACAATAACATTTTCCAGAGTTCTATTGGCATGCCTCCATTTTAGGCTTTAGATGGGCATCCATGTCATAAGCCCTTGAGCTGGGATTGACTAGATGATAGAGTATTATTGGGTCCAGAGATGTTGCAAGACATGGAGCAATAGGTGGTTTGGATTAGAGAGAATTTGGTAGCAGCTCAAGATAGGTAGAAGAAGTATGTAGATGCGCATAAAGTGGATTGAAAGTTTTCTATTGGTGATAGAGTGTTCTTGTGGCTGCATCCGTGAAAGAGTCCAATCCATTATGGAAAGGGTTCTGAGTTGGTGCATCACTTTGTCAAACCTTTCGAGATACTCGAGAATATTGGTCCAGTTGCTTACCGGCTGGCTTTCTCGCCCAGTCTTGCATGTATTCACCATGTATTTCATGTTTTTGTTCTTCGTCCATAGAATCTAGATATTTCTCATGTCCTTGATTATAATTCTTTACAAGTAGAGGATGGGCAGCTGGCTTTGGAGCCCTTGGCTGTAATGGAGCGTATAACACTTGCTCTTTAGGGGCAAGATATTGACCAAGTTAGGGTCCAGTGGGATCCTAGTGATGATGCTTCATCCACCTAGGAAGATGTAGCTAGGATGAGGGAATTATATCCCTACTTGTTTGTAGGCTTCCAGGAGTAAGCCTAACCCTAGGGGGGGAGGATATAATACCCCTTCGTTTTAGCTTCTTGTTTAGACAACGTTCTTTGCTTTGTTTTAGTTTTAGTTCCTATGATACTTTGCATACTTTATCATGTGTGTTATTTGATCACTATTTATAGAGAAAAGAACTATTTTTGTGATGTGATTTATCTTCTTTGATGCTTTATTTGACATGCTTTAATTGGTGTTAAAATACTTGTTGCTATAACATGTTTATTGTACATGAGATATTTGATTATTATGAATTGTTAGTTTATAATGAGTGTATTGGTGAAGGGGATGAGATTGCATCATTTTCTTGCGAGCGCCCTATGATTCCATGATTTCCTCTTCACGGTGTGTATTTATGCTGCTTATATATATATGATCTTTGTTATCTCGTTTACAAGTTTCCAGGTACATGATATCAACTCCCCCTAGTTTCACAGGTTTGTGCATGTCAACCCAATAGTTAAGTTGAATGGGAGATAGTAGCAATGTAACATGTGTCACATCTACACTCTAGCCACCATGTGTTGTCAGTCATATTTGTTGTGTCATCGATTGCCTTGTTTTAATATTTCAAAATTCTGAAGGGTTCTTGATTATGAAAATAAATGTTAAAATTATGCATTAAATAATGTTGGTTTGTACTTAATTAATTTTAGACATTTTGATAGAAGCTTTGTATTTAAATTAATTAATTAGATTTAATTTATTTAGTAAATTAAATTTAATCCATGGGGTTAAATTTATTTATTAAGTGATTAAATTAATTAATTAAATTATTTATTAAGAAAGTTGTAAAAGGGAATTAAATATAAATTTCAAAATTAAATTTGAATTCAAAATTATTTAAATTATATTGAGAAATTAAATGTGATTGTTTTAGATATTTGTTATTTTCCAACATGTGTGAGTTAATTAATTAAGAAGTTGTTGAAATTTATTCACGGAGAAAAAATTGGGTTTTGTTTGAAGAAGAGGAAATCTTCTTCATGGGAGTGTGAGGATATTTTTTGGAGAGGATATTTTTTGGAAGGGAATGAAAATTGAAAAAACAAAGAAGATTTGGGAGGTTTTTTCTATTGGAAGTTGGAATAATTATTTAGGAATAGTTTTTTGTGACATGGATACATATTTTGTTCTCAAAAATTGTGTTTGCTGGGAAGAAGCTGTGAAAGCTTTGGAAGAGGCTTGACATCAATACTTCAACACTTCAGAAGCTTCTTGATACAGGTTCTTTTCTTGTGTAATTAGTTTTTCTTTAAAATTGTATTGAAATTGTATTGTTGCAATTAATTGATGTGCTAGATATATTAAGGAAAGTTAATTTGTTTTAGAAAAAGGAAATTTAAAGCTTTTGTGATTTTCGTGAAGAAAATTAGGAAATTTTAGTTACAGTGAAAACCAAGGAATATGAATTGTGTTATTTGAGAATTTTATTAGATCTAAACTGTGAAATAGGTCTAGAGGAAAACAAATTTAGATTTAGAGAAAATTAAACCTCAGTAGAAAAGGAAAATTGAGAAACCTTTGTGTTTGGAAATTTAGCCATGAAGAAACCCAAAGGAAATGTAGAAAATTATTGAAAGATTCTCAAAGAAATTAGAAGAATCCAGTAGTTGTCTTTTCTTTCCTTTGTGTTTTGATTTTTGAAAGGTTTTTGAAGATTTAATTGTACAATCCTTTGTGAGATTTTAGTAGTTTCTTGAAAATTTATAGTTTTATCTATAGATTTGTTTTCTGAAAAATACTCTCCTTATTTAATATTTGGAATGTTTCAATTTATTTTAATTTATATATATATATATACACACACACACAAATATATGAATATATATATATACATATATATATATACACTGCTGGTAATTGGATTTAAAATCCATAATTTAATAAAAATTGTCATACGGGAGTTATCCTAGTAAGAGATGAAATTCTCGGTTGTGTATTTTTTTTTTAAATATAGTTAAATTTTATATTCATGGTGGGTGGTAAGGAGGTCAAACCCCCACCGCCCACATGTGTGATGGTGGGGAAAGCGCTGCTTATGAGGCAGTGCATCCACCACACAGGGGGACGCGCTGCCCCATAGGGAGTGCTGGCCCCAAAAAGGGAGGTGGTTGGACTGTACTATGTATAGTCACGCCCCTCTCTCTCCCATGATTTTCTTTAAAAATTTGCATAATATTTCCATCTGTCAGTTCTTTTATTCACGGATTTTGATTTTTATGTGTATTTTGTTTAACATTAATAAATGTAATATATATATATATATTTGGAAATCATATTTTTGATATTTGAATTGATTAAAATAATGTTTTAGTTTGTAAAATTATCAATATATATATATTTAATATATATTTATACTAGTATATATATAATTAAATGTGCATGGGTATATAAGTGTGATGTATATATTGCATGAATATATATATATTTAATTATGTATTTAATGATCTTTAAATAATTAGTTTTGTACAATGAAAAATAGAAGGAATTATATATTTTAGTTGGGAAATTAAAAGAAATAATTTTTTGATGATTTATGTTGTTTTAAAAGTAATCTAAGGATTCAATTTTACTCAAGAGACATTTAATTGTTTTAATCAATTATTTTGTTGGGACAATTGTTTTATTTACTGTGAAATGTATTTGAAAGGGAAATGGATTTAGTATATCCAAGAGTAGATTATTTCCTTGCAATTGCTTTGTTGTAATTATTTCCTTTGTGTTCATGTTTGGGGAAATGGGTCTTAAATATTGTAAGTATTCCAGAGGATAATAGAGGATGGAGGTTGTTGACTTATTATGTCAGCCTATTTTGTATATCGCTTGGGTAGTGCATGGTGCCTTGTCAGTAATTTACCCAGTTTCCACGAATGAGGATGATTTGTGCCACCTTTGAAAGGAGTGGATTATGTGCTTTGTTTCCTCCAAGTGTTTGGAGTGAGTTTCATTATATCTTGCCTCCTAGAGTTGGAGTGGTTGTTTTGTCTAGTTTGTATGCACTTGGGATTCCCTTGATGGTTGGTTTTGTTTTTTATATTGTCAAGTATAAGAGTGGCTTATGTTAGGCGTCAAAGCCCAAAGAGGTAAATTGGGTAACCTTTAGAGGTTGTTTAATCAAGTGATAACTAAATTAATGTACTTAAAATATTAGGTAGAATTTCACACTAATTAAGATAATTTAGCCTCACTCATACAAACAAGCGCTCGTTTAGGCTTGGGATAAGTGGGAAGGCTTGGAATGGAAAGGTCATCTATCTTGTCCTTACAAGAGGTATTTGATTCTGCATGAGTGATTATGGGGGTCAGGATTCGGTTGAGGTCACCAAGATTACCAGAACCTGTGAAGATTCCTAGAGGAGATCCCATGACAAGTTGTGTGATGACACTCTATCTAGGAAAATAGTTGGTACATGATTTTATGTGTATGGTTTTCTTAAGATATGCGATCTATTTTATATTTGGAAGAAATGTGACTATGTTAGAGTTGGACTTGTGTTGTACATGTGATTGGTTGTGTCAGTATGAGTCAGCCTGTGACTAGTGGCTATAGAGTTTGTCCTTGTTATGTTGTTACTATCTCCTAGCATGGAGGGTGGGCCTTCGGGTACCAATTGGTTGGGTGAAACATGCACCATACACCATTGGGTCCCCCTTTGATATTCAGTACTTGGTGGTGAGATATCTAGTTGGAGAGCTTGCAATTCTTGCTTTAATTCAAGTGATGTATTTATTTTAATTTGAATCATGTTATTTTACCCCTCATTTGTTTACAAGGTGGATTTATGTATATTGTAACATATTTATATTATTGCCTCTTTATGGGAATGAGTGATGTAACCTTTTGATTAAGTTAATGATTATGGAGTGTTGTTTATATCTCTTTATGTTATGATGTATCTTTATTTTGTTTAAGTTTTCAATTTATATTGTAAATAAATGCTATGGTTGTATAATGATGTATGTGTGGGTTTAACTAATCTCGGTTATGTAGCCTTAGAGGTTGTTGTCAATTGTAAGTGAACATGTATGTTAAATAGACTTTAATAAATAAAAAAAGTACGCTTAAGTAGTGAATTGCAACTTCCTTTAGGGTTATGTGGTAGGGCATTACACATAACTATTAATATAATCATTACACATTAAAGTGTGATTTTTAGTTTATAATTTATTGATGCTACTTATTCATTTAACTATCCAATTTTCCATCATAATATATATGAATATTTTATTTTAAATTTCTAATTATGGATAAAAAATTGAGTTATCTATTGAAATTTAATAAAAATATTTTATTTAATTTAATTTTAATTAATTATTTGAAGAGGTGTTTTACAATGACAATGTAACATGAGGTCTCATATCATGACCATATAAATAAAAAAACTTTTTATGTTAAATTTGATAACTATTTACACGTACAAATATTTATATTTAATCATAAACATAATATTGATAATGTGATTTAATAATAAAATCTCTTAAATAGATATAAAATAAATAATTTATTGTCATTCAAAACAAGTAAAACTACAAATAAAATTTTATTATGACTCTTTCACTAGATTTATGATATAAATAAAATAAATAGTTAACATAATATCTTTTAATATATGTTAAGTAAAGTTACATAAAATAGATGTAATAATATATTATATATGTATTATAAAACATAAAAATCTAGAAGGCCTCATTTCAACAATATTATGTATATAATATAACATCAAGAAGCAAGTCTGATTATATAACACAAAGAAGTGAGTCTACTACTATTGTCATAGGAGTTTAGGTGCAATACTTCGATAGCTTGCGAGATTATTTTTATTTCCCACTCTCACCATCCACCATTTCACTTTGGAAAATTGTTGCGAGGAGACCATATTTAATGAGAAGAAGAAGCCCATATTTAGGAAGCACATGATTTTTATCAAAAATCAATACTCGATAACGAATAAGAATGGAAGCCGCAACCTATTTCATCTTCTAGTAGTAAAATTATATTCTTGTGCAACATTGAGGTCTGCATTTAATTCTAAAAACTTGAAATCCGACTAGCTTACAAACTTACCGTTCTCTTTCAACCTTTCCGGTTTGAATTCTAGGCAATCCTCACCCCAAATGTTCTCCAGCTTGGCAAACACGTAAATCGAGTACAAAACCTGTGTGCCCTTCTACATGGGGGTGCCATAGGGAAAAAAAAAATCTTTTGTAGAGACCATGTACTAAATGGGAGTAGGTGGGTAGAGGCGGAGAGACTCCATCACTGTTGCATACAGGTTGAAATGGAATGAAAAGCTCAAAAAATATTCTGAGAACCAGTATTCACCTTCAACATCTTTCATTTCTTAAAAAAAAAAAGATTTTAATCATCTCAAGATACAAGAACATACTACCATGCCTTAAAGTGGAGACAAACACAGTTGAATTCCCATGTATTAACCATTAGAGGAAAGATGATGTAGTTCTAGATCTAAGAAACTTTCAGTAGCATAATGACATATAAAACAACATTTAAGAATGAGAAACATGAAGAATAGAAGAAAGATAGACAAAAGATAAGAAAACATGATATACATGGGGAAACCCTTTCGGGTAAAAAACCCCACCCTCCAAAGCATCGAACCAAAGTATTAATCAGAAACACTACAGTTACAATACATTTCAAGCTCATAGCTTTAACATGGAGACTACATCTTTCTCTTCTGAAAGAAATCTGACAACATAACCCTGCACAATTAAAAATTCTCTTCACAACTCCTCAAGCAAAGTCTCATATTTATAGAGCTTGCAATGCATAAAATAAAAATTTCTAAAGAAACTGCCAAAGGCTAAAAGTGCAACATGGAAACTACCAAAAAACACCGCAGACACACAACAACAAGTTTCCAATTGTCACCACATGCCAATCTACAAAATATTCTCTTTCCAAAATAACTACTTTTCAAAAACTCACATTCCATGTAAACTCAACACAAAAAATAGAAAATCCCTTTATGCACAAATCCACCTATAAAATCAACTTTCCATCTTGACTCCTCATCAAAAAAGAGACTGCAAGTTGTAACTCAAAAGATAATGTGAGGAAATTAGCAACATTCAATATTTAGAAAAATCAACGCTATGGAAAAATCAAAGGTTGAGAAACCTTCTTTTTCCTAACATTTTCCCACTTGTCAAACACCTTTGAAGATTCCACAAAAGTATCAGGATTTAACTGCTAAGAGTCAACTAATGAAAACACATCATCATAGCCATACATGCAATCACAAGAATCTTGAACAATGCTTTCATGCTCCAACAAAGACACTTGCAACAAAATCCAAGATTTCCACCATCTCAGGCAGCAATTCCTGCCATCCTCCATGGAAAGGAACAAGCCATGGTGTATATACATAATTATAAAGAACACAGGCATCAGATCCAACTGATAGAAAAGGCTACAAAATACTGCCACCACTCCATTTTGCTCACAAGCTATACAGAAACATCAACAACATAAAATTCAAAGCCATAACCAAAACACAATACTGAAGCCAGAGAATCCTCTAGAGAATAAGATAAATCATTAGCTAGAACGATAACCAAACTAGGTTTCCCTCATCCAACTGATAAACCCACCAGAACAGAAATAACACCCACATCAAATGTCAATCCATCCAATCTACCATACCTCAAGGTATCCAAAACATTATTAGAACTTATACCAACAACATATCCAACCCATAAACTGTAAACACAAGATCCATGTGTCAAACCTGTCAATGAAGAACATACACATCTAGGAACTCCAACTGCATAGGTAATGTCAAAGCATATCAAGTCTACCAATCAACACTATACATCAAGGTGTGATAAGTAAATTAAATCAATGAAGTACACAAAATAATATCAATAATGCACACATACAACCCAAAGAGATGCATAATCACTCACAACATGTTGCCACCATCCTCCCAGAACATGAACATCTAAGGAGAAACCATGAAGAGAGAAACCTATAAACCATTATTTCCTTCTACCAACACCTCAAAAGTGTATTTTTGTTTCAAGAATGATCTCCTAACCAAACCAATATTAAAATCCTTCAACAACATCCATAACACTCAATCTCATAGATCAAGTACAACATATGAATCAATGTAACATTGCCAAAATGGATGCAAGCCTATCTAATCAAGAAGATCAAACTCAAAGTAACCATCTCCAAAACTGAAAATCAGCCCATATACCATCTCCTAATAATCCTCATCAATGAATGATATCATTAACTCAAATGTACACTAAGATAACCATGCTATAACATCCCTCAAATGAATCCTCCAAAACTAACTAGCATAATTCAAGATCCATATCTATGAAAGATAAAGCATATAAACTCATGCTAAACCATCCTCAAATGAGTATCCGTAATCAATCACCAAGAATCAACTCAATACCATGAGAAATCAAAGCACAAAACATAACACATGTGAAATATATAATGGGAAAATACCTCTCAAATAATAACCTACTGAGTTGACCAAGAATGGGAATGAGAATGTTCCTCCAGGGTAACCAAGTAATCGTGACTCACTCCAAGAACAACCTCCTTTATTGGTCTATAATGAAATCATGGCCATATCCTGGTGAAAGCTTCTCAGTCTTCCTATTGAAACCTACAAAGAGTAACCATCTCAAGAAAATGTCTCTAATCAAAAGAAAAACCCAACCATCACCTACATCTCTAAGTATCTATGAGCACCTGTAACCAATCAATCCATGCCAAACTCCAATAGCAACATAGCACCATCATGAATTAATCAAGAAAATGATCAATGTACTCAATACAAAGAGAATCACATACGATCAATGTCAAAGCTCCAACCATAGAATCAAGAACCTATCATGACAACATGATCTATCCATCTCCTCCGAGGAGATCAGATGCACCATACAATACATCTTGGTCTTAAGAGAACATGTAATATGCCAAAATCTAAACTAGTATCAATAGAATAACATGACATCATAACAAATACACTCTAAACCAAGAAACCATATCTCTAATCACATGAAGATAACTATACCAATGATGCATCGACATCACTACCAACAACTCCCACTGAACCATTATATGAGCTACACATGGCATCAAGACTACCATCCTCTCCATGAAGATCATCTAGGTATACACACACTCAATTGCAATGCCACTAACATACAAGTAAACAAAGATCTCCATACCGCCAAGTCATCACTATCAAAAGCTCCCACTAAAAGTGTATAACCAATAAATATACCAAGCTACCACGAAATCATGATCAAACAACATGCTACAAGTCCCATGAATTGACTAATCATCTACTCAAATCATCCATCCTCTTAATCCCGAAATAACGTACCCTTGCACAAATGACCACAGACAAGGCCAACGACCGAAATCTGCAATAACAATGAATCAAACCTGTTGGATATAGAATGTCCACATCTGAGTCATCCCACTACAAATGAATGAGTGACCGAACCACACACCTACATAACTCGTAGATCCAACCATTGAAACATGCAAACTCATCATCACATTAGTAACTACAAACTGAGATATCAAAGAAGATAACCATGTAGACCAAATGACTCAAACACTAAATGAACCTTAGATCTGATTTGCCAAACATGTCCACAAATGAGTAATAAAATTCAAGGAACTAAACAAGAATTCCTGCAATTATGCAATTGTTTTCATCTAGAAAAATACAATATTCTGAACACAATATTATTCGTAGATCTACAAACCACAATTTTTTATTAACATGTAAAACTTATAAAAAATATCTCCATGTAATACTAGATCCACTTAAAAATCCAAATTAATAGATCACATATTTCATCTAAACAAGTGAATACTCAAGAGCTATAGGAACCCACAAATTTTTAGGAAAATTGTAAAACCTTCTCATGCATGAAGCATACATGCAAACCTACAACTATCTTACATCCAGGTAGCCAAAAAGAGACATAATCTGAAAAATAGTTCATCTGCAGATCTATAAAACCACAAGTTTTGATTAACCATGTAAAACTTACAAAACCACTATATTTTATAACACACATGCAAATCCATATCCACTTATCATCTAGAAGACCCACAAGTTTGCAAACCAACATAATAGTTAAACCAAGACAATGGAATTTCATGAATATCCATAACCATAGATTATTAACAAAAAAATCATAAAACCCTCAAATCCAACCAACATGAAACTGAGACATGCAAGTACAACCAACCAAAGGAAGAAGAGGTCTAGGAACTCCAAGCCCATTTTTAGGCCAACTCCACCACCATCATGTACATGCATCTGAGAGATAATTAGGCTATTTCAGAAGCTTCCAGGTCATCTAGGGTAAAAGTACAAAGTTGTGTCACAATTTTATAAAGGAATCGACCAACACTGATTTAAATTTTAAACTTGAATCACTAGAAAGTGGCATATATGTTTTGAATTTTGAAATGATCTAAACTAATAAAATGTTTAGTTTTTAGTATATTTTATGTTTTTAGTTTTTGACAATTTAATTAAAAAATTATTTGAATATAGTTTTTAATATATTAACACTATAATTTAGTTGCTGATAAAATGTTGAAAAATGACGTTACATGAGACATCAAGCTTTATATAGTATATTTACTTTTCTTTTTCCTTCAAATTTTTGTGTATATTTATAACTTGAAACTTTAGGGCATGAATATTTTTTTTTGTGATTTTAATAACTATATATTTTTAAATAAATATTTAAATGTGTGTATTAACAAACATTTATTTCCACTCGGTGCAAAATTTATATTAAATATTTATCTAAAATAGAAAACAAATCATTCTATACTAATCTACATTCTTTTATCTAGGGAATCATATTTTTGTTAATTTTTAAAAATAAGTTTTAGTATTTTTCTTCACATGGTAATCAACCTAATAATTTTGTGTTGATAACCTACTTTTAGTAAAAAAATAAAATAAAATAAAAATAATAATTGAAGTATTAAAATAAATATATATTTGAAAACTACATTTGTGTATCTACAAAATGGTATTTTATATTTTTTTCAAATGTTATTGATATGAGTAGGAGTTGTTGAAGCATTACATTTTTTAAATAATTTGGCCTCCAAGTGGTGCTACATATGCATTTAGCTAGCAATTTTAGTTGGAAAAGTTATGGACATATTTAAATTATCTAGAATGAATCTTAATAGATCATATGTTTGACCAAAATTGATTTTTAGTTATAAATACTAAAATTCACTTGTGTTGATAAGTTGGCCAAAAGTGTGACACAACTTTGTACTTTTACCCTCCAATGATCAACTTCATAGCCTGCATGCATTCAAGGTTATTAAAATAATGCCTTCCAATGTCGAGAATCAGAAACAAACACCAAACATATGAACACCAAACTGAACAAATAACAACACGAGTCTCTTCATATGACCAGAGAGTCCATCTCAGACACCCAATATGAAAACTCTATTGCACATAACCACAAAATGAAAAATAACCACCATGTATGAGGGTTATTCAACTGTCCAAATAGGATCTCCAGATCAATAACATATCAAATGTAACCACCATGTATGAGGGTTATTCTAAGAGCGAGTATGTACCTTCAACATCTTTCATTTCTTTAAACAAATCAATTTTAATCATCTTCATACAAGCACATACTACCATGCCTTAAAGTGGAAACAAACACAATTGAATTCCAATGCATTAACCCTTAGAGGAAAGATGATGTAGCTCCATATCTAACAAATTTTTAGCAACATAACGACATATAAAATAACATTTAAGAATGAGAAACATGAAGAACATAAGAAAGATAGACAAAAGAGAAGAAAACATGATATACGTGGGGAAAACCCTTTTGGGTAAAAAAATCCACCCTCCAAAGCATCAAACCAGTGTATTAATCATAAACAATATGGTTACAACACATTTCATTCTCACAACCTTAACATGGAGACAACATCTTGCTCTTGTGAAATAAATCTGGTAGCACAACCCTGCAATTAAAAATTCTCCTCACAAATCCTCAAGCAAAGTCTGATATTTATAGAGCTTACAATGCATAAAATAAAAATTTCTAAAGCAACTTCCAAAGGATGAAGTGCAACATGAAAAGCACCAAAAAACACTGCAGATGCACAACAAAAAGTTTCCAATTGTCACCACATGTCAATCTACAAAATCTGCACTTGCCAAAATAACTGTTTTTCAAAAAACTCACATTCCATGTAAACTCTTGTGGAAATAGAAAATGCCAATATGCACAAATCCACCTATAAAATCAAATTTCAATCTTGATTCCTTTTGAGGAAAAAAACTACAAGTTGTAACTCAAAATAAAATTTGATAAAATTAACAACATTCAATATTTAGAAAAATCAACGCTATGGAAAAATCAGAGATTGAGACACCTTCTTTTTCCTAACATAGGTAATCCATCCACTTTACTTCTTTAAAGCTAAAAAAAAATGGATCTTGATCATATAGACTCCTCCCTTCCTTCACGATCTCTTAGAGCTCTTCTAAAATCTCAACTTCAACAACGAGACTTATCGTTACCAGCCAGAAGAACCATGTAAACCCCGTCATAATCAAATCTTTACTTGAGAAAATGAGGCTGACAAGGAACTCATACTTTCTCTTGTCATAATAGAGCTGTCTATTTTATTCCTCATATCGAAGGGAGGATGACATGATGTTGGCCATAGGAGAGCTATCTTGGCTACCATGCTCGCGATATTTCCATGCTTGGATAAAGAAGCTATATATGAAGTCTTTAGCTTTGAGAAGCCGACGCTCAAAGAAAATGTTTTAAGTACCTCAAATTTTTTGAACAAAATGGGGGCATCAACAAGCAAAACATGACTGACTACATGGCCTCTTCGAAGGGAAATTTGGGTAGACCCTATTTTAGGCAATCAACTTCCACACCTGCATCAAAGAGCCATGAGTTGTAACAAGCCAGCTAGTGGAACATGTCTTGCAGTTTGATTTCGATGGCTTTCTCACAGGCATGACTTGTTGGAAATAATTCCAACTTCATCGTTTACTGGAGCGTTGACTTTTGACCCTCGAGTTTGGGCCATTTACTGCTTTACCATGGCTTGCTAGTTTACCCCATGCGGTACTGCGGTTAACCACTTTCTGTTTGATCTTCGACCATTCGTTGACCATTGACCGAGTCCTAGCGGTTATTGTGGCCACCACGGTTTGGCTGACCTTCCCTCGTGGTAGCGCATTATGCATGTTTGTCATTGCATGGTCGTTAGTTGACCATAGCCTGGCGGTTACCATGGCCACTGTGGTTAGTTATTTAACCACGACAGTAGCATCGTAAGCCTCCCCTCCGACTGCTAGTGGTTACCATGGCCACCGCGGCTAGAGATTTAACCGTGGTGGTAGCGCAGTAAACCATCCGCCTAGCCTTCTGCTCAGACCGTTAGTTGTTACCATGGCCACCGCGGTCTAATATTTAACCACGGTGGTAGTGCGGTAACCCATTTGGCCTGGCCGTTAGCACTTTACCGTGGCCACCGCGGTGGTAGCATAGTAGTCAACCCGAAGTTGACCATTTGACTTTTTTGACGGAGGTTGGTGCGCTCCACGGAGGATTGAAAGGACAGTTGTTTGATGGTGATTGGACGGAGTTTTCTTGTATAATGTGCTTGCCAGCCTGGGAATACTTTGAGCCTTCAATGTCATTGTACATGTGGTTTATTTGAAAATTTAGATTTTTTATAAATATGTGTTTGTATTTGTAAGGATGGTGAAGTGTCGAAGATAGTTAGAGAGAAAAGGTGGTAAAGTCTGAAAGAGACGGATAGAGAGAGAGATAGAGAAGAGATAGACAGAGAGAGAGAGAGAAAAAATGCTCCCAAGAGCAGAGTGAAAATAGATTGTAACAGAGGATGAAAAATCTGAAGAGCCGAAGCTCTGTTGGAATGAAATATATTTCTAAGAATGAATGAATAGAATATAATTTCTAGGTTAGATGAAAGTGTCTAAATTTCATAATTTCAGTATTTCTTAATTGACTATTTGTTTTAGCATGCCTCCTATTGTTTAATGTTATCTTTTCCCACAAAGTGGTATCAGAGCTTTAGCTGTTGTAGAGTTTTAGTCTTATCCTTACCCATAAAGTGGTATCAGAGCCTAGTTGGTCAGGTTGATTGGGAGTAGAAATGTGAGGTAAATTTTTGTGAAGTAATCACTGTCTAGATTGAGAAAGCTATAGAGTGTCTAGGACTTGTTTGTGTGCAAAATATGAGAAGTTTATCTGGGTTTAGAGTTTTGTGAAGAGGGTTAAGAAGGTAATAGGTTTTTTAATTAAAATGCAGCCACAAGTGCTCTGTATGTAAGGAAAAGTTGTTTGTGTTAGAAATAGTTGTCAAGAGAGTAAGAATCCATTCCTAGAGAGGAAGATATTAGAAAAGGTTGCTTACAAAAGGTTGAAGTCAGTCTAGTTGTCAAGGAGATTTAGGAGTGTTTGAAGCTTTGGGAGAAGTTTCTAGGTTTGTTGCTGAGAGAAGAATGCTTGAAAGTTTATTGCCGAGAAAAGCCAAAAGAGCTGTATTTTGAAGACAAAGAATAGAGATCACTGACAAAAGAGAAGATGTGTTGAAGAAAAGGAACAGAACAGAGCACCTATTGTTTGAACAATCAAGTGTTGCAGACCTATTGTAGAACAAAAGAAAAAAAGAGGCTGAAGAAGATTAGAGTCACACGAAGCTGGTATATCCCTGGAACAAGTTCAAAAGAGGTAAGTTAAAATTTCCTTTACAAATGGGGAAAGTAGGGAAAAGAGTTAAGAAAGAGAATGAAAACCTTTCATCTGCAAAAGATGTTTTAGAAGAAGAGTTAATATTGCTTGGAGAAGAATTGGGTATTGTTAAAAAGAACAATGGGAGTTATTTTGAGAAAATAAAAGAGCAGTCTAAAGAGAAGTGTTTGTTGTTAGAAGAAAATGATGATTTAGAAAAGGAATTAAGAAAGGTTAAGGCTAGAAATGAAGAACTAGAAGAAAGGCTGAAGTCCTTTGAAGAGATTAAGAAAAGAAATGAGGAGGTTGAATAGAAAATGAATTTGTTTGATGAGATAGAGAAAAATAATGAAGATTTGGGAAAACTCTTGAAAAGGTTAGAAGAGAAAAGTTGTTTACTGTTGAAGGAAATCACAGAACTGAAAGAAGAAAATGATAGATTAAGAGCATGTAATATATCTGTGGAAACAAGACTTTATGTATGTGATGTCTCATGTGACACAACAAATTTGTGTTCCTTATTTGAAAAATCTGTTTCTATTGAAAATGTTGATGATATAAAATGTCTAGATGAACATGTGGATGAATATGCAAATATGGCTAAATGTCATAAAGTGTTAGAATCTGCAAAAGATGATGTTTGTTGTGAAGAGAATGCAGGGTTGAAAATCATGAAAAGAATGGGTTACACAATACAAGGTCTTGGTAAACATGAACAAGGGAGAAGAGAGCCTATTGAGGTAGTAATGAGGCCCAAGAAAGAAGGTCTCGGTTATGATTCAGGAAAAGGAAATGCTGCTACAAGTGCAAGTAAGTTTGTTAAAGAGATATATAGTAATGGCTGTACACATTGTCATAGAAGAGGTCACATCAAGGAGAAGTGTTGGGATCTACATCCTTGCATGGTTTATGGTTCAAAGAATCATTGTGAAGAGAAGTGCTAGATAAATGTGTCAAAGATTGAATTTGATTCAAAATGTATGAAGATGGACTATGGATGGATTGATGATTCAGGTTGGCAGAAGCTAACTGGTATGTTCAAGAGATTGTACAAGTGTACATATGTGAAAGTGAATAAAGATTCTAAGGGGTATGAAGGTTCACATGAAATGAAAACTGTTTGGAGGAAAAAGAAGTTGTAGTCTGATGATCCACTTGCAAAGAGTGTAGTTGAAAGTCTCAGTTTAATGTTTTGAAAGATTGAAGTTGTTGAAACTATAGTTGCAGTAGAAAGGGTAAGATGAATGTGTTGTTTTATTTGTTTTGAAAAATGAGAGATATTGTAGTATAATAGAACAAGAAGTGCAGGGGAAGTCACAAGAACTTCTAAGTATGCGTGAAGAGTGATCATGTGTAAGGAGAAACAAGAATTAGAAATGTAGCTGATGCTACCACTACAAAATTTTAAAGAGTTTGATACAACAACGGTTGTCAAAGAATCAGTCTAGTTAATGCAAAGAATGTTTTGAAATGTAGTCATATGAAGTTGTCAAGGAAGTTTGTATATAATTTTCAGTTGAAGTGCATTGGAGAGAAGACATGATATGATTGGATAAAACAGAGGTTACAACAGTAGCTGTTAGTAGTCATCATCGAGAGTTGAAGTTGAAAAGACAATCAAAAGAATAAGGACAGAGTTACATCAAAGTGTTGTTTATGTATGAGAAAGTGAAATGTGTTGGAAGAAGACAAGATTCAGAAATCTGGAAGAAGAGGTTGAAGAATAATTGCAGTTAAATTTTTTAGAGCATGAATGGTAGCAGCCACAGTTGAAAAGTTTTTTTTGGAAAAAAGATTAATGTTTTTGAATGAACTGTTGAAATAGGGGTTTGGATAAAGACGGAGAATTAATACAATGATTTGCAGTAGCATTCTATGAGTGAGAAAGAAATCAAAGATAGAACTATGCTTGGATTCCCTAGCACTAGAAAAGTGCCACCATGGGAAGTAATGATTAAGAATGATTAACAACCAGTTTGTGGTAATCTGAAATCACCTCATTAAAAGTTTGAAATTTCTATAGTTAAGTTAGTGGTAATCTGAAACCACCACATTAATTTTTTTTTTTTATAGCTAGTTAGTGGTAATCTCAAACCACCTCTTTGAGAGAATAAAGTTGAAAAGAAACAACATTCTGTAATCAAGATGGAGACAACAAATGAAACAAATGACAAGTCTCCCTAGCACCAACAATGTACCACCATGGGAAGAATTAAAATCAATCAATCAAGTTCATGATACAGAAAGGATTCAGAACATCCTTGTGAGTTCGTGGTAAACTGAAACCACCTATTTGATAGAAGATTTGAAAAACTTGTAGGAAAATTGCGAAAGGATGAAAAATTGATGATGAGGCAGCAATCCTCAGAGAAGAACAGAGATACAGAAGAACAGAGCATGAAAGTGAGAAGATAGATGCAATGGAGAATACAGATGAATGAATGAAGGAATCCAGCCGTAGCTGATGATGAAGAGATTCAAAGAAGAGATCGTTGTAGAAGATCCAACAATGAAGAAGAAGATCGAGCTTTTAGAATTCATGGAAGTGCAGTGCTAAAGTTGAAATTAAGAGGGAGTGTTGGAAATAATTCCAACTTCATCATTTACCATAGTGTTGACTTTTAACCCTCACATTTGGGCCATTTACTGCTTTACCGTGGCTTGCTAGTTTACCCCGTGTGGTACCACAGTTAACCGCTTTCTATTTGATCTTCAACTATTCATTGATCATTGACTAGGTCCTGGTGGTTACCATGGCTACCGCGGTCTGGCTGGCCTTCCCTCATGGTAGCATGGTATGCATGTTTGTCGTTGCCTGGCGGTTACCGCAGCCACCGCGGTCAGTTATTTAGCTGCAACGGTAGTGCGGTAAGCCTGCCCCTCCGACCACTAGTGGTTATGGTGGCCACTGCGGCTAGAGATTTAACCGCGGCGGTAGCGCGGTAAACCATCCACCCAACCTTCTGCTCAGACCGTTAGCTGTTATTGCAACCACCGCGGTCTAATATTTAACCGCAGCGGTAGCGCGGTAACCCGTTTGCCCTGGCCGTTAGTAGTTTACCACGGCCACCGCGGCTTGGTTTTTAATCCCAACGGTAGTGCGGTAGTCAACCCGAAGTTGACCATTTGAATTTTCTGATGGTGGTTGGTGATCTCCATGGAGGATTGAAAGGAAAGTTGTTTGATGGCGATTGGATGGAGTTTTCTTATATAATGTACTTGCCAGCCTGGGAATACTTTGAGCCTTCAATGTCATTGTACATGTGGTTTATTCGGACAGTTAGATTTTTTATAAATATGTGTTCATATTTGTAAGGATGGTGAAGTGTCGAAGACAGTTAGAGAGAAAAGGTGGTGAAGTCTGAAAGAGACAGATAGAGAGAGAGATAGAGAAGAGATAGATAGAGAGAGAGAAAAAATGCTCCCAAGAGTAGAGTGAAAATAGATTGTAACAGAGGATGAAAAATGTGAAGATCCAAAGCTCTGTTGTAATGAAATATATTTCTAAGAATGAATGAATAGAATATAATTTATGGGTTAGATGAAAGTGTCTAAATTTCATAATTTCAGTATTGCTTAATTGACTATTTTTTTTAGCATGCCTCATGTTGTTTAATGTAATCTTTTCCCACAAAGTGGTATTAGAGCTTTAGCTATTGCAGAGTTTTAGTCTTATCCTTTCCCACATGGCTAAACATGAGAAGAAGATTTTTTTGCATCACAGATGACAGGGTGAAAAACACCATGTCGAGAAGGTGGGAAAGGACAAGGCCTTGGCAATAGGTACACTGAGCCACTTGAAAGCCTCCTCGTCTTGCAACAGACTTGAGTCACCGAACATGTCATGAAATGTGTCTTTGAATATTTTACCTTTCCCATAATTGTGGTACCTTGTTTTGAGAAGGTATTCAATGTTTGCAGGGTCGATCATAAGCACTCGACATTTCCAAGGGCCCGAAAGCCTAAATGTTCCACCGTTCACGATAACCAAATTAGTAAACCAGCCGTTAAATTTGTGCCAGTGGAGAAACAAAGAGGGAAGCATGCCCAAAACTAGCCAGATCGTAGCCCCTCTAAATTTGGGTCACATCTGAGCTCGCAAACCCCAAATGAGTATAACAATTGTTATTCCTACACACTAGAGTAGGAAAAATTTCCTCCCATTCGCTACGATTTCTGGTAGAATTGACATTTCTTTATGAGACATAAAATACACATAACGGTCCATTCGCAGGTCACTTGTTGAATACATTTTATGTGTCTTATTAAATATTTTTGGTTGCAATATTTATGTAGAGAGTATCAAGTCGTAGGACACCATTATTGTTCAAGCTAGAAGGGTAAAAGATATTCAAGGTATTCCATAGGATAGGTTGAACTATGCAAGTGAAAAGTATTGAGAAACATGGTTGAAATAGTACAAAAACATTGAGTCTCCCTCAACCTTTCCATCATCTAGATAATGTAAATACATTAGACAGTCATTGTTTGTTTTTTTTAGTTGTACAAAAAAGTTTCTATAGGTTCTATGATATGATTGATTTACTTGGTTCTTTTATATGTAGCACTAGTAATATTTATTTTCAAATATTTTATTATCACAATTATAGTTTTATTCTTTCAAAGGAGTGTATGCATTCAAAAAAGGTTAGCAATTTTTATGGTTTCTGTCACAATACAAGATCTATAATCCCCACCATTGTCCACATTTAGGTAAAGCATTAAATCTGGATTTTGAAATGTTTAGTTTACCTTTGCTTGATTATATAAATTCCTTTTTATTTGTGTTGCACTTTGTTATCATGTTCTTGTATTCCTATGTTGCATCAAAGGGGAAATCTACTATAAGATAACCTAAGTTTTAACTTGTATCTTTTGAATAACATACTTTCAACAAATATCATCTAACTTAAAGTCATATTATAATTTTGGTTCATTAATATGGAAAAAAACATACACTCTCATCAAAATAATTATAATCATTATGTTCTAAATGGTACTAATATCCTATACGCACTATAGAGTATATGCTAGGAAAATTTAAATTGAATGATCCAAATTGTTCATTTCTATTCAACTGATGAGTGAAATGCCTTTTTAGGAGAGGGTATATTTGAGGACCAAGGAAGATCAGTGGGGAGTGTCAATAAAAAATGTTTTTGTGTTGTATGTAGAATCACTTCCAAGTGTGAGGATCCTTAAACTAAGAAGAGGGCTAAGTTCTCTATAGAGGAAGAGCTAAATGGGACACTAAAAACCACATGAGATCCTTATTAGAGCTAGCCCAAAAATCAGCTGCTCATGGTCTGAAAATCTTCTTCCTCTCCACTCCATTTAATATCAAATGGATTGGATATTAGATATTGCAGCTACACCCCATTCATAAAATAAATTTGCAGAAGCTTCAATTTCCCTATATAAACAGGGTGCCTGCAAGTGTTGAGTCAACTGCACATTTGAAGCAAGGAGGCACATTTAAAATACTTATCAAAGTCATGGACAAGTCATAAAATCCATTTGAATCCTATTGGGAAGTATTTAACTAGATTTCATAATCCATGATATGACAATACTGGGCTTCTTGCATTACTGCCAAAATGAGCATTCCCACCATATTTTTTCCAACACGTTTGCCACCAATTTAGGTTTCCTTATATTCCAATAATCCATGATAATAGAGAAGGGCATAACGGTCCCAAATCTGACAGTGTCATATCCCATTTTCCCTTCTGCTCACATATTCCATTCACCATTTGGAGCCCAAAAGAACCAAGAGATTCATATATATAGTAACTGTAAAATTTTGTAGGAAACTTAACAACTATAAAATAAAGATAAAATGTAGGTGATTGAAAACTGCAAAAAAAAATACACTTCCCGACATTTGCAAAATCAAGTAAAAGTTGAAAGAATATTCTAAGAACACCCTCAAGAATATAAATACTAGGAAGAAGGAAAGTCAATAAACAATGTCAAGAGAGCCACAAATAACCATTCTTACAGAAAACTACCTTCAAATATGTAGTAGGGAAAAAGTAAGGCTATCTTCTATAAGCTTATTGATTGAAGGAGAAAATTCATTCTATATTGCACAACATCATTACTTCTAAGGAAATGCAAGCAACTAATAAAAGAAAAAATAATTTTTGGTCACAAATCAAAATATAATAGAGGAATTACTCTACAATTACTGATGTATAAATATTAAAGGAAAGGATTTTCTCCCTACAGAGTATGATAATGCCATTAGTATAATCCAGGATTTTCTAAGTGCCTTTCACTCTTATCCAAAATGGGAAATCTCCCCAAAATCATCAAAAAATAGAGAATATGGTGTTGACCTTGAAAAATGATGCATAGGAGACACACTCCTTGGGAAGTTATGAGAATTTGGGACCAAAATTCTATTCACAGAACAACCTTCAAGATTTTAGAAGTTGACTCTTCATTTTAATTAATGGGGGGAAGAAAGGGGGAGAGATAAAATAAAATGCATATAAGTAACTATTCTAAGGAGATGCATCAAAAAATGTTAATGGTGTTTCCCATCATACACCATATCATAATCTCAATCCTATGGTAATGTATAGAAGTTTGAAAGAGTGCTAACATAATCAAAAAATTTGTATATTTGAAATTGAAACTATAAAATCTTGCTATAATAGCCAGCTACAATTTCTCTTGATGAAAACACAAAGCATAATTATATTTATATTGAGGAAATAAAATGCACAATAGAGGACAATAAAGCACAAAATTATGCATTTATTCTTTCTCATACAAAACTAACTGCTAAGATCTAAGAAATTATAGAAATCAACTATTATCCTTCCAAGTTATTTTTGGTGGTAAAAAATGAACAACCATCAATATGACACCACATAGGGCTTAAATAGAAGAACATCCCTCCTTGATGAGAGTCATAGTAATAGGAAAATATTCCCCAATTCCATGCCTATGATTCCTACCATCATGGTCACCATTGAAATGGCTTAGCTAGGCAATCATAAGTGCCTCCACATAACAACCGATGATGCCATTTGTTCCTCCATGATCCATTATTGCAACTATCTATAATCCTCATAATTAAGATCATTGGTGATGGATATTCGTTCCTAGAATTCATGTGGTATCACCACACTTCAACCTCTTTCATTTATTCATGGTAGACCCACCAAAATTCTTGGCCAATAATGCATCATATAGTACTTATTATTATTTCAAATCTATTCAAGATACCCCAACTTGACACATGGATTGGGGAAAGAAAGCACTTAATAAAACACAAATACCACTTAATATTTTTAGTAGGAACACAAAGCAGCCATGTAGTAGCCTATTTAATTGCACTATAAAATTAATCCTTGGGCTTGGTGGTAGCTATGTGACTTTGACGTGTGGCATTCCCCTATGCAAAATTATAACTTAAGCAAAAAACCATGGCAGCTTGAAAGAAAATGAATTTCTTCTATCAATGTCTTGGGAAAGAAACCTTAACAAATTAAGGGTGTGGTAGATAAAGTCTATAGCTTTTGAAAACTATTAGGGAACTCTATCTATGGAGGTGAGAAACTAGAACTCTGATTCTATGCAAAAAATCTCAAGAATAAAAAGGGAAAAATTACTTCTTTTAGAGATTTTGAAGAGAATATTACATAGACATCCACTCCTTGTCAATATGGTTACATATTCTTCCTTAGTGCTCTTCAGACCTTGTCCAAATCGATTATCTCCTTAAAGAAGAATTTTTTTATAGTTAGTGCAACAACCCTCATATGATACTCTAGCTAGGCAAGTGGCTCCAATACCCCTTCCACATTGGAAAATCTTGGGGATTGACTAAGTCTTGTCGTATTACTTCCCTTCCAATATCTATTTCATTTAATCTCCTAAAATGATAGTATTATTTGGAATAAAAGTTGAGGGAAGTCCTAATTGAACAAGTTGCTCAATGAGCTCCTTCATGCTTGTGATTGTTTGATCTAAAGAATTTAAACATGATGTAAATTTGAGGGATTCCTTGTTACAAATAAGAACTTGATTAGAATTTTTGGCCAATAATATTCAATTACCCACTCTTGCAACATTGAAGGGATCATCAATCACATCACATAATTTTTGTATTACCAGTTGGGCACTTGTGAATTTTGGAGTGACAGAGGTTGGTCTACCATGACAATGATTTCCACACTTTCTTACATGGAATCCACAATAAATTTGAGAAAATGTTTCAAAGAAGTAGCTATGACCTTGATTATTTCCCAATGTGATTATAAATTTTTTAGATCATGGGAAGAATACTAATTTTCTACAAGTTGTAGGATAACTCATATTTTAATTTTTGGAGCTTCTAGGTTTTTCTTTGAACCTATTTTTGGAGTCATTCCTACTTGTTAAAAGAATAATAAACCTCTTTATATAGTAGCTTGAGTCCCTATTTTGTCTCTTGTATCTTTGATTCAACTACTTTCCTCACTTCTTGCACAATATCCCTTTGGGCCCTAGCCTAAGCTAGCTGCTTTGTTGCACTATCATTCACAACTCGCAGTTCATCCATTTTTTTGGAAACTTTTATACAAAAAATCCTTCTCCTCCTTTATTGATTCAATTTGGGCATGGGCTTCATCTAGCTCTGTTTAGAATATAGCCTTTTAATATTTCTCAACCTAGAGGACCCTCTTGGTGGTTCTCATTTGTATATCATTGTGCAAATTTTAGATTTCATTATCTTTAGCCTTGACACTAATAGTTTGAAAGATGTAAATTGTATCTTTCACTCAAGAAAGCTCAATCTTTTTTGTTTATTTGTCTACTAATTTTGAGAAATTTAGTCAAGCACACCTTTTTTCTTTCCTCCATTATCTCAACCTTGTCATAGGAAGGGTGAGCTTGACTTAGGTTTAGGCCTAATACATGGGTTGAACTGTAGACACTCGAAATATCCTAATTGATATCACACACTCGATCTTGATTCACTAACATTGATTCTTCCTTAATCATTTATTTACTAACCATTTAATAGAATAACCTTTATTTAATTAAATTCATCAAAATTCCTCTTAAAATTAGATAATGAACCTTATCAAATTATTTCATCATTTGTCTCTTTTAATTAAATAAATCAACTTTATTTAATTAAATCCTAATGTTCCTCTTTAAATTAAATAAATCAAATTTATTTAATTAAATCCTATTGTTCCTCTTTTAATTAAATAAATCAGCTTTATTTAATTAAATCTTAATGTCTTCTTTTAATTAAATAAATCAACTTTATTTAATTGAATGCTAATGTTATCTCTTTTAATTTAATAAATCATTTTATTTAATCAAATTACTAATATCTCAAGTATCCTCTCATTTGATTTAAATAAACTCAAATATCTAAATAAAATGTCAAATCAACTAACTTCATCTAAGTTAATTAATCTTAATTAACTCCTAACACCAATCCTCCATTCCTCTAGATTTTGCAAGTTGCACATGTAAATAAATTTAGCTGATTTATTAATACCTTATTTTCATTCAAATCTGGCATATGCTTGGAATATTCCACTTATTTGAATTCTCCCTCCCAAAAGACTTTTATCCTCCAACTTGGCATTTAAGGCTCTTACATGTCCCTTCCTTGAGCCAACTTGGCATTAATTCCTTTTACATCCCCTCTTGCACAAGTCACCTCTTCAAATTCAAATTCCACCTACATGAATTTAACATGCACATTGTTCAAAATGTGCTCCACTCTCCTTCATTAGCATGTTGACAAGTGGCAAATTCCATTGGTTCAAATATTAATCCCACATTCATCCTATTCTTCATTTTTCCAACCTTCTTCATTATAAATAGAGGTATTTTGTATTGTATTTGGACCCACAACTTCATGCATTATTAATATAGCCATTTAAGCTCATAGTTGATCATTTTCAAGTTTCATAGCTAGATTATAATAGTCAATTTCATCTTTGAATCTTCAAAAACTCATCAAACTTATCAAGGGATTGGGAAAGGGATTCTTTCCACATCAAAGAAGCACCACTCCCCCTATGGGATGAAGGTTTTGTTGGTTTGAGTTAGATTACATGCTTCATTTGTATTGTTTCCTTGTTTATTTCATGTTTTCTCTTAAATTAGTTGAAGAATCTCATAGGGAGCATTAGATTTGTATTACTAAGATGTTTAACATTATTTTGTTGACCGTTTTTTAGTCTATGCAAGTTTTGTTCTCACATTTTGGTGCCTACTATGGGCCTAGCCCCATTTTTTACATTTTTTTTGCAGGTTTCGTCAACAAATCCATTCACAAATTTCAATATAGCTCATCCACTATCCATTTCAGTGCATTTGACCCTTGTTTTACCACATTTGGCCTATGTTTTAGCACATTTCACCCCTATTTTAGCACATTTAGCCTCTATGTTAGCACATCTAGCCTCTATTTCATTGCATTTGGCCTTTGTTTCATGCCATCTAGCCTCTATTTTAGTTTCAACATAGTTAGCCTCTGTTTCAGTGCATTTGGCCTTTCTTAAAGCATATTTGGCCTCTATTTCAGTGCATCTGGCCTCTCTTTTAGTGCATTTGGCCTCTGTTTTAGCGCATTAGGTTTTAAAGGATCATGGAGCATGGAAATTAAAGAAAAAGAATTTGATAGTCATTGTAATAGTGTTTTTAAACACTCGTGGGAAAATAACCTATCATATATTTTCCTTTCATGCTTTAGGACCAACTAGAACTATTTTGGGCATAAAATTAACCTACAACTTAAGATTTTTCAGGTTGGTTAAAATTCAACTTAGACACTTACTAGCTTTTCCATTTGAATTAAAATTGAACAAAAAAATTTCACACTCAAATTTGGTGCTATAAAAATAATTCATTTATTGTTTTTGTGGATTAAAAAGAACTTGTGCTTACTTTTCTTTTTTGTAATCTTCTTTACAAACTATTGTAATTTTCAAATGTGTATGCGCTTCTCTCGTGCTTCATGATGATCTTGAGAATCAAAATCATTTTTTAATGACATTAGTTTGTCTAAAATATTGAATCCACATTTGAAATTTGGGCTTTTAAAATTGAACAAAACATGGGAGTGTGAAGAAAAGGCATTGTGAGTGCTCCTACCTACATATGTTAGGTGGTCAAACTAAAAATGCACTTATTCTCTATTGTTAACCCTTAGAGAGCCTGCTTTGGTGGGAAAAAGTACTCACCCCAAGATAATGAATCAAACTGATAATGAGCTAAATGCCAAGCTACTCCCAACCGGTATACAAATTCGAATGTTGAGGAAATCTCAACATTACAGAACTTCCTATGGACAAGCAGGTGATACTCTTTATTGGGTTGAACTTTCCTCTCATGTGGCCTTTTGAACGGGTTCCTTGATTACAAACAAATTTATTTAGAAGACAAAATCCCTATCTATTTTTTGGTGTCAGGAGGTCGACTTTTGAAGCCGTCCCATGCACTTGTGGTTCAAAGTAGAGATGAAGAGTTTTTCATGGGAGATTCATGAGAACTTAAAGCTTGGCTGACCTAAGAAATGTGTGTTGAGAAAGGGGGATCTAGTGTGGTCAAGCTTCTAATCATCCACTTTGAATAAGCACAGCTAGAGAAATCCAAGTGAGAATCCGACATATATTTCCTTTTTCTATCCTATGGTGGTGAATTGCTATGGAACCAAAACACTTTGCTTGGACATAAAACATTGGAAAATAAACTTTCAACAAATTTTCATAATTAAAAACGATTTGGGAAGAACAAATACCATTGAAAAATTCCACATGTTACTAATTTTCCCTAGGGGTTTTTATCCCAGAAGGCTTCTAAACATTTGGACCCAAATCTTAAGTTGTTCCTCCCAAAGTCAACATAGGAAACTATTGCCTTGATTCTCTTGATTTCCACATAATGGACCTTGTGGGATGAAAATAAATTAAGGCATAGACATTCAATTTGAAAAGATAAACAAGAAAGTGTGTATGTGGGAAAAAGAACCTAATTTAAGAAAGATAAAAGAAAATTGAATGCCACATATGTGCTAGTTCTCCTGATTTCCAAAAAGGTCAAGATCCCAAAACAATAGTCTTTGTGCAAAAGTTTCAAGTTTAGGTGTCACACTAAGAAAATTATCAAGATGTACATTAGGAAGTGGAACCTCAAGCAATACACCAAGGTAAGAAATAATTTAAGGAGGTTTTATACTCATTCCTTTAAAAAATCTAGATATGTATGCTCAATTTGAACCACTCATCTGAGTCAAATGTTTTGTTCCTTGAATTTGAGCACTTTAGAAGTATAGCATGTTCTTCAATACCAAGGTCTTGTAAAATGAAATTTTTTTAAGTTCAATCTAGGATAAATATCAACACTTTCATCCATCCCCCAAACATAAATCAAATCCCATCTCACAAACAACTCTTAGAATCTTGGAAAATCCATCATGCTAGGCTTTTGGAAAATCCTTTAAATCAATTAAAAGAACAGCTTGTTTGACTAAGTATGTGTAGATGAATCATTCTTGATATACTTAGTGAAATTATCATATTGTGGGAAAAATTTATTCCAAGATAACATCCAAAATCTTGGGGTTTATGAGTTCATTATCCAAATCCAAAACAAATCCAAAATAAATCCAAATCAAAAAATCAAAAATCCAAAAGTCCTAAAGTTGAGTATCCTTCCAAGGTGTTTTCAAGAGTTCAATCATTCACACCATCTATCTTTCATTTATCCCATCACAATCCCTTGATCCTTAAAAAAACTTAAATTTTCTTCTTTGTGCCTTAAGTTTTGATCAACCGAAGGAATTAAAGGTCTTCCTCCCATATTCCTGAAATTTGATCCTTATTTTATGGTTCAAACTACATCAAAATACAAGAAAAACATGGAGCAAAACAAAGATACATCCACTTCAAGTGACTTGAGTCAAACGGCACCCAAATTGAACCCCGTCGGATCTAACAACCCCCCACTCAACCTTCCTTTTCACCATAGAATCCTCAGGAGGGAGGCTGCCAAGTGGAGGATATCACCTAAAATCCTTTAGGAATGACTCAAGATGAAATCCTGGAGATAGTCCAAAATCTTAAAAATCATAATATTGTCAGTACCATGATGAGACTTAATCGTTTACAATACATGCTAGAATTAGCAAAGGAAGGGGTTAAACTCCCTTCTGATTATGATATAAGAAAAATTGTGGAACAACCTCTAGGTATTATTCCACTGATATCATTCACACCATCCTCCCAAAGAATCATTCAAACCATCCCCCAACCAACATCATCTCACACTCCAAGCCAATCCATGATCACCAAGGGGAGTTCATTGCTTCAAGCTCTTCAAACACACCCCCTTGTAAAAAACCAAAATTTGGATGAAAACACCATCTTGGGCATGACAAATACCATCCTGCAAGATCCAAAGCATTTGTTTGTTCCACTCATCTTCCATGACACCAATAATCCGTTCAATTTCTCTACAACACTGACATATTCCCTTGATACACAAGTCTCCCTCTCCATGGTATCATAAGAACAAGGGGGTTTATTTGGACCAGGGGGAATCTTTGATCATTCATCATCACTTCCTCAAGTAAACATACCACCTACTCTCCCATCACTTCCCTAGTTGACATCAACATCCACACCAATCTTTAGTTCTGGAAAACCCCCTTTACTTATCCAAAACCAACCGTATCAAATCAATCTGCCAATTACAAGTCAAATCAACATGTCAAGCATACCAAATCCTCCAATCATGTCACCAATATTGCAACACCAGGTGGAACCAATACAAACATCTCAATCAACCATTACACCATCCACAACACCTCAAATATCTAAAAAAGTGGTCTTTGAAGGACCTAGCACATCGACTATACCATCAACCACACAACCCATGATCATCACTCAAACAAATCAACAACAACCCGTACAAAGTCTCATCACACCATTCTGAATCCTCCACCTCTACCGCAAAATCTAAAAATGGTCAACCAATACAAAATTTCCTTAGAAGCAGCTGAACAAGTATACCAAAAGGAATTTCAAAAATTTTAAGCCCAACAAGCTGCACAACAATCCCAATAGGTCGTGCAAGATGCACAATCCACTCAGGATTCTCAAAATGTACAGGAAGCCCAATCCCAGGCACACACATTGCTACAATAGCAACAAGGACAACAAGCCACCCAAGCTGCCCAAGCACAAGCTCAAGCACAGGCCCAAGCTCAATATCACGCACAAAAATCTCAAGCACAAGCCTTGTTACAACAATAAGATTACCAAAAATATTTGTATAAATATGAAGCCTAACAAGCAACCCAACAAGCAGCCTAACAAAGAGCTCAACAATCAGCCGAACAACAAGCATTATTGGCACAACAAAAAAAATAGGACCAACAACAAGCATTATTGGCACAACAACTACGAGGATATCAAAAAACATTACTTGCACAAAAAATCTTTAGTAAACTCCAGCACCACCAAGTCTGCAAGTCACCTTGCCCATCATTCAAGCCACTACACCAACCCAAAACACGTTCATTCCACCACCCAATATGCAAAGCGATTTGTCCACTCAAATCAAAAATCTCACAACAAGTATTTGACATACAATCGAGGAAAACCCCAAAATCACAAGGGAATTTATGCCCTTACTCATTTGACAGGAACATTGTGATGAAGCCATTCCCACAAGGATTTGAGATACCAAAATTTTACAAGTACCATGGAACTGAGAATCGTGAAGATCACATCACGAAATTCCAGATACACTACATGGAAGTTTCCTATGATTAATCCTATCTAATGAGGTTGTTCCCCAGAAGTATGGCGGCCTAGCCATAGAATGGTTCTCTTGTCTTCCTCCCGAAATAAAAAATTTGCAACATATTTTGGACGGGTTCATATAAAATTACTCATTCAACATGGGCATGGACATAATCTTTGAAGAGTTGTCCAACCTAAAGAAAAACAAGGGAGAATCATTCACATCATTTTTGTAATAATGGTGATCCAAGGTCAATAGGATCAAGTGGGCTATGCCAGAAGAACAAAAAGTCAGAACCATCATCGGAAATCTTGAAGGGATTTTAGCTTTCTATCTCAAAGTATAGTGCATCACCACCTATGATCATCTCAACCCAAAGCTCTTAACATTGAAAGATCCCTCGTTGTGCAAGGGGGGGCACCCACTTATCTATATAATCGCCCATCAACAAGCTACAATGACAAACCTCGAACATGGGTGAAAAACAAAATGTTATTAATGATGGTGTTGTTGATGCCAAGGTTGTAATCAGTGCTCCAAATCAAAATACAAAATAGAAACCATACTAACAACCTCAAAATAACGCCCAATACACCCCATGGCCTAACACATCTCAACAAAAAGCCAACTCACAAACAATCAACAACGTCAATGATTAAGGTGGACCATCCATAAGAAACAGGTATCCCCCTAAGAGAAAGTACACACCACTTGGGGAATTGGTCGAATCTGTCATGCAGCGACTCATTGATGCCAACCACATCATGCTCCCAGTCATTGAATTTTACCAAGATCCTCAAGTTAAACAACCATGGTATAATGAGAAGAACCTTTGTGATTTTCATAAGATAAAGGGGCACACGACCGCCAGTTGCATGAGGCTCAAGAACCTGATCCAAGAATTTATTGATGACAACAATATCACCATTGAGCAACCATCTAGAAATCAGGACCTCAAGATATACACGAATCTGATGTCAGATCGCAATAAATAAAAAAATAATGGAAAAAGAAAAAATAATGAGAACATCAACTACATTTATGACCATGTTGTCACATCTTTAGATGAATGGTTAGGTGTTGTCCATATCCTAGGGTCCAAAGCCAAGTGTGGAGTCACCATAGGAGGTGGCAAAATAACTATCCCTAGATCATCCACGCAAGCTGGAGCACCACCTACAAATTCAAAGTTAGTTTCCAATGGTTACAATGTCTTAGAACAACTAAAGAAGACCCGTGCCCGGATCTCCATCATGGAGTTATTGAAAATATCCCCTACATATAGGGATATTCTAGAAAAGGAACTTGCTGCATCTTCCTTAACCATGGACATTGATGCAGATCAGTTCCAAGCTATGGTCGGACACATAACCATGCCACATATCCTCACGTTCTTCGAATAGGATCTCCCACCCTAGCCATCTCACAACCCTGTGCTTCACCTTGAAGTCTTTGTCCATAAATTAAAGTTAAATGGGTCTTGGTGGATGGCGGTGCAGGGCTGAATATCTATTCTCTCAAGCTAATAAAGAATTTGGGATTCTCTGAAGATATGATTGAAAAGGGAAACAACATCACAATCTAGGCTTACAATGATCAAGAAACAATGTATCAAGGAACCATCCAACTTCCTATCCAAGTAGGACCAACTATCATGGAGAGTACTTGCCATGTCCTTGATCTTGACCTTACTTATAACATTCTCCTAGGGCGCCGATGGATACTGTGGATATTTAATATACCCCATGCTCCCTTTGAGTTTTTTTTGGTGTTTTTCTTGACTTTCGACCACACTCGATGATTTTAAAGGCTTCCATGAAATTTTCTCGATGGTCTCAACTCACTATTGCCACGTGTCACCTAATCACTCACCAAAGGGTAGTTTCCCTTCAATTCTCTTTTGAGCCTCGCTCTGCCCACACATCTCACTAAATCGGGTGCATTAGGCTTGCTTTCATATCACTCTTTATCAGACCCCGACCGCATGCCACTTAGCCTTCACTCATGCAAAATTTATTAGGCTCCTCAAGCAGTGCCGATAGTAGAATGATGCCACATGAATCTTCATCACAATCTCTTGTCAAAGGATGGGGATGATGAACCATGGGATGTGAAATACCACCACGTGTCCTTTCATCACATCTTGATTAGAATGAGTAGTGAAAATGCCAAGCTTCCATATACTATTACATGCTCTAATTGTGTTCGCTAGGAGGAAACACTTTTTTACATAAGGTAAGCCAGGACCACTACCGTCATTTTCAGAGAGTGAATTTGGCTCACGAATGATTGGGTTCATGCTCGGGGATATTTTCTGTTACAACAGTCATTGTGAGTCATTGTTGCACATCATCCTTCATAATAAGGAATCTTTTTTGTTATAGTCCTTCAGGTGGTGGAAGCCCCTGGCTATATATATTGCTTCTTATTTCAAAGAAGGAGTTTGAAATATCTACAAAAGAATTAGGGAGACACCAGGCCTTTTGTTTTGTTAAAGAGTTGTAAAGACTCATAGACTATGCCATTGTAATTTGGCCTTTATGTTTCTTAACTATTGGATAACATTATAATGTGATGTTATTGAATAGTTTGTTTGCAACTTCAATGATTTCAATAAGAACGCTGATTTATAACCATGTCTCTGACTCTTTCTGTTGAGAAAATCTGTATAAAAATTATTTTATGTCATGAAATGAATTATCAAAGTCTTTCTATTCCATGTTTTCTATTTCAGGACATAGCAAATTGCTGAATGGGACCTTAGACCGCATCTCCAAGATAGGTCTATTGTTCCTTAAATCTAAATCTTGGTGCATCACCCTAGTTAGATCTTTAATTTTTATATATGCTTCATTTTCCCATTCAAAACCCCAATTATAGAAGAATACAACTTCTTTAAAATTGATAGGTTACTTAGTTTAGCGTAATAGGTCACCCCTTTAACTAAGTTTCCCACAAAGGGTTGTTACCTTGCCAATTTTTGGCATCAATAGTTTTTATTTTTCTTGGCACACCTGGTGGGACCTTCTAAATGTGCTTAAGCCTTAAGCCAATATATGAGCCATCGACCTGTCACAAGATCCCAAACAAAAAATAACCCTTGTTATTTGGTACCATCGCTAGGAATAATACCAACTAGAACCCATCATGCAAACATCCCGGCCCCTCCACCAGCCATGTTACCATTCACTAACTAAAACTATGTGGCATGGGACGCTGAAACTCCTCTTAGAACACCATTAGCACCTACCGTTTGGACCCCTATCCAAGTCTTCTCTCAAATCTATTCCTAAATTCACCGGAGATGGCTCAAGAACACCATCCAAACATATGTGAGATGTGGCAAACATATGTTTGGTACATAGAGTTACAAACCAAAACATAGAACTGAGATTTCTCGTAGCTTATTTTAGAGGAAAAGCATCAAATTGGTATTGCACCCTACCAACTAACTCTATTGACACTTGGGATCAGCTTGGGGATCATTTTTATGAAAGATTCTTGAACAACGGAGATAGATCTTTCCAGTATCATCAGCTAGAGATCATCAAGTGGGCTCCACATGAGGCCCTAACCGACTTCAATGCTCAGTTCCATATAACTTGGAAAATAATTCAGGCTGCAATCCACCCACAACCCGATTTGGCATTCATGTTTTACTTGAATTCCATCAACGCTGATATCTCAATGATGATCCAGTAACTCGACGGAACCAATCTACCAGATGCATATAGCATCGCAATTAAAGAAGAGAACAATATTATTGATGCTAAAATGTTTCTCCCTCGACCCATCATACCTATTTCCCCAAACTACCAGTTTCTACCCAGGAAATTCCACCTACCACTACAACTGCTCCTCCTCAATCCATGTACACATACACAAGCGTACCACAAAATGTCACACCTGGTCCCTTGAAGGATGAGATGAGTGACATAAAATAAATGTTGTGATCTATGGGCAATGAGATAACTATCATCAAGCACAACAAAGTGAGTCCTCCAAAGATGACCTATTAGAATTATCAGGCCAGAAGGTCCCCTTACCAAAAAAAACTATTCCAAGGAGGCACTCGCACAAATCCTCAAACACAAACAACAAATTAAATAGTACCAGTACCCACTCCACTGTAGAAAACCGACCTAAGTTATAATAGAGAGATAATGGTGGGGAAAAAAAATTGGTGGGTGATGGAAACCACTGGTATTTCTCTTGTGGCAATTCACATATGCCCCAAAAATTCCCACACGACAATCTACAATAGAAGGTGGCAGAGTAGTGCAACCAAGGCACTGTGTTAGACAATGAGGGTTATGCATATACCTCTCCACAAATGAAAAATTTGGTACTCAATGCTCAAATGCAAGGGATGTATCTAGAACAAGATAATGATATAGCTCCCGACCATGCCCTCTTCTCATGGATGGAAGGAGAGGAAGCAGTGTTCACATTTGAAGCATCCAATAGAGACCCCACAAGTGTAGTTTGATTACAACACTTGCTCCATAGGGTTATTTATTGGTGAAAAAATCATCTTGCAATTAGTAATTCTGTAGCCTAAAAGTTCCCCTGACCACAAGCTTAGTTCCTCCATAGCGGTAACACATTTTTTTCGCAAAGGGAGATCATAACAACGAGAGCTAAGGAGAAAAATCCTCCAAGTCCACCACCATTTGATGTAGTGGAAAAATTGAAAAAATCATCCGCTAATGTGTCCCTATGGGAGATATTAGCCATTCCAGAGCAGAAGACATTGCTATAGAGGGCTCTTCAAGAAAGCCCGATTATAGAACCAAAAGAAAAATCATTCAAAGAGAGGATTTCGATCAATCACCTTTGGCCAAATTTCCCATGAATACTACACAAGAGGCCTCAACTGAAGATCAAGAGGAAGAATCCATAGTCAAAATCAGTGAAGGTAAACATAAATGGCTAACCCTTTATGTGGGTAAGAAATTACTGCATAACTCCATGATTGACTCTGATGCAACACCACAGTCATGCCCAGGCAAATAGTCGAAGCCCTAGGACTGAGCTATGAACTTTTGAATAAAGGAATCATGCAAATAGATGAGAATATGTTTAATATTATGGGGATCATTACTGACCCTCCATTAACTCTATTTGCCTACCCTAATATCACAGTCAAGCAGGATACCATGATCATTGATATTCTTCCAAAATGCGGTATGTTCTTGTCTAGGGAATTCACTTCTAAACTAGGTGGATACCTTTCCTTATATTGGTCACACTTGATTATAAGGACCAAACATGAATCCAAAATGAAGTTGGTGTCTGAACCTTTGCATTCGAAACATGTTTATGACATATCTAAGACAGTCTTTGAGCCTACTCACACCTCCATCACAAAGGAGGAGATGTACTGGATTGAGCTTCTAGAAGATGAAGAAATCACTAAATATCGAACAAATCAAGAGGAGGTTCTCCCAAGAGATTTCATTGATAAAGACCCTTTTGACAATTATCATGCCATTGGACTAGGGACTTATGTCATTTATGACAAGGACCAAGCCACCCCAAAGGTGACATAAGAGACTGAAGGCATTTCAACCATAGATTTTTGGTCACTACACTTCGATGGTGCTAAATGCAAGATTGATGCAAGAGGTCAAATACACCCGACTTCCCCAAGTGGCGAGAAGATAGTCAAATCTTTTCGATCCAAATTTTTATGTTCTAGCAATGAGGCTGAATATGAAGGCCTTGTACTAGGTTTAAACCTAGCACAAAAAATGGGCATCAAGAATATAAATTTGTTTGGGGCTTCCGAGATAATCATCAATCAAGTTCAGAATATCAACTGTAAGGGATGCCCATATAAGGCCCTATGGAGAAAAATTATAGGACCTAATTGAGAGCTTTGAAACTTTAAATATTCAAGTCATTCCTCGAGAACCGAATGCTGATACGAATCCCATGGCCGAAATCGGATTCCAATTCAAGCTAGCTTTCAGCCCAATGCACAACCGATGCTCTACATGAATGATATTCCAACCAGCAACTCCAGATGGTAGTCAGAGTTGGAAATTATTTGACAACATTGAACACATTGACTTGTTCAGTTCACCGTCGAGAGAATTTACTGACCAATTCCAATCAAGGGTCACCAAAATTGACGGTGGAAGAAACATTCAGCAAGGATTCGATAAACTTCCAGAGTTTGGTCACTCCTAAAAGCCCCTTTTTTGGTAATACTAGATATAATAAGAGGAAGCTCATAGCAAATGAAGGCGATTATATAGATTTTCAGGTCAGAGATGCAAGCAATCTTAAAGTTAGAAATAATGTCCTTCATCAAGGAAAAGAAAACTCTTTCACTTTTCAAGGGAGAATGATGTAAGGACAATGACTTGGTCATATGATAAATTCAGAGGATATGAGCTCGACATCATCCATCTTGTGATAGAATTGAAAAGAGAGGCTAAATTGGCTTGCCAAAAACAAAGTCCAACGAGTCCCAAGATTGAATCATTAATGGCGCAAAGGTTAGAAAAGCTAGTTCAGTCACAAATTGTCTTCTTAGTCGAGCCTAGCATTTGGTTGTTCATCCTCATCCCGGTCTGAAAGAAGAATGGATATATCCACCTATGTATCCATTTCCACAACCTAAACCAAGCCTCACCAATAAATCATCACCCACTATCCCCCATGGGATCAATCATACACAAAGTAGCAGGTTTGAGTGTGTTTCCTCTATTGGACGGCTATTTGGACCAAAGGCTAGATGGTAAGGGCCTAATATTAAAATTCAATAAATAGATAACAAGACCCATTCAGCATGATGAATCTAATAGCTTGTGGGAGGGTTAGTTCATAATAATTTAGTTTAGGCAATATGAGGCATTTAAATCAAAAAGCATAGAGATAAAAGAGACAAGGGTTCCCATCAAGGGAATTCACCTTGAAATTTCTATAGAGCTCGATTAGACAATTCTACCATGTAAATATGTAATTATTTTGGTTATTTTCCTCTTTATTCTTTTGTTTTTTTGGTTGGTCTTCCTAATCTATGATACATTAGAAATTCACATTATGATGCAGAGAATAACACATATGCCAAAAGATACAACAAATATGCAACAAGGAAAAAAATTTAAACATAAGACATATCTTCATTATATTTAAATACTTCGATAAGTACAATAGAAAAATGGCCCTGAGGCCAGGCTTTTGAAAATTATATTCTTATATATATTTCTATATTATGGAGCATTTTCCAGGCTATATACAAAAAGACTAACAAGTTTCAGTCTTAGAATCATGAAAAGGAGGAAATATTCAGTCATGGGAAGAGTTAGCAACAACAACATCCAAAACCACATCATCCTTGGTAGTAGCAATTGTTCCAACAACACCATCTAGACAAGCAACGAGAGGTGGTGGAGGGAACACCAGGTTTCTAAAATTGGTGTACCATTCAATGTCATAGAATGACACCACATTATAGATTCAGAAGAGAAATTAATAGGCACGGGTGACCTTCTTGTGATGTGCCTCCCATGACTAAAGGTGGAAACTGCTCAGGAAGGGAAACCACGAGAAAACCACATCTTCTTCAATAAACCTGTGAAGGTCACTCACAATCTAGATTCCTCCACCAAATGCAAAATTTTCCACCACCTCCCTAACGGATGATAAGTGTCTTAGGGAAATGGATGTCAAGCATCGACGCCACAAAGTGGGAGTACACATCAGAATTCACTATGTATTTTTCCTCATATTTGAGGCAGTCGCATCCTAGAACCCATTTTATGGCTATGATCTCCAAAGAATTCTTATTCTTTGTCATCCTCTTCAAGCGTCTACTTGAAATCTTGCCCAAAAAGGCCGTTTTAGATTTGTGGGAGGTTAGCCTAATTAGGGTATTCATAATGTCAAAACCTATACAACTATCGGGCAACAACCCTATTCAAGACACCTAAAGTGGAACTCTATGCTAATACTATGCAGACTGCAAATGCCAAATGCTAAGCCAATCACCTAGTGCTAATTCTGTTTAATAATTGCTAAGTTTGATTTCCCTACTACCTAAGTGCCTATTTATAGAAGCAACAAGGATAGGTGTGGCAATCGACATACCATAATCATGAGGTTAACCAGGTACTACCTCAACTGCACCAAGGATCACTCAAGACTTTCACCCAGTTGCGGTTGCAACTACAAGTTGCTACGTAGAAAGTTAAGTCAAGCTAATTAATTAGCACAAGCTGGTGGAATTATTTGGTGGTGTTCTATTTATCTGGACGTTGAGGTGTCATCATGCAGGTGTTCCTCAAACGCCAAGAAAGGATTCTTATCTACTTGATGCTTATTGCATAATTTTGTGTAATCATTCCATTTAGGGTATTGATTACCATGACATATGATTCTTAGTCTTACTTGAAATCACTAGCATAATTTCGAAGGAAAATCATGCCTTGGGTTGTAGGTACTTAGGGTCATTATGAATCCTTGTCATTTAAAAATGGAAAGTAGTTCTCTTTGCACAAACCAAAAGGATGGTAGTACATGCTGAATTTAATTCAGAAAAATAAACTGTCATCTACCACTCGAAGGAGGACAAAAAAAGCTAAGTATTACATGCAATTGTTTTAACAAAGAAAAGAAGGCTTTTTGGATACCTAGTCGATGTAGAGAATTTTGAAAGTGAATAATTTCTAGGAGATGCGTAGAAATTTTTTGAAGTGAAAGGAAAAATGGAATCCAATGCCCTCAAAGTAGCTTAGAATCCACAGATGAACGAGCTAGGTGAAACATCTCAAAGTTTGGCCAATGAGATGCTCACAACACCCATGGTAATTATTTTTTAGGATGATGAGTTCTACGCTATGCCTGAAATCCCAAAAAAGTCAGAGTGGTTTTGTATGTAGGCAGTCAAGAAGGGGACTCTGAGGGATGCAAGTTTGGTAAAGGAAGAGTGGGATAACATTTATGACCTTGTCCTCAAGACTAACCCTAAGGTCTTGAGGGAAGCTTCTTTCAACACAATGAAGAAAGCCTTTGACCATCAACTATCATACAAGCAATGGCTTTGTAGGCTCCCACAATATATGGTCCCTTATGTGCACCACTAACCAAAATTAATTCCTGAAATTATTCGGTGTTTCAATCCAACGAATGGCACCATCGAGGGAAGAAGGTTGAGAGAAGTGATAACTGCGGAGGTTCGTAGGGACATGTTGTGCATTCTCAGGAATAGCACGAGAGCGCTGCCAATGGAGCCGTTCAAACATAAAAGGGTTCAAAATTTTGGAAGGGTAGAAGGAATGCCCTCAAATTTTATAATGTGGAGACCAGAAGGCCCTAGGATTCCCAACAACTCTTAAAAAATCTGAATCGTCATGTTGACTTCATCCACACAGACTTGCAAGATGCCTTCTCCATGATGTCTTTTGTGTTCGTCTTAGATGATGACATGATCATGTTTGAATCTCAATTTGGCTTGGGTTTTCAACTAAGGAGGCAGAAAGACCCTTTTTGGTATGATTTCATGGCAATTATTGTCAAAGATATGCGAAAGCATATTGTTGAGTTTGAAATTGTTAGTAAGTTCATATATCCTTCTCTTCTTGCCTATATGTTACATCAGAATCCCTATTTCTTCAGGGAGAAAATAAAGTTGTCAATATTTGATGAGAAGAAGCATCAAAAGCCGATTTCGGTATGGACTCACATCCTCTCTTCCACCTATGATTATTATGCATTTTTAGACAGATTCCTGATTTTGATTTTATGTGATCTAGGTGAGGAAAATGAATAATATCGCCTATTGGGCGATTAAAACGGTCGGATGCAATCCCTATTCCCCAAGTGTGAATGGTTCCTTTGGGAGGAATTTACATGCGTCTGAGTGCATGGATTTTGTGAAGAACTAAATCTGACTCCCCACATCCTTCAATGATTGGGTATTGACCCTTTAAGTGTTCTAACAACTGGCTATTATGGACAGGACCTTTTTCTCTAATCCAAAGAAGAAAAAGAGAGGATTTTACGAATGCTCTATGAGCTACAAAATAGTTGTCATGGTAAAAAGGAAATTAGCAGAGCTACTAGAGGCAAAGATGGAGGACCTCGGGCTGGTTTTTATTTGTGATAAGTGGGAATACAACCCCGAGAATGATTTGGGTGACACTTATATTAAGGTAAACCATAGCCCTTGACCTTACTAGGAAGCACAGAAAAATCCTCTGGATAACATTAGCAGATTTTGGGTGGACTTAGCGCTCATGCCAAAGGATAATTGGATGCCATCATGTCTTGTGTTCTATCTCCCTAAGGGGAAGGTAGATGAAAAATAGCCAAATAGGTGCTACTCTCTCCAATAGTTTGATAAGGGAACATGGCTAGAAGACGAAAAAGATCAACGATTTTTGGATTTATTGCTAAGAGATCAAGAGCCCCATCGTTCCTTTCCAACACCCATTAGTTTTTGACACCGATGATTAGTTTAATACTCTCTAGAATAGAGAACATACAAAATCTGACGTGAGTGATGAGGAGGGCGACCCAAAAGATGCCGCACCATGCTTTGATAAGGGGAAGCAATGACACAACCTATAAAAACTATTCGGAGTGTGCAAAGGAATATTTCATGATAAAGGTCCTCACAATCTCAACCCTAGGACAAAGGAAAGCTTGGAGGAACACAAAAATCAACAAAAATATTAGATGTGGAGAACCCTCCACTAAGAAAAAGATAATGCACTGATACTGCTTTAGGAGGTGGTTCACAGGAGGTTGTGATAGGCCAAGGGTCGGAGACAGAATCCCCCACTTAGGTATCTTTCTCGCCCTCTCTTCTTAGCTCACAATATCTTATTTCTTCCATGATCCCTATGGAACCCATTGATCCAAGTATGGGCCTATCTTTCTATGTCCCTTCTATAATGGTTGTGGAAGGTTTCTCCCTGTTTTCTCATATCAAAAAAATTGCTTTCACTTCCCTTCAAGCTGTCCTATTTTTAGTCAGAGACCCAACTGCCTCCTCATCTACCTCCTCATCTGTATCCATGGCTACTACCCCTTTGGTGTATGAAGTCGTCATCCTTGTTGCCTCCTTTGAGTCAATTCCAACTCAACCTTTGTAGCAGTTAGAGCTTGTTGTATCTCCATTGCCACCATCATTCCCCATGAGTCCCCCTACGCCTTCATCACTTGGGATTTGGAATATACCTCCTTTTTCTCCGCTGACGATTACCCTTCTAAAGAAGAAAATTTCTAAGGTCACCTACCTCTCATTCCCTTTCTTTATCCCTCCTGATGAACCCTTTGCAGGTGAACGCATCAGATCGTCAGTTCAATTATTTTCATAGAGCGATACAACGAAGCAAGCTTGAGCTCTCCAACTCCTAAAGTAAAAGGAAAAGGATGCCAAGAAGCCAACGAAGCCTAGAGTCCATAAAATTTATTATGAGGCTCAATAATCATTGAATTTCACAACCATGCATCATAATGTTACCAAACTATATAGATAAATTTCACCTGATGACTATGACATCCATGCCATCAAACTGGAATTGTGTGTTGCCTAACCAAAGGATAAAGTCAAGCTAATGGAGGAGGCACAATGCGTGGTGACTGTTGGGTCTCAGAAGCACTGGATTTAATGAACCATGAGAGGCTATCAAACTCTCAATTTGTTGTTGGTCAACTGACAAGGCCAACCGGTATGGTTGGGCCCTCTACTCTTAAGGATCTGCTAGACCTAGGTGGGTACACCTATATGAGTAAAAGATTTTGAACTTATGCTTCCTAATTGATCTATCTATCCACAAATGGTAACTTAATAATGGAAAGATATTATCATAATTTGTTATTGTAGATACCGAAAATTGGTCTAGGCCTGCGAGTACACATTTCAACATAATTTTCTATAGTCCGTCGTCTTGATTAAATAATGTTACTTATTTAATTGTCTTTCTAACACATATTTCCTCTATTAATCAAATACCCTTTTTAATTAATTCATTAATTCATAATCATCCTTTATTCAACTTAATTAATTAAATAAATCATATTTATTTAATTATGTTGCGAACTAATTAATTCTTTCCCCTTTATCTATCAATTAAATAATTTATTATTTAATTCCCCTTTATCATACTTTTCCAACTATAATTAAATATCTTTATTTAATTATTCATTTAACCCCTTTTCATCTATAATTAAATATTTATTATTTAATTATTCATTTTATCCTTTTCAACAGCCAAATTAAATAAATTACTTTATTTATTTAATTTAAAGTCTCATATTTCGAATGTTGAATTAAATTAACATTTAATTCATTATTTAATTAATTATGTCACATTCCTCTAACATTCAGTTATCTCTTACATGCACTTATCGTCTGACTCGAGTTATCTCTATGAGAGAACTCTCCATCACAACTAGTCGATTAACTAGTTCCAACTCATATGCATGATCTATATTTATTAATTAAATATCTTTATTTAATTAACTAACTCAAGTTTGCATTCACATGCATTTATCATGCATTTATTCTCCAACTTCTAACTTTGGCTTTTGCATACAAAGTCTATTTCTTTTATTTTTTGAAGATGAAGATTGGAACTCATGTTCTAAAATTAGTCTTTACCTGAAGTTGAACTCACATTCTAACTTGCGTTCTATCTGTCACATAACTCATTGCATGGCATTCATCAATCTCATCTGTCGATCTCTCTTTCAATCTGAGTCGATCATTTGAAAACACAAAATCTATAAAATGGCCTGTCATTATCATTATTCTTCCTCCCGAAATCAATATACACTTTTGAGAAGAAACAATCTTCGATATTTTGCTGAGACACTCGACGAAGTTATGCTTGCATTCAAACACAGAAATCTGAGGGCAAGAATAACAATACAGCAAGATGGAGAAGGGCAATTGAGATAAATGGAGGAAGTATTTGCATATTCGGTGAGATCATTCTAGTTTTTATTAGTTTAGATTAATCATGCTGACTTATTGTTCTTTGTTGTTTTATTTAGATTAGAATTGATGTTTAATCTTGTGCAGCTTTAGCATCTTCCACAATTCTGAAAAATCTGAGTTACATTTGGTGAACCCGATGTGAATCGATCGTAACTTTTACAAGACTACATATTTTTTCATGAAAATTTGTTTACAAGTAGATGACATTCTCAAGACCTTTCACAAACAAAATCAGATTTTTTGGTGATGTTTTGAATATTTTATAATTTTTTTGTTATTTTTCATAAAATATCAATTTTGAGAGAAATTTGTTGAATTGTTTGGATATGTTTACATTTCATTAGAGATAAATCGAGGGGTCTATTCTTTAGGTTTTAAATTTGGATAAATTTTTTTTTGTTCAAACAATAGAGGCTACATATTTTTCACGAAAATTTGTTTGAAAGTAGACGACATTCTCAAGAGCTTTCATGAAAAAAATCAGATTTTTTGGTGATGTTTTGAATGTTTTATAATTTTTTTGTTATTTTTCATAAAATATCAATTTTGAAAGAAATTTGTCAAATTTTTTGGATATGTTTACATTTCTAGAAAGAGATTTAAATTTGAATAGGGGTCTATTCTTTAGGTTTTAAATTTGGATAAATTGTTTTTATTCAAACAATAGATCTTTCAAAATTATGGTTTCACAAATATTTGCATGAATCTCACAAACGGTTGTAGATGTATTCACAAAATTTTTTATGCAGATTTGAAATTATGTCAGGCACCTTCGGTGAAAAAATCAGATTTTTTGGATTTGTTTTAAATTTTTAATAATTTTTTTATGATTTTTTCATAAAAAATTAATTTCAGGTGCAAAACAGACAATCTTTCAGATTTATTTACATTTTTGGAAAGCTCTTGAAATTTAAGTATGGGTCTATTCTCTGTAGTTTTATTTTTACTATCAAAAATATTTCCAAAAATCAGATTTGTCTTGACTAGCTATTAGGGTTTTGGCTTTGTTCGGTTTGTGCATGTGCAGAAAAAAAAAAATACTTCAAAGCACACATTGGATCAAGTGGACAAAAACAACTTGGAGCTAAATAAATTCTAAAGGAATAACATAGTGTTTGCAGGATGAAGCTTTGAAGACAATTAAAACCCAAGACAATTTTTCTGTAGGACGAAAGCTGAAGACTATGAACTACTGATAAATTGCATGCAGGACCTAATGCCTTTGTGTTAATTTATTTTAAATAAGCTTTTGTTTGGTAGATAGATAATCATCGTGTGGGATTAAAATGAATTTTCTATTTGATAGATAGAAAATTGTCATTTGGAATAAAAAGAACCACTGTCTTCTTTGTTTAGTGCTTTCAACATATCTATAAACCCTTACGATTCAGTACACCGAAGTATCCTCTCCCCTTGCACAGTCATGCAATCTTGGGTGTAAGAGAAATGGTTGCTAACTCTAGAACTTGGGCCTATCTTGGTGGGAAAAAGTACTCACCCCAAGATGACTCAGACCGGTAGCACGCTAAAGCCAAGCGACTTCCAGCCAGTATATAAAAGTGGATTCTTGGGGAAACCCCAAGAATCACACGCACTAATCCGACGAGATGGACATAAATGGACTCTCACCGACGTTGGTTAGTGTCCCATGAACGGAATGCCTGAATTAAAAGCCTTGTTGTAGAGTTACCAAAATCCTATCTACTTGTTGGTGCAGCAGGTCGGACTTGTGAAGCCATCTTACAATCTTACGGTTTATGTGTAGAGATGAAAAATGTGCCATGGGAGGTTCATGGGTACTATAGCTTGGCTGCCTCATATAAGTGAGTGCCGTGGAGGGGAGCCAGTGGGGTCAAGCTACTAATCATCCACCATAAATATGCGTAGCTGGAGAAATCCAAGTAAGAATTCAACAAGTACTGTCCTAAAAGCCTAGGGTGTAATTGTTTTTCGAGTCTAAATAGTTTGAATGCTGTGTTTGCTATTTGCTGTATTTGCCAAAATCTTGATCAAACAAATAAAGTCAGTCAAACAACTTTCAAATTTTTTTTTTTTGCAACTGTCAGGAACAGAGTCGTATTTGTCAGTTTAATCGCCGCATCTGTATTAGAGAGTCGCATCTATTAGGGGAATAACCGCATCTGTTTGTCATAATTTTCACAATCGCGAAGTTTCGAAGCGCATCTGTCACATTCTGAGTTGCATGTGTCCATGCAAACCGCATCTGTCAAATTCTGAACCGTAAGTGTCTATTAGGATAACTAGTTTTAGAGTCCAGAATAGGAAAAACGCATGTGAATTGGTAAACTGCAACTATCATAGGAAAGACCGCAACTTTCAAAAACACTGCAATTGTCAAATCCTGAACTGCAACTATTAGGTGAACCGCATCTACCTATTATCAGAGAATAATCAAAACTGCAAACTGAGTCCGAACAGAAACTGTCAAAATTTTGCTCAAAAATCTTGCATCCATTAGGTGGTCATATACGTCTTAGTTACAATCCACGTCTTCATCATAGTCATCCAAAGTCACATGCATATAGATACTTCCTTGGAAATCTTAGTTACAATCCACGTCTTCGTCATTATCATCCTAAGTTGCATGCATCTAGATACTCCCTAGGAAATTGCATATCATAGCATAGATAAGTTTCCTCGTCTTTGGATAAATTCATGTCTCGATTTGTCACACTCATCGAACCTAGTCACCTTAGTCTGATCTAGTGTATCTTTTCAGCTCAACAAGTCTAGTTTAGAAAGTTCACCTTGTCAACTGTCATTTGTCCTACAATCAGGTTCCTTGGTCAAAACAAATCCTTGCATGCATTTACTCCATAGGAGGTAGGTTATACCCATTTTAGAATCATAGTCTACACGAGGTCTTACATATTGTCCGTCTTACCATACGTCATCTCAGTATACGTCTTTCTAAAAATCATTTTAGCAACATCCTTATTGTCCAAAAAATCCAAAAAAACATAGAAATAGGTCATATCAGTTCTTAGGCATAGTCTGCATTACCCCATTTTGAGCAACTTTTTTATGGTCGAAACAAGGTCTCAAAAGAGGCACAAAGAAATGGAAGACCCCAACAAGTTTATCAATCCTTTTAGCACTCAACCACCTAGGAAGAACAAACCACACAAACCATTGCTTGATAAATTTGTCACTAGAGATGCCAATGGACGAGTCTTTGTTGAAGACATAGAGTTTGCAGTCCAAGATCCTGAATTTGCATCTTTCATGGATGAGTGCTTGGAAAATGATCCCCAATGCTATCTAGAAAAATTTCTAGTAGAAGGTGCCACACTACCACCAGGATTTGACGTTCACACATTGAAAACCACATCTACCCAACCAATGCAAACAGTGACATCAAGTGGTTCTATGCCCCAAATCACTGCAACAATACCAACTGGCATACCAACTCAGACGTCATCAATTGTAAACACAACCCCTTTCAACATAACACAAGGTTTACAATTTATGACGGGAGCAACTTCATCCAACCCCTTTGGCACCGACACGATTGGTAAGAGATCCAAGGCGGGTATGAATATTCCTATCCCAAGTCAAACCATTCAAATAGGATATATTCCTATCCCACAACAGACTATTCAAACGGGATATATTCCTTCACCAAATCACAACCCGTCGCAAAACATGGCATATCAGAATGTCTACATTGATCCGAACAATGCCAACACCATGTCCTTGACACAAGTCGATGTCCTTCAGAATCAAATGCAAACTCTCCAACAACAAATGGATAATATGTCTATGTCAAGCGAACGAACTATCTCAGCACAAGAATTATGTCCATGTCCATTTGACAAAGCACTTTACATGACACCTTTTCCCCATGGATACATTATACCGATTTTGCCTAAGTATAATGGGAAAAAGAATCCTCTAGGACATATTAGGGAGTTCTCAATAGCATGCATGGACATATCGTATGACCCCACATATCTGATGAGACTATTTCCACGAACCCTTGTTGGGATAGGACTGGAATGGTTTTCTAAACTACCATATGGTATACGCTCTTGGGGAGAATTAGCTGAAAAGTTTGTCGAACATTTCACCTTCAACATAGACAATGAGATAACAATAGCAACCTTGTGCCACATGACACAAGAAGATGGAAAAACTTTCACCACTTTCTTTCAAAGGTGGAGAAGTCTAGCTAGTAGATGTCCAGTTGAGATACTAGAGAAACAAAAGTTCATGATATTCCTAGAGAACATCAATCCAAAACTGCGAAGTGATTTAAGAGTACATTGTTGTACCTCATTCCTAGACTTGGTACAGAATGACATCATCCTTGAAAAAGGCCTTATTGACAAAGGCAAAATAAAGGTACCAGGTAGGAATCCTATTGTCCAAAATCAAAACGTGCCAAATGATAGAAGACCATTCTGGTCGAAAAACAAGAATGTTACAAATGATGGCATTGTCGATGCTAAAAACATATATACAAGGCCAGTTATCACACTGAGAGGATACAACCAAAATCAAGACACAATGGATAATCTAGATCAAACGGCTAACTATCTCCAAAATTCACAGCAACAACGACCTCAAAGAAGATTTCCACAATGTGAATTTACTCCTCTAGGACAACCGATTGAGGTTATTTACAAAGAATTGATTAAACATAATCTCATCAAACCGTTGGAACCAAGAGAATATGATCCTGGACAATTTAAACCTTCCTGGTGGGATGAAAAAGCCCATTGTGAATATCATCAAATAAAAGGACACAGCCTACCAAAATGTCGCCAACTCAAGGGCATTATCCAAGACTTTGTTGAGAATGGAACCATAGAGGTCGGTGGATAGAAAAACACCAAGAACAGTGATCATAAGGTCTTCAAGGACCCATTACATGACCACACAAAAGGAAAAGCCTCCGGTTCAGAAACTAAGACCGATCCATCAACAAATTACGCAAATACCAATTTTGACTATGGAAAAGGAAAGATTATAAATAGCCTCTGTGCTGCAGATGAGCACGTCGATACATTCACCATTAAGAAGCCTCTAGAATGTAGTGTCAACACACGCAGAACCAAGATCACTATTCCAGGTCCTTCTTCTGAGCCATCTACACAAGCTTCGAAGTTCAAGTACAACCTTCTTGATCAATTGAGTAAAACCCCTGCGCAAATATCTATCTTGGAACTATTGACCTTATCACCTGAGCATCGAGCCATTCTCGATAGAGCTTTGCAGAACACAACTATCCCCACTGATTTAGATGTCAATAATTTCGAAGAGATGGTGGGATATTTAACAAATTCGCACCATGCTACATTTTCCCAATAGGATTACTCGACAGAAAAATCTGATCATAATGACCCATTACATCTTGAAGTCTTAGTCCATGAAACCAAAGTCAGACGAGTCTTGGTAGACGGAGGAGCAGGTTTGAACCTATGTACCCTAAAACTGGTTAAGGCATTAGGATTCTCAGAAGATTGCATAGATACCTCTAAGAGTATCATCATCAAGGCTTACGATGATGAGGAAAGATCATCCAAAGGAGAGGTCACACTCCCTATCAGAATTGGTCCAGCAATCATGAACACCAGCTTCCAAGTCTTGGATCTCACTCTTCCATACAATTTGTTGTTAGGTAGACCTTGGATACATGCAATGAAAGCTGTACCTTCAATGTATCACCAATGTCTCAAATTTCCACATAATGGCACTGAGATCACTATTGACGGTGATCCAGATCCGTTTCAGTATTGTACAAGCCTAAAGGAAATTCCACAATGCCATGTACCAGTTAATCAAGAAGTTTCATCATCCAATTCATCCCAATACATTGAACCATCACATCTCACTAAGTCCAAATCATTCACACCTCCATCAATTACTCCTAAACTTGAAATCCAAGACAAGGGCTTTGGCGAGTATTGTATAAAGGCATCATACTGTGTCATTCAACTGATTCCACCTAAGGCATATGGCCTACCTATGGCAGATAGAATATAGTTAATAGTCATATTCAATGTTCCCCCTACAACGACATTGATCAAATGGGGAGAACTAAGCAAGGAAATTGTGGACCAAGGTGATTCCTGGTTGTATCAAGAAGAATGTGAATACCCCTCCCTGTCTATTCAAATAGCTAAGAACCAATATGGAAAAGGTTTTAAGATAATGCAAAAGGAGGGCTATGATAGGAACAGTGGGTTAGGACTACATCAAAATGGAAGGACGAAACTGATTATTGTCCACCCACGACTGAAATACTTAGGGCTAGGGTGTAAACTACTTAGAATTGGGTTTCCTAGTACTTCGTCATTGTTTCAAGAGGAAGTGAGTGCTTACGCAGACACCGAGACATTTCATGATCCACCTCCCCCATTTTATGACAACCCTCCAATCTTTGATGAATCCCCTTACTCAAGCGATGGTGAATGGGATTCCCTTTCATCCACCGGCACCATGAACATAGACGCACTATTTGGAGAATTGGACCTAAACGTGAAACCTATACCCAAACCATCTAGAAACATTTGTCCAAAGAAGAATGGCATAAGATCTATTATTGGGAAAAACTCGATCGTGCATCTTGGGCACCTGAACCACCATCTTCTAATGACCTATCCTAGGCAATGGTTCCACATCAACGTTTACCTACCCGTAAGGAAAAGACCCAGCAAGATGTAGTCCAGAACTTCTATGACCATGTCAACCATTCACTATTCACCCTCTCAGCAGCTAGCTTTAAAAACTCCGATGATGACATGCCCCTCATATATCCCAAACTTATAGACTGGGATCAACAAGGTACACCTATCTTAGACACATTCGAGAATGACGAAGCAATTGTTGAGTTCATGGGACTTCGAGAAGGCATGCCAAGAGGGGATCATAAAGCTAGTTTTACCATAGACTTGGATGATAAAGCATATTTTGGGGAGTCTATTTACACCTCTAGTCGCAAGAATGAGGATAAAAAGAAAAAAGACAATGAAAAGAACAATGATGAGTCCCTAGGTGAAAACCGAAAGGCACCTTTGGACAAAGAAAAAGTCAAAATAAAGGACGTATCCGAGGGCGAAAACCTCTTTGAGGCACCCAAGGATAAAGGTTTAAATATTCTCCACGTTGCATAGGAAAAGTCACCCATGTTAGTGGAAGAGGCTGTCACAGTCAACATAGGAAGAAAAGAGAATCCTCAGATAGTATATCTTGCGGCTTCTTTATCAGAGACAGAACAACATGAGTTCAAAGACATTTTCAAAAAGAGACAAGTAAACTTTGCATGGTCGTATGCTGACATGCCTGGGTTGGATCCAGACCTGATATTGCATCATTTACCACTCCAACCAGGTATCAAACCAGTCAAACAGAAACTAAGGAAGATGCATCCGCAAATTGCTCTATTGGTTAAGGTAGAACTTAAGAAACTATTGGACGTGGGATTCATAAGGACAATTGACTATGCAAATTGGATATCAAATCTAGTACCCGTGACTAAACCAACTGGGGGCATTCAAATTTGTACAAACTTTAGAGACATCAACAAGGCGTGTCCTAAAGATGACTTCCCTTTGCTGAATATAGATATGATAGTGGATCTTACAATGGGGTATGAGATGCTATCCCTCATGGATGGTTTCTCGAGATACAACCAGATTAAAATAGCAACTAAAGACCAACATAAGATAGCTTTCACGTTTCCATGGGGCACGTGCTATTGGAACGTTATGCCTTTTGGGCTTAAGAACGCAGGACCTACTTACCAACGCGCAATGACTATAATTTTCCATGACTTTGTACACATTCTCATGGAAGATTACGTCGATGACATTATAGGAAAATCAGAAACAAGAGCTCACTTAAAGGTTTTAAATAAGATATTCCAACGGCTAGAGAACAACAATGTTAGGATGAATCCGAAGAAGTGTGTCTTTGGAGTCAAATCAGGGAAGCTACTAGGGTATATCATCTCTCGAAGAGGCATTGAAGTAGATCCAGAGAAGGTAAGAGCTATCATAGAAATGCCTCCTCCAGTTAGCATAGGACAACTCAGAACTCTATAGGGTAGACTACAGTCAATTAGGTGATTCATAGTACAACTGGCAGATAAGATTCATCCATTTCAACATCTACTCAAGAAAAGAGTACTATTTGTGTGGATGCTTAAATGCCAGGAAGCATTCCAACAAATCAAGGACTATTTTCTAACTCCACCAGTCTTAATGCCACCTACAGAAGGAAAGCCTTTGATCTTATATATTTCAGCAACTTAGTCGGCATTAGGGGCTCTTCACGCACAAAAAGATGATCAAGGTTATGAGAGAGCGGTCTATTACATCAGTCGTACCTTAGTGGGCTATGAATTGAATTACAGCAACATAGAACATGCCTGTCTTGTGGTAGTTTTTGCTACCCAAAAAATTTGGCACTACATGCTCAATCAAGAAATAGTGTTAATTGCAAAAATTGATCCACTCAAATACCTTCTAAGTAAGGCAGCTTTAACACGCTGATTCGCTAAATGGGTCATGATACTTAGTGAGTATGACATTGAGTATGTCGAGAGGAAGGCTATAAAAGGATAGGTGATTGCAGATCAGTTAGCTGATGCACCTATAAAGGCAGATCATCCATTAGTAGCAGATTTTCCAGATGAATTTCTCTTCAACCTTGAGGTTAAAACTGAGTGGAAACTATATTTTGATGGGTCACATACAAATCGTGGTTCAGGGGCTGGTATCTTATTTGTCACACCTCAAGGTGATACCATTCCTAAATCATTCAGGATCGCATTTCCTTGTACAAATAATATAGCAAAATACGAAGCCTTAGTGACAGGTTTAAAAATGGCAGCACAATGGAACATTAAGAGCCTACATGTCTTTTGTGACTCTCAACTGGTAATCCGACAGGTAAATGATGAGTACGAAACTAAGGATGAGAAGCTTTCCCCTTACAAGATAATGGTTGATAGTTTCAAACAATATTTCAAGGACATAACTTTTCAACAAATACAACGCATTCAGAATAGAGCTGCAGATGCTATGGCAACCATGGGTTCCTTGTTAGATATTCTGAGTAATGTGCCTAAGTTTGAGTTTCTGGTTGAACAACTGTTGGTCCCTGCTTACGATATCCCCGATACTGTGATGGTGTGTACCATTGTTGGTCCTACGTCTCCTTGGTATAAAGAAATATTTGACTATCTAACGAATCAAACCTTACCTCAAGACTTGTCTAATAACCAATGTCGAACCTTCATCCATAAGTCCGCCAAGTACACCATCATCGAAGAAACCCTATATAGATGCACCTTAGACAACGCCCTAATGAGATGTCTCGACACTGAAGAAGCACAAACAACTTTGCGAGCAGTGCACGAGGGTATATGTGGATCCCATTCGAGTGGTTCAACCTTAGCCCATAAGATTATGAGACTAGGTTACTATTGGCCTGCTATGGAGAAAGACTCATATGTCTTTGTGAAGACGTGTAGACAATGTCAAATACATGGAGACTTGATAAGAGTGCTAGCATAGGAGCTTCGACCGATTACTTCACCATGGCCTTTCACCCAATGGGGACTCGACCTCATAGGTAAGATACACCCACCATCATCCACCGGCCACAAATTCATCATTACCGCTACAGAATACTTCACCAAGTGGATTGAAGCCATTCCCATGACCTACATCACTGGCACCCAAATATCTAAGTTTATTCTGAACTATATCATTTGTCGGTATGGTGTACCATAATCCATAATCACAGATAATGGCCGCCCATTCAAGAACCAAGAAGTACACCATTTATGTGAAGAATTCCACATCAAGCATCATTTTTCCACCCCGTATTACCCACAAGGTAATGGCCAAGCTAAGGCATCTAATAAAACCATTGTTAGAATCCTTAAAAAGACTCTCAATGACACTGGTCGTGACTGGCACCTACAACTTAATCCTGCCTTATGGGCTTACCGCACAAGCATCCGCACTCCCGTCGGCACCACTCCATTTTCCCTCGTGTTCGGGTCCGAAGCTATCTTACCTATAGAGGTCGAAATACCTTCTCTAAGGGTATCTTTGAAAGGTCATGTCGATGATGAAGAATACCGTGTCTCTAGGTTACAAGAGCTTTAATTACTGGATGAACGAAGACATAAAGCATTAGATCATTTGCAAGCATATCAGAATCATCTTCGTCAGAGCTACAATAGGAAGGTTCTCAATAGACATTTTGACATTGGTGACCTGGTATTAATGGAGAATCCGAAGAACCAAGCTGAACGAGAGAAACCAGGAAAGTTTGAGCCTAACTAGTTAGGGTCGTACATTGTCATAGAAGCCTTTGGGTCAGGAGCATACCAACTATCTACTCCTGAAGGAGATCCGCTTTTGTCACCTATCAACAGTCTGCATCTAAAGAGGTTCTATGCTTAGCTTCTGAGAATCTATGTCTTAATTTGGAAAAATACAAAAAAAATGAAAAAAACGGAAAAAACAAAAAAATGGTTACCTTGATGAAAACCTGGCAAACAGGCATCTTTGTAACACCAAAAAAAGATAAAAATTGAGAAAATCAAAACAGTAAAGAGAAATAAATCCATCCACTAGTGAAAACCGCTTCGGTGGCACTATGGATAAGTACCATGGTGAAAACCTGGCAAATAGGCGCCATTTGTAGTCAAGCTCACTCTTCCGTCTACCATCATTCTAATCAGACTTTTTCACCATCATTCATAATAAATTGTTGTCCTATCCATCATTTGGAACGATTGACATCTAAATGTCCATTCCGTCATATGATCCATTCCATCTTCCAAATCCTATTCCTGACTGGGGGAAAATACTTTTTCTATGCCCTAACACCTTGTACATAGCAACGCACCATCAAAAAATGTCCTAAAAAAAAAACAAAAACATTAGAAAACTTCAAAAATCCAAAAAAAAGTAAAAAAAATGTCAGAAAATCCAAAAAACAGAGTCAGGTCAATCATGTCTAGTCCATCATGTCATGTCAGTCATGTCTAGTCAATCATGTCAAGTCGGTCATGTTAAGTCAGTCGTAGACATAGTTGAACTACGTTGCCTCTGCGACTGGGACGTAGGCAAGGCCATCAATCTATGTGCCCTCAAGGCATTAAGTTTTTCAGTCTAGGTTTGTCATATATCACACACTTTAAATCATGACTCTTTGTATATTCAAAGTCATTGGTCGTGTCAAACTATGAGGTCTCTGCATGTACAACGTAAGCAAGGCTAATCAATTGATGAGCTCCCGAGACCACACTAGGTTAGTCTAATAGGGTTCATTCACAATCACTATCACACAAGTTGCATATCATAGTTTAAGGTACCGTCTCATGTCATACACTGTGTACACGCACACACTCAACTTGTCATCAAGTCAATATCAAACACATTGTCAAAGCGATCAACCCATGTCTTAGCAAGATATGTCTTTCTTGTCAGCAGACGTCATCAAATTGTCATAGTCTCATGTAGCTTGTCACTTCAACATCATCAGACTCCAACATCTTATACGACACATGTCTTACTGAAACCAGGCTTTGTCATGGCTTATACAGAAGTCACCAAGTCGAAACCAGACTCAACATCTTATGCGGTATGTGTCATTCTCTCACATTACGCTATGTCAAACATCAAACATCAAACAATCCCACAAGATCAAGTTTTGGCGAATACATTTATTTGGCTTTATGATTTTATATCTTATTTAGTCTTATCTTTTTATCGATTTGTGCAAGATCGTGTTACTAGCTTTCTCGAGGATCTCCCTTGAAGGATTTAGAGAAGCAACAATGTCTCAGGACTCTTTTTCTTTGGTTGCTGTCTGTCAACTGTCTTTTTAACATTGGTTTTTGAGTCATGTTACTAGTTTGCTCAAGGATGTCCTATCAAGGATTTAGAGAAGCAATGACGTCTCATGACCAATCTTTTATTTGTCTCCTGTCTGTGGTTTGTCTTGACCAAACGACTAGGGCATCGTCTCCTTAGTCTGAGTTAAGATACTCCTTGTCTATGACTGCCTATTTTTCATAGATGGATGACTTTGTACACTATGGTCTATCTCATATCATAGTGTGTACCATCCATTTGTGTCATGTCCCACCCAATGATGATAACAAGCAAGTATAGCATATTTGGCAATATATCAAAGATTATGTCTTTTTCTCAATCAATCAAACTTATTTGTTTCTTACTAACATTCTGAAATCATCCATGCTAACATTTCTTCTTTTCTGCATCTTCACCACCATTATCTATCCATTTCGAGAGCACACACATGTTCTTCAAACCCCCCTATCCTCTCGAGGGGGCATACCACTACCTCCTCGTCATTTTCCCTTTCACTGGGGTATACCCTAACTTGTTTCATACAGGGGCAAGACCGGGGCATATTTTCTTTGACACAACGTTGTACCAACATTGTATCAAAGAGGGGCAAACTGTAGATACCGAAAATTGGTCTAGGCCTATGAGTACACATTTCAACATAATTTTCTATAGTCCGTCGTCTTGATTAAATAATGTTACTTATTTAATTGCCTTTCTAACACATATTTCCTCTATTAATTAAATACCCTTTTTAATTAATTCATTAATTCATAATCATCCTTTATTCAACTTAATTAATTAAATAAATCATATTTATTTAATTATGTTGCGAACTAATTAATTCTTTCCCCTTTATCTATCAATTAAATAATTTATTATTTAATTCCCCTTTATCATACTTTTCCAACTATAATTAAATATCTTTATTTAATTATTCATTTAACCCCTTTTCATCTATAATTAAATATTTATTATTTAATTATTCATTTTATCCTTTTCAATAGCCAAATTAAATAAATTACTTTATTTATTTAATTAAAAGTCTCATATTTCGAATGTTGAATTAAATTAACATTTAATTCATTATTTAATTAATTATGTCACATTCCTCTAACATTCAGTTATCTCTTACATGCACTTATCGTCTGACTCGAGTTATCTCTATGAGAGAACTCTCCGTCACAACTAGTCGATTAACTAGTTCCAACTCATATGCATGATCTATATTTATTAATTAAATATCTTTATTTAATTAACTATCTCAAGTTTGCATTCACATGCATTTATCATGCATTTATTCTCCAACTTCTAACTTTGGCTTTTGCATACAAAGTCTATTTCTTTTATTTTTTGAAGATGAAGATTGGAACTCATGTTCTAACTCATGTTCTAAAATTAGTCTTTACCTACAGTTGTACTCACGTTCTAACTCGCGTTCTATCTGTCACATAACTCATCACATGGCATTCATCAATCTCATCTGTCGATCTCTCTTTCAATCTGAGCCAATCATTTGAAAACACAAAATCTATAAAATGGCCTGTCATTATCATTATTCCTCCTCCCGAAATCAATATACACTTATGAGAAGAAACAATCTTCGATATTTTACTGAGACACTCGACGAAGTTATGCTTGCATTCAAACATAGAAATCTGAGGGAAAGAATAACAATATAGCAAGATGGAGAAGGGCAATTGAGATAAATGGAGGAAGTATTTGCATATTCGGTGAGATCATTCTAGTTTTTATTAGTTTAGATTAATCATGCTGACTTATCATTCTTTGTTGTTTTACTTAGATTAGAATTGATGTTTAATCTTGTGCAACTTTAGCATCTTCCACAATTCTGAAAAATTTGAGTTACATTTGGTGAACCCGACGTGAAAATAAGGCAACAAAAAAATCTGAGGGCAAGAATAACAATAGAGCAAGATGGAGAAGGGCAATTGAGATAAATCGAGGAAGTATTTGCATATTCGGTGAGATCATTCTAGTTTTTATTAGTTTAGATTAATCATGCTGACTTATCGTTCTTTGTTGTTTTATTTAGATTAGAATTGATGTTTAATTTTGATGCAGCTTTAGCATCTTCCACAATTCCGAAAAATCTGAGTTACATTTGGTGTTTTTTTAAGACACGGATTCTCAGAAGCTAAGAATAGAACCTCTTTAGATGCAGACTGTTGATAGGTGACAAAAGTGGATCTCCTTCAGGAGTAGATAGTTGGTACGCTCCTGACCCAAAGGATTCTGTGACAATGTACGGCCCTAACTAGTTAGGCTCAAAATTTCCTGGTTTCTCTCGTTCAGCTTGGTTCTTCAGATTCTCCATTAATACTAGGTCACCAATGTCAAAATGTCTATTGAGAACCTTCCTATTGTAGCTCTGACGAAGACGATTCTGATATGCTTGCAAATGATCTAATGCTTTATGTCTTTGTTCATCTACTAATTCAAGCTCTTGTAGCCTAGAGACACGGTATTCTTCATCATCGACATGACCTATCAAAGATACCCTTAGAGAAGGTATTTCGACCTCTATAGGTAAGATAGCTTCAGACCCAAACACGAGGGAAAATGGAGTGGCACCGGTGGGAGTGCGGATGCTTGTGCGGTAAGCCCATAAGGCAGGATAAAGTTGTAGGTGCCAGTCACGACCAGCGTCATTGAGAGTCTTTTTAAGGATTCTAACAATTGTTTTATTAGATGCCTCAGCTTGGCCATTACCTTGTGGGTAATACGGGGTGGAAAAATGATGCTTGATGTGGAATTCTTCACATAAATGGCATACTTCTTGGTTCTTGAATGGGCGGCCATTATCTGTGATTATGGATTGTGGTACACCATACTGACAAATGATATAGTTCAGAATAAACTTAGATATTTGGGTGCCAGTGATGTAGGTCATGGGAATGGCTTCAATCCACTTGGTGAAGTATTCTGTAGCGGTAATGATGAATTTGTGGCCGTTGGATGATGGTTGGTGTATCTTACCTATGAGGTCGAGTCCCCATTGGGCGAAAGGCCATGGTGAAGTAATTGGTCGAAGCTCCTATGCTGGCACTCTTATCAAGTCTCCATGTATTTGACATTATCTACACGTCTTCACAAAGACATATGAGTCTTTCTCCATAGTAGGCCAATAGTAACCTAGTCTCATAATCTTATGGGCTAAGGTTGGACCAGTTGAATGGGATCCACATATACCCTTGTGCACTGCTCGCAAAGTTGTTTGTGCTTCTTCAACGTCGAGACATCTCATTAGGGCATTGTCTAAGGTGCGTCTATATAGGGTTTCTCCGATGATGGTGTACTTGGCGGACTTACGGATGAAGGTTCGACGTTGGTTATTGGAAAATTCTTGAGGTAGTGTTTTATTTGTTAGATAGTCGAATATTTCTTTATACCAAGGAGATGTAGGACCAACAATGGTACACACCATCACAGTATCAGGGATATCGTAAGAAGGGACCAATAGTTGTTCAACTAGAAACTCGAACTTAGGCACGTTACTCGGAATATCCAACAAGGAACCCACGGTTGCCATAGCATCTGTAGCTCTATTCTGAATGTGTGGTATTTTTTTGAAAAATTATAGGAAGCTTCTGAGAAAATGTCCTGAAAAAAAAACATTAGGAAACTTCAAAAATCCAAAAAAAAAAAGAAGGAAAAATGTCAAAAAATCCCAAAAACAGAGTCAGGTCAATCATGTCTAGTCCATCATGTCATGTCAGTCTTGTCTAGTCAATTGTGTCAAGTCGGTCATGTTAAGTCAGTCGTAGACATAGTCAAACTGCGTTGCCTCTACGACTAGGACGTAGGCAAGGCCATCAATCGATGTGCCCCCGAGGCATTAAATCTATCAGTCTAGGTTTGTCATGTATCACACATTTAAATCATGACCCTTTGTATATACAAATTCATTAGTTGTGTCGAACTACGAGGTCTCTATGTGTACAACATAGGCAAGGCTAATCAATTGATGAGCTCCCGAGACCACACTAGGTCAATCCAATAGGGATCATTCACAATCACTATCACACACGTTACATATCATAGTTTAAAGTAACATCTCATGCCATACACTATCTACACACACACTTTTATCAGTCAACGAATCAAAACAAGTCATGCAACAACAAGGTAAAACATCTCAACAAGTCATCAAGTCAATATCAAACACATTGTCAAAGTGATCAACCCATGTCTTAGCAAGATATGTCTTTCTTGTCAACAGACGTCATCAAATTGTCATAGTCTCATGTGGCTTGTCGCATCAAAGTCATTAGACTCCAACGTCTTATACGACATGTCTCTTACTGAAACCAGGCTTTGTCATGCCTTATACATAAGTCACCAAGTCGAAACCAGACTCAACATCTTATGCGGTATGTGTCATTCTCTCACATTAAGCTATGTCAAACATCAAACATCAAACAATCCCACAAGATCAAGTTTTGGCGAATACATTTATTTGGCTTTATGATTTTATATCTTATTTTGTCTTATCTTTTTATCGATTTGTGCAAGATTGTGTTACTATCTTTCTCGAGGATATCCCTTGAAAGATTTAGAGAAGCAACAATGTCTCAGGACTCTTTTTCTTTGGTTGTTGTCTGTCAACTGTCTTTTTAACATTGGTTTTTGAGTCATGTTACTAGTTTCCTCAAGGATTTCCTATCAAGGATTTAGAGGAGCAATGACGTCTCCTGACCCATCTTTTATTTGTCTGATGTTTGTGGTCTGTCTTGACCAAATGACTGGGCTATCTTATCCTTATTCTGAGTTAAGACACTCCTTGTCTACGACTGTCTGTTTTTCGCAGATAGATGATTTTGTACACTATGGTCTATCTCATATCATAGTGTGTACCATCCATCTGTGTCATGTCCCGCCCAATGATGATAACAAGCAAGTATAGCGTATTTGGTAATATATCGAAGATTATGTCTTTTTCTCAATCAATCAAACTTAATTGTTTCTTACTAACATTCTGAAATCATCCATTGGAACATTTCTTCTTTTCTACATCTTCACCACCATTATCTATCCATTTCGAGAGCACACTCATGTTCTTCAAACCCGCCTATCCTCTCGAGGGGGCATACCACTACCTCCTCGTCATTCTCCCTTTCACTCTGGTATACCCTAACTTGTTTCATATAGGGGCAAGACCGGGACATATTTTCTTTGACACAACGTTGTACCAACATTGTATCAAAGAGGGGCAAACTGTAGATACCGAAAATTGGTCTAGGCCTACGAGTACACATTTCAACATAATTTTCTATAATCTGTCGTCTTGATTAAATAATGTTACTTATTTAATTGCCTTTCTAACACATATTTCCTCTATTAATTAAATACCCTTTTTAATTAATTCATTAATTCATAATCATCCTTTATTCAACTTAATTAATTAAATAAATCATATTTATTTAATTATGTTGCGAACTAATTAATTCTTTCCCCTTTATCTATCAATTAAATAATTTATTATTTAATTCCCCTTTATCATACTTTTCCAACTATAATTAAATATCTTTATTTAATTATTCATTTAACCCCTTTTCATCTATAATTAAATATTTATTATTTAATTATTCATTTATCCTTTTCAACAGCCAAATTAAATAAATTACTTTATTTATTTAATTAAAAGTCTCATATTTCGAATGTTGAATTAAATTAACATTTAATTCATTATTTAATTAATTATGTCACATTCCTCTAACATTCAGTTATCTCTTACATGCACTTATCGTCTGACTCGAGTTATCTCTATGAGAGAACTCTCGTCACAACTAGTTGATTAACTAGTTCCAACTCATATGCATGATCTATATTTATTAATTAAATATCTTTATTTAATTAACTAACTCAAGTTTGCATTCACATGCATTTATCATGCATTTATTCTCCAACTTCTAACTTTGGCTTTTGCGTACAAAGTCTATTTCTTTTATTTTTTGAAGATGAAGATTGGAACTCATGTTCTAACTCATGTTCTAAAATTAGTCTTTACCTGAAGTTGAACTCACATTCTAACTCGCGTTCTATCTGTCACATAACTCATCGCATGGCATTCATCAATCTCATCCGTCGATCTTTCTTTCAATCTGAGCTGATCATTTGAAAACACAAAATCTATAAAATGGCCTGTCATTATCATTATTCCTCCTCCCAAAATCAATATACACTTTTGAGAAGAAACAGTCTTCGATATTTTGCCGAGACACTCGACAAAGTTATGCTTGCATTCAAACACAGAAATCTGAGGGCAAGAATAACAATACAGCAAGATGGAGAAGGGCAATTGAGATAAATGGAGGAAGTATTTGCATATTCGGTGAGATCATTCTGGTTTTTATTAGTTTAGATTAATCATGTTGACTTATCGTTCTTTGTTATTTTATTTAGATTAGAATTGATGTTTAATCTTGTGCAGCTTTAGCATCTTCCACAATTCCGAAAAATCTGAGTTATAGTTATAACATGTATATGCAATATCAAGGTGTGAATTAATATTTTTAATTAAGAGATGTCAAATGAAATGGATAAAATTGATGTAACCTAAATAGGGGAGACCAGTGCCTTGTTGGGTAAAATGGAGTCAAATGAAAGCTTTAGATGTATGGTTTCTATTTAGCAGGGATTCTAATTATTTGGCATATGATATTTAGTATATAAATTGTATAAACATGCATGGATGTAATTATCAAACTCTTCTTAATGATCCAAATGATAATTTCCAGATTATTGTGAATGAATTGAAGGAATTAATCTTTGCTTGAAAGAACCAACCAATCACATCACACAAATACAAAAAATGTGTACTGATAAACTGAGAATATACTTGATATGTCAATAATAAAGAAACATCAATCTTGGAGACAACCTGATAATATTTCAATTAATTTCAACAAATAATTGATACCAGAACAATGCCACAACATTAAATTACATTCATTTGATCCTTCAAAATTTATACACGTATCATAGTCTCCTTGAATATCATTTTGAAAATACTTACAACGATTGTCCTACTTTTTAAAATCTATCTTCTACTTCTCTTCTAACCCCTCTACAATTATCCAATAACGGATATTTATACATCAGTTTGTGAAAGGACGTGCCTTTTTGAAAGTCTAAAGCATAAAAAGTTTTAACAAATTCTCCATTTAACTAATCCTTGTTAAGCCACAAATAGACTACAGACTTATGTTTCATATAGTCCTCGCGCTCGAGAGTGTCAGCATCCCCAATTGCATCATGGATCACAATCTCCATCATTATCATTTTTTCATTCTTCTCACATGCTTCATCTAATGTTACATCCTCCATAGTGGTTGCTTTCAACATCTCTTGATGTATTGCTTCACACTCACTTTTCCACATAATTGCTTCTTTCATTTTTCCATCATCATCATATAACTTGGTCAATCTATCTTCAGAAGCCTCTATCAATCCCTGCATATCTCCTTGCAACTCTTCATAGAAATCCCTATGTCTATCTATGATACAATTGGCATTCTCAATCTCTTCATTACTATGAGTGTCCTTCTACTCCAATTCCCTATTTTTTTCCTTAATTCTACTGTCCACTCTCTTGTGTTCCTTTATGGCATCCAAAAACTGTGAATTTTTTCCCTAGAGCTTATTCAACCAAGTAATTAGGATGAACTGTCTTCTTTTGATTATTGCAGCAAGTGCAGTTATTTTCCCTTGAGAATATGCAGTTGATCCTTCCCAATGATCCCTTTTTTGTGAACTCTCACCTTGGGTGAGCATCCTTGTTGGCTCTGTTACAGCACCTACCAAGTGTTTTAAGTGTTCATTTTCTCTCAACATCCTTTCATTACCAGTTTTATACATCTCCCTTTCCCTTATCAATGCTTGGATTTGAGCTTTGTTTAACTTGGCTATGTTTATCCCAATATCAGTAGTTGCCACAGGGCTAACTTCCCCAGCCTTCAGGGTCATGACATGTCCAAATTCCTTTTCAGTATCAATAATAATTGACCTTTCTTGAGGAGGATATAAGTCCCAAATCATCAATGTCTCATCATCAGGGTTGTATCTTGATCCAGTGTATACCTCTGTCACCTTTTCTACACTTAGCTTGTGGGTGGTATTGCTATCTTTCAAGAAACTATCAAAAACTAAAGTAGAGTTCATATCCAAACCTAAAAGAATCATGACACCTTCCCTTTCAAGCAACTCCCTTCCCTTTTCAAGGGCCATATTAATCATTTCCCTATCTACTTCATCTTTTAAGCTTTTCAATAGTTGATCCTCATTTCTTGGAGTAACACTGTCAACCTACCCTCTTATCTCTTTTCTCTTTTGCTTGAATAAAAATGTCTTAAATTCTGAGGTCCTTATAAATTCATCATCTAATATGAAAGACATATAGTCTTCATGTCTTGTATCTACATCCATGGTTTCATCAACATCATTATCGCTAGCAACATATGTATAGTCCTGAGTCCTCATTCTCAAAACTTTCTCAGATGAGCTTTGTGGCCTTCTTGTTTCCGATATCCCTTTGATGGAGGATAACAATTCAACATGCATCAGCTCTTGATTATGTTTTTCAATCACAATTTATGTCTCCTCTTCCTCCAGGTTTCTTATTATATCATCAGATTTATAGGGCACATGATGGTACCCTTCCAAATTTATTTTTTGCTTGGCAGAGTGAATATACCCTTCAGGATCAAAGTTCTTTCTAACTGGTGCTCTTCTCATGTTATAGTGCAACAATTTATCGAAAATCAAATCATAACCTTCTTTGGCCAATACAGTGAAATCACTAAAACACAATGTGGTGGGCATAAATGCTTGTTTCCCATATGAACTTAAATTCATATCAATGGAGTAATGCATTTGCCTAACAATTTCTAAGTAGGGAATTCTATCTAGGAAATTTCTAGGAAAAATGAAAGGTGCATCTTCAAAGCCATAAACCCTAATCATTGTGGCATTCTCTAAATAGTACCAATCCCCCCAATTATGGTTGATTGGTCCATTGTAATCTCTAGGCCTAAGAAACCTTTTCACTTCTTGGGATAAAGAAAAATCACAAGGATGGTTGAAAAATCTATACAACGGTTTCACGAAAAACTCTTCAAAATGCAGGAAATTTGAATTGGAGAACCTACTCTCCCAAGTAATAGTCCATAATTGAACAGGAAATGGCCTACCTTCCTTGTCAGATTGTGAAATCCTCAGCTCCTAGGGCCATAAACCCAACTCTTTTCCGAAGTACACTACTAAATGCAATAGTAGTGAATAATTTCTGAGATGGAGAACATAAGCACCACCTTTTATCACCATCAAGCCCGTATCCAGCTGTTTAAAGATGTGTTCAGCATAGTCAAATGATCTTTAATTATGATACTGAGTGTCTACAAAAATTACCATGGGCACAACTACCATATGCTCAGATACCTCCATCCCCAATACATGTCCCACCGAGTAGTAAGTGTATTTGAGGTAAGGTTCAAAAAGATCAATATGATAGGGTGGCCCCTCATTAGCTTTCATTGGAATAGGCTTGTCATGACACCTAATTTTGTGCATAGGCAACCTCCACCCTTTATAGATGGTGTCCATCCTCCTGAACTCACTGTCGAGCTCTTCGCTCACTATTTTCTAACTACATATTCCCTCCATCCTAAAAACCTCATCAATTGCGTTCTCAAATATATATGTATCAATGGGTTTTTCTGAAAAATCACATATGGCTCTTCCTTTCGGGTCATAATGTTCAACTAGCATCTTTATCAGTTCAACATCAACAAAAACGTTAGGGCACACCAATTTTTCTAAATTAAGCCCCCATGGATTGCATACCAACTCAAAATGATTTAGCCTATGATAGTGGAAAATGAATAACTCATAGCCCCTTATTGGAGTCCAAACATCCCCTATAAATTTGCATTTGTCATCTAACTTTTTAATTTCCACTTTAAGCTATGCAGAGCACTTAGCTCTAGGTCTAGAACCATGTAACTAATCTATGAGATCTTGATTAAGCTTCCTTTTAGTACCTTCTATTGGTAGTTCAATCTTCTGCTTGTTTCGTTTTGGTTGGCTACCCTCCCCAGTTTTTCTTCCCTTTGGTTTTCCTGAAACAATGCCTTCCATAATTCAAAATTTTACAAGTTCTGAAGAAAAACTTACTATAACTTTCTGCAGACTTAAGCCAAGTAAATCCTTTAATTGCTCTGCTGGTTCCTTTGCTTTCTTTCACTTTGAATTATGTGAGGAAATGATTTCAAATGATCATACACTGATATGAAAAATATCATACACTTCGTGGTGCCATTAATTATCTTTACTGAGATATGAATGCTGTAGGTTTTTTCAAAATTCTCGCTGTCACATCAGGGTTCATATCAGTGAGATATTTCAAACCTTTGGCCGATCCGCCTGTTCAACGTTCACCCATCCGCTAAGACATCTTGTAGTTTCACTGACTTTACAAGTCTCCCCGATAGTTTCTCCTTTTTCGCTCTTTATATTGCCACTACTTTCACCGAAACAACTATCACTCAGGCTCAATGAATTGGGCCAACAGTTTCTTATCTCACCCCAAAAATACTTGGTCTCACCGAGATGTTTGCTTTATTTACTTATGTCACTAAGACTAAGAAATTTGTTCTGCCGATCAAATAACATTCACTGTGATGTCTCTTAGATCTCTCTGCATCATTTTGTCTCACCGAGTGGTTCTTCTTTTGCTTTATCGACAAGACCAATAGCACTTCAGGCAGTGTTTCAAAATCTCTTCTCGATAGGTTTCACTTTTCTCCAATCGGCCCAAGGTAACTTAGCTCGATATGATCTTTCACCGTCATACCGATATCTTTTGTTTTTCGATAAGTATTATAGACCTGCATTCTCCTAGTGTACAATTTTATCGGTATGACCTATCTGATGTCTTTCCGATATATTGAAGATATGTATATTATCATCGATGAGACCTATATCCACTTATGTTGATATTTCCATATGTCAATGTTTCAATGCCAAATGAATTTTATGGGGTTTTATGACAAAATTTAAACTAGATTTTGTAAAAGGATGTTATGTGAGGATTTTTCTGTTTGTATTATGAAGTTTTGTGGGAGGCTAATAATCATGAAGGGTGAAGAAAATGGCCAAAATTTCATAGTTCCAATAGTGACCACTTACTCTCTTAAGCTAGGTTGCAATTTAAAGAAGGTAGAAGATGAGCTCAAGGCCATTAAAGTAAGGATAGAAGTCTTTTTCGCGAAAGACAAAGCATGAGAAATAGAAAAAGTGTGCCTCACACAGAATGTGTAGGCAGAGCAGGCTATCTTGCAAAGGGAGCTCGAGAGGTTCCAATCCTAGGAGTCAGGTCAAGTAGCTGAGATATGGAGAAGGAACTAAAAATTATCGGATAGGATGGCCCATTCGGAAAGAGAAGTTCAACAAAAGAATGAAGAATTGCAGTGACTGCACGCTCAGTTAGAACAAGCAGTACAAGAAAAGGAGACAAATCAAGAGAGTGCGTGCTCAATTTCAAGAAGACCTCCAAAAGAATAGGATTTCCCTAGAGGAAGAGTCTGCAACCCAAATTCAGGCTAAAGAAAGGTGGTTGACCACACAATGAGACCTACAGGAGAAACTCTACTCTGCCACAGAACAAATTGTAGGGCTAACACAAGAGATTGGGACAAGGGATACAAAGATTAATCTCTTGAAGAAGATTGTTCAAAATCCTACTCCATAGTAAAAACTCTTCTTAGTAGCCTAATAACTGTATGATTCCTATTGGCAGAGAGTCAAGGATTTATGTCTAACTCTCTAGCCCACACTTCAGTTCATGGTGGAGGCGACGGATCTATACAGGGAGGTTCATGGTAGAATGGAATAGTTTCCATGATTCATAGGGGAAAAGGTTCGTGAAGTAGAAAGGTTTCTAGGCAAGCTATACACCATGCCATGTGAGGGTTGAAAATTGGAGGTCAACCACTAGGATTGCGAAGGAGTTCATCCACTACCATGAGGTCACCCTTCATGCTAAAAAATGCTCAGTCACATTGAGGAATACTATCTATGATGCTTCCTTTTAAAAAAGTGATCGATTTGCATGAGGCACAAGAAAATATATACGCCATGTCAATGCCTTTCGAGGTCGATTAGCTACCCTTGCAGATCATCCTTTCTAAGATTTGACTCCAATACCCAATGAATAAGGCCTTAATCTATGAAACCAAAGATTTTTGGATTCATCATTCCGTACATGAAATGCCCCTGATAGTCGCCAAAAGTTGTGGATATTTAATATACCCCATGCTCCCTTCAGGTTTTTTTTGATGTTTTTCTCGACCTCTGACTAGACCCAATGATTTTAAAGGCCTTCATGCTAGTTTTTTGGTAGTCTCAACTCACTACCGCTACGTGTCACCTAATCGCTCACCAAAGGGGAGCTTCCCATCCCTTCTCTTTTGAGCCTCATTCTGCCCCCACGTGTCACTAAATCAGGCATGTTAGAATTTCATTCATATCTCTCTCTATCGGGCCCTAACCACATGCCACTTAGCCTTCACATGTGAAAACTTTGGTGGGCCACTCAAGCGATGTTGATATTAAAATGTTACCACATATCTCCTCATCAAAATATCTTGTCAAATGATGGGGAGGATGAACCATGGGGTACAAAATACCACCACGTGTCTTTTAAACACATCCTCATTAGAAAGAGTGGTAAGAACGCCAAGCTTCCATATACTACCGCATGCTCTAATTTCCTTCACCAGGAGGTAACACTTGTTTGCATAGGGTAAGCCAGGACCAATGCCATCATTTGTAAAGAATGGATTTGGCTCATGAATGACTGGGTTCATGCTCGAGGATCTTTTCTATTACAATGGCCATGGTGAGTCATTGTTGTGCATCATCCTTTATAATGAGGAATATTTTTTGTTACAGTCCTTTAGGCAGTGGAAGCCCCTAGCTATATATACTGCTTCTTATTTCAAGGAAGGAGTTTGAAATATCTACAGAATAATTAGGGAGACACTAGGCCTTTTTTTTTTATATAATTGTAAAGACTCACATACCGTGCCCTTATGATTTGGCCTTTTTGTTTCTTAACTATTGGATAACATTATACTACGCTATTATTGAATAGTTTGTTTGCAACTTGAATGATTTGAATAAGAACACTGATTTAGAACCATGTCTCTAACTCTTTCTATTCAATAAATCTCTACAAAAATTATTTTATGTCATGAAATGAATTATCCAGGTCTTTCTCTTTGATTTTTTCTATTTTAGGACATAGCAGATTGTTGAACAAGCCCTTAGACCACATATTCAATATAGGTTTATTGTACCTTACATCTAAATATCGATGCATCACCCTAGTTAGATCTTTTTTTTATATATCTACTTCCTTTTTCCATTCAAAACCATAGTTATAGAATAAGTTGACTACTTTAAAATCTAGAGGTTACTCAGTTTAGTGCAATAGGTCTCCCCTTTAGTTGAGTTTCCCACAAACAGCTATTACATTGCCAATTTTTGGCATCAATAGATACATGGGATGCAATTTGTTGATTCCACCTCCCACCAATGTGTTAAGTTCCCTTATGAAAATGAGGAGGTCATGGTTCATGGTGACCCAGAGCCCTTTGTGTATTGCAAAAACTTGGAAGCTAAATATTACAAAATCCTACAAGTTCCTAAAAATGATGAAGGTCCTACGACTCCATATGTGGACCCATCCACCCTTGCCTACACCTCTAAGACAAAGATACTTGCCATTCCTGACATTTCTGATATCAAAGTCATTATTAAAGATAACGAATGTGGAGACTATAAGATGAAGAAAGGTGCCTTTGTAGTAGGAGAGTTACCTCAACCTCGTCGATCTCATGGATAGCCACATTCAAGTGACACACCATCTCAAAATTTCAAGGTGGAATCCTCCAGATTTAAATGTTGGGGAGACCTAGGCCAAGAAGTGGTGGACGAAAAGGATATATGCAGTCTCCCATACAAAGATGAAATACCTATGCCTACTCTTCCAATGGATGATGCTAACAAAGGATTACAAATGAGGCTCAACATGGGCTACAACAAGAATTAAAAGTCTTGAGATATATATAAATGGTCTATTAGAACCATTCATTGTTGAGAAGCACATGAAGAATCTTGGCCTTGGATGTACCCCTCTAAGGATAATCTTACCCAGTAGAGGACCCCCTATTAAAATAGTCAAAGAGCCCCTTTGGTTAGTAGTATCCATAGGTCTACCCTTAGACAAATATACCTTTGATATAAATGATGTATGTAGTGATAGTGACAATGATCACCTCACTTCAACCTACCCATGTTGTTTGAGGACTCTTCCCTGTTCATGATTTCTACTGTATCTTTTTGAGTCGAATAACAAAACCCATGAATTAAAGCCAATATATCCCCAGCTAATAGACTATGACCAATGAGGACCACCAATTTTAGACACATTGGAAAATGATGAGGCCATCTCATAATTCATGGGACTGTGGGATACTATACCATGCAATGACCATAAATTAGGATTTGACATTGAGCTAGATACACATGCATACTATGGGTAAACAGTTGAATCCTCCAGTCACAAAAGTGAAAATTTAAGAATAATCTCTAGGTTTTTAAGTGAAAACCACAATGTGGCACTTTCTAACTTGAAAATAGTAAAAACAAAGGATGCATTTGATGGTGAAAACATCTCTGAGGCACCCACGGATAAGAGATTCAATATTCCTCTTAGTGATATTCATCAAGAGAAGTCAACCATATTGACAAAGAAGTGTAACTCCATCAACATGGGGATTAAAGAGACACCACATATAACCTTCTATGCAAAATCTCTTTTGACTGAGAACACGAACTCCTAGCTACATTTCTAAGAGAAAGAAAGGTAAAATTTGCATGGACCTATGCTGACATGTCGGGTCTCTATCTAGAAGTTGTGGTTCACCATCTTGCAGTATATCTAGAGGCGAAGCCAGTGAAACAAAAACTACGGAAAATGCATCCACAGATCACACTGTTAGTCAAACTTGAGTTGCAGAAATTACTAGATGTTGGATTCATAAGGCCCATTGATTATCCTAAATGGGTATGAAACTTAGTACCTATCACTAAGCACACTAGAGGAATACATATCTACACTAATTTCAGGGATCTGAACAAAGCATGCCCAAAGGATAATTTTCCCCTTCCAAACATTGACACGATTGTAGATCAAACAACCAGAAATGAAATGTTGTCACTAATGGATGGTTTCTTAGGGTACAATCAAATAATGATAGCAAAAGAGGATCAGAATAAGATGGCCTTTACCTGTCCATGGGGTACATACTGCTAGAACATGATACTGTTTGGATTAAAGAACATTGGAGCCACGTATCAAAGGGCCATGATTCTCATCTTTCATGACATGATTCACAAGTTTGTGGATGACTATGTGGATGACATATTGGCTAAATTAAGGAAGCACCGAGACCACATAGCTGAGCTCCATCTTTGATAGGCTAGAAGAATATAGGGTTATAATAAGTCCTAACAAGTGTGTCTTTGGTGTTCAATTAGGAAATATACTAGGGTACATTGTGTCAATGAGAGGGATCGAGATAGACCCGACCAAAGTCAAAGAAATTCTCAAAATGGAGGCACCAAATACATTCAAATAGTTAACGGGTTTACAAGGAAGACTCCAATCCATTTGTAGGTTCATAACACAGTTGGTAGATAAATATTTCTCCTATTCTCAAATAATTCACAAGGGGGTAGCATACAAGTGGGACAAAAAGTGTGATCAATATGTCAGCACAATTAAAGAATACCTACTGACACCACCAATAGTAATGCCACCAATCTGGAATAAGTCACTAATCTTGTACATATTAGCAACATCAATATCACTTGGGGATCTATTAGCACAACATGATGAGATAGGGAAGGAGAGAGACATATACCATATCAACCAGACCATGGTGGGGCATGAGTTAAATTACACATTCATTGAAAAGGTTTGCCTAGTAGTAGTGTTTTCCTCACATAAATTCAGCCACTACATGTTAGCCCATTAAATCAAACTCATCTCCAAAATAGACCCCTTCAAGTATTTACACTCCAAGGCGATGCTTACAAGGAATATGGCTAAGTGGGTCATGATCCTCTCAAAATACGACATTGAATATGTGGAAAGAAAACCTATCAAGGGACAAGTAATTCTAGATCAATTAGCAGAAGAACCCATCTATTCAAAGAACCCATTGGTATTAGAATTCCTAGATGATTATGTGTTCAACTCAGTGTTGTAGATCATTGTAAGGTTTATTTTGATGGGCTATATACACATGGATTGGGGCATACATTTTCTTCATTACACCACAAGGGTATTGTATTCCTAAATACTACAGGCTATCTTTTCCTTGCACTAACAACATTGTCGAATACAAAGCTCTTGTGATTGGACTTGTGATAGAAATACAATGGAATATCACGTCTCTTAAATTTTATGGAGACTCTTAGCTAATCATCAACCAAGTCAACAACGAGTACCAAAAAAAGGATGAAAAGTTAACTCCATACAAGTAACTGGTGGAAGACCTCAAAGAATTATTCATTGACATCATGTTTGAGAAAATACCAAGGGAAAAAAAGAGAGTTGTGGATACCATGGAAACAATTAGATCACTACTGGATATCCCACACAATGTCATTAAACATGAATTCCTGGTAGAGCAGCTTCTCGTACCAACTTTTTAGGTACGAAAGTCTAATTTTTTTTGATAAATCGTTGGTCCTAGTAACCCATGGTATCATGATACATACACCTACCTAAAGATATGAGTCCTCCCTACCGATATCACTCCAAACCTTAAGAGAACCTTTGTCAAGAATTCATCCCACTTTGTTATCTTAGGAGACACCCTATACCGTAGGAGTATTAAGGGAACCCTTTTTTGATTCTTGAATTTTAAGGAAGCTTTGATTGCTTTAACAGAGGTACATAATGGCATCTATGGTTCGCATTCGAGTGGTATGACCTTGGCCAAGAAGTTGTTGAGAATAGGGTACTACTGGATGAAGATGGAAAGGGAAGCTCACAAATCTCTCAAGAACTTTGTGCAATGTCAACAACATGGGGACCTCATCCATGCTCTAGCTCAAGAGCTCCACCCGATTGTAACACCTTGGCCCATCTCACAATGGGGGCTTGATCTCATTGGAAAAATCACCCCCACCTCATCTAATGGATATAAGTTCATTATCACCACTACAAAGTACTTCACAAAGTGGGTAGAGGCCATTCCTATGACCTATATCACAGGAAATAAGATTTGCAAATTCATCCTCAACTATCTTATTTTCTGCTATGGTGTCCCACAAGCCATTATCTGAGACAATGGGATACCTTTCAAAAACTAGGATGTTTGAGACCTATGCTAGAAAATTCAATATTCAACATAACTTATCTACTCCATACTACCCCTAGGGTAATGACCAAGTTGAGGCTAGAAATAAAACCATCTTAAGAATCCTCAAAAAAATAGTCAATGAAGTTGGTCGTGACTGGCACTTATAGTTGAACCCCTCCCTATGGGATTATCAAACAAACATCTGCATGCCAATAGGTGCAACCCCATTCTCCCTATTCTACGGATCAAAATCCATCCTCCCCATCGAGATTGAGCTCCCATCTTTGAGGATATCACTGAAAAACCTCATTATAGATGAAGAATATTGGCTATCTCAAGTGAATGAGCTGGAACTATTGGATGAGTGGTGCATGGATGCTTTGAACCACCTGCAAGTCTACTAGAACCATTTGAAGAGGAGCTACAACAAGAAGATATGGAACCGGTCATTTCAAGTCGGCGAGCTTGTGATGAACTAAAATGAAAAAAATGTGTTGAACCCAGATAGCAAGGGAAATTTTGAACCCAACTGGCTGGGACCTTTTGTCATCACCACAAGCTATAAATTTGGGTCATATTAGGTATCAATACCTGAAGGGGAACCTCTGCAGGAGCCTATCAATATCTCCCATCTTAAAAAGTTTTATGCCTAGGTTTCAAGGTATAAATCAAAAAATCAAAAAAATCAAAAAATATAAAAATCCAAAAAAATCAGAAAAAGGATTGAAAACAATAGAGATAAAAATCATCCTAGATAGTGAAAACCACTTTGGTGGTACTTTGGGCAAGTACCTTAGTAAAAACCTAGAAAACAAGTGCCTTGTGTAAATAAGCACTTTCCATCCACCATGATCTCTAATGTTGGTACCACATCATTCACCCATCACATTCCATTGATCCTCTTATCGACCATCTGTGTCTACATCATAGCTTGATAATTTGCTTGTATCATGTTCCACCCTAGTTCTACTCAGCACATTCCTAAGGTCAGTTTGTCCTTCCTATATTGGAGTAGTCTATTGTATCACACTGCAGGCATGTTCTTTTACCCACATTGTGATCAGATTTGTGTATATCCTTTTAATCTTCCTAAAATAAAAAAAAATAAAAGAATCATGAAATTCTTCAAAAAATCCAAAAACATTCATAAAATCCTTGAAAAAATCCAAATAAAAAATGTAAAACCAAAAAAATCCAAAAACATCCAAAACATGTCAAAATCTAAAAATAGGTCAAAAATCCAAAAATCCAAAATAGAGTTGTCATGTCGAAATACGTCATCTCTAAGCTTGAACATAGGCAAGGCCATCATCGATGTGCCCCTGAGACACATTAGGTCATTCCTTTAATATTCCATCACAATAAGCTAGCAATCCATTTGTTCATATCTGATCAATAAATGAGTTAGTGTCAGTCAAACTATGTGGTCTCTGCGTGTATAACATAGGAACGACTAATATTTGATCAACCCCTAGGGCCTTTGGGATAGGTCCTTAGGTTAGGTTCTTGGTCAAAATCTCAAAAAATCCAAAACAATGGAAAATTTGAAAATCAAAACACTTGTAAAACATCTTGAAAATATGAAAAACATTCTCAAAACATTGCAAAATACCAAAAAAAAAAACCCAAAAACGTGCATCCATCTCATTTCAAAATTCACCCATAATAAGCATCCACTCATATTAAATCAATCATCACCTTCACCCTTTGACAGCATAATCAGAGGCAAGGTTAGCAGTCAAAAGTGTGTACTCCAACGTCAGGGTCTAAAGTTTAGACTAGTAGGTAAGCAATAGTCAACTCAAAGTATCAATAGAATTTCATCCAATCAATCTCACCACCATTTGATAATATCATTTCCTAGGATGAATCCTTCCTACAGTAGACATCAAAATCAGGCATCACCGTAGTTTAGTCTTGGCTAGCTATATGAAGAACATTATCTTGATTGTTTACTTGGTCTTTTCTTGTGACTTATCTTATTGTGCTCATTCCAATGACCTCTCGATGATGTCTAATCAAATGATTTAGAGAGAAAGGAATGGCACATTGATCATTAATTTTATTTTTTTTCCTTGTTCGATGTTCTTGTAATATAACCTTGGCGAATACTTGCTTTATTAGGTATGTATGGAAGGTGTTTTAGATAGGTTGCTGATTATTACATTGGGAGGTTATGCCTTTTTGTGTCTTGGTTTGAGATGTTCGAAACTTCTGAAGTATGTCTTAGTAAGGTTTATGTATGTCAGGTGTGAACAAGGATACTCCTATTTGTTTGTCGAGTCAAATTCCATCTCAGTAGGTACAATGTCATCCTAGTCCTTTATACCTTGATGCATCGTATCTATGGGTGTTATCAAACATAAGGTAAGTAAGCTCTTTTAAAATCCCAATCTCTGATAATCGAAACATCATCATCATTCATCAACATCTCTAATAAAGTCTCGAAAAATCATAGAATTTTCGGATCCTTTTTCACCATCTTATTTCCTCTATCTTCTTTCACACTAACATGATATGATGTCATCCAAAAACTATCTGCATCCTACATATTCATACATATCATCATAGGTAACATCATTCATCTCATATGCATTGCATCATCATTTAAGACGTTTAGGATAATATCGATTTGTTATATTCAACATATTAGTTTATCTCATTTGCATCATCATTATCATATAGATATATACCATCCATACATCCATCTTGAATCTCTTTGTCATGAGATCAACCCTTAAATCAAAATTTTTGCTTGATCTCTCGAGGGGGCAGTGTACTAGCATACTTCTTTCCGTTGGGGCAACAGTGGGGCATCTAAAAAAAAAAGATTTTTTTTGAACTTTGATCTCAACAAGGTTATTCTTTGAACCAACACAACAGGTACAATTTTCTTCAAAGAGGGGCAAAATGTAGACACTCAAAATATCCTAATTGATATCATACACTTGATCCGGATTCACTAACACCGATTCTTCCTTAATCATTTCTTTACTTACCATTTAATTGAATAATCTTTATTTAATTAAACTCATCAAAATTCCTCTTAAAATCAGATAATAAACCTTATCAGATTATTTCATCATTTGCCTCTTTTAATTAAATAAATCAACTTTATTTAATTAAATCCTAATGTTCCTCTTTTAATTAAATAAATCAATTTTATTTAATTAAATCCTAATGGTTCTCTTTTAATTAAATAAATGAGCTTTATTTAATTAAATCCTAATGTCTTCTTTTAATTAAATAAATCAACTTTATTTACTTGAATGCTAATGTCATCTCTTTTGATTGAATAAATCATTTTATTGAATTAAATTACTAATATCTCAAGTATCCTCTTATTTGATTTAAATAAAATCAAATATCTAAATCAAATGTCAAATCAACTAACTTCATCTAGGTTAATTAATCTTAATTAACTCCTTACACTAATCCTCCATTCGTCTAGCTTTTGCAAGTTGCACATGTAAATCAATTTATTTGATTTATTAATACCCTATTTTCATTCAAATATGACATATTCTTGGAATATTCCACGTATTTTAATTCTCTCTCCGAAAGGACTTTTGTCCTCCAACTTGGAATTTAAGGCTCTTACATGTCCTCTCCTTGAGCCAACTTGGCATTAATTCCTCTTACATCCCCTCTTACACAAGTCACCTCTTTAAATTCAAATTCCACCTACATGTATTTAACCTGCACATTGTTCAAAATGTGCTCCACTCTCCTTCATTAGCATGTTGACAAGTTGCACAATGCCATTGGTTCAAATATTAATCCCACATTCATCCTATTCTTCATTCTTCCAACCTTATTCATTATAAATAGAGGCCTTCTCTATTGTATTTGGATCCACAACTTCATGCATTATTACTATATCCATTTAAGCTCTTAGTTCTTCATCATTTTCAAGTTTCATAGCTAGGTTAAATAGTCAATTTCATCTTGGAATCTTCAACAAATCATTAAGCTTATCAAGGGATTGGGAAAGGGCTTCTTTCCACATTAAAGGAGCACCACTCCCCCTATGGGATGGAGGTTATTCTGGTTTGAGTTAGATTAAACTCTTCATTTGTATTGTTTCCTTGTTTATTTCATTTTTTCTCTTAAATTAGTTGAAGAATCTCATAGGGAGCATTAGATTTGTGTTACTAACATGTTTAAAGTTTTTTTTGTTGACCTTTTGTTAGTCTATGCAGGTTTTGTGCTCGCATGAAAAATCTTCTAATTGCATCTCCCCCCGACCTTAAGGACCTTGGGTGTCTTATGAGATACCATGAATGTTTGATGGGAAGGATAAAAAATAGTCTCAATCCTTGAGGTGGAAGGCTTTAAGCTATATTTCCTTCTTTTATTGGCCCTTTCTTCTCAGGCCTTCTGAGTGGCATTGATCTACTCATAATAACTAGGAGATTGAATATATTTCCCCATAAAGGGTGTAATGGGAGAAGGTTGAATGGGGTAATTCTTATAGTTCATTCTCTCCTTCTAAATCTAATAGAAAAAACTTGGAAGGGGGATTTATTCTTAGGTACTCCTCATTATATTCCTTTCCTAATACTGGTGGATTGTGACCACACACAAGGGGCCAATTGTGAACCATTGATGGTTACTTAAGTTTGACTTGAATTTATTGGATATATTATTGTTAGTCAACCCATTTTCTCTAAAATTATGCACTCAAGAGTCTCAACAAGGATTTCAAAGCTGAATATCCATGCTTCTCCTTCATAACTTGCAACTTTCTTGATCTACGTTTCAATTTTACTCTTCTTGGTATTCTTTTCTTTCCCTGTATTTTTCCAAGACTTTGATCTTCCCATTTTTGTATTCATGGAACATAAAGAGTTATCAACTAACAACTTATGTATGAAAATTAGTATACAATAAATTATCTCCTTCATAACTTCCACATAACAAAAGGTACTAAGGAGTTATCTCACTAATAAATTCTACACAATATGCTCAAAGGCCCTTGTTTTGAACCCTAATCTAATACCATGTGTAATGAACCCACTTGGTTCATTAAATAAAAATAATAATAACTTTATTTTGATTGTATATCTTGATAAAATTTCATTTTGAATTATTTTAATAAAAATAAAGAGTAAATATTTTCATTTCATAGGAAACCTTTTTTTTCTTTTTCAAGTTTTAATTTTTCTTGAAATATTGGAGAATAAAATATTTTTATTAGGAACATCAAATTTCATTTAAGAAACACATGAATTCATGTTTTCAAATACATTTCACTTCCCTTTTTAAATGAGGGAAGCATCACTTTAGCAAAAGTAAGATACCATGTTTGTAAATAAATTTACAATATCAAATTACACTATTTGGGTAAAAGCACAAACATGTGTCACACTTTTAGCTAAATAAATAGTTTTGAGCGAACTATTTTCAGCAGAAAAGTTTCAACTGAATAGGTTTCGGCCAAAACCATGTGGCGTATATGTGGCACACACAGTTTTGACTGAATAGGTTTCAATCGAAACCACAAAAATATATTTTTCCCTTTGTAATTTTGAAATTGGCTTTCAAACTGGATTATTTTGTGTGTGGGGTTTCTATCAAATGGTTTCGGCCAAAACCGTTTCAGCTGAAACTATCTAACTTTGGCATCCTAGTTAGTAGCCAACTCAACTTTTTAAGAATTTTCTAAAAATTTTAACTTTAACTAAATATTTCTTCAGTCATAATGATGTTTAAAAAAAAAAATACGCTTTTGTAGAGCTCGGAGTGGTGAATCCAAATATATATATATATATATATATATTTAATATTTTGATTAGTTTTAATATATTTTATTTTAAAAATAATGCAAGTAGGTTGTTAAAATTAAAATAGAGGCTGATTAAAAATTAAAAGAAAAATAGTAAAATATATTATAATTGTTTAAAAATTCTATGGGGCAGAAGAGGAGAGAGTCATTTTGAGAAGGGTATAATTTTTTTTGAAAATGATTAAAATTTTGGAAATAGTTGATGGCTTGTGAAAAATGTTAAATTCTGACAAGTTTGACTTTAAGACATTATTACGAGAAAAATAAACATCAAAATTTGATTCTTTTTCCATGCACAAGCTATTGAAGTTACCTATTTGGAGAAAAAAAAATTAGGGAGAAATGATTTTTTTTTCAATCTATTTCTTGACAGCCCATGAAGTCACGATTTTCTCAAATTTTTGGCATTCAAAAATTTGTCCTTAAATTGATAAAAACATAATGAAACAATTTTTTTTTAAATTTGAAAAATTACATGAATAAACTTCATCAAAATTTCTACATTTCATTAGTTTACACCATTTTGAAATTCAAAACATAAAGACCACTTTTATGTGGTCAACGTTTAGAATATTTTTTGCTATTGGCCGATTCCTTTATAAAGTGTGAGACAGGTTTGTCCTTTAACCCATTCAGTAAAAGGTTAATAATAAACACAAGCCATGTGAAATAAAATATTTGTCTCTAATAATCCAAGTCTTTGGCATTCAACTACAAGAGGGAAAGCATCATTTAATTGTTTTACCTCTAAATATAGACTACTAGTACCCCACACACCTCATTACTAGAAGTGGCCATCCCTTACACAGTAGTAGCGGATCTAAGGAATATCCACAATCATCAAATAATATAATAAATAGGGTTGTGTACTAATACAAAATAATCTATCATACAACCTCTAGATATCCTCTAGCTATGCATTATAGCCATGATTAATTTGTAGCTTTAGACACAGTGAATTGGTAATATAAGCAATGACTTTTCATTACTTTGGATAAAAAATTATAAATATAAATTCATGTAAAATTTATGTTTTCATTATGTTCATACACATCTTTATCCAACTATATATTGACAGAGAGATATTTCACACAACTTTTTTATAGGCGTTGTATCTAATGTTCATAGTGATATTTAAAATCATCAGTGCAACTTTCATAAAAAAAATCAAAACATAAAGTTTGTAGTTGATTTGAATATCTTTTAATAGGAGTGTAAGTATAGATACATACATATATATAAACACAAACATGTGTATACTTACACAAGATTTAAGTAAACATATTGTATTAAGCAATAATATTCTATCATAAAATATATAATTCAATCAAAGTATTATCCATGATATCATGCTCTAGTATACTATGGCATATTTTTTTTGTAATATCAAAATTTATTATTGTAGCCTTTGAAAGATCTAAGAAACCCCCTTTTTATGACTTTGCAAAAAGGTTTTCAGACTAGTTAACATTATACATGAATAGTAATGCATATTATAGTCAAGGGAGAATAAGGTAAATTTTTATTGTAGATTTCTCTCATGGAGAAGGATTGATAAAAACCCAACATAGAGCTCAATACATTTCCTTTTCAAGAAAGATATAATGTCAATATACTTATTAGTGATAACTTTAAGAAACCACCCTAAAAAAAAGATAAAATCTTGGTGAATATTTCATTTTTTTAGGAAAAAATATTAATTTCTATTTGCGATTCTTTCCTTTCTTTTGAAAATAAAAATAAAAATTTGAAAGGCGATTTTTTATATCACTAAAATTTTATAGAAAATATAGGTGAATCTTGATAAACAATAGGAAAGTACATTAATTATCATGGTGAATTTATCCAATCTAAAAATAGTTCTCATGGAAAACTAGGGGCCGAAGGAGGAAATTATCGATGGATTTAAGGGGTAGACTATAATATCTAATTGACACCATTGTGTCATGATTCATCTACTCCAAATTCACATTTTTATAGACTTTAATACTAGAGGTAAATGCATGATCATTTTTTGATATTCATTAAAGGTATTATCTCCACATTTCCTAAAAAAAATTTAGTTGGATCTAGCCATTAATTATTGATGAGAAAGAAATCTAATAAAGATATTTGAGTGGAAAGAGAATTTATTCAGAAACTAAGCGATTAAAGGCACAAACATGTAAATTGATTTCCTATCAGCACAATCCAACAGGAAAATTTACATCTACAACCGCCCAACTCTAAATTCAATCACCTCACATATTATTCATGTGGAGCTCTATTTCATCTTCCCTGAATAAATTTCAGAACTAACTCATAAACTATAGTGTTAATGAATTTAATGCATTTCTATCCATAAATTGAATGTATGGGCCTACATTTTGGGAATCACTCCAATTACCTTGTGTATTCGATGTCTTGAAAGGGATTCTAGAGGAGTGTTAATTGGAAAATTCATGTAGTGGGTGGATGTGAGTATCTAGGCATCTCCCTACTTTAGAACCCCAACTAGGAATTAACGCAAAGGGTAGGATTCAACACATTATTCTGAAATTATTATGTATGTGGTATTGTTGGCATCTACTATTTATCTTATCATATTTAATAATTCCATTAAATTTAGCAATAGATTCATATTATTTTAAAAATAAATTCTTAAACTCGATCTAAAATTTTTTCTAATGTATTCTCCACAACTTGCAAGAGTAGAATGGAAATTTTAGGCGAGATCACTTGTATAATACAATACAAATGAATAGGATTTTTAAATAATGAGTTGTCCAATACCTGAATCTAATGCCTAACCACAAGCGCTCCAACAACAAGTTATGTGGTTATTATTTTGAGCTCTTCCTCCAATCTTTCATTCTTTCCATGTATAATGTTGATGGCAAAAATGGGAAATGTAACAACCCTTTGTCAGAAACTCAGTTAAAGGGGGGACCTATTATGCTAAATTGAGTAACCTCCAGATTTTAAAGAATTCAGCTCTTCTATAACCGAGGTTTTTGAATGGTAAAAGGAAGAAAATATAAAATAAAGGGATCTAACTAGGACAATGCACTAATATTTAGATGTAAGGCACGATAGATCTATCTTATAGATGCAATCTAAGGGCACGTTCAGTAATCTGCTATGTCTGAAATAACAACTTATTAAATAGAAATACCTCGATGATTCATTTCATGACATAAAATAATTTGCACAAAGCTTTACTAAATAGAAAGAGTCAGAGACATGGTTCTAAATCAGCCTTCTAATCAAATCAATGAAGTTGCAAACAAAATATTTAGAAACAACACAATATTGTGTTATAAATAGTTAAGAAATAGAAAGGCCAAATTAAAAGGGCACATTATGTGATTCTTTACAATTATCAAACAAAACAAAGGCCTAGTGTCTCCCTAATTCTTCTGTAGATATTTTGAACTAACAACAAAAACAACTATTAACTTATGTCAAAAAAAACTCTCTCCCTGAGAGAAGAAGTAGTATAAATAGCCAAGGGAATCCACCACTTGAAGGATTGTAACAAATTATATTTTTCTTCATGAATCATGATTCTTAAAATATTGATTCATCATGGCCATTTTAACAAAAAGATTCCCGAGAATGAACCTAGTCATTCACTAGCTAGATACATTCCCTACAAATGATGGAAATGGTCTTGTCCTACCCTATGTAAACAAGTGTTGCCCCTTAGTGAAAGAAGTTAGAACACGCAACACAACATGGCAGCCCGACGTTCATATCACTCCTCCCTTCTCTATAGCTACGCCAAAGGAACACATGGTGGAATTTTTCAACCTGTAGTTCATTCTCCCCATCCTTTGATGAGAGCTTGTGATGAGAAGACATGTGGTAGAATCCATGTTATCGATACCACTTGAGGGGACCGCCAAAGTTTTGTACGGGTGAAGGCTATATGGTAGGTGGTCGAGGCCCGAAGGAGAGTTATATGAAAGTATGCCAAACTCACCCAATATCTTGATGCGTGGGGGTAGAACAGGGCTCAAAAAAGAAGGTAAGGGAAGCTCCCCTTTGATAAGTGTTTTGGTGACACGTGGAAAAAGTGAGTTGAGAGTGTCGAAAGGCTAGTGGGGAGGTTTCTAAAAATCATTGAGAGCGGTCAAAAGTTGGGAAAGACATAAACAAAAATCCGAATGGAGCATGGGGTATATTAAATATCCATAGATTTTGGCAAGTACTAGGGAAAATTTGCCTTTAAAACAATGAATCCAAAATTTTATATTTTTTTACCAAAGCTCTGTCAACCAGAGCTTAGAGAGGGCGACCTGCAAAGGCAGCTAGTCAGCCTTGAAAGGAATTGATATGGTGCATAGGATCTCATGTGCCTCGTGTAGGTCGATCACCTCTTTAAAGGGAGACACTGTACATATTTCAAACCCATCCTCAAGTTGAAAAAGAAGTTGTGCGATATGATGAGTTACACCCTCAATGTCCTCAATGGTGGGAGGTTGGCTAAAAATCTAAAAATTTGATAAATCCTACTTCCTCTCCTAAATTTTGGCTGCAATCTACTCCGTGGTAGCCACTTATTTTGTCCTAATGTAACCAAGCATCATTGAGCATGAACGGTGGCCTCTTGGCATCAGATAAACTCCTTTTATGACCCCAACAAGTACCCTCTGATTTTTGATCCCTTCTTGTTCTACGTCCTCGCTTGGCATTGTGTATAGCTTTCCTAGCAGCCTTTCTTCTTTGGGAACCTTTTGCCCTATGAATTGTGGGAATTGTTCCATCGTGCAACGAACCTCCATGCATCAGAGTGTGGGATGGAGAGTCGGGCATAAAGACTTGACTCTCTCCTAGTAGGAAGCATATAGTTGTTGGGCCACTAAGCAAAGGTCTATATATGGAGTAGGAGTTTGAAAGATCTTCTTCAAGAGATTGATCTCTGCATCCTTCATCCCAATCTCCTGCATTAGCCCCACAAATTTTTCTATGGCAGAGGTGAGCTTCTCCTGCGGGTATTTTTTTGTAGCCAACCACCTTTCCTCAGTTTGGTTTCGGTTTGTAGACTCTTCCTTCAGTGAAAGCCTGAAATTTTGAAGATCTTTTATAAAATTGAGCCTATGTGCTTGCTTGGTTCACCTCCTTTTCTCATACTGTTTTATCCAGATGAGCGCATACTTGCTATAATTATTTGATATTTTGTTGAACTTCCTCCTCCGATTGGGCCAACCTGTCAGATAATTCATGGTTCTTTTTTCGTAGCTCTGCTATCCGATTAGACTCCTAGGATTGGAATTTCTTGAGCTCCCTTTGCAAACTAGCCTATTTTGCTTGCACATTTTGTGCAAGGTGTACCCTTTCAGCTTCCTATGATTTATCCTTGGCTAACACAAATTCCGGCCTTGCCTTGATGGCCTTAAGCTTATCCTCCACCTTCTTCAATTTGCGACTAGACTTTAGAAAGCCAGTGGTCACCACCCATTATGTCTCCTCCATTAGCTCAACTTTATCTTGGGGTCGGGAAACATGTAAGTCCAATCCGATGGCATGGATTTCATATTCATCGGGTTGCATTTCTCCCTATGGTTTGAAAAAATTTGGATGCAGGGTTGTGAAATGCAATGATTATTGTGCCTCGTTATAAATTGTTTAGACTTTGGGCTTCGCTAGCCTCCTGGCATCCTTTTCATTTTTCTTCTGGAGTCAGAGAGCTCGAGCTTGCTTCATTGTATCACTTTGAGACAAGAATTGAATCGATGACCTAATGCGTTCACATGCAAAGGGTACATTGGGAGGGATAGTGAAAGGGAAAGAGAGGTAGGTGACCTCAGATGTTCTCTTCTTCAAAAGGGGAAGCGTGAGCAGAGAGAAAGGAGGAATGCTCAAGATCCAAGGGGATGAAGGCATGGAGGGGATCATGGGGAATGGTGGTGGCAATGGAGATGCACTGGGCTTTGACGACTATGAAGGTTGAGTCAAAATTTACTCAGATGATGTAATAGGGGCAGTAGCCTTGAACACCAATGGGGCGGAGGACATGGATGAATTAGAGTAGCAGATGGGGTGGCCGAAGTGGCTCTGACCAGTGATGGGTTAAGTCAAGGGGAAGTGAAAACCATCTACCCAAGCTAAGAAAACTTGGAGAAACGTCTCGTAGCTATCGCAGAGGGGATAGACAAAGATAGAATCATGTTTGGGGTGATGGGCATCATAGGGACTATGGAAGAAACAAGAGACTATGAGCCGAGAAGAGAGGCAGAGAAATATAGTTGAGCAATTGATTCCATCTTTGACACTTGGTTGACGAAAACCTCCTACATACCATCTCTAGAAGCGATTCCAGTGCGCTGTCATTTTCTTGGTGGAGGGTTCTCTAAATCCACTACTTTCATCAATTACTACGTTGCTTCAGCCTTTCTCACAATCATGGGTCAATATTGTGAGGGTCTTGATCATGAGATATTCATTCACACAATCCTAACACGTACGCTAGGCTATGCCACCATTTTGTGTTTTTTCTTTCCCTTGTCGGAGCATGGTAGGGAATTCTCAAGTTCAGGCTCCTCTACATCACTTGCATCAAAATATGGATGTTCCTAGTTCCATAGGATATCAAATTGATCATCGGTATCAAAAACTGATGAATGTTGGAAAGGGTTAGCGGTGTTATTGATCTCTTAGCAGTAGATCCAAAAATCATTAATGTTTTTTGGCTTCTAGCCTATTGCCTCACCAAGCTATTTCAGAGGGTAGTACTTATGCGACTATTTTCATCTACCTTCCCCTTGACGAGACAGAAATCAAGCCATGATGACCTCTAATTTTCTATCGGCATTTGCACCAAGTCCACCAAGATTCTGCTGACATCTTCTAGCAGATTTTGTCGTGCCTCCCAGTATAGCCAAGGGCTATGCTTTACCGTAATAAATGTGTCACCCAATTCATCCTCAAGGTTGTAGTCCCATTTATTGCAAATGAAAACTAGCCCGAGGTGTTCCAATTTATCCTCAATCAGCTCTGTTTACTTCCTCTTTACCATGATCACCATTTTTTAGTTCATGGGGGATTCGAAAAATCCTCACTTCTTCTTCTTTGGGTTGGGGCAAAAGTTTCAGTCCATAATAGCCATTTTTTGGAAGACCTCGAGGGCTAATACCTGATCGGTGATGGATGTGGGGATTCAGATCAACTCTTCACAAAATCCACACACTCAGACACGTGAATTTTTCACTGAGGAATCAGTCACACTTTGGGAACAGGGATCACATTTAGATGGTCTGGTGGCTCAAATGCGATAGTAGTCATTGTCCTCGCCCAAATCACGCAAAATTAGATTCAAGAATTTTTCCAAAAAAGCATAATAATCATAGGTGGAATAGAGGATGGGATTCCACACCCAAACTAGCTTCCAAATTTCTTTTCTTATTGAATATTGATATCTCCATTTTTTCTTGAAGAAATCAGGATTTTGATGTAGAAACATATAGGCAAGAATAGAAGGATACCTAAACCTACCCACTATCTCAAACTTGCCAATCTGCTTCTTCATATCTTTTCTAATCATGTCCATGAAATCATACGAGAAAGTCTCCTTCTGACTCCTGAGTTGGAAATCTAGGCCCAACTGAGCTTCAAACATGATCATGTCATTGTCGAAGTCAAACACAAAATCCATCATTTCAAAGGCTTCCTACATATCCACATGGGTGAAGTCAACACATCAGTTCATATTTCTTAATGGCTATTGGAAATTTTGGGTCCTTCCAATCTTTGTATTATAAAATTCGAGGGCATTTCTCCTACCCCTCCAAAAATCAAAATCCTTTTTCTGGCTAAAGTGCTCCATCGACTATTCTCTCGTGCCTACCTCGAGAATGAACAACATGTGCCTAAGATCCTTTGCAACTAGCACGACTCTTAATTTACTTCCTTCAATGGCATCGGTCACTGAATTGAAGTGCCAAATACTTTCATGAATTATTTTTGGGCAGTGGTGCACATAAGGGACCATATATTAGGGAAGTCCCTAGTGCCATTGCTTGAATGGTAGTTGATTTTCAAAGTAGTTCTCCATCCTGGAAAAAGCAGCTTCCCTCAAGCCCTTAGCATTAGTCTTGAAGATGGGGTCATAAATTTTATCCCACTCCTACTTTACCAAATTAGGATCTCTCAATAGGCCTTTCTTGGTTGCCCATGTGCATAACCACTTTGGTTTATTTGGGATTCTAGGCTTAGCATATAATTTGTGCTCCTAAAAAATATTGACCATAGGTTTAGTGAGTATTGCCTTGGCCAATATTTGAGATTATTTGCCAAGCTCATTCATCTGTGGGTTCTAGGCTACTTCACGTACCATGAATGCCATCTTTCCTCTCAAATTGAGAACTATTGCTACTCATCTCTTATAAACTCTTCACTTTGATAATTCTCTGTATAGTTCTTGTATTCAAAAACCTTGTTTTGTTTAAAACAAACACATGTAATACTTAGCCTTTCTGGCATTCTTCGAGTGGTAGATGATGGTTTCTTCTTTTACATTAAATTTGGCATGTACTTCCAACCTTTTGGTTTGTGCGAAGTGAACTACTTGTCATTTTGAAATGACAAGTATTCATAATGACCTCAAGTACCTACAACCCATAGCACAATTTTCCTTGGAATTGAGCAAACAATTTGAAAGTAGGATAGGTGTCGTATGTCATGGAAATTAATACCTGAAACAAAATGACTACACCAAAGTATATGATAAGCATTATATAGATTTGCATCTATTCTCAAGGTTTGAGGAACACCTAGAAGGATGATACTTCATCGTTCGACTGAAAAGGCTACCACCGAATGCCGCTAGTAGCTTGTGCTAATTAATTTGCTTGCCTTGATTTTGTACGCAACAAATCATTCTTGCAGACACAACTTGGTGAGAGTTTTGAGCAAGCCTTAGTGCAGTATCCGAGGTGGTACCTGGTTAACCTCATGCTTATGGTATGCGAACTACCACACTTATCCCCATCGTTTCTATAAATAGGCGTTTATTCAGTAGAAAAAACATTACTTAACAACTTTTAGCGGAATCAATGTTAGGTGATTGGTTTAGCCTTTGATAATTGCAGTCTTCTTAGTATTTGTGTAGAGTTTAGGTTTAGGCTCTTTCCATAGGGTTGCTACCTGAAAATTGTATAGTCTCTAATGCCATGGATACCCCGATTAGGTTCACCTCCCATAAACCACAAATGACCTTCCTATTTGAAATTGTTGACCAGACATCTGAAGAGGATGATGAAAAATAAACATTCTTTGCCCATCATAGCTATGAAATGGGTCTTGGGTCATGAATTCCTTGAATATGAGGACAAGTATAAAGTAAATACTAATGTGTTCTCTCATTTTTTCACATCATTGCTTGACATTTAAGTCCCCAAGCCACTAATCATCTATTTGGTGATAGAAATATTCCCGAAGAAGTATCTGAATGGTCTCGGGGATGTGGTGGAAAATGTTGCATTTGGTGGAGGGATTTTGACTATGAGCCGCCTATGCAGGTTTATTGAAGAGGATGTGGTGATCTCGTGGTTGTCGTTCTTACCCAGTTTTCATCTTCAGTCATGAGAATTCCATCGCCAGATGGTTACCCATGCTTTCCACTTTCTATTTTGGATATACAATGTGGTGCCATTTTATGATATTGACTAGTACACTGACTTTAGGAACCTAGTGTTCCCTCCACCACTTGTTGTCACTTCTTTGGATGGTGTTGTTGGTGTAGCTGAGGATGAGGTGGTGTCAGATGATGATGCTTCTGCTTCTACCCAAGACTAAAAATTCTCTCTTTTTCTTCTTTAAGACCAAGACTCTGTTAGTATTTTCGTATATAGTAGAAAAGGATTTATAGAATAGAAATATATAAGTATATACTCCTTTGAAAGCATGGCCTCTGAGCCATTTTTCTATTGTATTTTTTTAAGTATATAAATATAATGAAGATGTAGCTTATGTTTAACATCTCTACATTGTTGCCTAATTTTTATCACTTCGGGTATTTGTGCTATTTTTTGTATAACAATGTGAGTGTCTGTTGCATCACAGATTAGGAAGATTGACCGAACAAAAAGAACAAAGAGGAAAAAATAATCACAACAATTACATATTTACACGGTAGAACCATCTAATTGAGCTATATATAATTTTAAGGTGCGCTCCCCTAATGGGAAATGTTAGCACTTTTCTTTCTACGCTCTCTGATTCGAAAACCTTGTATTGCTTGAATCATCACAAATAGACCCTTCTTAAAGCTGTCTGATTTCTCATGCCGATTGGTTTTTGCTTCCTGTTGGTTGAATTTTATCACTAGACTTTTACCATCTAGCCTCTGGTCTAAACAACCATCCAGTAGAGAAAACACACTTGCACCTACTATGTTATGTAAGATTGATTCCCTAGAGGTTGGTGGGTGATGATTTCTTTCTAGCATTTGGATTATGTTCTTGAAATTGATACACAGACAAATATCTCTACTCTCCTTTTGGACTGGGATGAGACCGAAAATCCAATCGCTAGGCTTGATTGAGAAGGCAACTTGCATCGGGACTAGCTTTGTTGACCTTCATAAGTTCACTAACACTTCAATATTGAGACTTGCTAACCTTTATGTTTGGCATGTCAGTTCAGTCTCTCTTTCTGGTTTAACTGTAGACTGGATGATGCAAGGATCGTATCCTCTAAGTTTATCATATGACCAAGCCAATAAATACTCATTTTCCTTTGAAGAATGTATGCGCTTTTCTTCACTTTAATGTAAAATTCTCCTTTTTATTTTAAGATTATTTACATCTTTGGTTTGAGAATTTGTATAGTCATCTTCATTCTCTATGAGCTTTCTCTTATTATTTCTAGTATTCCTAAAAAGGGAACTTTCGGGAGTGACCAAATTCTTTGGAAATTTATGGAATTTTTTTTGTACGTCTCATTTGTCATTGCTTTCGGTGATCCTTGCTTGGAATTGGTTGGTAACTTCTCCCGACTACAAAATGATCAAGGCAACATGTTCATCACTATCAAATACTTGCTAGCTCTTCTCGTCATCTAGATTTGCGAGTTGGAGTATCATTTGCAAGGAGCGTTAGTTGTATATTGGGTCGGGTGCTAGTTTGGATTGGGATCCAATTTCGGCCAAGATTTTTATATCATTTTGTTCTTGAGGAATAACTTGACTATTGAAAGTTCTAAGTCTCTCAATTAAGTCCAGGACCATTTCTCTAGAGGACCACACATGGAAATAATTTTTAGTATTGATATTTTGAACTTGATTAATGATTAGATTGGGAACCCCGAACATATTCGTTTGCCTGATATCTGTTTGTTCTATCAGGCTCAAACCTAATACAAGACCTTCAAATTCAGTCTTGTCATTGGAACAGGAAAATCAAGGTCAAAAAGACCTTATTAGCTCCTCATTGCTTGGGGAAGTCAAGTATACCTTAACTTCTACACCGATCTTGCACTTTGCACCATCTAAATGTAGCGACCATAGTCTAGTTTTCGAGAAGCCTTCGGGTCCTCGTGTCACCTTCGAGATGGCTTGATCTTTACCATAAATGACATAAGCTCCTAGTCCAGTGGCATGACAATTGTCGAAAGGGTCTCTATCAATGAACTCTATTAGAAGAGCATCCTCTTGCTCGGTACGACCCATGATGATTTCTACATCTTCTAGAAGTTTAGTGCAATACATCTCCTCCTTGGTTATGGAGGTGTGAGAAAACTCGAAGACTGTCTTAGCTTCATCTACAACATGTTCAAAATGAAAGGGCTTACACACTAGATTAATTTTGGATCCATGTTTGGTCCTTATAATTAGGTGTGACCAATCTAAAGAAAGGTATCCACCTAGCTTACAAGTGAATTCCCTAGACAAGCATAGACTAAATATTGGAGGAATATCAATGATCACCATATCCTTCTTGACTGTGATATTTGGGAAGGGAAACAGGGTTAATGGGAGGTCCTTAATGAGCCCTATGGTATTAACCATATTCCCATATAGTTGCATGAATCCCTTTTTAAAAGGTTCATAGCTCAATCCTAGGGCTTTAGCTATTAGCCTGGGCATGACTGTAGTGTTGGTGCCAGAGTCAATCATGGAATTATGCAGTAATTTCTTATCCATAATGAGGGTTAAGAAAAATGGTCTCAGTTTTGGTTTGCCTTAGCTAACTTTGAATGTCGATTCTTCTTCTTGATTCTCAGTGGAGGCCTCTTCTGCAGTATTCGCAAGAAATTTGGCTAGTGGTGATTTTTCAACAGTTTCCTCTTGAAATGATTACTCCTTTGGTTCTATGATTGGGTCTTCTTGGAGAGCCCTTTGTAGTAGTGTCTTTTGTTCTATGATAGCTAGGATTTCCCATAGGGAAATGTTCGCGGATGATTTTTCAAATGCCCCACAATGATGGGACTTTTCAAAAATTTCAAACTTTTGCCTAGTTTTGGGCATGTATGTTCATTTTTCATGACTGGGGGTCTAAAGTTTAGGGTTTAGGGTTTTTGTTACCCATGCTAAAATTAGTTTTTTATCGAATAAACCCTCACATTATAATTTTGTGTTGATCTATTATTATGGGTTGATGGTCTTTTAAGTCTTTCAGCTGAGCCTTGTCCATCGTGCTATTACCGGCCTCTTTATGTGACTTGTTAGTTTATTTTCTCCATGTTCGGGTTTTAATATTATTTTTTCCTAAAATGGGTGGGTTTTCCCAATGTTTGGACTTTGGCCTAAATTTTCATGCCTCTGAGGGTCTTTACCCATTTCCTAGTCGGCCCCACTATTATAAATAACCTTTTTCCATGTACAGATTGGTGGGTCATTGGATCAGAGGGTTCAAATCTAGAACGTTCCTCACAAACCTCACAAGGTTTCTTGCTGACATCACTAAAGTGGTGTGAGGTATGTGAGATGCTACCAACTGTCATGAATAGTGAAGTGGGGCCTATCCTGATGTGCCAACGGTAACAAATGGGTGTCAATCAACGATGGATGTTTAATGACAAGGATTAATTGCAATTGTCCCTCACCAACCTCACACGATCAGATTAATGTTTCTGAAAGTGTTGCGAGTTGTGTGAGCTATTGACATGTTTACTGGCTCCATTGTGCAAGGTGGCTGGATGGGGCTCATTATTGGTTCACGTCTCTCTGATTGCAGGGTATGTGATTGGATACTCGATTTACCATGTGGTGACATGTGTTTTAACTGATCTTTGACTTGAGCTGAGTTGTCCAACCTAGAGGATCCTTGTCACATCGATGGTCCAAATTCAAAATATTTAATCCACCCATATGATGACTATTTGCACTCTGCAAGTTACATTCATTAATGGCACAAGTTTTTTAATGGATCTCATCCTAATTTTCATGTGTGCGAGAGGTATTCACCTAGTAATCATGGTGGGTTGTACATAGTTTCCCATGAGCTTGGAGATATTATGTGGTTGCAACGTCAAACACTAATCGCTTGCTTGCTCGTACTTCAATTGGAGCAATTAATATTCTCTACATCGGCTTGCTCAATAAATGCCTGCTAATTGCTCATTAGCATCAATCCATGTTTGACTTTGTGTTTGTTTGCAAGTAATTGGTTTTCTTGCTAAGTGTTGAACTTGTGAATATGATGGATAAGTTGATGGTTCCTATTTTTCCCATTATGAAGAAGCACTAGGATGGGCGTGAAGAATTTATAGCGGGAGGAGAAACCAATTGAACAGAGTGTTGTCCTTGGTGTTTCTGGGGCAATTTTTGAAGGTGTTGGGTTCGTCCCAACTTGAGCTAGAAGTAGTTGCCACCTCAAGGAAATGTTCATTCAGGATGAAGTGGAAGATTATCCAATAATGATGGAATTCAAGGATTACCACAGGTTGGTTGGGGTTGAGATGAGGTTTGGATGTTACGAGTCACCTATTGAGCTTTCTGCTAGCTCTGGTGGTGAGGGTTCCAAGACTGATTTAGACTACCATGATTGCATCGTGGCCCTGACTGAGCTGGTGGGAGCGGATAAGGAGATCCTCACAGCTTTTTCAATTTTTGTGGTGGTACCGTGTGTTGTTTTTGGGTCTTGTATTGATGCAAACAAAGGTAAACTTATGGTCTCGCTTCATACTAAAGCGAGAATGAGGAGTGGTCACCTATATCGGGGTCATGTGGTTGTTTGTGGTGCAAGGTGATGATATGGTTGCAGGGGTTGTACTTTTTTTTTTTGGTGTTGTTTCTACTATTTGGGCCGGATGTGGACATGTGTGTGGGTGATGCGGTGGATTTTGTTATGTTTGACTTGTTACATGGGTGTAACCGTCTTGATTCCTCTGTTCATGGTATGGTTACTATTTGATGATGCAAAATTTTGAAATGCAATCCGAATTTCATTTAGTAGAAATGAAATTCGGTTGAAATCAACAATGGATCCTGATGCTTGTTGCTCTCCTAACCTATAAATGAGATTTCAAGGCTCATTTTTGAGGTCGTATTTTTGAAGTCCTAAAGTGTAGGTGGTGTACAGCTAGAAAAATGATGTAGTATCTGGAAGGTTTTAGCTAGGAAGTCATTATGGGCTGGTTATGTACATAAGATAAGTGTACTATGATTTTTTTAATTACTGATATCGAAATAAATCTAAAAAATTTAAGACAATTGCTCTCTTGTGTATGTATGACAGATTGTGAATGAAGTTATCAATGGTATATTTGAATGTGTGACTCATTTTCTTGCTTTAACTTAATGAGTTAATAAAATTCTTGTAAAGAATTATAAATATGTGGTCATATGCTTAGGATATGCTAAGGAGTTTTTTTTTGAATACTAGAAGTCTTGTAATGTAAGGCATTTTAAAGATAGTTTAAGGATATCGGGGTTGTATCTTGTGTGACTCTCACCGAATTGAATGAGGCAATATTTAATTCATTCAAGATCCTTTTTAACATACAAAAATGTCACCCTAAATGTGTGGGTTTGAAGTCAGAACATTTTAAAATCAAATTCTATCTCTCTTGATATGCAAATCTCACATTAAGTCAGTTATCCTAGCTCTAGAAAGTATTTCTTACTCTGTGGTTTGTTGAAACCCTGGTAGATGGTATCTAGGTGCACTAATAGGAATGTATCTATGTATAGAAGTGTTCTTGAGCAATGAAGCATTATTGTGAACACATATAGGAACACCCTCCTTGTTTTTATAGATCCAAAAGTGTAGGAGATCTTATTCTCTGACTGCATCTTGTCAGTTGGCCACTAACTTTGAGAACTCTTAAACATAGAGGTTGGCTACCTCTTAGAGAGTCAAAGCTTAGCTAGAAAAATAAAAAATGAACACACCACATCCAATGGTGGCAGACTTTGGTGCTTTTTCTCTTTATTCTTTGTTGTTATGGTCTCCCTTTGTAGAGGGATTGTTGGTACCATTGCTAGGGCACTAGTCTAGCGGTCAGGAGTACTTTTAGGCCGTAGATTGACTAATTGTGGAATGATTGTTTCAGTCGTGAATCTCCCTTTGGAGCGAGTGTTGTATTCAGACTGCACTTGTAGGGTTCTAGAAGTGGATGCTTTGAATGTGAACACTGCTTCCTCTCCTTCCATCCATGAGAAGAGGGAATGGTCAGGGGCTTTATCAGTCTCTTGTTGTAGAGGCATCCCTTGCATTTGAGCGGTAAGTACCACATTTTCTATTTGTGGAGAGCTATATGCATAATCCCCACTATTTGACATTGAGCCTTGAATTCATTGCTCCACCACCTTTGGTTGCAGATTGTTGCATGGTGAATTTTGGGGCATATCTGAATTGTTGTAAGGAAAACACCAGGGGTTGCCATAATCGATCCAATTTTTTTTTCATGTAGTCAACTCTTGGTTAGATCTTAGGTTGGAATTTTGCAATGGAGTAGGTACTGATACTAGTTGACTTGTTGCTTATGCCTAAGGGTTCAGGCGAGTGCCTTAGTGGAACTGGTTTTATTGGTAATAGGGCCTTCCACCTTGATAATTTTGATAGGCCAACTTTGGAGGAGCAACCTAGTTGCATTTGATGATAGTTATCCCATTGGCCATAGCCTACAACATTTCCTTTGTGTTGCTCATCTCATCCTTTAAGGGACCAGGTGCAACACTTTGTGGTGCACTTGTATATGTGTACATAGATTGAGGAGAAACTGGTGTAGTAGGTGGCATTGTTTGGGTGGAAGCTAGTATTTCAGGGAATATAGGCATGATGGGTTGAGGCAAAAACTTTCTGGCATCGATCATATTTTTTTCCACTTTAATCGTGATGCTATATGCATCTAGTAGAGTGGTTTCACTGAGTGATTAGATCATCACTAAGATATCAACGTTGATGGAATTTAGGTAAAACATGAATGCCAGATCAAGTGACTGGTGGATTGCAACTTGAATTATTTTCCAAGTTATATGGAACTGAGCATTGAACTCGGTTAGGGCCTCATATGGAGATCACTTGATGATCTCTAGCTGGTGATACTGGGAAGACCTATCTCTATCATTCAAGAATATTTCATAAAAAGGATCCCCAAGCTAATCCAAAGTGTCGATAGAGTTACTCAATTGAGTGTGATACCACTCTGATGCTTTTCCTCTGAAAGAAGTTGTGAGCAACCTCAGTGCTATGTTTTGGTCTGTAACTTTGTGTACCAAGCATATGTTCACCACATCTTGCATATAATTGGATGGTATTCTTGAACTATCTCTGGTGAACTTAGGAATAGATCTGAGAGTAGAGACTAGGAAGGGGGCCTAAACAGTAGGTGCTACAGGTGTTCTAAGAGGACTTCCAACGTCCCATGCCACATAATTTTGGTTGGTGATAGGCAACATGGCTCATGGAGGGTTTGGGACATTTATGTGATGGGTTCTAATTAGAACTGACCCTAACAAAGGTACCAACAATCTATGGTTGTATACTATTTGGGATCTTGTGGTAGGTCGATGGTTCATAAACTTGCTTAAGTCTTTAAGCACATTTCTTGGTCCCACCGAGCATGCCATAATTTTTTTGTTGATGCCAAAAATTAACAAGGTAACAACCCTTTGTCGAAAACTCAGTTAAAGAGGGGACCTATTGTGCTAAACTAAGTAACCTCTGGATTTTAAAGAAGTTGGATCTTCTATAACTAGGGTTTTTGAATGGGAAAATGAAGCAAATATAAAATAAAGGGATCTAACTAGGGTGATGCACCAAGGTTTAGATGTAAGGAATAGTAGATCTATCTTGTAGATACGATCTAAGGGCCCATTCAACAATCTGGTATGTCATAAATAACAACTTATTAAAGAGAAAGACCTTGATGATTCATTTTATGACATAAAATAATTTGCACAGAGCTTTACTGAATAGAAAGAGTCGAAGACATGGTTCTAAATTAGCATTCTATTCAAATAATTGAAGTTGCAAACAAACTATTCAAAAACAACATAGTATAGTGCTATCAATAGTTAAGAAACAAAAAGGCCAAATTACAATTGCAGAGTCTATGAGTCTTAATAGCTATCTAACAAAAAAAAGTCATGGTGTCTCCCTAATTCTTTTGTAGATATTTTGAACTAACAACAAAAAAATTATTCACTTATGTCACAAAAAAAACTCTCTCTCCCTGAGAGAAGAGGTAGTATAAATAGCCAAGGGCATCCACCGCTTGAAGGATTGTAACAAAAAATATTTCTCATCATGAATCATGATGCTTACAACAATGATTCATCATGACTGTTGTAACAAAAAGATTCCTAAGCATGAACCTAGTCATTTGCTAGCTAGATACATTCACTACAAATGATGGCAATGATCTCGGCCTACCCTGTGTAAACTAGTGTCGCTCCTTAGTGAAATTAGGTAGAACACGCAACCAACATGGCAGCGCGACATTCACATCACTCCTCCCTTCTATGTAGTTGCTCCGAAGGAACTTGTGGTGGCATTTTGCAACCTATAGTTTATCCTCCCCATCCTTTGATGAGAGCTTGCGATGAGAAGACATGTGGCAGCATCCCTGTTACCGGCACCACTTGAGGGGCCCACCAAATGTTTGCACGGGTGAAGGCTACGTGGCAGGCAGTCAGGGCCTGAAGGAGAGTTATATGAAAGTATGCCAAACTCACCCGATCTCTTGACGTGTGGGGGTAGAATGAGGCTTAGAAAAGAAGGGAAGGGAAGCTCCCCTTCGATAAGTCCTTTGGTGACACATGGTGGCAGTGAGTCGAGAGTGCTAAAAGACTAGTGGGGAGGTTTCTAAAAATCATTGGGAGCGGTCAGAAGTCAGGCAAGACATCAAAAATAACTCGAAGGGAGCATGGGGGTATATTAAATATCCACATATAATTAGTAATATTGGTATATGAATAATCTTCAAGTAGAGCATTCCAATGTCACTGTCAAGGTTTTGACTTCAGGAAGATCTCGATGCTTATTGACCATACTGCAATTAATATCGGTGTAATGGAATTAATTTAAATTAAATTTTGATTCTTGTAATGGTTTCCTAAAATATCTTTCATGGATCAAGTCATTGTTTTCTTCCAAAGGAAAAAAAAAGCATATATGAATTCTTACCATAATGCATGCAGTAACCGAATTTAAACAAAATTTAATATTGTGGCATATTTACTATTAGGAATCCTTAGTAACTATGTAAATCATGAGAACACCTCATTATAGAGGGAAAATCCATAGCAAATGATGTTTATGTAGACGAAACAATGGTTGTAAACCTAAATCTGCAAGTTCTATGTTGGTCCATACGTAAAAATTAGTAGCTTTCCACTAATCATTATATCAACCAAGTTCTTGATAAGCATATGCCAGCATATCAAATCGGAGGTTTAAGTCATACGTCTGAGAGAAAAATACCCTACATAGTATTACATGATTGGTTCAGGAAAGGATTCAAAATAAGAAACATTCATTGCTTCTTTCCCATTATGTTATCACAACATTGTAAATGGAAATTCATAATTCATAATTTACTTATTATCAGAGTTATGAGATTTAAAAGAAATAATTTAATATATGTTAATATTAACAATTTATAACATTTGGGACTTATAGATTTTGGATATATACATTGTTTCCATAAGATTTAATTGACTGGTTTTAAATATAGTAAGAGATTGTGATTTCTGACATTTATAGTTTTCTTCTTTCCGATATTCAATATATGTCACTAAATTGGTATTTTAAGAAGAAAAATTATTCAAATACATTTTATTTATTTTGCAAACACATGCAACCATTACTTTTGTTTTTTTAACATAGGGGTATGCATAAGAATCAGTTAGATGATATTTTCCCTTGAGTTCTTTTACCTCTCCTTAATATTAGACATGTTGGTATGGTTGTATGCACATCCTTATACAAATATTTCTTATGTGATCGAATCGGCATCCCATTAGAGTCATGAGCAATGAAACTTCAAGTTAAAATTATCTCTCCACAGTTTTCTAAACTTTAGGCTAATAAAATGCATGTTCTTCATTAAAGCCTAAAATACTTGGGAATAAAGTAACCTCTCATGGAATCTTTCCTTTTAAAGAAAAAATACATGTTAATACTAATAAAGAAAGAAGGTTAGTTAATATTTTTAACTTTTTAATATGAACTTTTCAAATACTATTTTTAAGTGAATAGTAAATGTTAATACGAATAAAGAAAAGAAGGTTAGTTAGTATTTTAATTTTTTAAGATGAATTTTTTCAATAAACTTAATATTTATAGGTTTGAATATTTATGTGAAGATAGTTTCTTTCAGTTATAATATTTATTTTTAGAAACATGTAATTGTTATCTAGTGTAGTTAGGTTTGGAAATTTTCAATATATTTTATCTAAAGGTATCATTAATCCAAAACCATGTAATAATATGGATAAAATTATCTTTACTATATTTAATCAAACCCCAAAAATTATAAATTAAAATAAAATAAATAAAATTTTACTAATCATTTATTAATATTGCTCCTTGATCAGCTATATCAAAGCATACAAGTCCTTTTTCTTTGATCCTAGTATATCTTCTATTAATACATATTTGATCTAGACTCTTCTTCAAATATAGAGAAAATGAAGCCTCTTCTTACCTAGAAGTAATCTTCTATAAAGAATAGACAACATAGTACAACTTCATCAAATAGCCCTAGTCAAGTGTTGTATAAGTATTTTATTACATTACATAATATAGTCATTGTAATTTTCATTTCCTAATTCTACATAAACTATCTAGACAATAGAGATAATTATTTTGAAAAGATGGGATAATAAACATTACAACAATGCTTGAATATATTTAACTATAGGGATTCTTGTATAAATTTGGCAAGGGAAGTAGGGAACAATATATATGTTATGAAATTTCCCAAAATAATGCATGTATTTAATTTAAGTACATCACTTAGTTATGTTTCATGGGATTTATTTTATGATTGAATACAGTTTAACTATTGAATAAATGGTTAAATAATTTGTTTATTGTCTATGCACTTATTATAGATTTTGACGAATGCTCATTGAGTTATTTAATCATCATGGGTTGTAATATCCTAATGAATGTTGCTAAAAGTTAACATGCGTTATGATATTTATTTTCCTTATTAAGATTTAAGTATGTTAGATATAGCTTTGAAAACTAATCAAAGAAGGAAAAAAAACCAACAAAATTCGATATTAATGGTGCCTTTGGCTCATGTTTATGGGTAATTTTTTCATGCTTGAGCTACTATATCTATAACCTAACACAACTATAATAACATTTGTAGCCTTTTCCCTATAAATCGCCAAGGAGAAATAAGTCGCATTGGTTGATTAGATCCAAAGGGAGGGAAATCCCCTTTTCAATGATAACCTAACAAGATAATAATAAAATGAATCAAATTCACTAGTGATAACCTATAAAAAAAAAGTAAGAATGTTTTATGGTGTAATGTATTTTAGATTTGAAGATATATGTTAATTGTCTAAATGGGTCAAGGGTGAAAAATATTAATAAGAAATAGGTTAGATGAATGTTGTTAGGTAAAAAGAAATGGTCAAGTTGACCATTTGATATATATGTTTCCCTTCGTGGGTAGCAACTGCAAAGGAGTTGTTTAGGGAAATGAGAACCCTAGAAAGTGTTGTGTACCTACCTTTTTATAATAGTTCACATAAACCATAGCCTAGAAAATATAACTACATATTTTACACCTTGATCCCATTTGGAAGCAAGGTATGTAGGCAGTCTGGGAAATGAAGGATGCTCCAAGTACTCAGGGTTTTGGGAATGAGGTTTAGGTTTAGAGAAGAATCACTTAAATAATTGTAAGAGATAATCAACTAAAATATATTCAACTATACTTGGAAGAATCCCGAATGGATTTCTTGTTTTCCTGAGGCCTTAGGCCACATTTTGAGACAGGTTTCAAGCTTAGAATTATAATTTACATACCCCTGAGGATGGCCACCTCGGTACACTTTCAGTAGAATGTATGGTCATCAGTGAAGTGACTCAAGATCCAGATGATCTTGATGAGTCCAAGACTCTGGCCAGAGCACATACCTATCATATGATAGATTCCTTCCTCATCTAGGTGGATGCCTATTCTGATTATATGAATAGATGTATTCCTATTCCATATGAATAGATGAAGTGAATTCCTATTTCATATGAACAGATGATATACCTATGTCGTATGGATAAAATTTCTCGTGTATACTTGTGAATGAATACTTGAACACAAGAAAAAAATAGTAGTGTTTTGGGTTACAATTAATTGGTTCTTTACATGTGGTATCAAAGCCAAGCTTGGAAACTAGGCCTTGATCTTACTACGACCTGCATAATTGAAAATATATATATGAATTTTTTATATTATTTCTCAAACCTTAGAATAATACTAAAATGAGAATAATTAAACAAGAACTCTAAATGACAAGGGGAAGAGAAACTTAAGCTAGTGTCACTTGAAGGCGAAGGGAGAGTAATAATGATGAACCACAGGCACAAGGGGGGAATAAGGCTAGGATTGAAGTAATAATAGAAATTTTAACTAAACAAAGGGATAAAGTCAACTCTTTGGAGAAAACAGTACAAGACCTTTGAACAAGGCAAGATAATATCGAAAAACATGGTTGAACCTAAAATTGAAAACCCTTCGGAGGGAGATGATCCAAATGAGAACATAATAAATGTTATTTCACCTATGAGGGAAAATCCTATTTTGGAATTGACTAAGGACTTGAAGAAAATCACCCCTCCAAAATTTTATGGGAAACAACTAGGAGAAGGGGTAGAAAATTGGCTTAATGAAATGGAAAAATGTTTTGAGTTAAGGGACTTTAGCGAAACTACTAAGGCCTTATGGGGGTCCTACCAAATTTTTGGTGAAGCAGCTAGTTGGTGAATGAATGTCAAGGAACAAAATAAGTACACGAAGGAAAATTGAATATGGGAACAATTTGTTGAAAATTTCGTAAAAGGTGGCTACCACAAATTTTTTTCAATGAGAAGATGATAGAGTTCCATAACCTTCGAAAAGGATCCTTGACTATTCAACAATATTGGGAAAAGTTTACAAACTGCTAAAATATGTGCCAATATATCAACAAGATGAGAAGATCCAAACCAAGAAATTCATTTTAGGGTTAAAAACTAACATAGGGGAAGATGTTGACATGCTTGGACCAGAAAGTATGAATGAGGTACTGGAGAAATATTTACATCAAGAAAGGAAATTACAAGTTGAATATGGTGAAAAATGTATGTTTAGTGGCCTAGGTCATATTACACCAAGTTCTTCTACACTTATCATTCAATAATTCCATAGGATCCCAAATTTGGTTAACTATCAACACAAAGGTGAGTCAATTCACAACAAGGAAGAGCTAGGGGAGTTCTTTAGGCTTTGAAGGGTTCACCACCAAGCAAAATATTGGAAAAGACAACTTAAAATTCAACTCACAAAACATAGTAATGCAATTCAAATGATGAATGCAAATGACAAAATTAAGTAACAAAAAGTTAGGATGTGTGTACCTGGGAAGTCTAGAAATGTGATGAGGATTCTGGAAATACAATTTTTTTGTCAAAATATGCTAGGGAGGACTAATACACCCTTACTATTGTCTTAGTCTTGTTGCTATTTTTAAGGGGAAATTATTTAGATGCCAAAATAGAATCTGAAAGAATCTCTACAAAATACCCTTGGGAGAACTAATCTACCCTTGCGATTGTCTTTGTCTTGATCTAAATTTCTGAAATCTTTGAATTTGATCCTAAGGCTCAAGATCTGCACTTTCTTCTTCTCAGATCTTAGGTCCTAAAACTTCTAGATCTAGTTTATAGGTGTGTTTCCATTAGATGACAAATTTTCTATGCAAACTTTGCAACTTTACAACTCTGCACTTTAAATGTTCTTCAAGTCTTACACCTAATTTTTTAAACATAAACACACAAGAGAGGAAAAAATTATTTATTGCAAGTAAATGGGGGTTTCCCTTGGTCAAACCCATTGTTGGTAATTAAACCTTGGAAGGAAATGAAATAATGGAGGGAAATGTTGAATGAATGAAGTGCTATGCTGCAACTCACCAAATCCTTGTTATGAAATCTACAAACTTGTATGAAGTGGATAACTCGAATATAGATCTTGAATCCAAGGAATGCTTGATAGATCTGTACTTGAATTGTCTCCTTGAATTAAAACCCTACATCACAAATGTTAGCTCAAAAACACAAATGATGCAAGCATATCTTTGACATGATGCTTGAATCTTGATGATGGCTCCAAATGCTTGTTGAAATTCTCTTGAATGCTCTTATGAACTCAAATTTGTTGTTTTTAATTAATACTCAAGTTTCTAGGATCATATCATGAATGCTTAGGATGAAAATGAGTGGAAGAACCTTGTATTTATACTTATCCATGATTAATATCCTGAAATTACACCACAACAATCTGACATATGAATTCATTAATTAAAGGAGGCTAAATCCTGCCAAGATTTATAATTAAATCCCAAAAATAACTTGAGGGGGACTAGGACACCCTAGGTGTCATCTTAGTTTTGAGTCTTAAATCTCAGGGCACAAACTCCAAAAAGGGGCCCCTTTAAGGCACATTTAAAATCAGGGTCCCAATATCCTTAGGGGACAAATATGCCCTAGGTGATGTCTTAGTCCTAACCCAAAAATCATGGGCACAACCAAAATTATTAAATTATCATTTATCCTTTGATGTTTGTTAGGATTAGCCATAAGAAGATATAATTTATTAGGCTTGTGGATGCAAAATAGGACCAATTAAGAAATAAATAAAGACAAATAAATCAAGGCAGGCCCAAAAAAGTGTGAAAATGCAAGGGTATGTATTTTCCTACATCACATAAGCTTTAAATTCAGCAAGACAATGTTTTAGGAGTAATAATTTCAAGAGGAAAAAGGAATTCAAAAGGAACCCAACTTCAACAAGAATGTAAGGAAAAATTTATTAGAAAGGAAACCACCGCCAAATCAGAATCAAAGGGACAATGGAAACAATGTTAATAGAAACAACTTCAAAAAAATGAACAAAGCAACTATAACAGGCCAATAAATCAACCAAGTCTCGATGAAGCAAGAAATAACCAGCCTAGCTAGGAATCCAATGCAACGAGGACCACTAGGTGGGTGTTTCATGTGTGGAGGGAATAATTTTGCTAGGGAATTTCCAAGGACACATGGACATATGAGAGAAAATCAACCTCAGAGGGGACCTCCACAAAGGATTCATGTAGTAGTGAGAAATTGGAAAACCTAATCCAAAAATGTGCTCGTAGAGTCTAAAGGCACACTTTTTAGAAAACTAATCTTGATTCTAATAGATACTAGATCATCTGAATGTTTTATTTCTCTAGAATTAGTAAGAAAAAAATCATTTAAAGTTAATCATATGGAATCATCATGGACAATCCAATATGGGGATAAGGCAATTAAAGAGGTGACTCAGTGTCTATTTGATGTAGAAATAAAATTTCTTAACTTGAATACTGTGACCAATGATATAGAATAGGTTAACTACACCTGATCCGTATGAATTCAATACATATTTAACCCACTAATCATCAATACTAATAAGATCATTCATTGTAAACAAAGACAAAGAAGCAATTAAAACTAACATTCTAAATCATGAAATATTGAAAAACCTCTAATCTAAGACATTGAAACTTATCCTATTGGGGGAGTGGTGTCGCATTGATGTGGAATGGTGACCCTTTCCCAATCCCTAGGATAATGAGCTTGTTTAAATCATTTTTATTGAAGAAAACTGAGAAAACCATTGATAGATATGTATGAAAACATGATTTAAAGCTAAATGAACATGATGCAAGCTATTCTAACATGATTTATGCTAAGATGATCGATATGGGTGTATGCAAATCTACTCTAAATGTATGTAATCTTCAAAAGACTAAAATCCTAATTAACAAATAAGATAAATGTATGCATCTATGTTATCATGAAATCCATTAATGTAAGCTAAGCTAATATGCACATAAATAAAGCTAAAATGATGTAAAATGTGAGTGCAAGTGAAAATGAGTTTAAGAACATAAGTTTGATGTTATAATATGGATCTATTTGTCTCCAAATAGTGACCTATTGATAGAAGATTTAGGAATTTTAAATAAAATAGTTTGATTTATTTAATTTAATGAGATGAAATATTAGCATGAAAGGGAGGGAATCAAACTAGTTAAATTAATGAGGTTAATAGATACAAATGAGGTAATTAATTAAATATTTGGAATAATTTAATCAATTAAGCGAAAAGATGATGGGTTTCATGATGAAATGATGTTAGTATACCTGATTCGAGTGCATGATATCATTCAAGATATTTTTAAGTGTCTAAAGTTTTTCCCTCTTTGAAGCAATGTACTCATTGCATTGGTTCAAAGAGTGATGTTGATTTTTGATGTTGATGATGATTCGGAAATGGATATCGATGATCTCTTTGAGATGTTAATAGCCAAGATAAATTTGATTGATTTTATTGATTGATTGATGATATTGTTGAGGATTCACAACAATGCAAGGATTGTGTTGAATAACATGAGGATTGATAGGGAATGATATATCCTAATGATGGTTGATTTAATAATATATTTGATTAATATTTGCTAGCAAGGCTAGGAACAAAATTCGCTAGATGATTGGATATCGATATAAATATGGTTGGTTTCCCCCTCAAGAGATTGATAAAAAAAAATGAAATATGTTTCAATCGGGATCACAATAGGTGAAGATCAAACTTATGCTTGAGATGTTGATATTTCAAGTTGCTTTTGGATCAAGGAGCTACAAATTTTTAGATTATTGAGATGAAGATGATATAGATGTCCCACTATTCCCCAAAAAAAGAGGGGTTGTTGTCGTGCTAGCTCAAATGTTGATGTAGATATATTTCATGATGTATAGATAGTCATCAACTATGGGTAGCCTCATCTATATTTTGATGTAGATCACATAGATTTGGGTAGCCAATTCCAAAACTTCCATGATGCATCGAGACTTTATTAGCTATGGTGATTAGAGATATGATTATTCTTTCATATTTTGGGATTGTGAATTTTCGTCATTCCTTATTTATGATATAACACATATATACGATGCATCAAGGTATTGATAACCATGATGGTGTTGTATGTAGTGTAATGGACTTTGACTCTGCATACAAATAGGATAGTTCTCGTTCACACCTTCACATACAAAAACCTTGTTTGAATGTAAAATAGAAGCTTAGAATATATTGGACCAAAGCATACACAATAGTCAACAATGTACTCGAAAAAACTTTCCTACACACAACTAAGCAAGTATGTGCCAAGATTAGTTTACAAGAAAACCCATCAGCACAACAGACGAAAGATGATTTTCGATGCCCCATTCCTTTCTCTCTAAATTTTTTTGATAGACATCATTGAGACATCCTCATAATGGGTTAATAAGATAAATCATAAGAAAAGATTAAAGATAAACAGTTTGTTTTATCTATATTTCTTGCCAGTTTAACATAGCTAAGGTGATTTCCGATACTGATGCCTATTGTAGGAAGGATACATCCTAGGACATGTTGATAAGTTGTTTTGATTAGAACAAGGTGTGTTATAAGCCTTTGATACAAACTCCACTGAATTGTCTACCTATGATCTAGACTTTAGACTTTGACACTTAAGTTCTCACTTTATGAATTGCGATACTTGCTCTCTATTTGTTTTACCAAAGGTTGAAGGTGATGGTTGATTTATTATGAGTGAAGGTTTATTGCAGGTGAAAGTGAAATGGGATGGATCGTTTTGGGTTTTTTAGAATATTTCAATGTTTTTGGGATTTTGAAAATGTTTTGAGGCTATTTTTAGTCTTTTTGAAAGATTTTGTGAATGTTTTGGTTTTTAGACTATTTGAGGTTGTTCAGGGTTTTTATAAATTTTCTAGTGTTTTTGTGTTTTTCAGATTTTTGCAAATGTTTTGGGGTTTTATGAGATTTTTGAATTCTTAGGTATTTTTGATAATTTTATAAATGTTTAGGTGTTTTCTATATTTTTTGAATGTTTAGCAATTTTTCAAGAATTTTCTAAATGTTTAGGGGTTTTCCAAGTTTCACCAAGAATCTAACCTAAAATACCTATCTTAGGGGCCTCGGGGGCTGATCAAAGATTAGCCTTTCCTATGTTATACACGTAGAGACTACGTAGTTTGATTGAATTGACTTATTGAAAATGAAATATGAACAGTTGATGGGATGCCAATTTATTATGATGGACTCCTAAAGACCGACCTAGGGTGTCTCAAGGGCACATCAATGATGGCCTTGCCTACATTCTAGCTCGGAGACCCATAGTTAGACAAGGAAATGATTTTGATTTTTGATGTGTTTTGGATGTTCAACTATATAAGATTTTGCAAATGTTTTAAGATTTTTTTTGGGATTTTCGATTGCGATTTGAGGTAAATGATACCTAGATCATGATGTCGATGTCACATTATGAGATATAGGACATGGACAAGGAGTTATTTGAAAATAAGAGTGTAATAACCTGCCCCCAATGTCTAGCAATTCTTTATAATGCAATGGATAAAACAAAATAGGCAATGTATATGTGAAGAGTTCAACAGAGTTTTATCATGCTAGATATATGCTATGGGACTTTAGGAGATAAAATGGTAAAGAGTGTCAAAATTTTATCATGAGTAGAGCTGAAGTATATGTTGAATCTTTGTCAAGATCAAGATAAAAAGGAATATTTGGATAGAGTTGAATTGGATGGATGGAGGGAACATTGGATTTATCACGACAAGGATGAGATGCTTATGTTTGAGTAGGATCATATAGATGCTCGATTCTACTCATGAGACATGTTTTCTAGGTTTTCATCATAATACTTTCTCAAAGCGCACCCTAGTGGTTTTCACTGGAGGACAATTTTTATTTTTACGATTTTCTTGATTTTTTGATTTTTTTTTATTATTTTAATTTTTTTAATTGTTTTAATTTTTTTAATTTTTGTAATACTTGTAATTTTTTGGAAGTTTTACCCTCATGTTGAACCACCTGGTGGAACTGATGTAGAGGTCACTTTCATAACGTGCCAGTGATATCCTTCTTGAATATTTTTCTTTGCTAACATACGAGCACTGGAATGCAACCTTGAAAAAATTTGATCTACCTTGTGGATACTAGAATTAACCTTGTCTATGTGCACACATCATGATAAAGTTCCTTTAGAATCCTTATGACGAAGGGTAGTTGCCAACACATGGTTAATGCAAGAATTGGATATTGTGAATGGAGTGTACGGTGTCATGTATGAAGGAATATGAAAAATATTAGTCGATTATTTAGAACCTTTGACTCTCCAAACTTGGGAAGATGAGTAATGATGGGTGGGAATGGATGTTTTTTGTGAAATTAGGACTAGCCACTGGATATACTTTGTTCCTTGCTTGAGAAGCTTGTTTTTGTATTTGAGGATGCTTTTGATGAATACATTTCCCTTTTTTATTTTTCCCAATTATTTCTTTGACTAATGGAATTTTGGGGGATGATTTTCTTTATTTTTCTTTGGTATCCATTTATACTTGATGTGTCCTTTTTTCTTTATTGCTTCATTTTCTTTGATGATATTCGCCTTGATTTTATAGGAATTCTTCTTCTTACATTGGTCCCATTTTTTGTATGAGATGATCGGTGAATGGCAACTCATGATACAACTAGTTGTATCATTGACAATATTTTCATCATAAGGATTCTTCATGCCCCATATGTTGATGTTTTTTGTAGACAAGACTACCCCCGATGTTGTGAAGGTATTATCAATACCTAATCATTTTCCCTAATAATGTATCCTCTGATCCATAGCCATTGAAAATGACTTGTCATGAACACATGATATTGCTATGGGTTCCTACTATTCAGGAATATGAACTATTTTCTCTGATTCTATGACATTTTTATTTGTTGAAACTACTTCAAAAGATGTTGATGATGCACAATCCTGTTTAGGAATATGAACTATTTGCTTTGATTTTATGAAATCATTATTTGTTGATGTTGCTTCAAAAGATGTTGGTGTTGATTCAAAAGATGTCGATGATGCATAATCATTGTAAGAATCAAGAATCTTGACCATTTTTTTCTCTTGTGTAGGAATATATAGAGTGGAAGACTCTTTCTTTGGATGAAGAACATCTATATGTCCACAAGAAAGAAACATCTTAGGGGTAATATCAGAGACATATTTAGAGTTTAAAATGGTTTGGAAGATGTCCCTCAGCTCTTGTTGAAACTCTAAGGATAGGGGTTCTTGATCTTGACTCAATTCAAAGTGTCTTTCATTATCCTCAAGAGCCTCCTCTTCACATGATCCTTGGGTGGATGATATATCATCGGTAAAAGAATCTTCACAACATTTTGTGGGTATGGGTAAAACAAAGGATTTTTATAGCTCATTTGGGACTTCTTCAATATGCCCAATCATTGATTCATATGTGGGAGAGATATCACAATCTGATATCCACTTGATGTCATTATGGTATAAAATATTTCTAAACACTATCGATGGTTTTGGACTTTGTTTTAAAATAGTATCTTGATGCATATCTAATTCCTCATGTTGTGATAAATAAATATGTCCCACCATGGTATCACATGTATGGTTTATAATTTTTGAGGTTCAAGCCTTTCCTTAATATTTTTATTTTATATGAGAAGGCATAGAGTTTGTGTAAATTTTCAAATTTTCATTCCCATATTTTTGATCGACATCAATGTCTCCCCATTCAATAATATCTTCTATTAGATGTTTGAGTCTAAAACAATTTTGTGTGTTATGACCTTTGTATCAATGAAATTCAAAAAAATGATTGTCTCTATAGCTACAAGGTTTGACTTGCGTCTCTTGATAGTTTGAGAAATATAGAAGTGTGATATGATTAGACAGTATCAACCTATTCAACACATCTTCCATAGGTTCCCCCAAGTGACTAAAGTGTCGCTTAGGAGCACTATTTTTTCTTTGTTGTCCATGTTGAGTGTTTGTATTATTAATTGTTGTTTGATTATTTGACAGTGACGTGTATGATTATGTATTCATGGTTTGGGAATTTTCTTGTCTAGGAGCAGGTAAGACTACCTTTGCATCAACAACACCATCACTAGTAACATTTTTGTTCTTGGCCCAATAGCAGGATTTGTTGTTAAAGCTAGTGGATGGGCGGTTGTCTTTATACACTTGTGTGTTCCCTTGTGAGATTATATATCACTCAATATTGAGGGCCCTCGGGACAAGCTCATTGTAAGAGGTAATGCATTGAATTTTTAAGTGGAAGAATAGATCTGGATCAAATTTTTTATGATAATGCCCACTTGTTCATCAGGAAGTGGCAACTTTCTTTTACTATCTCTTTGCCTCCATCATTGTAAGAAATTGGTGAAATATTATCCTTTGCTTTTTTGAGAGTATACAACTCTTCTAATCTTATGTCCATGTCAGTCTTGAAGGAGAAGTGATCTATAAATTTTTCAATGATTTCTTGGAAAGTTTTGATTCCTGGAGGCAATTGAGAAAACCAATCCATGGCAAGACTTGTTGAACTTCATGAGAAAAGGAACATCAAATAGGACTCATTATAGGTGACCTCCATACACATGACAATAAACTCTTTGATATGGTCTACAAGACTTCCTCTCCCTTTGTATTTATCAAATTTGGGAATTTCAAAACTGGGCTAGAATGATACCATTGTGATGTTTCAATTGAATAGATATGGACATAAGTTCTGTGTATGAGGATTATTCGCCTTGCCCATCCAAAGATCCTACATTTCTAGTGATAATGCCTTAAGTTGTGATACTAGATCATCTTGTTGGTTTAGTGGAGGAACATACATTGTGTATTGTGGGATGGTAGATGAGTTGTATACATGATTCTAGTATGATAAGGTGTTGTATGGTGTGTATGGTGGTGTGGGATTTTGCAAAGGTGATTGTGGTGGAGGTGTATATGTCCCTAATGTGTTTGGGTTGACGATGTTTTATTGAGGGTTATAATATAAACCCTATTGTTGTTGTTGGGCGAGCAATTTTTCTTCTTGTTGTTGTTCGATGACTTGTTGATAAGCATTTCGTGTTTGTTGTAAAGTCAAGGCATGTGTTTTCAATGTAGAATCATTTGGCTGTTGGGACATCTGCGATGGGTTTTGGGTGTTGATGTTTTGGATGGCTTGCAGATTTTTGATGAGAGGTTATGGGTTTGCTTGGTTTAACATTCATTGTAAGATAGTGGATTGAGGTGGAGGAGTGTAAGTTTGAGGTCCCATTTTATTTTACATGATGTGGGGGACCAAGGGGAAAGTTGATGATGGTGCCATTAGATATTGTTATGTTAAGGGAACATTAGGACCTTGATTCCATTGGTTGAAAGGATTCCCTTGACTGATGCTTTATGGATTTCCTTGTGCTTGGGATGCAATCAAGGTATTTCCTTGGTTGATGGGGTTCGTAACCAAGGTGTTGTTTTGATTTGGGTTGATGATAGATGGTTTTGATGTGGATGGTGGATTGACTTGAGTAGCTTGGGTAACCACTTTTTTCAATGTGTCGATTAGGTTGTTGGAACAACTTGCTAAGGGTTGCCCTTGCATGAGGGTGTTATCTTGCTCTTGTTGTCCTATTTGGAGTACTTGGTTCACATTACTTTATGTAACATAATGCTCACTTGGGTTATTTGGGGTTATGGATTAAGATGGTTAACTCAAAATTTTGAGGTTGTTGTGGCATCATGGAATGTAAGTGGTGTTGATGGGGTTTTTTGCACCTTCTCAACACAGGAAGCACACAAGTATGCTACCTCTCTTGAAAGGTAATTTATGTAACTAAGTTATAGAGATCACTGCAAGTTCTCTAAGGTGTTAGGTCATGAAAATGCATGGAATAATTAAATTGGTTGATTTGATTTGTTTGTAATAACAAGGAGGCCTTTATGGTTTAAAAAGCATGGGAAGTTGGGACTACAAATGGAGTTTCAAAGTGCTGTAAATGAATGAACAGTGGATTTCCCCTTAGAACATCAAGCTAAAAATCACTATGTTCATAAAATTTAACATTGTTGTGATGCTTGGGATCCTACACTAACAAAGGACTAAAATAAACAGAAAAAGAGAAAGGGTTGAGATAAGCTATTCTAAATCTAATCTATGAATAAACAGTAACAATGGGGGATGCTACACCAGATAGACTCCCATAACAAAAAAATTCTTGACCAAGAGAAACCTACAACTACACAAAATCAGTGTAATCTTCCAAGGTTTGCATATTTTTAGATTGTGCATTCACCTCATGAACATACAATCGAGCTAAGTTGCAGTAATAAAATAAACAAGCCCAGGCTAACTTTACATAGTAGTTTGTCATCAACAAATGCCAAAAGTAAGGGCTAGAAATCCATCAAATACTATAACAACAACCATCATTAATGACATCCAAGAAACTAACTAACTAAAAAGAATATGGAGGTTGAACCATACATTCACAAAGAGAAATTTCAAAGAAAATCCCATAAAATAATGCAATGCTTCCTCTTATTGCTACAAAATTCCCTTACAATAATTCACCACCACTTATAAATGAGGAGCAAGCCCCTATTTATAGTTTTCCAAAAGTGAAATGAATGGCCAAGTTTAATTATAATATGTGGCTTAGATTTTTTACAGCTTAGGGTTTCACCTACCCCCAAATATATGGCAATATAAAATACATCCTTTGTTTTTTCCTTATTTTGTCATCTAGTGACCCAAACACTGTAGCAGTTTTGTCTTTTAGTGAATTCCTTCCTTTGTGGCTAATTTGACAAGAATGCATCATCTATAATAGGTTTTCCATCATTCTTCTATAGGGTAGCATACACCACAAATTTCCCAATCAAAGCCTAGAGCTTATCCCATTCCATGATATCTGATTGTAGGATCTAAAAGTTGATTTTCTTGAATCTCAGTGGTGTGGTCCCAATGCTTGGTGCACCTAGAGATTCTTTGATAACCTACTTAGATTGGATAAAGACCCTCGTAGAAAGTATATAAAGTTTAGTGACAGCAAATTTGCATCCCCTTGTTCCATTTTCTTGTGGAAGAATGGCTTAATCTTCTCCAGATCTATCTCTAGGGCAAGCATTTCATAATCGGTCATCATCTAAAGGTACTCCTCACTATCGATACGATGCTCAACAACCCATTCTTGATCAAGCTCTAATTCATGCAAAGCCCTCTCCAAGACCTCCTTTCTATGATCAAGGATCATTTTCCATGTATCCACAAGCCAATAATCATCCTTTGGTAGTCCCAACTCCTTTTTCCATACCCACTTAGAGAGCTTGAGGATTCTCTTGAGCTTTGGGTAGCTGATTCTATATAACTCTATGAATCAGTGGCAAGTTCTGATGGAGTTCTCAAACTATTTCTACAACTCTTATAACTTATTGTATGTTTGGAAAATGTGTCAAAGGACCATATCTCCATTGTATAGTACACGGCCAAACCAATCCACCATGGCCTTGGTTCAGTTCTTCCTCTTAAACATATTACTTATATCTTCCTTGGAGAGTAGCGAGGGTGGTGTCGATGATTTCATTGGAGCTTCTTCTTCTTTAGACATCCATTTTTGTATGTAAGGGGTAAGATTCACTACTTGTGTTTTCAATTAATCCTTAGTGGATTGGTCTTTATCCATTTTCTACATAATAGAGGCTACAAATCCATGGAACTCATCTATTCTCTATTCATGGGTTGTCAGACCCAGATTGATCATTGAAATAATATAGCTTTGCATGGAATATGTTCGTTTATGTGCTATAGGGGTAGTAATTTCTATTGTTTTAGATCTAGATGCATCCACAGTGATGTGGGAGTGAACCTTAGGCTTCTTCTCTTTTCTTGTTGTGGTCTATGCTAGGGCTAGGATTTCCTCTAGTCTTTCTTTGGGGTCGACAACCATGGGGGCCTTCTTCTTTTCTAACTACTGCTCTAGCCATTCGAGCACCTTGGAAGACTCATTGGGTGATTCACGCTCACTTTCTTCTCTTTTTTCATCTAGAGTCTCTTCCCCTTCATCATAAAGACCCCCTTGATCATGAGTTTCATTCTCATTTGATTCCTTTTAAATTTTTTCCTTTCCTTCATTGCCTGGCTCAGTGGTGGTAGCATCCTTTTCAACAAAATTTTCCCCTTGGGGTCCCTTCTCTTCTTAGTGTATAGTCTTGTCATGGCTCTAATATTTGGAGCTCTCTTCTTGGGCATCCCTCTTTTCTTCTTTCTCTTGTTCTTTTTTTGTCTCTTCCTCCCTTTCTGGAGGTACTCCTTCTTTTTGGACCAGGGCCTTATCTTGGATGATTAGAGAATTCTCATCCAATATCTCTATGTCTTAGTCAGTGTCAGCCTTCTCCTCATTAGAATGATGCTATTCGAGATCACCTGTTTCACCTATGCTGTTCTGATGTTGGGGAAAATCTTCATCTAACTCCTGATCTGATATTTTTATAGCATATCATTCATTGAGGGCCTTTGTGTCCTCCTCTAGAGATTGTGACTTCTCTTCACTGGAAGCCACCTTATCCAAAATTATGTTTATCCCAACATTTAGGTGTTCAAGATATTCTTCTTGTTCCAAGTCCTCAGTCTCCTCAACTATATACTTTGCAACCTCCACCTATTTCTTTGTGTGTTGTCTTTCCATTTCTTCTGAAATTTGCATCATGGATTCCATCTTGGGAAGCTCGGTGGGTGGTAGTAGAAGAGGCAAGGAAATGACAACCTGGGCCATGAAAGCCTAGAATTTGGGGTCAAGGATTATTCTAGAAAGCTCAAGAGGTGTGTTTTGCATATATTTCATGAAAGCATGTGGAATAGTAAGAGGCAACATGGTAGTAGTGGTTATTGTAATTGTTGGAGTAGAGAGAGTGGGAAATGGAGGAGGAAGCAAGGAAGATGGCCACAATGACATGGTGGAGGAGGAAGAGTTCAGGATTATGACCAGAGCCATTAGTGAGGTTGAGACGAGGTGAACCAAAATGTTCATAGTGGGTGGAGATGAGATGTGCACTTCTTGGGAGGAAGAAAGTGGAGGGGTGGAAATGGTGGCAACAAAAACGGGAGAAAAATTGGTGGGAAATGAGTGTGGCTACTCAAGGTTATCTTCCCCTTCATTTAGGGGGTCCTCCTCTATGGTGGGAATCTCGCTTACGAATCCCCTAGTTCTCCTTTCCTTTTTGGATGACTCTCCCTCCATAGTCTTCCTAGAGTATACATTATGCTTAGGATTACACTTGGGAACATCCTTTATTTTCTTTGACCTTATCGTTAGACAGGATTCAGGTGCTTCCTATGATGGGGAAATAGTATCTCCACTATCTATTTCGTTGTTGAGCTCATCTTCGAGCTTGCCATAAGTTAATTTTGTGCCCTATATTTTGAGCTAAGAAATTTGGGCATCTATCCACTTCCTTTTCATGTTCTCAATAGGTCATGTTAGTATATCAAGGTTAGTGACCTCTTCTTCACTCCAATCTATCACTGGTAGAGGCAGGTTGGCCACAATGTTGAACCCATCATCAATAATATTATTATCCTTCTCAACTATTTGTTCAGACACCAGGAAATGATTCACTAACTTCACAAATTGATTTGTCATCCTCATGTCATGACTCATTCACACTTCTTTGTAATCTACATAGTTAGCCCAAAATTTGTCGACCTAAGGTCTGTGGGCATATTATTTTCTAACCCATTTCTTTAGCTTTCCATAAGGGTCCATTCTCCCTTGGTTGGTGTGGAGATCTAATTTATACTCCACCAATTCTGTTTATGAATATTCTGCACATTGCGAGGCATGGTAGGAGTGCATCTCTTGCCTGAAGGTCAGGGGATAAAGAATCCCAAGCCTATGATTGTCATTGAGTAATGTGTGGGAATTTTGTAGTTGTTAGGAGACCTTGAGCAGAATCAAGTGGTCATTGACATAACGAGGTTACCGATAGGGCTTCCCTGAGAAACCATCCATTCTAAAATAGGTGAATTTTAGGAATTGTATGAATAGATACCTGAACCAGAGGATGAAGGATTTAGCACTATGTGACACTTCTCTCAAAATCCCCCCAAGTAACCTAATGATGTGCCCAATAAAAGAATCATTCACCCTCCTGTATTATCTTTTATAATTCTAGTACTGCAACTGAGGTTAGAAATCATATACCTTGAGGTCTCCCTTGTTTACTTCCAAGTTGGTTGTGACAAAGAGTCCTTTATATGGAAACTTTTCTACTAGAAGGTATACTAGGTATGAAGTCATATAAAACTTAGAATATTTCTTCACATCCATGAGTTGATCATGCATGTTATCACTGATTATTTTTTCACAATGGAACTTTGTCTTACCTCAAATGATTTCATTAACGAAGTAGAAAATACATTCTTCAAAGAAATCAATGCTAGGGAGACCAATTACCCTGCATAGTAGAGTGACCAAGTCATGGTATTCTTCATAAAATTCACTCTTGAATAGTTCTTGAGGAACTTTGGCAGTGTTGCCCCTCTTATCCTTCAACCAGTGTTGGTTGATTAACCTTTTGCAACCAAGTGGGTCTGCCTTCCACATGTTCTTGACATAATCTCTCTTTGGTTCCTCCATGACATCAAATGTGGCAATCTGAAATGTTTTTCTAATAGATTTAGTAGATAGATCAACTAACACCATACCATCATGGTAAATGATCTCCTTATTGTTATGATAGCATTCCCCATAGGACATAATTGGATATGGGGCAATGAGCACGGGAGGGAAGCCGACTTCCTTAGTGATACCACTTGCTCTGATTTTTTTTGCATTCTCTGTTTTGGGGTGGATTATTCCCCTCTGCTTAAATTCATTGATTTTCACATGCCTGAGGTTCATATCAGACACAAAATTCCAAGTGGAGCTAAGCTTGGAGGTGAACTCCACCCCATGAAAGTAATATTTCATTTGGTCTTTCTCCTCTTTCCCCCTTGGTGGACATGCAGGTTTCTTCCCTTTATCAAATTTCTTTGCAGACTTTCCTGATGGACCCATAGGAGGTTCCATAAATTTTGCATGCAAAGATGTAGTAAGTGTCTAGCATTAGTCATCTTAAAAAATAGGGTTAGATCCAATAATATATTGTTAGTAGATCATAATATTCATAATCATTCATTATTTTGAGCACATTTGGATCATAAAAGACAATGCGGGCCTAGGGGTGTGGGTTTTCCTACGTTGGAAGCCGTTAGGAGGGATTGGTAGTAGGATGGCATTGGGGTGATAGAAACTTGCATATAGCTGCCCATAGCAAAATTTTTGCATTAAGGATTTGGAAGTCCATGTTTTCATAATGAAATTTGGCATGTGCAGAGATCGCTTATGAGGGTCCTCGAGTCATCTGATTGCTCATTATGATTTTGTGGGTTCAGTGCATGTGGGTGTCGAAGGCTCGATGGATGTTAGGACCCTACCATTAAGTATCGACAATCATAGCATGACACCCCATAGAAGGAATCCCACACTACAAGACCCGTAGGTGCCACAGACGTTGGACTTGCATTGCAAAGTTCGATCTTTATGAGGGATGCAGACAAAATCTATTGGGTAGGTACTTAATGTTTTCCATTATCGAATGGCCAAGGGTGAGCGGTGTTCTACATGTAGCTATTGCATTGAAGGACCCACATGGCATTGAAGACTTAGGTTTCTCATTAAAATTCTTAGGTGGAATTGGTTTAGGTGGAGTCTATGGTGTACACGGATGGGGTTGCTCATAATGCTAAGGGGAGGCGAAGGAAGAGTAGTGGTCTGCGAACGTACTCCCATAGAGATTGACCTGTAGAAAAAGTAAACTTAGTAATTTGTATGCCATATGACAACAGTAATGGAGGGATCTAGACTGTGGTCAAAAGGAATGACATCATCATTAATAAATGGTGCTCGAGTGATGGCAGCAGATAGATGGCAGTCTGCAAGGCACAACCCACAAACCCCTCAGACTTAACATTTTTTTTCTTGGGTAGAAACTGAATGGTGCCAAAGTGAGTGGACTCCATAAAGCGGAAGGAAGGGGGAAATTCACTATAATACAATGATGCTTAGATAATGGTGGGTCATGGATGACAACCTAGAAGGAGCAACCCGCAACAATGTAATAACTTAATCACTTTTTACATTTGATAGAGGTAGTTTTGGAGGGGTTCACATTGAGGAAAGGAGACATGGGTTGGCCATTTTCTGATGCTAGCAAGGAGGTGGTCATTCGTAAGTGGTGATGCGCATGAACCGACATGCAAGGGTATAAAGATAGGTTTTTCATTGAAGGATTCCTCATTTTTTGTTTGACTGACACAACAGTCAGAACGCTATGGGTTGGAAAGGCTCCTTCGCTATATGAAGAATAACGAAGATAGTATGGAGTTCCGCATGATAATTAGAGCTTTGTTTCAGAAATTTTAAGGAGGTTTTATAGGGTGAGGAGCATATTCTTCATGTAGAGCCAATTATTGCAACAACCATTTGGAGTTTAAGGGATTATTTAAGGGATTTCATCATTTATTTACAACCCTTATACATGAAAAAGGAATGCATTTCAAGTTTCAAGGGAATGAAATATGTAAAAATGGTGCAAAAAATTGATGAAGAACATTCCTTGGATCGATCAAGAGCTAATGCGGACGCAGGGTCTTGGTTGATGTTTTTCTCTCATCAAAATTTCAAATTGGTTGGTGAAAATTATAGGCAAGGATTGCTATTTATATGAAAAGGGTCATTTATGACCCGCATTAAATATGCAATAGGGTAGTCATTGGGGGTAGGTGAGACATGGGAAACCAATAGTTCGACAAAGAGTGATGTAGGGCCCATGATGCGAGATGACCCTCAAGTTTTTTTGTTAATTAGCAGCGAATAGGAAGTGACAAGGCTGGGTGTGGGATCATCCATGCAAGTGGACTAGATAGACCAACCGTTAGTGGAAAGATGGAGAGATAACAACGATGTGCAAAGAGTGGCCCGCAACTATAGACCCGCAGGGTCCGAAGGATGCCAAGGCAACAGACGAAGGGAAGTCCACATGGAATGGACCCCATGAGAGAAAAATTTAGGGAATTTTGGGGAAGTATATCTGGTCAACTAAGGAATAATGACTTTAGTGTTCTTGACCACTTTATAAGCTCAAAATTAGGGCATGCAAAATGAGTAAAAGGAAAAATGACCCAAAAAAGATAAAAGGAGAGTGGGTCGCAATTATGAATAGGGTGTATATGCTATAGGCACAACAAATGGAATCTCTACTGGGAGAACACTCCTGAGTATTCTAAAGGTAGGGATTCATTTGGAATCCAAAATCTCTGGTTTCGCAAACCAAAAGTTGGTTTCCCTAAACAACTTAGGGACTTAGAGGAGGATGAGATCCTTAGCTGAATATGATCACCGAAGTACCTCAAATTTGTGTGTAGAGTGTGTTCATTTCCTTCCTTCAGAGGCAATAACAGATATCAGTCAATCAATCAAGGAAAGCTACATAGGTCGTCTGACTCCAAAAGTAACCTGAACATTGCTCCTCTATTGTTCAAGCATCCATAACCCTTATGGATTTGTTGCCATGACCCATGAAAATTTCTCTATTTCCAACTGAGTTTCCATACCCTTGATAGATTTTCTTGCACACCCACATAGTTTCTTTTTTTGACACTTTCTTTCTTTTTCTTTTGATATTCCTTTTCTTTTTTCTCAACTACATAAGCATCGAAGCTTATAGTGGGTTTGGAATCACAGTGGTCACTGGAGTAGACTTAGGATTTTTCACTTGCCGAAACCTCATAACGACTACTGGATAGCTCATCATAAATATTTAAAGTGTATTTTCATGTGCAATCTAAGATAAGATTGAGGGGATTCAAAGAAGAGTCCCATTCTAAATCAAGTCAGAGTTTAAGTAAACCCATTTCATGGGAGTGGTAAAAAATATAGAATAATGGATGAAGACTTATGCAAAGAACAAATGGGAGTAGGTAGCAAAGTAGGCCTCCTAACGAGTCATGCACGACTATCGGATTAACCTAAAAGACACCCTCAAAAAATCAAAAGGTGGGGAAGCAAGCAAAATTAAAGCAAAAACATGGGGCAGAGAAACAAAAAAACCTACCCAAACCTATGTACAATTATATACAAATGAGCTTCAGTAGCTCATGAAAGGAAATAATGCTTGAGGTACTACCCGTTGACGGGCAATAGGACATCCTCTCCAGTTAAGTTTTTGAGGCGAAATGTATTATCTCCTAGAATCTCACAAATTTGAGAGGGGCCAAGCCATATCTTGTCAAATTTGTCATGTACCCCTTTCTTCTCATGGGCCTTGTCCTAGTAGAGGACTAAATCAGCTATCTGAAAGGCCTTTACTTTGGCTCGGTGATCGAACCATCTTTTGACTACGTCTTGGTGTTTGGTGAAATTTTCTATTGCTTGGTTATAGACTTCTTCTAAATGAAATAACTTGGCAAGGTAGGCTTCTTGACATTCTCCCTCCTCATAGAATGTGTTAAAAAATTGGATCATGGGAATCTTGAGGTGGACTAGGAAAATAGGCTCAAAGCAATAGACTAGGAAAAATAGGGAATTTTCTAGGGCAACCTTGCGGCGAGTGTGATATTCCTACAAGGAAAAACATAGTTGGGTGTGCTAATCTTTCGGGTTCTTGTCAAGTAGTTTCTTGATTATAGTTATCAATTTTTTTATTGTGGAATCAGCTACGCAATTCCTTTGAGGGTAGTAGTTAGATGGGAATTTAAGTGCAATTCCATAATCAAAGGCCCAACTAGAAAACTTAAGATATGAAGAGGCAGGGCCATTGTCACACACAAGGGTAAATGGACAACTAAAGTGATCTAAGAGAAAAATTTCTAAAAAATGAGTATCAACTTTAGTGGTGCATTTTTTGCATGCTATTGCTTCTATCCATCTAGTGCAATAATCATAAGTTGTCAAAATATACTTGTGGCCTACAGAGGATGGTGGGATTACCGAACCAATGAAGTCGATTCCCCATTGAATGTCCTTACCTCTAGAATTTGTTGCAACAAGACATCAATATTTATTTGTATGGTGGTAGCAATTTGGCAGATGTGACAAGTTTTGACATGGTTGTGTGCATCTTTAAATATTGTTGGCCAATAATAGTATACAACTCGCAAAATCTGGTGAGCGATTGAGGGGCCAGATCCATGGCTAGTCTCAAACTTGTCATGGAATTTTTTCAACATTTCAACTACTTCTTCTTTCCCAAAGCATCTGAGATAGATCCCTTCATGGTTTCTCTTGTATAGTATGGATCCTTGTAGAATATAGTTGCTACTCTTTTATTTGAGATCACGATTCTCGACTCCTAATTTTTGTAATGGACACTTATTGTTCAACAAATAATCAACAATTTCATCATACCACTCCCCTGGTGAGACGTCCTCCAAGTGGTATTGCTACACTGTGAGCTCTGGCTCAATTTTTGATATTGTTTGAGTGAGGGCTTGCCCTTAGACTAGCTTCATGGATTGAATCTCCATGTCATATTATTGTAGTAGTGTGACCCATTTTTCCCTCCTTTTCCGTAGCTCATTTTTCATTAACAGGGTCTTGACAACGGGATTTGGCTCAATCGTAAATACGTTGTTCGTCAAGATGTAGTGTTGAAACTTATTGACTCCTATAAACAAAGAATATGCCTATTTTTCAAAATTGTGGTACCACAATTCTACATATTTCAATGGAGCACTCATAAATGCGATAGGGTGCTCGTTCCCTTCATCATCTTTCTTGGTCAACATGCTAGCACAAGAATGATTTGAAGAAAATGAGTAAATACAAATGACTTCAAATAGTCCAAACTAACTATAACTAGTTCATCAATAAGATCTCTCTTAATTTCTTCAAAATCTTGTTTGGCTTTCGGTGTCCACTCCACTTTAGCATCTTGTTTAAGCATAGGACTTAATGGCTTGACAATTTCGGAAAAGCCTATGATAAACTTCCTGATGAAGTTAATATTTTTGAAGAAATATTTCATTTCTTTCTTACTACAAGGGAGATGAATATTTGATATGGCCTAGATTCATTTAGGGTCAATGGAGATCCCCTTCTTTGAAATCACATGTCCTAGTATTTTTCCTTCAGTAACCCCAAATATACACTTCTTTGAGTTCAGTGAGATGCCAAAATCTCTGCATTTTTGGAAGACCTTACACAAATCAAAGACATGGTCTCCTCTTTTCTTTGAAAACATGGCATGTTCATCCATATATATGATGATGCACTTTCCAATCAAATCTATGAAGGAAATATCCATTGCACGTTGAAATGTAGTGCCAATGTTAATTAACCCAAACACCATTCTTGTGTATGCGAAGACTCCCCATTTTGTGGTAAATGTTGTTTTGTGTCTATCTTCATACTACACCATCACCTGATTATATTCAGAATAATTGTCCAGAAAAGAAATCATTTGAGACCCATTGACAGTTTGCAATACCTCATCCAATGATGGCACCAGGTAATTATCCTTTTCAGAAGCCCTATTGAGGTTCTAAAAATTGACACATAATCTAATTTATCGATTCTTTTTCCTAACTAGAACCAAATTTTCCTACCACATGGAGTGTCTAACAGGCAAGATGATTTTGGTTGAATTTTTTTTTTAAAGATAATTGGCTCCAGTAATGCATTAATCGGGTGCTAATGCTGCCAAAAAGGCCAAACATCTAGCTTGAGAGGGATGGTGTGAGTAATAATTGTAGTATCATATGTCTTCAAGTCCTCATAGCTCTAGGAAATCAAATCATGGTAGGTGTGCATGACATTAATGATCCCTTTCCTTTCTTCTAGTTTACACACCTTGCCTATGAACACATTTTTAACTTCTACAACAATACCCATGTTATCAACATCACACTTGTTATCAATTGAATCATTTTTGGCTTGTTGATCATGATCCCCTATCTGATCTAAATAAAAAAAATTCTCTAGCTAAACCACTCCTCATGGCATCATTTTTTTTTTTAGGTTAATAACCCCTTATATGTCTAATTTGGCTTCCTCAGGTTCCTCTTCATCAATGATTTGAGTTGAAAACACATCAGAGCTTGTGATAAAATCAAGGATGTGCTTATCATCTTTAAAAACTTGATAATTAGTAACATTTTCAAGAACTCATGGGGTAGAGGTAAGCTCTATAGTGAATTTATTCAAGCCAAAAAAAGACAACGGCTAAAGGGTGCTGGCTTTTTGGGCTAATGCATCGATAGTTTTATTTTTAGAACATGGGATCAACTGAATATTAAAAGCATCTAAGCCCTCTATGAGATCCCATACACTGTGTTTGTAGTTTTCTAACCTTCTATCATGAAAATAATATAATTTCCTAGCTTGTTTCACTACTAGTTCAAAATCACCAAACACTTGCAACATTTTAACCTTCTTTCTTAATGCCATCAAAATCCCATGAACAAGTGCTTCATAGTTTTCTGTGTTATTTATGCAATAAAATTGAATTATGTGAGAAGAAAAATACACCTTACCGACATGACTAATGAGTTCAAATCCCTCTCCTACTCCTTGCTTCAATTTGGACCCGTTGAAGTGTAACATCCAAAACTTAGAAGATTCCTTGACTTTGGAGCTAGGGGAGCACATTCCCTTAATCATTTGTATATTTTCTTTAGCAGCCTTGGGTGGCTATGTGGACTCAACAAGATCTTGATCTGGTTGTTGTACTCAGGGATACCCTTCAGGATTGAGTTGCATGCTATATGCTCCACTTCTGCTAGGCATAGACAACATTCAAATTTAGAATGGGAAACATTGTGTACCCTGCACCAACTTGGTAATAATAGCTCCTGAAATTCCATTACAACTCCTAGACTAAGCTCCTCTTGGACACATTTTTGCATAAATTATTGGAATCCATCCAACAATATAAGGCTACCATCCTCATAGGATTCTTCATCACTGGATTCAATCAACACCTCTATGCTCTCAAGTACTTTAATTAGGTTGGTAGGGGCATTGCATAACACAAGAAGGACCTTGTCAGCCACTTATTCTTCTTGGAATTCTTCATCACTATCATAAGCCATGGACCAATAATTTCCCAATTCCATTTATGCAAATAACACCTCATTCTTGTTGTACTATGTGATCATGAACTTCATGCATGGCTCTTGATCAATACAGATCTGATTTGGCAATCCTTTCCAAGGCAACCACAGATGGGAATAATCTATTGCAACATATCTTTTCAAGGCATGAGTGAAGTCCCTTTAGAGTATATTACTTGTTGCACCCTTGGGTCAACAATGATTTTCATAGGTATTCTATTCATTTCTCCAACTATGTTCACTTTTGTTTTTTCCAACTGAGTCACCCCTCATCGAGAGGGAGTTGGAGTTATTCCCAAGGATTTACATACAATCGATGGCATGGCATCAGCCAAGGCTCTTGAATCGAGCAAGCAATTGTTGAAAAATCTTGCCAGATATTATGATAGTTTTCAAGAAAGGAGGCATTTCTAATTTCTCTTGAAATAACCCAACCAATATATTAGCTTGAGCCACTTGAGTCTTTTCCTTGTAACTACTCTTATCCTTAGTTTGTGTTGGGATTTTCTGCTTCACAATAATTTTATTTGATGGATAATTTTTATTAGCTAGCTGGTTCAAAGGCTGGTCAAGCTTCTTCAAGAATTCCCTAATTATGGGTTCATTACAAGGGGCCTCAAAGGAGACCCTTTTGGCAGGTACCTCCTAGACTTGTATGGATGGGGAAGTTCCATTCAATGACCTAAAGAAGGAATTTCTAATAGTTGGTACTCTTAATAATTCAAATTCTGACAAACTCACCTTGAATTTCTTCAATTCTTGCACCACATATTCTCCCATATATTATATTTCTACTTCAAAAAAAATAAAAATTGAGAGGAGCTAGCGAGTTGATCCTAAGCTTGACCTGGCTACCTATTTCTGTTGAAGTACTGGGTAGGCACATGTAGGTAGTTAGGATTGTTTCTGGAATTTGGGTTAGGTGGAGTGCTAAAGTTATTAAGAGGAGTAGAAATCATGAAAGGACCAAAAAATTGTCTATTTCTCAAGTTATACGGGATTGTTCTTTGGTGGAACAAGTGAGCTTCATCCTCACTGGGTTCCTCCTCATCTACTAGACCATTATCTACTTAACTAAAGAGTTGGGACAAGGGACTCTTATTACTTACCTCTTCTACTTCCTTTTCCTTTGGGGTAGACTCCTTCTTGGGTTTGTTGCTTTCACCTTATGAAAACAAAGCTTGACTGACCACCAACACTGAGGAATCATACGATTCTTAGGGAACTATGTCTCTACAACTCAAGCCATCAACAAAACTATAGACCTCCACATGTAAGATCTCAGTGGTGGTCTAGAATTTTGGGCAATCCAACTCAGAATGTCTACTTGTCTTATGGATCCGACACCACCCATACAAGGTGGGCTCAACCAAGTATACTTCACTTGTCATCCTGTCACTACTACTTGGTTGGTCAAGAGGTGTGGGGACACCTCCATTGTTTGGTCTAGTATTCCATGTTCTATTATGCCTCTAGGAAGGCCTTCTTTCAAATTTCTACCTTGAAATCTTCCCTCTTTTATAATTATGGCCCATAGATGTGCCAACATCATGATTATCCCTATTCAGGATGGCTTGGATGCTCCTTTGGGATGGTTGTAGTTGGCTATTCTGCTTCCTTAGATGGGTCATCCTAGTAGACATCTTCTTGATAAAATCTATCAACTCATCAATTTGATCCTTTTCTATGTTACCTTTTTGTAGTGTCGAATTCTGGAGGAACAATAGTTGTATCACTAGCTGTTTTGTTGAGTAGGTGGAAATTCTAAATTCTACAAGTATGTGGTCACCTAGGGATACTATGAATAGGCCTATTATTGTGAAGGTTGTAGGTAGTGGGGAACTAGTTGTCCTTGGTTCAAGGTCTTCCTTGGATGAGGCACTAATGGCAGATGAGGAACTTGATTCAACATTGGTGTTTAATGGGGCAAGGCATGGGTTAGCCCTTGGATTTGATTTGGATGTGAAAATGGGCCTAATGAGGGCAGCAGTCCTACAATATGTTTCCCCAAGTCTATTCTTATTGTGAATTCATCTACATAATTATCCACCAACCTAGTAGGTGGCGGGTGCATTATTTTCACCAATGTGGATGTGAGGTTAACAAAGGTAGTGTAGTATACCAATTGAGTGAAAGGATCATCTAGTACATAGGGCAATTGTAGCTTCCTATAAGCTCTGTGGAACCTATCATTGAATGAGCTAATAGGCTCATTGAATTCTCTCCTAATGGACATGAAAGTGTTCTACAAGAAATTGTTTTTCAATTGATCCCAAGTGGTTATGGTGCCTATCGGCAAATGTATGTACCAATAAAGGATTTGCATCCCCCAATGAGTAAGGGAAGAGTCTACAAGAAACATCTTCATGTTCAATATACATGTCTTTCAAATATGTTTGAAGTATTTTAATATGTTCTTCTTATGTCCTCTACGGATCCCATGGATGCAACTTGGTTACAAAATCCCTCCAGATTGTTAGGCATGTCATGATAGTCATTAAAGGATAGACGAGAAGGGTTATTACCTAGCCACATCATGGGAGGCAGATGTGAAGGTAGTTGTGACACAATGACTTCAGGTTGCAAAGGGATGGTAACCAAGACAACACCTTGGAACTATAGCGTAGTAATGGAGGAAATGCCTTAGTTGTGAAGGGATGGGACAGGGGCAACGCCTTAGCTGTGGGAGGTGAAGGGTGGAGAGGAAGTTTGGAATGGATGGGGTGAGGAAGGGGTTGTTGGGAGTGAAGGGGAGGAATGTGATTGATGGATGGAGGGAGATGGAGGGGATGGAGGTCTATCGGATGGGGTCGAATCAGATGATTCCCCTTTCTTTTCTCTCTTAGTCCTTGTATGGGTATTAAGCTCTTGTAAATCCCCTTTGTCTAGTGTTGATCTTAAAACTCTATGGAACCTTTGATTGGAGAAGGAACCAATTCGATCCAATTTAGCAAGCCCTTGCCTCTAGTGCAAGTTCTACTGATGGGTGTTTTTGTACCTTCTCAACATAGGCAACACACACGTATGCTACCTCTCTTGAAAGGTAATTTCTGCAGCTAAGTTTTAGAAATCACCCCAAGGTCTCTTAGGTGTCAGGTCATGATAATGCTTGAAATAGTTTATTTGGTTGATGTGATTTACTGGTAATCACAAGGAGGCCTTTATGGTTTACTAATCATGGGAAGTTGGGATTGAAAAATGGAGTTTCAAAGGGTTGTAAATGAATGAATAGAGGCTGCCCCCTTAGAACAACAAGCTAAAACTCACTATGTTTGTCAAATTTAAAATTATTGTGATGCTTGGGATCCTAAAATAACAAAGGACAAAAAGAAATAGAAAAATATAATGGGTTGAGATATGCGATTCTAAATATTATCTATGAATTGATAGTCACAATGGAGTATGCTATAGAAAATAGACTCCCATAACTAAGTTTTTCCTAACCAAGAGAAACCTACAGCTACGCAAAACCAGTGCAATCTTCTAAGGTCAGTAGATTTTTAGACTGTGCATTCACCTCATGAACATACAATCAAAGTAAGTTACAACAATAAAATAAATAAGCTTGGGCTAGATTTACAAAAAAATTGTCATCAACAAATACCAAAAGTATGGGCTAAGAATCCATAAAATAATATAACAACAACCACCATTATAGACATCTAGGAAACTAAATAACTAAAACTAATATGGAGGTTGAACCATGCATGCACAAAGAGGAAGTTAAAAATAAACACCCATAAAATAATGCAATGCTTCCTTTTATTATTAAAAAATTCCTTGTACAACAATTCACCATCACTTACAAATGAGGAGAAAGCCCCTATGTATAGTTTTCCAAAAGTGAAATGAATGACCAAGATTTAATTACAATGTGTGGCCGAGATTTATTACAGCTTAGTATTTCACCTACCCCCAAATATATGGGAATATAAAATACATCATTTTTCTTTTCCTTATTTTTTCATCTAGTAACCCTAACACTATAGTATTATTGTCTTTTAGTGACTTCCTTCCTTTGTGGATACTTTGAGAGGAATATATCATCTATAATAGGTTTTCCATCATTCTTTTGTATGGTAGCAGACACGAGGAATTTCCCGATCAAAGTCTAGAGCTTATCCCATTCCATGATATATGATTGTAGGATCTGAAAGATGATTTTCTTAAATCTCTTAGTGATCTTCTCCCAATGTTTGGTTCACCTAGGGGTGGCTTTGATAACGTGATTATATTGGACGAAGGCCCTTGCAATAAAATCCATAAATTTCAACGAAATCGCATTTGCAGCCCCTTGTTCCATCTTCCTATGGAAGAATGGATTAATGTTCTTCAGATCTATCTCCGATGTGAGAATTTCATAATCAATAATCATCTTGAGGTAATCCTCATTTTCAGTACAGTTGTCTATAACACATTCCTTCTCAAGCTCTAATTCATGGAAAGCCCTCTCCAGTACCTCCTTTCTAAGATCAAGGCTCACCTACCATGTCTCCACGAGCCAATAATCATCCTTTGGTAGTCCCAACTCCTTTTTCCATACCCCCTTAGAGAGATTGAGGATGCTCTCAAGATTTTGGTGGATGATTCTCTATAACTCTATGAATCGGTGGTAGGTTCTTATGGAGTTCTCAATTTTTTTTTGCAAATCTTGGAACTTATTGTATGTTCGGGCAACATGTTGAAGGCCCATATCTCCATTGTATAGTACATTTCCAAACCAGTCCACCATTACCTTGGTTCATTTCTTCCTCTTCTCCATCTTACTTATATCTTCCTCAAAGAGAAGTGATGGTGGTGTCGAGGATTTCATTGGAGCTTCTTCTTTTGTAGACATGCAGTGTTGGATGTAAGCAGTAATATTTTCCACTTGTGCTTTCAGATCCTCCTTAGTGAATTTCTCTTTATCCATTTGTTGTATAATAGAGGCTATGCATCCGTTGAACTCATCTATTCTCTATTCATGAGTTGTCGACCCTATATTGATTGTTGAAATACTATAGCTTTGCATGAAATTTGTTCCTTTATCTATTACAGGGGTAGAAATTTATATTGTTATAGTTCTGAAGGCATCCACGATGATGTGAGAGTGAACCTTAGGCTTCTTCTCTTTTCTTGTTTTGATCTGTGTTCAAGCTAGGATTGCCTCTAGTCTTGCTTTGGGGTCTACAGCCATGGGGGACTTCTTATTTTCTAACTTTTTCTCTAGCCATTCGAGCACCTTGGAAGAATCCTTAGGTGATTCATGCTCACTTTCTTCTCTTTGTTCATCTTGAAGTTGTTCCCGTTCATCACCAAGAGCTCCTTGTTCATGGGTTTCCTTTTCATCTGATTTCTTTTTCAAGGTTGGCCTTTCCTTCATTTCTTGGCTCAATGGTGATAGCATCCTTTTCAACAACATTTTCCCCTTGGGGTGCCTTCTCTTCTTCACATATAGTCTCATTATGGCTCTGAGATTTAGAGCTCTCATCTTGGGCATCCCTCTTTTCTTTTTTTTGTTGTTATTTTTCTGTCTCTTCCTCCCTTTCTGGAGGTACTCCTTATTTTTGAACTAGGCCCTTGTCTTGGTTGATTGGAGAATGCTCATCCAATATCTTTACGTCTATATTTATTTCAACCTTCTCCTCATAATGATTCTCTTTGGGATCACCTATTTCACTTGTGCTCTTGAGATGCTAGGGAAACTCTTCATATCGCTCCTAATATGATGTTTTTATAACATATCACTCATTGAGGGCCTCAGTGTCCTCTGAAGAATGTGACTTCTCTTCATTGGATGCCACCTTATCCAAATTTATGTTTAGCCTAGCCTCTAGGTGTTCAAGATATTCTTCTTGATACAAGTCCTTGGGCTCCTCAACTATATTCTTTGCAACCTGCGTTTGTTGCTCTGCGAGTTGCCTTTCCATTTCTTCTAAAATTTTCATCATGGCTTCCATCTTGGGAGGCTCGGTGGGTGGTGGTGGAAGAGGCAAGGAAATAGTAACCTGGGCCATGAAAGCTTGGAATTTAGGGTCAAGCATTATTCTAGAAATCTCGAGAGGTACGTTTTGCATATATGTCATGAAAGCATGTGGTAGAGTAAAAGGTGGCATGGTGGTAGTGGTTATTGTAGGCATTGGATCAGAGAGAGTTGGCAATGGAGGAGGAAGCAAGGAAGATGACCTTGAGGACATGGTGGAGGAGAAAGAGTCAAGGACCATGACCAGATCCATTGGTGAGGTGAAGGTGAGGTTAACCAAGATGTTCACGGTAGGTGGAGGTAAGATGGTCACTGCCTGGGAGGAAGAAAGTGGAGGGGTGGAAATAGTGGCAGCACCAATGGGAGTGGAAGTGGTGGGTGGTGAGCATGATTACTTGAGGTTCTCTTCTCCTTCATGTTGGGGGTCCTTTAAGGTATGGTATGCATCTCACTTATGAATCCCCTCATTCTCCTTGCCTTTTTGGATGGCTCTCCCTCCATAGTCTTCATGGAGTATACCATCTGCTTAGGATTATTCTTGGCACAACCTTTATTTTCTTCAACCTTGTTATTAGAGGGGATTTGGGTGCTTCCTCTGATGGGGAGATAGTCTCTCCACTATATGTTTCACTACTGAGCTTGTCTTTGAGCTCACCATAACTCAATTATGTGCCCTATATTTTGAGCTAGGAAATCTAGGCATCTATCCACTACCTTGTAATGTTCTAAATGGGTCGTGTTAGTATATCAAGGTTAGTGACCTCTTCTTTGCTCCAATATATTACCAGTAGAGGTAGGTTGGCTAGAGCGTTGAACCTATCATCAATATTATTATTATCCTCCTCCACTATCTGGTCAGGCACCAAGAATAGATTCACTGACTTGATGAATTGAATTTCCAACCTCATTTAGTGCCTCATTCACACTTCTTTGTCATCTACATAGTTAGCCCAAAATTCTTCCACCTGAGTTCTGACACCATATTATTTTTTGACCTATTTTTTTAGCTTTTCATAAGGGTCCATTCTTTGTCGATCAATGTGGAGATCTAAGTTATACTCCACCAATTCCCTTTCTGAATATTCTACACATTAGGAGGTAGAGAAGGAGTACATACCTTTCTTCAAGGTTGGGGGATAAGGAATCCCAGTCATGTGATTGTCACTAAGTAATGTGTGGGAATTTTTTAGCTATCGGGAGACCTTGAGTAGAATCAAGTGGTCATTAGAATAATGAGGAAATCAATAGGGCTTCCCTAAGAAACCCTCCATTCTAACATAGGTTAATTTCAAAATCTATATGAATAGATACCTAAACCAGAGGATGAAGGCTTTGGTGCTATGTGACACTCTTCTTTCAAAGTCCCCCCCAACTAACCTAATGGTGTGCCTGATAAAAGCATCATTCACCCTCATGTATTCTCTTTTATAATAATGATACTACAACTGAGGGTAGAAATCATATACCTTGAGGCCCCCCTTCTTTTCTTTGAGATTTATTGCAACGAAGAGTCCTTTATATGGAAAAAAAATTGCTAGATGGTCCACCAAGTATGAAGTCATATAAAACTTAGAATTTTCCTTCGCAACCATGAGCTTATCATGCATTTTATCACTGATTATTTTTTCCCAATGGATGTTAGTATTTCCTTAGATGATTTCGTTGATGAAGTAGACCATTCATTCTTTAAAGAAAGCAGTGCTAGGGGAGCCCATTACCCTACTTATTAGAGTGACCAAGTCATAGTATTATTCATAAAGTCACTCTTGAATAGTTCTTGAGGCACTTTGGCAGTGTTGCCCCTCTTATCCTTCAACCAGTGCTGGTTGATTAGCCTTTTACAAATGAGGGGGTATGTCTTCCACATGTTCTTGGAATATTCTTTCTTTGGTTCCTCCATGACATCAAATATGGGAATTTGAAATTTTGTGCCAATATATTTAGCAGATAGATCCACTAACACCCTACCTTCATGGTCAATGATCTTCCTAATGTTGTGATAGCATTCCCCACATGCCATAACTAGCTCTAGGGAAATGAGCACATGAGGGAAGTTGAATTCCTTAGTGATACCACTTTCTTTTATTTTTCATGCATTCTACATTTTGGGGTGAACTACTACCCTCTGCCTAAACTCATCGATGTTCACATGCCCGAGGTTTGTATCTAACATGGAATGTGAGGTAGAGCTAAGCTTGGAGGTGCACTCCACCCCATGAAATTGATATTTCATTTGGTCTTTCTCCTCTTTCCATCTTGGTGGACATGCAAGTTTATTTCCTTTATCAACTTTCTTTGTGCACTTCCCTGATGGACCCACAATAGGTTCCATAAATTATGCATGAAAATATGTAGTAAGTACATTCATATAGAAATTAGGGTAAGCATTAGTTAGATCCTAATAAATAGGGTTAAATCTAATAATATGTTATTAGGAGATCATAACAATCATAATCATTCATTATTTTGAGGTCATTTGGATTATAAAAGATAATGTGGGCCTATGGGTGCTAGTTTTCCTAGGCTGAAAGTCATCAAGAGGGACTGGTAGCAGGATGGTGCTGGGGTGTTGAAAACCCACATACAGCCACTCACAGAAAAAGTTCCACATTAAGGATTTGGAAGTTCAAGTCTTTAGAAGGTAATTTGGCATATGCACATATTGGCTATGAGGGACCTAGAGCCATTTGATTGCTCATTATGCTTCTGCGGGTTCAGAGCATGTGGGTTCTAGAGGCTCGATGGAAGTTAGGACCCTACCATTAAGTAACGAAAATCACAACATGACGCCCCTCACTATAGGATGCACAGGCGCCATAGACGTTGAACTTACATTTGAAAGCTCAATATTTGTGAGGGATGCAGACAAAAGCCATTAGGCGGTTGCTTAAGGTTTTCCATTATCGAATAGACAAGGGTGAGTAGTAGTCCACATGCAACAACCTGCATTGAAGGGCCTCCATGGCATTGAAGACTTAGGTTTTTCATTAAAGTTCTCAGGAAAAATTTGTTTAGGTGGAGTTCACTGTGTGGATGGATAGGGTTGCTCAGATGCTAAGGGGTGGCAGAGGAAGATGGTTGATCTACAAACCAAATCCTAAAAATATTTACCCATAGTAAAAGTGAACTTAGTAATTTTAATGCCAAATGGAAACAATGATGGTAGGTTCCGCACTATGGGTAGAAGGAACCACATTGGCACTAACAAATGGTGCTCGGGGGATGATAGCCCATAAATTGTAGTCCACAAGGAATGTCCCACAAACCCCTTAGACTTAACATTTTTGTGCTTGTGAAGAACAGGAACTGTGCCAAAGGGACCAAACTCCACAATGCAGAAGGAAGGGGCAACCTTTCCGTAAAATAAAGATGCTTAGATAACAAGGGGCAGCAAACGGTGACCCACAAGGAGCAACCCGCAACAATGTAATAACTTAACCACTTTTTGCATTTGAGAGAGGTAGTTTTGGCAAGGTCCACAATGCAAAAAGGAGACATGGGTTGGTTTTTTTCCAACAACAACAAGGAGGCAGCCATCTGCAAGCGGTGGCCTTGATGAACGAACCTGTAGGGCATAAAGACTTAGGTTTTTTGTTGAAGAATTCATCATTTTTTGTTTGAATGAGATGATGATGGGAATATTGTGGGCCACAAAGGCTCCTTTTATATATGAAGAATAGAAAAGACAAGATGGAGCTCTTCACGATAATTAGGGCTCCATTTAAGAAAATTTAAGGGGGTTTTATAGGGCGAGGAACAGATTCTTCCTGTGGAGTCGATTTATGTGACAACTGTTCAAATTTTAAGGACTTCTTTAAGGGATTTCATAATTTATTTACAAAACTTAGACATGAAAAAGGAATGCATTTCAATTTTCAAGGGGCTGACATACCTGAAAATGACACAAAAATTTGATGAAGATCCTGCCTTGGATCACTTAGGAGCTAATGCAGGTGTGGGGTCTCGATCACCATTTTTCTCTCCTCAGAATATCAAATTGGTTGGTGAAATGATAGGAAAGGATTTCAATGTATAGGAAAAGGCTCATTTATGACCTGCACTGAATGCATAGTATGGTAGTCATCAGTGTAGGTGAGACATGGGAAACCAACAATTCAGAAGAGAGTGATGCGGGGCCCACGATACAAGATGACCCTCGGGTTTTGAAATTAACTAGTGGCAAAGAGGAAGTGACAAGGTGGGTTGTGGGACCCACCATGCGGGTGGACGAGACAGGTAGGCCATTAGTGGAAGGATAGAGAGATAACAATGTCTTGCAAAGAGTAGACCATAACTGTGGACCCACAAGGTGCAAAGGATGCTAAGGAAACTAACTAAGGGAAGTCTGTATGGAATGGCCCACATGAGACAAAAACTTAGGGAATTTGGGGGAAGTGAATTTATTCAACTAGGGAATAATGAATTTAGTTTTCCTGACTACTTTAAGCTCGAAATTAGGGGCATGCAAAATGAGGCAAAGGAAAAATAACCCACCAAAGACAAAAGGAGAGGGGGCCGTCAATCTGAACGGGGCATGTGTGCTATAGGAAAAACAAGTGGTTTTCCAAATTTTGGTGTCCAACTTATGTTTTGGGGAAGTTTGGTGGTTAATGAAATGGTCATGTTGTGAATACCCATAGTTATGTTTGTTCCTAGACATGAAGTGATATCAATTTTGGTTCCTAGTCTAGTTGCAAGACTATATGTTAAGGGTTGACTTGGCATAAGTTATGGAATCAGGTGAATCATGGATTGGGTTAATCCTAGTGTCACTTTTTTCCTGATTAAAGTCAGATAATTCTATTCATACTCAAGGAGATCATCTTTTGTAGGTTGAATTGGGTTTTTTGTGACATCTTCTACCTCATATGGTCCTCCTAAATCTTGGATTTTTTGTGCGAGGGTAACTTGACTTCTTGGAAAAAAATCTTGAGGATTGGGATAATTGATGGTAGATGAGACTTCGGTTTTCTCCATGAATCTCTTATGTTGTGATCTTATTGTTACCATAATTTGTGTGTCACCTATGGTAGAGTTGTGTTGATATTTATAATGTTCGAACTCTCTAGTTGACTCAAATTTACGTAGAAGGGATGCTCTAAATATTTTTGGAGCAATGATGATAATGGGAGATGAAAAGGTGGATGAGGTGGGAAGTGATCTTTGCAAACATTTTGGGACAACACTTTTGAATTAAAAGGTTTGATTGTTTGATGTTTGGATAGAGGATGTTAATGGATTTGTGAATCTTTAAGGTAGACTTGTGACCTTCAAGATAAACTATTCCAAAGATGATAGATAACTTAACAAAATGCATCAAAAAGGATTCATTTCACATACAGAAGTAGCTAAGTTAGGATTTGTTGGATATTTATGCCTCATCTTCCTAGCTTGGACTTCCATTTTGCCTTGGAGCCCTATTTTTGGCCTTTACCCCCATACTACTGCACGCTTTCCTTGGTGGAGAGGTTGTGCAGTTTACTGCTTTAGCATGGGCCACCTTGCTTGGTCTAGCGGTTGGGCAGTGTTAACACCTTACTGTGACAGTATTCTTCTAGACTAGTAGTGGTGTGGTGAGCGATGATAGTTGGTGTGGCAGTTACCGCCATATCATAGGGGTTGCTCGGAGCTAGAGACATAGTGCGATTGGCGATGTGTTGGCAAAGCAAGGCCTTATCACCTTATCATAGGAGTTTCTCATTGATGGTGCGGTAGCTACTGGTGGTTGAAGGGTGGCGGTCTGGTGACGGTTACTGCTTTACCATGGATGGTGCTCGAGGATGTCGTAGTGGTTGCAGTGGATGGTTGTTTGTCAGCTTTGGCAGCTACCACCTTATTGTGGGTGGTGAGATGTCTCACCACGAAGGCCATGGTAAGACCATTGGCGATCTGATTGGTGGTCACCACCATACCGTGGGGTGGCCTATTAGCCCCCGCAGTAGCACGGTTGACCGTTGGTGGTCTGCGCTAGCAGTGTCACTACATTACCATGGTTTTCTAGCGATCGAGGCCCAGTAGCATGGGGTGGACATAGATGGAGCTCGGGCTGGCTCACCACCTCATTGTAGGGTGGCTTATTGAGCTAGTTGGTAGTATGGTTGGAGGCCAAGGTTCAACATATGCTCACCGCCATATTGTAGTGGGTGTTTGGACTTGAAGTGGTAGTGTGGTGGATGGCAGAGGTGAGCTCAAAGCTCGGTTGACTGAGCTTGACCGAGTTTGACCAGAGGTCAAAGCAGTGGACAAACATAAAAGTGACATGAGTCTTAGCGTCAGGATGTTGATTCACTAGAAGCCAAAATAGTGTATGATAGTTATTGCAGGCCAAGTTTTCAGCTAAAGATACGACCTGGTTTGGGCAAGGAATTGAATGCCTAGGTGACCTAATGCAAGAAGATTTTTCAATGAATATCCCGATGACAGTTGATTGTTTGGATAGGCTGAACAGGTTGGCACATGGTAAGAGATTAAGTAATCTCACGTGCATGCTAGAAAAAAAATGAGAGTGATTTGAGTGAGAGGCAGAGAGTGTTTGAGCAGTCTTGACTGTGAACACTTTGTCTCTTAGTTTTTTTAAGATGTGAACCTATTTTTCCTTGAGGTTGGGCTAGCCGAGAGGCTGGTTGAGAGTGTCATATGAGGAGCTGAAGGGAATCTACATGTTATGTGTTTGGAGACATTGAAACTATGTGAAGGTTCTATTTTTTTTGTTGCCTGTATATTTCTCCAGATGGACAAGATGTATCACTCTTGAAGAGCATAGCTCTTTTTTTGTATTGTAACTATTTTTTTTGTTACTGAATAATACAAGTGAGCTGAGTGTTTTGGAGGGTGGGGGTTTTTACCTGAAAAGGTTTTCCCCACATAAATTTTTGTTTTCATATGTTTGTCTTTCATGTTGTTTGATTCATGTTCTTGAATCTATGCTTGTGTTGAATATGCTATCTTGTTAAGCATTTACTTTTCTCAGAGGATCAATGGGGGATCCACTGTACCTGCTTTCACTTTATGACATAGTTTATGTCTTTGATGTGATTTGAAGAAATAAAAATCACTAAGGCACTATTGTCTTAGATGTGTTCTATGATGAAAGACCGACTTTGTATCCCCAACAAGTGGTATCGGATATTGTTAAGGGAGTTCAAGGCTTGATGATGCCAACAAGTGGTGTCAAATCCTTCTCCTAGTTACTAGTGTTCTAGTTATTTCTCCTGTGTTGATTTCTTAGCTTGGTAAGCTTGAGGAAATATAGAGAAATCGGTTGGTGATTGATCCTTTGATGAGTGGAATTTTTGGTTTCTTTGATTCAACACACAATTTGAAAGATGTTGGAGATGACTGTAATTAATCGTATTGTGGCAATATGGTCTGATGCTCATGGCTCGTAGAAAATTTTCCTGATGCAAAGGGCATGAGATATGCTTGTGGTTTTATTCCAGCGAAGCGTAGTTTCATATTGGGTTTCTCTGTGAGAGGCTCCTTGGTGGTATGGAGTTTCTTGTGTTGATATTCATCCATGAAGGTGTGCACTTGTGCTAGGTGTTTTGACTTAGCACTGAAGGTGGTTTCTCTTCTACTCTGATTGCATGGAGGCTATGAAGTGATCCTAGTGATCTGCAACTTCTGAATAGCCTGTCTCTCTCGTATGCTTGTGCATGACTGTGGTTTCTAGAATTGGTATGAAATGGACCTATTGTTCCTGCTTACCTATTTCTTGCACTTGCATGGTTCAGATTCATCTTTTTGGCTCTAAAGATTTTTTGTAGATTTTCCTAAAAGGGCTATGGTGCATATTCATTTTTTTCATTGTTCTGGTTAACTGTGATGGTTGTGTGTAGACTCCTGAGTCTTCCATATGAGTAGTGAATATGGAGATGCATGGGTTTTTTATAAACACTGTGGTTTTTCAAGTTTTACATTGTCAAGAAAAAATTGTGGAGTATGGAGCTGTTGTTCAGCTATTTTCTAGACCCTAGCTTTTGGGGTGTGACTGGATGAGATAGCTATAGTTCAACATGGTTTGAGGATGTGTGATGTCTTCTTTGCATGAGAGTGTTGGTATGTTTTTTTTTCATTCAATATTCTTGTGGTGTTGCTTGCTGGTTTCCTAGAATATCATGGTTGAGTTGTGGATGTGTTTGACAAATTGAATTTATTGCTGATCTATGTGGGTTGTTCCCTTTGATTATCTCGGTTTTGCAGTTTCCAATGTGATGATAGATTTGCAGGTTCATTGGTTGCATCCACGAGTTGTGCAATGTTGTGGGCTGTCCTTACCTACATGTTTTTTGTGAGAAAACTTTGGATTGGACTACCAATATCTATGAGGTTGTAACAGTGTGGTGTAGATCTGTTAGCTGGCCTTGTCTGTGGTCACTTGTGCATTGGCGTGGCTGTTTTGAGATGAGAGGATGGAAAACATTGGAGTACCTAAATAGTCAATGATGGGGAACTGTAGCATGAGAATCACAATGTCATGTAGAGCTTGTTGCACTATCTAGTGTAATCTTTTGATAGTGATGGGGTGGTCAGTCATGGTGCTTGGAGAGATCGGTGTCATAGTTCAGTGGGAGATTTAGTAGTGATTTTGGATTGGTCAGTTGGTGGTGAATGATCTTCTTTGGTGTTGTAGATGCTTCTTGAGGACTCTTAGATCCCATTGCTGCAAAAGAGTTCTTTTGCATCTACAAGGTCACTATTTGAAGGTCTGCAGCATCTTGGAGCCATGGAGGACCTTGGTAGTCTTTGGCTAATATTTTGGTGGTGCTTGATAGGTGATGTTGGTTTAGAGTTTTTTTTATCTATGTCATGGTATACTCTTGCTTGTGCATTAGAGTTTTGGCATGTTTCTTTTCTCTCGAGACCATGGATAGTTCACTTGAAGCATGGTATCTCCTAAGAGGGATGTGTAGATCATGGTGTTATGGTAAGTTCTTGTTTAGCTGGTTTGGAGCTTTGATAGTGGTATGGTGTTTATTTATGTTTTGAGTACTTTGGTCATATGCTGGTGGACTTCATGATAAGTGCAGTAATGTAGTTTGGATTTAGCATGAGATGATAGGTGATGGTGCTCATGGATGCATGGAGAATAAGGTGAGGCTGGAATTCTTTTGAGAATTTTGTTGTTATAGTTGAAAGTACGAGTAGCCTACACCTTGGTTGAACATGAGTTCAACAGAGACCATGAAGGAAAATGCTCTTGGATAAGTTACACTGGCGTTTATATCTTGGAGGAGCATCTTTTATTTTCTTCTTGGTCTACTCAACAGTGATGTTTATTTGAAAGGTATTTTCCCATTATAGCTTTTAGATATGTGTTATGATTTATCTTCCATGGATATGAATCTTGAGTTTCTGCTTTAAAATTTTGGAGGATTCATAATGGAAGGTGGACATCATAGTTGATCTCCTTGTGCTTTTAAGGACTGATAGGAGATGTATATATGGGTTAGTCTGATCTTTTTTCTGAGGTGCTTACATCCATGGAACTATTGGATGTTGTGTTGACTTTTCCTTTGGAATGTGAAAAAGATCACTCTTGACACAACTGACATTTAGAAATTTATGTAGGAGAATGCTACATGTTTTGATTTGCAGTTTCTCTCTAATCTGGTCTTTTCTCCCTGTATGTTTGTTTTCATATAAATTTAGATGTGAGATGCCTTTCTGGAGCCGAGTTGGTTATCTTTTTTGGTCATGTGTTGTCACTTGGGTGATGAAATGAAGGTTCCTGTGCCTCTTTCTTTAGCCAGATATGGAGGATTTCTTGGAAGAGCTCCAGAAGATAGTTGAGAAAAATGTTTCTTGTAGAAGGTGGTTGTAGGTTGTGCATATCGGTGTGGATGTCCTTGGAACTACATGGTTCCTCATTTCTATGTGCATGGATTGGTGGACTTAGCATGCTTGGATCACTTTGTGATGATGCCATGTTTGCATTCATCTGCACAATACCCTTGTAGTGGGAGTACTTGGACATGTTTGGTTTTTTGATTGGTTGAAACTTGGTGCATGTTTTTGTTGTTGATGGGTGGATATGTGATGGCGTGAGTTCACTGATGAGCATACCTTTTAAGGTATGAGTGATTGGATGAAATAGAATGAGTTGTGGGTGTTGGTTTTCAGTCGCGTGGGTTTGATCAATTGAATGGGGGTAGTCAATTTTCTAGTTGTAGTTCTAGCTAATGGTTTATCTTTTTCTGGAGATTTGTTTGTCATTTTTATGTTAGCATTGTGCTTTGTTATTGTTGTTGTGGTGCCTTTTATGCCTAAATGATTTGATTCTTATGTTCCAAAGATTGGTGCATATATACCTTGGCTTTTTCCTTTTCTTGTGTTCCATGTTTGGAGCTATAAGCTGAGATGGCGGGAATTTTTCAAATTTCATTGCAAGTGTCTTGGTTGGAGAATGGAAGCATGGTGATGGTCCTTTGTTCATGTTTTTGGAAGAAGCCAGTAAGAATTTTTCAAGTGGGATATTGTTGGATATTTCTGCCTCATCTTCCTGGCTTGGACTTCCATTTTTCCTTGGAGCCCTATTTCTGGCCTTTACCACCATACCAATGCAATATTTCCTTGGTGGCATAGTTGTGTGGTTTACTACTTTACTGTGGGCCACCTTTCTTGGTCTAGCGGTTGGGCTCTATTACCACCTTACCATGGCAGTCCTCTTCTAGACTGGTGGTGGCATGGTGAGTGACAACAGTTGGTGTGGCAGTTACTGCCATATCATAGGGGTTGCTCAGAGGTGGCGAGGTAGTGTGGTTGGAAAGGTGTTGGTGGAGCAAGGCCTTACTGCCTTACCATAGGAGTTGCTCATTGGTGGTGCGGTAGCGCTCTAGTAGCTGGTGGTTAAAGGGTGGCGATATGGTTACGGTTAGCATTTTATCACAAACGGTGCTCGAGGATGTCGTGGTGGCTATAGTGGATGGCTGGTGGTCAGCATTGGTGGTTACTGCCTTTCTATGGGTAGTGAGATGTCTCACTATGGTGGACACGATAAGACCATTGGTAGTCTACCTGGTGGTCACTACCCTACCGTGGGGTGGCCTTTCATCCCTTGCAGTAGCACGGTTGACTGTTAGTGGTCTAGGTTGGCGGTGTCATTGCCTTACCATGGGGTGGTTTACTAAGCTCAGCGGTAGCATGGTTTGAGGCTAAGGGTCGACATAGGGTCACTACCATACCGCAGTGGGTGTTTGGACTCAGAGTGGTAGCGCATTGGATGGCAGAGGTGAGCTCAGAGCTCGGCTAACTATGCTTGACCGAGTTTGACCAGAGGTCAAAGCACCACACGAATAGAAAAGTGACATGTGGCTTAGTGTTAGGATGTTGATTGGCTAGAAGCCAAAATAGTGTATGACAGTTATTGCAGGCTGAGTTTTCAGCTAAAGACAGGACCCAATTTGGGCAAAAAATTGAATGCCATGGTGGCTCGACGCAAGAAGATCTTTCAGTGAATATCCTAATGAAATTTGATTGTTTGGATAGGCTAAATGGGTTGGCACATGATAAGAGATTAAGTAATCTCATCTGCATAGTGGAAAATAAATGAGAGCAATTTGAGTGAGAGGCAGAAATTTTTCGAGCAGTCCTGACTTTGAACACTTTGTCTGTCAGTTCTATTAAGATGTGAACCTATTTTTCCTTGAGGCTGGGCTGGTTGAGAGGCTGGCTGAGAGTATATTATGGGGAGCTAAAGGGAATCTACATGGTATGTCCTTAGAGACATTTAAACTATGTGAAGGTTCATTTTTTTGTGTTTCCTATATATTTCTCTAGATGGACAATATGTATCACTCCTCAAGAGCACAACTCTATGTTTGTATTGTAACTTGTTTTTTGTTACTGAATAATACAAGTGAGTTGAGTGTTTTGGAGGGTGGGGTTTTTTTACTTGAAAAGGTTTTCCCCTTGTAAATATGTGTCCATATGTTTTTCTTTCATGTTGTCTGATTCATGTTCTTGAATCTATGCTTGTGTTGAATCTGCTATCTTGTTAAACATTTAATTTTCTCAAAGGATCAATGGGGTATCCACTGTGCCTGCTTCCACTTTATGACATAGTTTGTGTCTTTGATGTGATTTGAAGAAATGAAAATCACTAAGGCACTGTTGTCTTAGACGTGTTTTGTGATGATAGACTAACTCCATATCCCCAGTAGGATTTGGGTTGATAAATATCTAGGTCCAAAGTGTTGGTGTATTCAAAATTTTGCAAAGATAGGTGAAGTGAAGGATGGAATATTATGAAGGATGGATGAAATTTTTGACCCAATTTTGACCTAGAATGAACCTTTTTTTTCCAAGACCAAGGTGGTAAGAAACATGCTAGATTGAGATAAAGTTTTCAAATCCTAAAGACTCAATTATTTAGATAGGTTCAAGATTGTGAAAGAGACCAAGATTTTGACTATAAGAGAATGCTTACAAGTATGAATTTTTCCTTAAAGCATGTTTGTAGAAGTTGTGTACCAACCTAGTTCTATTTTGGTGAAGTGATAAAATGTGTTTGTTGAGAGATTTTGGACTAAGATGCCTATGTTTGAAATGATGACCTGTAGAACTTATCTTGGGGAATCTGATTTTGTGTGAGATAATTTAGAGAGGTCTAAGTCTATGGAAGAAAATAAGATACTAATTTCCACATGGGTGGTGTTAATATGGGCCTTCCATCCTCAATATTAGTTTTTTCCTCTTCTTCATCTAGGATGTTTGTTGTGTTTCTCATTTGAAATAATGTTTCCTCTTTTTCAAAAGTGAAGCTTCTTAAACTAATAATCATATCAATTTGTTCTCCTTCAATGAATTCTAATTTTGGTTGATTAATAGCAGGCGTGAGGTTGGGTTGTTCAACGAGACCGATCGGTCTCCAAATGGTCATGTAGGGTCCAATTTATCAATTTTATCTTTCTTAAGTGAGTTTCTTTTACTACAAACACGTGTCCTTAAGTTCAAACTAAATGTCTATGTCAAAAAAATCATCAATTCCACAGTCAATTTTGTGAAATGGATGAAGTCAAGGGCATAGTTGTCTATGTTAACTTTGGGAAGTATGGATTAAAATATAAACAAAAATACTTAGAAGTATCTAAGAATAAATCCTTAGGACAATAATTAATTTTAAGGTTTTGTCAAAGGATATCCATGCTTAGACCAAAGGGTTTGAAATTTTAAAAAAAATTGTTCATGTTTGTTTGCAATTTTTTGAAACTAAGAAAAGTATTAAACTAACTCACAAGCATTTTATCATCTTAGGTTCAGAAGATACTACTTGTTGAATCCTTTTTGGATTTATCCAAATACTAAGACAGTGTGAACAACTAGAGATTTGGTGACACTATCTTTCCCTTTCATGTGGCACACACTTCTTGGGACCACCAAATCTTAAATCTTGAATATCCAAAGATCCTAAGGATTTTATTGTTTCAATAATGAATAGTAAAATGTGGAATAGCTTCAAAACAACATTTCCTACACCAACAAGCATAAAGGTTTTTGGTTTCTAAACAATTGGTTTGTAGTAAGGTCTTTCGTTCAATGTGGCCATACATGTGACAAGATTAGCTCAAGATTATTTCAATCAAGAGGCCTCCCAGTCTCTTCCTAATAAGAGATTTTAATGTATCAAATGAATACTAATGGTGACACTTGTCAGTACGACACATCCACACCCGTTGTTTATGACTTTCATCACAAACAAAGTTTTATATACAAAAAAAGGAAGTACGTTTGCTGTTCGATCTCCTAGTTTGCATGAATCAAGGAGAGAGAATTCACAACGCCTTTTCCTCACACTATCATGGGGTTAATTTTAATCCAAATCAAAATATATGGGTGATTATACAAAATGGCAAAGGAACACTTTTGATTCCCAAGATCACCAACTGACGCGAGAGAAGAGCATACACATTCAATGATGAATATGTAAACCACAAGACATAGAAAACACTTGTTAATTTTAACCCTCAAAGAAAAGTTGAGTTCATTTTAAGCACCAAACTAAGTGTGAGTTTGACTTGTTCAATCTTAACCCAACGAGTAAAAATGATGTGAGGATTCAATTTTAATTGATTTGATCATTCATTTTAAAACCCAATTGAAATCTAGTGTGGTCCTAAAGTGTGAAATAAAAAATCATTACAAATGGGTTATAATTTCCCCAAAAGTGTCGAAACACTTGTTACAATTGTAGTTCAAATGACAATAGTATGCTTATTTTCTTTAACCTGTATTGTCCAAACTTGCAAAACCCTGTTACTCTAAAAACCAAAACAAGAAGTCAGAGATATGTTAGAAATCAGATGAAATAAAAAATTTAAACACATGTCAAAATTTAAAGAAAATGTGAGGTTGTTTGGTTAAATTTCATCCAACTTTGAAAGCTAATTCATTTTATCCTTTCAAGTGTTTGAGAAACATTTTTAGAAAAACAGATTATAACAACTTGAGATAATGACAACTTTATCAAATCTTGATCATTTTGAAATCATAATTTTTTTGGAAACCTAATCATGAGATCTTCAAAACCCAACAACCTTTCTGCAAGATTAGTCATATAGAATTCATTAAAACTTAAGGAAAATCATGCATTTAAGAGATTAAACCCAAAATTTTAAAAAAACATAGCGAAATTAATGATGGACAGTAACTTGAGATAATGACAACTTCCTCAAACCTTGATCAATTTTGAAATCATAAAACGTTTTGGAAAGCTACACATGAGATCTTCAAAACCCAACAACCTTTCTCCAAGATTAGTCATATAGAATTTATTAAAAATTAAGGAAAATCATGCATTTAAGAGATTAAACCCAGAATTAAAAAAAAAACACAAAAAAATTAATGATGGAAAACAAATTGAGATAACGACAACTTCCTCAAATATTGACCAATTTTGAAATCATCATTTTTTTTGGAAAGCTAAACATGAGATCTTCAAAACCCAACAATCTTTCTGTGAGATTAGTCATATAGAGTTCATTAAAAATTAAGGAAAATCATGCATTTAAGAGATTGAACCCATAATTTTAAAAAAACACGGAAAAATTAATGATGGAAAACAACTTGAGATAATGACAACTTCTTCAAATCTTTATCAATTTTGAAATGTAGAAATTTTTGGAAAGATAAACATGAGATTTCCATAACTCAACAACCTTTCTACAAGATTAGTCATATAGAATTCTTTAAAAATTAAGGAAAACCATGCATTTAAGAGATTAAACCTAGAATTAAAAAAAAAATAGAATAAAAAAAAGATTGATAACTTTTTCAATTCTTGATGAAAATTGAGTGTCATAGAAAGCTATGAAAAGGTAAGACCGAGATCTAGAAAACCAAGATAGTCTTTTTCAAGCTTTAATTTTCTCAATTGTTTATGATTAAAAAAGTGATGGGTTTCAAGAAAAATTCTAGGGGTTAAAAAGAAAGATGGAACCCTAAGACTATGTATTGATTATAGAATGTTGAAAAAAGTCACAATAAACAATAGGTATCCTTTACCATGCATTGAGGACCTTTTTGAACAAATGAAAGGAGCAACTATGTTTTCTAAGATAGATCTTTGATCAGGGTATCATCAACTCAAGATAAGGGAGGAAGATATCCCAAAAACTACCTTCAGAATAATATTGTTACTAATGCTCCAATTGCTTTTATGAACTTAATGAATATTGTGTTCCATGATTACTTGGATAAATTTTTCTTGGTCTTCTGAGATGATATCTTGATTTATTCCAAAGATGAGGAAGAACACCTAGCACACCTTCAGTTAGCTTTACAAAGGTTGAGAGAACATAAGATATACGAGAAACTATCAAAATGTGCATTCTTTGAAAGGAAAGTCCATTTCTTAGGTCACATAATTTTAGAAGATTGTATTACAATAGATCCATATAAGGTAAAAGCCATAGAAGGATGGCCAATTCCGAAAAAAGTGTCAAAGGTAAGAAGTTTTATGGGGCATGCGGATTATTATAGAATATTTATAGATGGTTTCTCAAAGATTTAAAATACAATCACTTCATTACAGAGCAAGGGTAAGAAATTCTTATGGACTGAATAGTGTGATAAGGCTTTTCAAAATTTGAAGGAAAAATTAACCACAATGTCAATTTTAAAGGTTCCAGATCCAAATGTACACTTCCTTGTTGTGATAGATGCTTCCATTGAGGGTATAGGAGGGGTACTCATCTAGGAAAAAGGTGTTGTGGATTATGCTTCAATTAAATTCAAAACTCATGAAGTAAAATACGCACCTCATGATTTGGAACTAGCATCCATTGTTCATACTCTTAAAAAATGGAGACATTTTCTCTTAGGAAAATCATTTGAATTATAAACTGATCATTAAGGACTCAAATATATTTTCACATAACCCCATTTGAATGTTAGATAGAAAATATGGTTAGAATTCCTAAGTGAATATGATTTTGAGATAGATTATATCAAGGGAAAGGAAAATAGGGTTACAGATGCACTAAGCAGAAAAAGGCACTTGATGAATATTGCAATATTCAAAACAAATTATAGAGAAAAGTGTTAAATGAGAAAAAAGAAGATTCATGGTATACGCATGTTAGATAAACTTTAGAAAGTTATCCAACTGATCCTAGACTGAAGGGGAATTATCTAGATGGTGACAAGTTGCTTCAATACAACAACAAGATATATGTTCCAAACTGTAAAGAGTTAAGGGAGTTAATTTTAAGTGAAGTCCACAATACCCCTTATTCAAGAAATCCAAGGGAAAAAAACTCTATTCATACCTTAAGAAAATATATTTCTATCAAGGAATGAAGAATGACATAGTACTTTATGTAGCTAAATGTCTTGAATGTCAGAGGGTGAAGGCAAAGGATAGTCATCCCGTGAGATTATTATATAGACATGTGAAATAACACATCATAAGTGATAGGTAATTAGCATGGATTTTATACAAGGATTTCCTATGACACCTTATAGGCATAACACAATAATGGTGGTAATTGACAAACTTACCAAGGTTTCTCACTTCATAGAAGGAAATATGACAAATGATGCTCCAACTTTGGCTAAACATTTTAGAAGGAAATTCTTAGATTACATTGAGTTCCATAAAAGATCATATCTGATAGGGATTCTAGGTTCACTTCAAGGTTTTGGACAACTCTTCAATCAAGTTTGGGAACACAATTAAACTTTAGTACATCATATCACCCTGAAATAGATGCCAAAACTAAAAGGACAAATCATATTGTGGAAAACCTTTGATGTGTGTACTATATGGACCAACAATCTAAGTGGTAAGAATATCTTCCACTAGTAGAGTTTTCCTAAAATAACTCTTTTCAAGCCTCCCTAGGGATGGCTCCATTTGAATCACTTTATGGGAGATCTTGTTGAACACCCTTGATTTGGGATAATCTTGAGGATAGAGTGATAATTGGTCTAGATATGTTGAGGGAAACGGAGAATCATATCAAGTCAATTAGACAAAGGTTAAGGGAAGCAACAAATAGAAAAAAGAGTTAACCAGATAGGAAAATAACACAAAGGGAATTTGCAGTGAGAGAAAAATTCTTCCTAAGGCTTAGGCCATATAAAATCTCTATAAGTTTTGGTAAGAATGAAAATTTGGCACCCCATTATGTGGGAACTTTTGAAATCCTAGAAAAGATAAACCTGATTGCCTACATATCGGCCCTACGTTTCCAATTGAGTCGTATCCATGATGTTTTCCAAATATCTCTTCTTAAGAAGTATGTACCTAATGAGAAACATGTTTTGAATTGGGATGCATTATAGGTCCAAGAACTCGGGAAGATAACAATAGAGCTATAGAGAATCTTGGAGAGACACCAGTACCAATTGCACAATAGGATGGTTGACCAAAATAAAGTACAATGATACCAATATGATGAAGAGAATGCTAATTGGGAAGACACAATTGATATACAACAATCCTTTCCATTCTTGTTTTAAGTACTACCTACATACTATATTTATTTTCCTATTTTAAAGTACTATCTCTTTACTATACCAAACTTATTAAATATATGCATCAAGATGATGCACAAATAAGAGAGGGATTATGTCACGACTCCTATCCTCCAACTACACATTTTTATATACTTTAATACTAAAGGTGAGTGAATGATCATGTTTTGATATTCATGAAAGGTATGATCTCCACATTTCCTAATATTTATGTCAGTTGGATCTAGCCATTAATTATTGATAAGAAAGAAATCTAATAAAATCTTTATTCACCAACTAAGGGATTAAAGGTGTAGACATGTAAAATGATTGTCTGACAGCACAAACCAATAGAAAAATTCACATCTATAGCCACAAAATTTGACTAAAATTCACCTCACATATTATTCATATGGATCTCTATTTCATCTACCCAAAATAAATTTCAGAACTATTGCTACACATCCGTAAAGTGCAAAATCAAGAAGTTTTAAGCATTTTGGTTGTTATATGGTACATTGTTGACTCTAGAAAAAATTCCTCTTAAACTTGTCATCTCATAATTCTATGTGTTATTTGTGTGTCATGGTACTCGCACCTACTAAGTTCCATGTTTCAGTTGTGCATAAGCCCAAGATGGTCTCACACTAACCATATATTTTAATGTTTCATTAGTGTGTTACATGTTTGGACTGATAGAAAAATATTGTAATTGATGCCACATTTAATCAAGGTACCTCTCTTAAAAGTGTCATTATGGATGTTTTTATGTTTCCTAAACCTTAGAAAATATTAACAGGGTGGTGGTATTCTTTTCATCTAAAGCTTATATCTAAAATCCTTTGATTTGACAAATGCCATTAATTAACCAATCTACCTGGAAGGTGATATTGACAATTCAAGGAAGGTATTAACACTGAAGAATATTTATGCTCAAATTAACACCTATTGTACACAAGTTGGAGCTTTTATGAGTGATGATAGAAAGCCATGATTATATATTAGACATTCGCATGATCAATTATCCACCAACAGTTATTAGTACACTCGCTTGGGTCTTCTTCCTGTAAGATTAAAATCCACAAGAAATGGTTTCCAAGGTTTGAGGAGTTTATTTTATTGTGGGTATGTTTGAAAAGGTATCATGGGGTTGAATGGATGCTCTAATTTTATTTTTAAGCACCCACAAGAATATATATTTCATTGGATATATCTCAAAGCTTAGGTTGAAGATGATAATTTTGGACCCAAATTACTTGTTAATTGGTGCGGTTCATGTGTTCCTATTGTTGAGAGAGTTTTATAGAGTGGATACATATATATCCTCACAATTTTTATCATCTCTTCTCAACCTATAAACCTTGAATGTGTATGTGGATACAATAACTTAGAAGAGGTGTAACCCATAAATATTGGGTGGACTAGTGGAGGTACTGGAAGTGACCTCTCTGGGATTGGGTATACCTAGCCTCATGAAATGAAGCTTCTCGTAATTCTAGGGGAGGTGGATGAGTTTCACCCTTTTATCTTGGATATCAAAGGTGCAACTCTATGTGGGAAAAAGGGAATGGGTGGAGGTGGGAGTAAGTTTCCTAAAGAACATGTTTCATATTGTGCCAATTTATAATTCTGAGTGGGTTGGTAATTTTGTTGGAACAAAATGATCTACTGAGAGGGGGGGGTGAATAAGTACATGAATTAAAATTTTAACCCTTAAACACTTTGTGTTGGTTAATAATTAACATGCAAATACATGAACATTCACACACACAAGTGTCACATAGCACATGATATACATGGAAAAATAGGAATGGGAAAAACCACAATGAGAAGTGCTACTAGGAGCTACTATCCTAATCGATCCTCACAATCAAAAGATATGTTACAATGTTTAAGGGCACCAACCCTAGGGAGAATACAATCCCCTATTTTAGGAGCACCTACTCAAGGGAAGCACCCACTCCCCACTCTAAGTACCTACCCAAATATCTAATGGCACCCACCAATCAAATTTATAATAATGATAGTTATATATTTCTCGATAGAACATAATTCAATGTTGCAAATTAATTTGCAACTACTCTACACTTGATTTTTACCTTTGTACCTTGGGTTACGCTTTGTTTCTCTTCTATTATGCTCTTGTGGGTGAGCCGAAATTAATATTTATTGTTATTTTTTGGGTTCATCTCTTCTGACCTGCTACTACAGTCTCCTCTTTTTCTTTTAGTACATTCTCTATCCGTCTTAAAAGACTTTCAGATACACTACACAGTCTTGATGCACTTTCTCTAGGAGTGCATTCTTTGTCTACCTCCAAGAGTTAAGAAATGAATTTTCTATCCTTCATCCTTATTTTTACAAGAACTTTCTTTTTCCATCTAAAAAGGAACTTGTTACTTAGATGCAACAGACCTTCAATTCTCCTTCTTGCAACATTATTTTCTCTCTCTCACTTGTTTCCTTCTTCTTCCTCCTTTAAACCATTACTGACTTTCAACATTCTCCTCAAGATTTATACACCATACCTTTCCTCTGCAAGGGTTCAATATTTATCTTCTTTTACAAGTTATCAAAACATTGAGCAACAAATCCACCTATCAAAAGTCAATTTTTTTAATTTTTGGCACACAAAGTACTTAGGATTTCTAGTAGCATTTAATTCATACTCTTTGTAATGAATATTAATCAGATTTTCCACAACCTATATGTATGTGTCACTAATATGATAATCTAATCATCATTAATAATAGTATATGGAGTGGTTTGGCCAATCAAATTCACTCCCTGATCTGGTTTGTAGTCAAAACCCTAATTTAAAATACCATAGTCGTTAAGGATTCTGAGATTGAACCTAAGTTTTTGATCAGAGCTTTTTTTGCCATGATCCATCAATCAAAATTCACCATTCAACCTTTTAAAACATGATTGTTGGATAATGATTTTATTCGAATACTGTCATCGATCTTTTACCATATGCAACTTTTCAATAGAAAGTTTCAAAAGATGCACATCACAAATACCTAGTTCTATGAGGTTAGACACGATCCCACCAAATATTTATTGGACTGGAGAATTATCGTCATCTATTGCCTTGACATTCCTATATAATTCATAGCGGAGATGTGAATTTCTATATCGATCAATCAAAAATTTCCACCTTCCTTCATGTCACCAATCACCTTTGACACCTATATATCAATTCGGTTCCATAATGTGCACCATTCTGATATTCTATGGAACCTAGATGGGAATCTACAATATTCACATTCAGCTCCTAGAAGGGGCATTAGATCCTCAATCCTTAATAACCACTATAGATATTATTGAGGATAAATATTTACCACATGAATAGGGAAGTATTATGATTTTCAAATATTAGTCAAGCTAGTAGGCACAAGGAAAGTGGGTCATGTTGATGGTGTTTTGTGCACAACAACAACTCAGATAGAATATGATATCCTATCTCTCTTGAAAGTTAAATATCTATGGGAAAAGAGATAACCCCAAGGTCTCTAATGTCAGGTCTCGACAATGTAACAAAACAACTCAGTGATAAATGTGAAAATATTGGTAATCACAAAGGGACCTTACTACAAGCAAAAGCTAGAATTTGAATTTATCAGATCTGAACAATGAATTGATACTTGAAATCCTCAATTGGACCCAGATAATAAAATAAATAACAAAAGATAAAAGTTTCATAGATAACTCTAATACTAATTCTAACCTGAAGACAGACAATGCCAAAGATGATATGCTCAAAATGGACCGATCTCTCATAAAATACTTCCTGTTTGACCCTAATAAATCTGTAATCTCACAAAAATAATGCAATATTCTAAGGTATTTAAAGATTTTCAAACCATAAACATTCATTCAAAATAATTATTGGATATGAACAAACATTTATAATTGAACTAAGCACAATTTAAAGCCCATGCTAGCTTTGTAAAGTAGCTAACTGCAAAAAGTATGGACTAGAGATCACTGCAAACATTCCAAAAATGAAACCCTAAGCATCACCAAACTACTCAATTATGAACTTAAGCAATTTTAAAGATAGAACAAAAAGAACCATGCCAAATAAAACTCCACACAAGAAAGATACCAAATCACAATATCCCTTCTTATATTAGGTCATCCAAAATGGCAACAATTCCAGCCTTGTGTTACAATACGTGCTTAAACATAAACCCTAATTCGCTAAAATATGGAATCTCTATTCTATCTCTCTATGCCTACTATGTATCACCTATCTCCTGAAATGAGTCAACATGCCCAATTTATAGAGAATCCCTAAGATAGGTCAGCTCAAAATAAGAGTTTACAATAAGACGCCACACAAGAGGTCAACCTCAAAAGATGTTTGAATATCATATGAAATGAGAAATTTGCACCAATTTCATCCAAGTCAGCCTAGGGTCACAAAAAGGTCGACCCAATGCATGTGGATAATAAGAAGCACAAACTTTGATGTAGCCCTATATAATTACTTCCCATCCTTGTCTTTAGCTCAATCTTCTTCACCATGCACGACCAGCAGTACCCTATCCAAATCAGCAATATGTGGTATAGGAAAAACTCTAACTCTTCTCTCAAGAGACTTAATGTCATCTCTTGCCCGCCCTACTGTACCATCCCAATCAGCCTTATTAGTTAAATATATGTCAATAACTGAAATGTAAGTTGGGGCATCATCTAGCTTATTTTCAGTGACTGGACCTTCACTAATTGGAGAATAAACATCTATCCACCATTTCCTAAGTTGCTCCACATTGAGATGTTTCAGAGAAAACTTCTTCCTTCTTGTCATGATTTCACAGAAGGATATGCACTTCTCATGAATACCCATCAGAGTGTCCTCAATCTGCCTCCCTTGTTTATGAATCTTTTTCAAGGCCTTTTGCCTCATTTACAAGATCTCAAACCATTTTCAAGGCTCGAAAACCCTTGGGAAAGGAAGAATCCCACTCTTTATCAGTTTATCTTCGTTGAACTCCATGACTATCTTTGTTTTCTGTAGTAGGAGATTAGTATCCTCTTTATCTTGAGCAAGCATAGTCTTCAACCTATCTACTGACCTCATGGCATTCCCTCTAGTTGACAAGATATCTTTCATGGCAGCATCTCCTTTGGTTTGAACCCCCTGCAACCAAGCAACTGTGGCATGTGTAGTACCATTCATCTTCTCAAGCTCAGAGATTGTTTCCTAAGGCAAGAAACGCACAATAAAGGAGGAGGAGCTAATGGACTGTAAGGGTTTCATCAACTCGTGCAAATACTTCTTTAGTTTCTCATTCTCTCTCTCCAACTCATGCCTGGTTTGTACAACCCTCTTCAATCTGCCCACTATTATAGCACTGGAGCCTTCATACTCCTCAATATCATGTTCCATAGAAGCATGCCCTAAGTCAATAGTTTGCACATGATAATCTTCTATAGTTAAATTATCTCTATCTTTATCTAGAGCAGGGCTAGCAATGTGAGCCACTCTATTGCCTGACCCATCTCTCTCAATCTGAGACATAACCCTAGCCTTCTTCTTAGTCTTTCCTTTTTCAACATTGGCAATTAAGTCATCCCAATTAGGAGGAGCATCTTCTACTATTACCTGTTTACTCCTCAATTTTTTATCCAACCAACTTGGAATGGTAGACTTAGTTGACACTGTATCTTGCCCATCATGCTCTTGTCGGTCATTAGGGGATCCTTCTCAACACTTGGCACACTAGGGGTATCCCTAATTGGATCTTCTTTGTTTAAAAAATGTTCCTCTACAACAACCTACGTTGGTGAAGGTACCTTAGCTGGTATCTCCTAATGTTCAGGAGATTTTCTCAATTTCTCTCCCATTGGTGAATCTACATAGGTTACCAAAGGAGACCATATCACATTGTCAATTTTTTCCTTTGCACTAAAGAGGTCCCCTTCCTGAAATTCCTCCTTGCCCAGGTCTTTAGGACTTTCATCCTTCCTTGGCTCTTCTTGCATAGGGTCAGTATCTTGAGGAAAGGAAATGCTTTCTTGTTCAGCAATGAGAGTAGTCACTGGCTCATCCTCCTTCATTGTAGCATCCTTTAGGGAAGGAGTCCTTGACCTCCTCATGTACACCTGTGTTCTTTCCCCTGAAATCTCTACCTCTACCATAGGTGACTCAACTTCCTTATCGGTCTTAGGAGCTTCCTCCTATTTATGTGACAGCCCCACAAGCCTTCGTCTCTTTGTCAATGGATGAGTAACATCTACCTCTTCCTTCTCTTCTTTATTCTTTTCAGATTCTCTCCTTGAGACATGCCTTCTCTTCTTGGAAATAAGTTTCCTTTGTTTACCTATCTCTACCACCTTGTCAGTTTGAACATCTCTAACCTGAATCTTGAAGGAGGAATCCACCCTTGCCTTGCACTTAGGATCATGTTCATGTGATTCCTCGAAATAAAAATGTGACTCCAAGTCTCCCATCAAATCATAAGTGCACTAGACACCCTCACTTTCTAACTCCAACATTTTATGCTTCAGCCACATTTTGGTGTACTTAATCATAGGAGTCATGATTTGGTCTAATTCTGTTTTCTCTTCTTCCAACCAATCCACCTCTCGAACAGGTTTGTCTTTCATAGCCTCAAAGATATGACACTAAATCAAATTTCCATCTTCTTCCACATATTTAGGGATGGCCTTCACATTATATAACCTTACTAAGTCCACTGGCAACCTAGAGAACTTCCTCTTCCTTACCTCAAATTCATCACCAAGCTTAGCCCAATAATCTTCAATATTGGCCTTATGGCTATACTCCTTACTGGCCTTCTTTTGTGCCTCACCAATGATATCAAAACTTGCTCTCCTAGAATGAAAAGAGAGGCCAAAAGTACTCATTTCCTCCTCATAAGCATGAGTAGACTAGATAGAAGCACAAACCTCACTTGTTCCTATCTTTAAGGGGAAATCATTCGCAAAGCCTATGTTGTGCTTGTCTCCCTCCATAATTATGTCAAAGTCACAAATCTACCTAGTGACCTCCAACAATATAATATGATCAGTGGGGTACCTTAGGAGTCTATATGGAGCCCTTTGAGAACCATCAATCCTAATGTAAGAGAAAGTAGGGAATTGGATAAACCATGCCCTATACCTCCTTATCAATTCTTTAGCCTTGTTAGAAATCTTCACATGCTCTGTACCTTGCAACAACCTTGTAATATACATCGTGAAAGCATCATTTGCCCTTCTATAGCTTCCTCCTGTTAGGTGCAGCTATGGATATACTTCATATATTTCATCCTATCTAAATGTACCCCTAGTGCTTAACCCCTTATATGGGTCAAATCTTGCCAATGCATACACTAGGTAGGAGGTCATGGTGAAAGTCTTTGTTTGCAAGACATTACACAATTGCTCATGGATCACTGCACTTATGGCACTTGCCTAGTGGGAATCTATACCCTACTCCATTTGAGAAATAACATTGAACATCCAACTCTCAAATACCCCTGCACTCTTCAACCCTACCAATCTATTGAGAAGAGTGATGACATTGTAATATTCCCTTTTTAACCTAAGTCTGAAAGACTGCTTTAGCAATTTGAGAAATGAGACTTAGGCTTATCCAACCAAGAATTGATCACCTGTCAGGACTTAACTACGTTCTCCACATAGTATTTCCTTTCTGTGTGCATATCAAAAGCCACCACATGTGAACATCAGGTATATCAAAATTCCTAGCAATGGACACAGGACTAAATTCTACCACAATCCTTCCTTGGGGACCAATTATCCTTTGTGTCTCTCTAACATTATTCTTGGCACACTCAAGCACCAACTCATATCACTGCACCATGCAGGGGAAACTTGCTACATGTGCCAATCTGGATTCCACAGTTCTCCTAGCCAGCAGAGGAAGGCTCTGTGTTTCCATGTCAACTTTGAACTCCTCATAATCCCACATACCCACATTGGTATCGGTGATTCCTAACCAAATAGAAGTTAGCTTGCTCTCAGGAATCTTACTCCTTATATCCAATTTTACCTTTTATGCATCAGAGATAGCAGAAATTTATGCACTTGGATCTGTTACCTTCCCCTTGCCATGACTAGCAACATCTTCTCCTGATCCTACCTGTAAACAAGTAAATATAACCAAAGTGAGATCCAAGAGAAACAACAAATGCAAGAAACCCATATCTCAAAGTTTGGGTTTTAGCCCCCCTCGCGGAATCCCGACTAGGGAGGAATTTCGGGGAAATCCAGACTAGGAAAAATCCAGCAAGACAAACATATAAACCCCTTAATACCACTCAATTAATCAACACAATAAAGGAATAACCTTAGAACTACTTAACATAAGTTCATTTGATCACTTTAATATATTACCAATAAGAAAATCCCTCAAATAATCATCATATTTTTCATTTCCATAATATCCCAGAAGAATCCACTAGAGGTAGAGATCCCCAAAAACAACAATAGCTCTAATCGATCTAGGAAAAAGAAGGAGGCACAGAACATCTTGGAAAATCCGACTGAAACAGATTTTATTGAGAATAAGGCAAATTATGATCAAAGCACGAATCCAGCAAGATTACCCAACCATAGACACCGAGAAAATCCAGAGGAAGCAGATTTTCACGAGGCAAACAAAAGTCTAGTTTAAGTGGCAAAGAGAAGGAATGGGAAAACCTAGGGAAATTCGGAGGAAGCAGAATTTCGCGAAGATGCCAAAAACCTGAACTTACCCACATTTCACACGTCTTTACCAAAACAAATCGAATGAGCATGGACATAGGACATGCACCTCAACAACAACCTATCATAGACCTTCAATGGATCAATCATAAATTTAAAACTCACCCCTCAACAATTTGAGAGGGATTGGCTATGCCCTAGGTCAAGAAACCCTTAAAAAACACCCGCCCTGGGAGCACGAAAAACTAGGCATGACTTGCTTACAACAAAGATAGGGAGTTTGGGATAAATGTAAACAAGCCTTGAAAACATCAGCAAAAAAGCAGCCCAAAACAAATGTTCAGTGATCAACCAAGTGGACTGGCAAAATAGTGAAACCCCAAATGTTTGGACATGATGCATACACACAAGAAAATGATGAATCAATGAGTGACATGAAAGCATATAAAGTAAAGTAACTGGAGACCAACAGAGGAAAGAAGCATATCCACATACCATGAGAGAAAAAGAGCTTGAACCAGTGATTCCAATAGGCAACCCACAAACATGAGCAGGATACGAGCAACGCTCATGAAATTCAAATACAACACTCGAAATAGCTCTGAAATGCACGATCTAGCAACACACCTCAAGCCCGAGCACTCCAAACTCAAATGAAAAATGAATAAACAAACCCAAATGGCTCATTACTTCCCAAAATTTAATATATCATTGCCCCAAAGGTCGCACAATCGCCATTAATGCCTGGTGGAGCTTTTCTTTTCTTCCCCTCTATGGTGGTTTTATCTTCATTATTTTTCAACTGGTCTAGTATTGGGGGTTTTTCTTTCTAGCTATTGACTTGTTATCGGTGGTGATCAGTCACTTAAGTCATATTTTATCCCTCTTTGGCTGCAACTTTACCGACCCCTTTTACCTGTCCTTTCGGTTTCGCATTGTGACTTGTGCGTCCCTATGATTTTCAGCCGACTAACCTTTGCAACTTAACCATTGAATTATTTTTCGACCCTGTGGGTTATTTCCTTGTCCGCCTAGTTGGTCCCCTTCTTTAAGGTAACTGTTTCGCATGTGCAGATTGTATTAACCGATAGATGCAGTAACTATGATCTTGATTGTTCATCGCACACCTCGCAAGGTTTGTGCTTACGTCATAGGAAATGTTGCGAGGCTTGCGAGATGCTGCAACCTATTGTGTTACTTGGTGGGGCCAGGTTTTGAGTGCTGATCAATGGATGGGTGCTAACGCCGACAGCTGTGTACTTTCTGATGCATCTTGGCCATCCCTCGCTGACCTCATGCAATTAAAACTTTAGTTTCAATAATGTTGCAAGGTACGCGATGTGTTGACGCGTGGGCGCTGGTGTTATCGATTAATGAATGTGGTGGGACCCGTTTCGTGCTGATGTGGTACCTAATGGGAAGTCTTCTTGCTCGCTTGCTGACTAGAAGGAGAACGTGTTATTTTTGAACTGCTTTTGACCAAATCTGGGCCATCCATTTGGCCAACTATGTTTTTGATCAACGACTTATTTTCAAACGAACTGGTGTTGTACTATAGCCATTCTATCTCACGTGAGCAAATAGTAATGGTCAAGTTTGACTCGGCCTGCGTAATTAAATGCTAAATAACCAATGAAATGCTATTTCAGTATTGCATTATGGTTTGTAAGAATCCTTTGGTGCTTAGGGAGGTGGCTATTATCTTAGTTCTCCATTATCACGACATTTGACGCTTTGCAAAATAAACCGTAAGTAATACATACACCTTCTCTTGTGATTTTAGAATATATTAGCGTTGCCTATTGAATAATTGGCGATTGTTTCCTTTTCGATTCCTGGTGAACTGTTAAGCAAATTGGCTCTTAGAGCTCATATAGGTCATTGCTAGTGATTTTGGTGAATATAAAGGAGTTTTCTGTAATGGCAGTCGAGAGCAAGGTGTAATTGTTTGTCTTTTAAAGAAAACCCTCGTCTGAATTCCCATCTGTTTAAATATATGGCACCCAAGGCACAAACTACTAGTCCCGAGGCTACACCTAGGGGTTACTCACAAGATATTATTGATCTGTTGAAACCTTCTATGAGCAAAAAGCAGAATGGAAGGGTATTGTTCTATGGACCCATGATTCAGGAAGGTTTAATGGACAAACAGTGTACAATTCACAATGCCAAATTGTCGTAAACTGGTTGGAAGTTGTTTTCCAATTGGTTTGGAAATAGAAATTTTTCTATTCCTTTGTGTAATCGATGGAGATTGGACCTGGGTAAGCTGGTGGTACCCAATGTCTACGAAGATGTAGAATTATTAAAAGATATTGCTCCAAGGTAAGACCCTGTGACTCGAATTGTCTGAACACATCTTGGCAAGCCAATGATTAAAGTAACCAGGGAGGAAATTGCAGAGGTTTTTGGCTTACATGAATGGAGCCAGGATATGATTCCCATCAAATTGGAGGTCTTCACGGAAGACTATAGAAACACCAAGGGTTTGATAAGGACATCCCTTTTGATACCCCATTTGGCTATGTCGAGAAGAGGAAAAAATCAGAAAAAAGTTGTTATTGGCAGGAATGAGCCTGGACCTATCCCAGTAGACTACTTCGCCCCCCATTTCAAGAAGACCGTCTATGCATTATGTCCAGTTCTGGGGATTGATTTGAAGAAAAATTTTCCTATAGAGGTAATGTATATGGCTGTAAACCTCCAACACCCTGGTTATAATGTGGTATATGATTTTTCCACTCACCTTGTAGAGAACATGCATTCTGGCTTAGCAGCTTTGAAGCTGGGAAAGAATTCGGTAAAATTCAAATGGTTTTCACTACTAATTCATATGTTTTTATATAGGGGTCAGAAAGTATTTGAGAAAGATATGGAGTTGAAGAAGATGGAAGGAGATATTGAAATGCCTGTCCAATATTGGACTAGAGTCCTGGATATGCATGATCATAACTTTGATTATGTTACCTTTCATAATATTTTCGGATCTAAGTTAAGGAAGGCTTTAGCTGTTGATCCCCCTAGGATTCCAAAGGAAATCCATGACTTCCTAAGACCTATGGAGAGGAGGCTTGAGTTGAATCTAACCCACAATTGGGGTGATATTATCCCCAATCATGGCACTATAATCTTCAGGGTTTTTGGCACAAATGCCATCCTGTTTGTCCTGCCCAGGGAGGTCCCCCTCAGACTTGGTTTTGTAGAGATTATGAGGCAGTTGGGAGAATCTCAATATTTCCATTTTCCTATTGAACACAAGAAGGGATCTTTATTCCCTTAATATACAACTTTTGCATATTTTGTCATGATAAAGGGAGGGTGGAGAAATTTGCACTTGTTACTCAGGCCATATAGGTTAAGAACTCTATGCCCTAGGAATTATGATCCAGGGGGTTTTATTTCCCAAATGAAGGCTAGGCATCGGACTGGGAGCTTTGTCCACAGCTTCTACTTTCTTGAATATATCATTGAGAACAATTTTGATAAGGAGTTACAGGACGAGAGAAAGGCAATGTATATTGCCTATTAAAAAATGGTGAGAAGTAAATAGGAGAAAATACCTGGTTTTGATCCTATACCTAATGCCAAAGATGAGCTCAACAAGCCAATCTATGCTCTCGATAATCTTGAGAGCATAGTAGGAGTCTTAAAGGAGGAAAGAATTGTAGAAGGAAAGGGAAAGTCACAAGTTACTGAGGAGTACCCTGAGATAAGAATTGAAGAAAGGCCTACCTACCAGCCTCAAGGGAAGATAAAATGTATTTTCTAGGAGGAAGAGAAGTAGGATAGAGGAGGTTACGATGAGCGGCACATCATCCATCCCAAGGAAATTAGTGCCTAGTATTATTGATCTAGATTCACCTCTGAAGAGTTCAAAATAGATTAACCCATCATCCCCAAAGATGCATAGCACTAACAGTATGAGGGATGTTGGCCAAAAGGGTAATGATGAGGAGGATATCATTGTAACTCCAGATGAAATAAATCTAGAGATGCCTCTAGATCCAGCTGACATTGCAACGAGCTGAAGAGCCATCACCCTAAGATTGGGGAAAAATGAGATTAAAGGAATTACAAATAGTGATGATTTGGGGATGGAGGCTTGCAAAGAGTTCATGATGGATGAATCTTTTATTCATACTCGTGCTTTTGAATATTTTTTATAGAGAGCTCATCTCTCATCATATACTGAAAAGGTAGCACATGAGAGAAGTTTGCATCTAGAGCTTCCAGAGCAAGTAATTCAGTCAAGGGTCAGAGTGCAAATGAAGGAGAGGTTTAAGGAAATCACACCAGAATAGGGCAGGGCATTGGTTCAGAAGTGTCGGATATTGCTACTCCCTGAACGGAATATTGCTAATGCTATGGTATTTGATACAGTAAGAAGGGAAAATAAGTTGCTTCTTGCAACAGAGGAGGAGGTTGCATTGGCACTTAAATGATCAGCCTTCAGTGAGGAGTGGGATTCTCTTGCAATATGGTCACTATCCATAGGGTCTCAAAAACCTGTTATTATTGAAACGTCCGATTTTAGTGGTCATTTGATTGTGAAAAGAGTTGTTGATACCCCTGCCTTGGAGGCTGTTAACATGGTTGTGAGTGTTGCCAAATTCACTAAGGCAACTGTGGAGGATTTAACTAAAAGCCGAGATACTCTGAGGAACCAGTATAATGTCATTATTATTGAGTATAATAAGAGTCAAGAAAGGGTGGCAGAATTGGAAACTGAAATGGCCTTATTAAGACAATAGATGGAAACCTTGAGGTCTCAAAAGCAGGATAGCTTTAGCCAAATTATTTCAAACTTGCCAATAGATCAACCGCAACCCTCTGCATAGGTTCAATCTTGGGCTATGGTCCTGTATAATATGGGACAAGTGCCTATTGCAGTTGAAAAGGCCAGTACTTCGAGTGAAGATCCTTCTAGGGAAAAGTTACTCTAGCAGGTTGAAGAATATAAGGAGATGGTGAGCCAAATTTGGGATGTAGGAGCAAGGAATAATTTAGAGATTGTTGATACTGTGTTAAGGCATTTACATAAATAGGTCCAGAGTAAGCTGAATGGTGTTCATGCAAATTACACCTTGATACTGCAAGCACTCGAATTGTTTCCAAGGGACAGAGAATTGGATATCCCTTTACTAAATAGATGGGGCCCTAGAATGGAAAAGTTGAAATTTATGGTAGTTGGGGCAAAACAGCATGGGAACAAATATCCTATAGTCATGACAACATATCAATTTGTTAAGACTATTGTTGAGCGAAAATTCTAGGGGTCTGTTGCTCCTATGGAGTCCAAAATCAAAGCATTGAAGGATATTTATGATGGAAAAGATTTGACTCCACTGCCTCATAATTTGCATTTTCAGGATAGTGTCAAGCCTTTGCAGGCGTGGAAGGAGCAAATGAATAATATAGTGACTGCCCAAACTCATGAGATATGCAAAATGCTGATATTCACATGTTGGAAAACACTTTAGAAAAGTTATTATTTTTCATTAGTTTCCTAGAAAACTTTGATAAGACAGCCACGTCATTGATGATAAAGTATGTACCTTATCAAAAAATGGTGGACTGGGTGGTGGCTTTCAATTGGCCGTCTGAGGAGGATTTCGAGTCATGGAAAAAGGTGTTTATTGATGAACTTGAATTATAAATAATTGGGACGAGAATTGCAATTTGGTCATGTGAAATACAGGTCTGGCCTTGGGTATTATATTTTAAAATGCATTCTCTTTTTGGATTCAGGTGCAAATTGCTCAAATAAAATCAGTGCATAAAACGGTTAAAAGATGCTTTGGTGTCAGGGGAGTGACACTTGGAATGCCTTTCCTTCCTCTACAACAAACTAATCATCATTTTTGTTTTGAGATTTTCTTCTCTTACCAAGCAAATGATGTAAAGTTAACTAATTAGGAATTAGCGGTCCAGTAAAAAGTGGATATGTGTATCGTCCGGCCTAAAGCTTGTTTGCTCCCTTGTTTTTATAAAAGGGAATTTTGGGCCGAGGAAAAAGTCTGTTGAAATTACTTAAGATACGTAAGATAAGAGTCAAGTAGAGAGAGAGAGAAGAATAGGTCCAAGTTTTTGAAGCTTTGAGTCTTTTTGAGAACTTAGTAAATCATGGGGTTCTGGAGCATACTTATGTTAATCTTGTGATTGTTTTGAGTCTATTTTCTCTCCTATTGTAATAGTTTGCATGAATTATTAATGAAGAATCTATCAAAGATGATGTTTGTTAATTTCCATTTGTTATTTTTTGTCGATTGTGTTCGACTATAGCTCTGGTTCAATGGACCTATTAAATACTTTAGTTGTCCAATAAGTTTATGTGAATTAACATATAGGATTTATCAAGGAGTAATAAACTCGAGTATTGATGAATGGATAGTAATGCTATACATACAGATCATAGATGCTTTAGATGAAAGTTACCCTGTAGTTCAATTTCTAGTTTGACTCCGTGCTCTAGGATATGGCACTAGTACTTTGACTACTTATCGTTCTTGTATTTTTTTAATATCTTCAGGAAATTTCACTCGAATAATTCATAACAATAGACTTAGGTGTTATTTCAATTCCTTGTTGAGTTGAGTTGAGCTCTTCTAAGAAATAGCTGATTTCTTGAAGGTTTATCTCATTTAAAGTGGATAGGAATTTATCTATTGTTTACCCACATGTGAGCAAATCATTCTCATCATGAATGACAATATATTTTAGGAATACCCTCATGGATCTTACAGATTTTGAAGTGTAGGAGAGATAACAGTTTTGTTGTTATTTTCTCGTTAAGTTGGTGCAGTAACCTCAGAAAATTTAAAATTGAGTATGGAAAACTCATAAAAGCTTCTGTGGGTTCTATTTGGGTTGTAAAAAATGCCAACAGAATGGCAACTCTGCTGGGGATAGTAACGAATGAACAATCTCTCAGTGCAGATCTGGTTTAAGTCAGAGTCAATTTTTTACTATAATTGTTTTGTCCTATCACTGTGTCTATTGTATTGAACACATGTGTTTGGTTTTCTTCTGTTCCTTGTCAGTGTGTCGGGTGATGTTTGAAATCTTGTCCAAAGTCACAAGTGCAAAAGCGAAGTGCAAACACTTCATCATTCCCAATATTTTGGGTGGCGACTCTGATATCTCGAACAACAAATTTCACATAAAGTGCTACAAGCAATGTGCAAAGGAGGTTCTCAAACACCAGAGGGCATGAGGAAGATAAGAAATTATACAAAAAAGAATCCTGACCCAATGCTAGAGCTCGAGTCAGGACAAGACAAGAAATGGGTAAAAATAAGTGATACCCCAAGTAAGTTTGTTTCATCCTCTATTGCTTTTTCTCCTACTTTAAATACCAAGATGAATAGTGCTTTCATAAGTGAAAATTCGTCATATACTATTATATCTAAATCAGATCACGGTAGTTTCCCTTTTGAAATGGCACATGAAATTGAAGCTGATATGTCTAAAGAAGAGGAGCGATGGGGTTTCTAGGAACAAGATAAGACGTTCCCAGAGGCCACAACACCCGGTACCATATCCGTCTTCAGTGGGAAAAATTTTAAACCCAAAGGAACACCTCTGAGTGAGGGGATGCCTTTTATTCAGGAAGAAGACCAGGCAGAACAGTCGTATTATACCCTAGCTCCTAGTGAGGTAGGGGATATTCTTGAAAATGAGACAAAAATAGACAAGGATATGCAAATCCTAATTGAGGAAGAAAGAAGGTTACAAGAAGAGGAAGATAATAGAGATAGAATAAAAAAAATAATTTGGATAGATTTTGGGCTAAATAGCTCGAAAGAAATTCCCAAAAGAAGAAAGTTGAGAAGATGAGGGAAGAGGCAGCTAAAAGAAAAGCCTTTGAAGAAAGGGTGGCTAAGGCAGCTGCTGAAAGGGCATGTGAAATACCTAAAGTGACAATCTCAATGGGAGTTTCTTCTACTCCTACATATAATTCATCTACTCTGTCTACCAGAGGTGTGGATGCATCTATGGGATCTAAGAAGATAACCTTTCAAGACCATGGGAAAGCCCATATTGACTAGTCTAGGAAAACTTCTCAAGGTTTTTCAAACTACAAACATTCTGCTAATACTAATGATGAATTAAATAGTCTGGTAGGCAAAGGAATGGGAACTAATCTTCGATCATTGGATTTCCCATAGAATCTTGAGCTCTTGAGGTTACAACTACTGAATGATCAATTACAAGCTGATCTAAGGAAAGCTGAAATAGAAGTTGCTAATGTCGAGGTGTCTCGGAAGATAGCCTTTCTCAAGATGTCTTCAGAAAACCCTCAAGCTTCTGGTTTGGGCAATGGCAAAAATGAGTCATTAAACAAGAAGTCTGAGAAGCTAGTCTATACAGAGGGTTGTAGTGGTAATCAAGGTGGTGGAAGTGAAGGTGGCCATAAGATTATCGGCTCATATTCAGAAAATGGAGATGAAAGCATTGCTAAGGTTAAGCAACCAGGTAGTGCTGATAAAGGTAATAACGAGGGTGATAAGAAAGATATTGAACAACACATTACCTCTAGAAATGGACGTGGAGGCAGGGAATCCCAAGTTGATAGATATAGACAATTGTGCTTTGATAATATTAGGGGATATCCAAATCCAATCCCAGATAATGCATGGAAACATCTCCTAAAATTCACGGGAAACAATGCCTTCAGTGGAGAAGACCATTTGAAAGCTTTTCAAGGCTTTTTTGAAGATTTTGAACAATGGGATGATGATGTGGCTTTGAAATATTTTATGCAATCATTGGTAGAGGATGTTAGGAACTGGTACAGAGGATTACCTAATGGTAGCATTGATTCCAGAGATGCCTTTTATAGAGTTTTTAGGGAGCAGTATGGGGATCAGACTGATTCTAGATTCAAGTTGAATGACTTCAACAATATTACTAAGGGGCACAATGAACTGGTTACTCAATTTAATGCCCATTTCCTAAAGGCTATGAAAAGAGTCCCTGCACATCTAAGATCCAACGAAAGTGCATGTCTAGCTATATATTGTAATGCCTATGATGCTAAAATGTGCTATCTACTAAGAGATAAAGATCCTCAAAATTTAAGGCAGGCATATAAGATGGTAGTTAATATTGAAAATAATAGAAGGGCTTTGGGAAAAGTGGGAAGAAGACAGGATCCTAAGGCTTTTAAAAGCATGAGAAATCAAATAGAGAAGGTTGGTAAACCTACTCCAGCTGATGATAAGATAGATCAAGTTCTTACTCTGCTACAGAAACAAGTAAAGAATGATAAGCCTCACTTCTAGAGAAATGATAGACCTCCAAGGTTACAATATTATCCTTACAATACGAATTGGAATAATGGTAAACCCCTTCAAGGGAATCAAAAACATAACCAAATCTGACCTAACCCCCTACAAAGGCAGTCTGTGAATAGTGCAGAAAATCTATTATGGTGTGAGATATGCGGAATGCCACATTCTCCACAACAGTGTGCAGTAGGACAATCAATGTTGGACTCTCAGGATGATCATGAAGACTCCCGGCCTCCCCAAGATCAAGACACAATGACCAATGTATTATTAGGACTATCTGATTTGGCCTATGAGGATTATTCCTCAGAAGATGAGCCTTGTGCCCGGGATGTTGATGCTCGGAGGCAAAAAAATGACATATATCATCAGCAAGTGTTTCCAAATGAAGAAGACAATGATGATTTTTTTGTGAATGAATTTGAGAGAGATGATACGGTGTTAAGAAGACCTTTTGATGAAGAAATTGAAAAGTATATTGTAGCTTTAGTTGCTAGGGAAAGGAACAATATAAAACTGAGAAATAGGATCATCCCTAGTGGTGTTGGTAACCCTTGCAGTCTGTTCATAAAGGAGGAGGTAATTAAGCCAAAAGAAAGTTTGGAGGCCAAGAATATTGATCCAAAGCCTAAGGAGATAAGATAACCCAAGATATGGGAAAAAAAGGTGGATAAGGCCAAAGAAAATGGTGAAGTTATACTTCAAAATAATAAGGACAGTAACCAGAAGTCTTCTAGTAAAGAAATTTTGAAGGAGAAAGAAAAGGCAATTTCTAATAAAACATGCTTTCCTAATTTACCTAAGTATACTTCAATAGATATGTTCCAAGTCCTTTCACAAGTTAAGGTTATTGTTCCTTTCCTCAAAATGATGAGGATAGATGAGCATAAAGACAAGACAGTTGGACTCATAAATAGTTTTCCCACAAAAAGAAAAGATGAAGTGGCATCTAATCAGAATGATACAGAAAAGCAAAAGAAAATGGAAGAAGTCACTACAGAAAGTTCACAAATATATTTGGGGACTACAGTCACAGCTAACCCAAATCATGTCAATCCTCTTTTCTTGAGCTTGATAATTGATGGAAAAATGCTAAGGAATTGCATGATTGATTCAAGAGCATCTAACAATGTGATGCCAGTAAAAATAATGCATGCAATGGGGCTGGCAGTTGATAGTACATATGGTAAGTGCTATGCAATGGATTCTAGGGAAGTACCTATTATAGGTATTATAAATGATGTTTTGTATAGATTAGCAACTCTTCCTGAAAAAGAATTGCATATGAGTGTTACAGTGGTGGAAATTCCACCAACCTATGGTATGTTGTTGTCTCGGCCTTGGAGTGCCCCAACGGGTGGAAGTATATAGTGTGACTTGTCTTTTACCACATTTTCCATTGAACAAAAAGATGTTAAGGTTGATAGAGAAAAAAGAGCTCCCCACATGATCAAAAATGTGGAGGACCCATTAGAACCTATCAGAATTAACTTTGTGGAAGCTGATTTGGATAACTTCCATGTTGAGGAAGATAAAGCAGAAGAATATGCCTGACTAACACCTATTGATAAAGAAGCTTCAAAGGAATTGTTAGAAGGAGATTTATGGATCATGCATTTTGATGGAGCTTGCTCCAAAGAAGGTTCAGGAGCAGGAATATATTTTGTTTCACCTCAAGGTAAAACTTTTAAGTATTCATTCTTACTGCAATTTTCTTGTACAAATAATGTTGCTGAATATGAAGCTCTAATACTCGGTCTGAAGATAGCTTCAAAACACTGTATTAGGGTGTTAAAAGTTTTAGGAGATTCTGAATTGGTGGTTTCCCAAATAAAATCCCACTTTGCAGCTAAAGATAAGAGGCTCAGACAATACCAAAATGTAGTATGGGACATTATTGAAGGATTTAATGCTTTTGGCATTGAATGGATTGAAAGAGGATAGAATCCTAAAGCAAATCTACTAGCCAATATTGTTGTTAAACTTGATGATGTCACTTTTGGTGGCATCTCACAAATAGAAGTACAAACTAGGCCTACAGTGCTTGATAATGTATGCAACTAGCAAGTATTTGATGATGATACTGATATTCTAAAGTTTTTTCATTGTATAGATCAATATGAAAGCCAGGAAATTGATTTCGGTTCATTTGTAACTAATGTTGATGGTAAGGAGACCTTATTCGGAAATGAGGTTATCCAGCTTAAAACTAATACTATTCCTAGAGGTTTGGTTGCACTTGAGAGGGTGTTTAATGGCCCTAATATGTCAAAAGATAAACAAGTACCATCTCATAAGGATGACCTAGAAGAAGTAAACTTGGGAACAGAGAATACTCCTAAGAATGTTTACATTGGAATGAAAATGAAGCCTCATGTTAGAAGCATGTTGATTACTTTGCTTCAGAAATATAGACATCTTTTTGCTTAGTCATATGAAGACTTGAAGGCATACAGGGAGGATTTGTTTCAGCATGAGATCCCATTAAAACCTGATATAAAGCCTTTTAGGAAAAAACAAAGACCTATCAATTCTACTCTGCAACCTAAAATGCAAGAAGAGCTTGCTAAATTAAGGGAAGCAAGAATTATTAAACCAATTAGACATTCATCTTGGGTCTCTAATTTGATACCTGTTAGAAAAAAAAATGGGGATATTAGGCTATGTGTTGATTTCAGGAACTTGAATATGGCTTCTTTAAAAGGCAATTACCCTTTGCCTAATATGGAGGCTATGTTGCATAAGGTCACAGGTTGTGAATTATTATCATTAATGGATGGATTTTCTGGTTATAATCAGGTCATGGTTAAGGAGACTGAGCAATTTAAGACTACTTCCACCATGCCATGGGGTACATATGTGTATGTTAGAATGCCCTTTGGATTGATAAATGTTGGTGCGACCTTTCAAAGAGTAATGGATTTGGATTTTGAGGATTTTATTGATCTTTTCCTTGTAATCTATCAGGATGACCTTACTGCTCACAGCAAGAAAGAAGAAGACCATTACGCCCATTTGGAAAAGATCTTTGTTAGAGCTTTGGAATATGGGGTATCCCTAAATCCCAAAAAATGTACATTTGGGGTGAAAGAAGGAAAATTTCTAGGACATATTGTTTCAAAAGATGGAATCTGGATTGACCCTGAAAGAGTGGATGCTATTGACAAGATCATACAACCAAAAAATGTGAAAGGTATCTAGTCTTTCTTTGGACAAATCAATTTTTTAAGAAGATTTGTCACTAACTTTGCTGAAATTGTCTGCCCAATATCTAAGATGTTGAGGAAAGGAGAAAAAATAACATGGCCAGGGGAGCCATCTGAAGCCTTTCAGGCTATCAAAGATGCAATCAAGTAGGAACCTATCCTTAAATCCCCAAATTATTCAAAACCATTCCAGTTATTCTCTTTTGCTTCTTTTCATACTATAGCTGGTGTACTGTTACAAAAGAACAATGATGGTTTTGAGCAGCCAATTGCATTTTTTTGTAAATCATTGCAAGATGCAGAGTTGAAATATGACACATCTAAGAAGTAGGCATATGCCTTGGTAAAGGCAATAAAAAAATTCAAACCTTACCTAATGGGAGTAGCTATTGTTGCCTATGTACCAATAGCCGCAATCAAAGATATCTTCACCCAACAAGAAACTACAAGTAGGAGGTGCAGATGGATTAATAGAATCCAAGAGTTTAATATTGACATAAAAAATTACTAAGCTTGTAAGGGGTCAGGGCCTAGCCAAATTAATGGCTAAGGAAAATCTGGAAGTCAATCAGATTAACCATATAGAGCAACAGAATGTTGCACCTATTTGTGACATGCAGACCTGTGGATGGTATAGAAGGATTGTGGAGTATTTGCAGACAATGCAATGTCCTGAAGGTATGCACCTTACTGAAAAAAGAACTCTTAAACTACAAGCAATCAGATATGTCATTATTGATGATGAGCTATGGTGGAGAAACCCTGAGGGCATTATACTTAGGTGTGTGGATGGAGATCAAGATGAGGATTTGCTGGTAGAAATGCACAAGGGAGTTTGCGGGGGACACTATATGGCTAAAACAATAGCCAACAAAATTCTAAGAGCAGGATATTGGTGGCCTACTGTATTCAAGGATGCACATAGATATGTTAAAAGATGTGATGCCTGTCAAATATTTTCCAAAAATTTGAAATTTTTTGGCAATTTACCATTAAGACCTATGTTTGTTTCTGCTCCTTTCCAGCAATGGGGTATAGATTTTATAGGGGAAATATTTGAAAAATACAGTGGGGGACATGCATGGATACTGGTAGCTATGGATTATTTCAACAAGTGGATTGAAGCAATTCCAACTAGAAGGGCCACAAGCAAAGTTGTTATTGACTTCTTAATTGAAAATATTTTAAGCCGATTTGGGGTACCTAATAGAATTGTGTCAGACAATGCAATGTGTTTCAGATCAGAAGAATTTGTAAATTTTTGCAATCAGTATGGCATCACTATTTCATATTCCTCCCCATATCATCCTCATGGAAATGGACAGGAAGAATCTAGCAACAAGAGCTTGATGAAGATTATCAAGCGCATGATAGAAAAGAACAAGAGGGCGTGGGATTCAAAATTGAAGCTGGCACTATTGGCTAATAGGACTACTGTTAAAAAGGAAATTGGTTATTCACCTTTCAATTTAGTCTATGGCGTCGCGGAATGCATCCCTCAAAATAAGTTGTTAAAAATGTATAAATTTGTCTAGGAATACGATGATGATGTGTGTGACAAAATGCAACTTAGGATGGAAGAGTTGAGTCAACTAGATGAAACCAAAAGGGAAGTACATAAGAGAAATGAGAAGTTGCAGCTTCAGGTGAAGCACCTCTACGATAGAAAGGCAGTGAAAAGGAAATTGGATGTTGGAACTATGGCACTGCTCTGGAATGCTAGGTTAGAAGATAAGGGAAAACATGGAAAGTTTGATCCCCTTTGGTTGGGTCCTTATATTTTTATGGATATACACGGGGAAGATTCATATTTTCTACAAGCACTTACGGGTGAGATTCTTGAGCTAACAGTACATGGACAGTTCTTGAAATACTATTTCTCTTGAAATACTATTTCTCTTGAAATAGCTCTTTTCCATGTACGTCATGCAATCCTATGAATATTGTATATATGATTGGTCATTTTGTTTTACTTTTTGTTTGTTCACACTGTCCAGACTGGTCCTGGTTTTTCGTTCTCTCTTGGTTATGTCTGGTCTGCATAACCAGAGACTTTGTTATCTTGCTATGCTCACAGGGGGCATAAATCCCTAGTCAGAGCCACTGGTGGAGCTTTTTTTTTCTTCCCCTCTGTGGTGGTTTTATCTTCGTTATTTTTCAACCGGTCTAGTATTGGGGGTTTTTCTTTTTGGTTGTTGACTTGTTATCGGCGATGATCAGTTACTTAAGTCATATTTTATCCCTCTTTGGCTATAACTTTACCGGCCCCTTTTACCTGTCCTTTCGGTTTTGCATTGTGAGTTGTGCGTCCCTATGATTTTCGGTTGAATAACCTTTGCAGCTTAACCATTGAACTATTTTTTGACCCTGTGGGTTATTTCCCCCTCCGCCTAGTTGGTCCCCTTCTTTAAGGTAACTATTTTGCATGTGTAGATTGTATTAATCGACGGATGTAGTAACTATGATCTTGACCATTCATCCCACACCTCGCAAGGTTTGTGCTTACGTCACAAGAAATGCTACGAGGTTTGCTAGAGGCTTCCACCTATTGTGTAACTTGGTGGGGCTAGGTTTTGAGTGTTGACCGATGGACGGGTGCTGACGATGACAATTGTGTACTTTTTGATGCATCTCAGTCATCCCTCGCTGACCTCACGCAATTAAAACTTCAGTTTCAATAATGTTGTGAGGTATGCGATGTGTTGATGTGTGGGCACCGGTGTTATCGATTAACGAACATGGTGGGACCCGTTCCGTGCTGATGTGGTACCTAATGGGCAGTCTTCTTGCTCGCTTGCTGACTGGAAGGAGGATGTGTTATTTTCAAACTACTTTTGACCAAATCTGGGCCGTCCGTCTGGCCAACTATGTTTTTGATCAACAACTTGTTTTCAAACGAACTGGTGTTGTACTATAGCTATTCTATCTCATGTGAGCGAATAGTAATGGTCAAGTTCGACTCAGCCTGCGTAATTAAATGTTGAATAACTAGTGAACTGCTATTTCAGTATTGCATTCTGGTTTGTAAGAATCCTTCGATGCTTCGAGGGGTGGCTATTATCTCAGTTCTCCATTATCACGGCATTTGATGCTTTGCAAAATAAACCGTAAGTAATACATACACCTTCTCTTGCGATTTCAGAATATATTAGCGTTGCCTACTAAATAATTGGCGATTGTTTCCTTTTTGATTCCTGGTGAATTGTTAAGCAAATTGGTTGTTAGAGCTCATATAGGTCATTGATAGTGACTTTTGTGAATATAAAGGAGTTTTCTATAACGGCAGTCGAGAGCAAGGTGTAATTGTTTGTCTTATAAAGAAAACCCTAGTTCGAATTCCCATCTGTTTAAAATATATGGCACCCAAGGCACGAACTGCTGGTCTCGAGGCTACGCCTAGGGGTTACTCACAAGATATTATTGATTTGTTGAAACCTTGTATGAGAAAAAAGCAGGATAGAAGGGTATTGTTCTATGGACCCGTGATTCAGGAAGGTTTAATGAATAAATAGTGTACAATTCACGATGTTGAATTACTGTACACTGGTTGGCAATTGTTTTCTGATTGGTTTGGAAATAGAAATTTGTCTGTTCCTTTGTGTAATCCATGGAGATTGGACCTGGGTAAGCTGGTGGTACCCAATGTCTATGAAGATGTAGACTTATTAAAATATATTGCTGTAAGGTATGACCCTATGACTCGAATTGTCAGAACACATCTTGGCAAGCCAATGATTAAAGTAACTAGGGAGGAAATTGTAGAGATTTTTGGCTTACATTAATGGAGCCAAGATATGATTCCCATCAAATTGGAGGTCTTCAAGGAAGAATATAGAAACACCAAGGGTTTGATAAGGACATCGCTTTTGATACCCCATTTGGCTATATCGAGAAGAGGAAAAAATCAGAAAAAAGTTGTTATTGGCAGGAATGAGCCTGAACCTTTCCTAGTAGACTTCTTCACCCCCCATTTCAAGAAGACCGTCTATCCATTATGTCAAGTTCTGGGGATTGATTTGAAGAACAAATTTCCTGTAGAGGTAATGTATATGGTTGTAAACCTCCAACACCCTAGTTATAATGTGGTATATGATTTTTCCACTCACCTTGTAGAGAAAATGCATTTTGGCTTAGCAGCTTTGAAGCTGGGAAAGAATTGGATAAAATTCAAATGGTTTTCACTGCTAATTCATATGTTTTTATATAGGGGTTAGAAAGTATTTAAGAAAGATATGGAGTTGAAGAAGATGGAAGGAGATATTGAAATTCCTATCCAATATTGGACTAGAGTCCTGAACATGCATGATCATAAGTTTGATTATGACACCTTTCATAATATTTTCCAATCTAAGTTAAGGAAGGCTTTAGTTGTTGATCTCCCCAGGATTGCAAAGGAAATCCATGACTTCCTAAGACCTATGGAGAGGAGGCCTGAGTTGAATCTAACCCACAATTGGGGTGATATTATCCCCAATCATGGCACTACAATCTTCAGGGTTTTTAACACAAATGCCATCCCATTTTTCCTACCCAGGGAGGTCCCCCTCAGACTTGGTTTTGTAGAGATTGTGAGGCAGTTGGGAGCATCTCAAGATTTCCAATTGCCTGTTGAACACAAGAAGGGATCTTTTTTCCCTGAATATACAACTTTTGCATATTTTGTCATGATAAAGGAAGGGTGGAGAAATTTGCACTTGTTACTCAGGCATATAGGTTAAGAACTGTACGCCCTAGGAATTATGATCCTGAGGGTTTTATTTCCTGAATGAAGGCTAGGAATCAGACTGGGACCTTTTTCCACAACTTCTACTTTCCTAAAGATATCATTAAGAACATTTTTGTTACAGACTTATAGGATGAGAGAAAGGAAAAGTACATTGCTTATTCAAAAATGGTGAGAAGTAAACAGGAGAAAATACTTGGTTTTGATCCTGTACCTAATGCCAAAGATGAGCTTAGCAAGGAAATCTATGCTCTTGACAATTTTGAGAGCATAGTAGGAGTCTTAAATGAGGAAATAATTGTAGAAGGAAAGGGGAACTCACAAGTTACTAAGGAGTACCCTGAGATAAGAATTGAAGAAAGGCCTACCTACTAGCCTCAAGTGAAGATAAAGGTATTTTCTAGGAGGAAGAGAAGTAGGACAGAGGAGGTTACGATGAGTGGCACATCATCCATCTCAAGGCAATCAGTGTCTAGTATAATTGATCTGGATTCACCTCCGAAGAGTTCAGAATAGATTAACCCATCATCCCCAAAGAGGCATAGAACTGACATTATGAGGGATGTTGGCCAAAAGGGTAATGATGAGGAGGATATCATTGTAACTCTAGATGAAATAAATCTAGAGCTGCCACTAGATCCAGCTGACATTGCAACGAAGTCAGGAGCCATCACCCTAAGATTGGGGAAAGATGATATTAAAGGAATTACAAATAGTGATGATTTGGGGATGGAGGCTTGCAAAGAGTTCATGATGGATGACTCTTTTATTCATACTCATGCTTTTGAAGATTTTGTAAGGAGAGCTCATCTCTCATCATATACTGAAAAGGTAGCACATGAGAGAAGTTTGCATCCAGACCTTCTAGAGCAAGTAATTCAATCAAGGGTCAGAGTGCAAATGAAGGAGAGGTTTAAGAAAATCACAGTAGAACAGGGTAGGGCATTGGTTCAGAAGTGTGGGATATTTCTACTCCCTGAATGGGATATTGTTGATGCTATGGTATTTGATACAGTAAGAAGGGAAAATAAGTCATATCTTGCAGTAGAGGAGGAGGCTGCATTGGCAATTAAAGGATTAGCCTTCAGCGAGGAGTGGGATTCTCTGGCAATATGGTCACTATCCACAAGGTCTCAAAAACCTATTATTGCTTAAACATCTGATTTTAGTGGTCAATTGATTGTGAAAAGAGTTGTTGATACCCCTGCCTTGGAGGCTGTTGACATGGTTGTGAATGTTGCCAAATTCACTAAGGCAACTATGGAGGATTTAACTAAAAGCCAAGATACTCTGAGGAACCAGTATAATGACATTATTATTGAGTATAATAAGAGTCAGAAAAGGGTGGTAGTATTGGAAACTGAGATGGCCTTATTAAGACAATAGATGGAAACCTTGAGGTCTCAAAAGCAGGCTAGCTCTAGCCAAATTATTTCAAACTTGCCAATAGATCAACCCCAACCCTCAGCACAGGTTCAATCTTGGGCTATGGTCCCATATAATATGGGACAAGTGCCTATTGTAGTTGAAAAGGCTAGTACCTCGAGCGAAGATCCTTCTAGGGAAAATTTACTCCAGTAGGTTGAAGAATATAAGGAGATGGTGAACCAAATCTGGGATGCAGTAAGAAGGAATAATTCAGAAATTGTTGATACTGTGTTAAGGCATTTACATAAACGAGTCCAGAGTAAACTGAATGGTGTTCATGCAAATTATGCCTTAATGCTATAAGCAATCGATTTGTTTCCAAGGGATGGAGAATTGGCTATCCCTTTGCTAAATAAATGGGGCCCTAGAATGGAAAAGTTTAAATGTATGGTAGTTGGGGAAAAATAGCATGGGAACAAATATCCTACAGTCATGACAACATATAAATTTGTTAAGACTATTGTTGAGCAAAAATTCTAGGGGTCTGCTGCTCCTATGGAGTCCAAAATCAAAGCATTGAAGGATATTTATGATGGAAAAGATTTGACTCCACTACCTCATATTTTGCATAGTCAGGATAGTGTCAAGCCTTTACAGGCATGGAAGGAGTAAATGAATAATATAATGACTGCCCAAACTCATGAGATATGCAAAAATGCTGATATTCACATGTTGGAAAACACTTTAGAGAAGTTATCATTTGTCATTAGTTTCCTAGAGAACTTTGATAAGACAGCCACGTCATTGATGATAAAGTATGTACCTTATCGAAAATGGTGGACTGGGTGGTGGATTTCAATTGGCTGTCTGAGGAGGATTTCGAGTCATGGAAAAAGGTGTTTATTGATGAACTTGAATTATAAATAATTGGGACGAGAATTGCAATTTGGTCATGTGAAATACAGGTGTGGCCTTGGGTATTATATTTTAAAATACATTCTCTTTCCGGATTCAGGTGTAAATTGCTCAAATAAAATCAGTGCATAAAACGGTTAAAAGATACTTTGGTGTCAGGGAAGCCACACTTGGAACAACGCCTTTCATTCCTCCACAACAAACTAATCATCATTTTTGTTTTGAGCTTTTCTTCTCTTACCAAGCAAATGATGTAAAGTTAACTGATTAGGAATTAGCACTTGAGTAGAAAGTGGACATGGGTATCCTCTGGCCTAAAGCTTGTTTGCTCCCTTATTTTTTATAAAAGGGAATTTTGGGCTGAGGAAAAAGTCTGTTGAAACTACTTAAGATACGTAAGATAAGATTCAAGTAGAGAGAGAGAAGAATAGGTCCAATTTTTTGAAGCTTTGAGTCTTTTTGAGAACTTAGTAAATTATGGGGTTCTGGAGCATACTTATGTTAATCTTGTGATTGTTTTGATTCTATTTTATCTCCTATTGTAATAGTTTGCATGAATTATTAATGAAGAATCTATCAAAGATGATGTTCATTAATTTCCATTTGTTATTTATTGTGGATTATGTTCGACTATAGCTCTGGTTCAATGGACCTATTAAATGCTTCAGTTATCCAATCATTTTATTTGAGTTAACACATAGGATTTATCAAGGAGTAATAAACTCGAGTATTGATGAATGGATGGTAATACTATACATACAGATCATAGATGCTTTAGATGAAAGTTACCCTGTAGTTCAGTTTTTGGTTTGACTTTGTGCTCTAGGATATGGCACTAATACTCTGACTACTTATCATTCTTTTATTTTTTGTTATAGCTTCAGGAAATTTCACTCGAATAATTCATAACAACACACTTAGGTGTTATTTCAATTCCTTGTTGAGTTGATCTGAGCTCTTCTAAGAAATAGTTGATTTCTTGAAGGTTTATCTCGTTTAACGTGGACAAGAATTTATCTGTTGTTTATCCACGTGTGTGTAAATCATTCTCATCATGAATGACAATATATTTTAGGGATACACTCCTGGATCTTACAGAGTCCGAAGTGTAGGAGAGATAATAGTTTTGATGTCATTTTCTCGTTAAGTTGGCACAGTGCCCTCAAAACTTTTAAAATTGAGTATGGAAAACTCATAGAAGCTTTTGTGGGTTCTGCTTGGGTTGTAAAACCCACCAACAATGCCCCCGAAGAGACAACCATGACAAAAATCAAGAAATCCGACAGAGCAACGAACTTCGGAGAAATCCGGACATGATGGATTTCCATGGATTTGGTCAAAAGGGCAACCACCTTTGAGCTCCAAAAGAAAACCGAGAAAATCCAGAGGAAACATATTTTCCCCAAAATGGTGGAAAATCCAAAATGCACTTTGATCTTAATATTTTCAATAAAATTCACAAATGGGCCACTCCAACTAGCAAGATGAACATCAAAGCATGTGCCCAAGCAAGAATTATTCCAAAATAGAAGGCCAAGACACCCCGAAAAAAGAAGAAATGAGGGTCCCTACTTCAGTGGGGAGTGTGTGCAAACACTGCACAACAAATGGCGACTCCTCTGGGGAAATGCTCTAGAGCATTTCAAGAACAAACTAGAATCAAGAACCTAGAATCTTTGATTTCAATCCTCTCCTTAGGACACCTATGAACAAAGTTTTAGAAACAACAAGCATGAAGACATTTTCCTATACCAGGGTCCAAGTGTGTGTATTGTGCATTTATTTCCTATTCCTTAGGTACAATGGGGACCTTAAGCAAATCTGACCAAGCTACATAAAAGTTCTAACTCCAAAAGAAACCTGGATAGAGCCTCGCTACCATCCAGAAGTCCATAGCCCCAATGAGGTTATCATTGTGACCCTCCCAAGCATAGCTCTACTATCAGTTAGGCATCTATAGCCCCAGTAGAGATACTAGGATACCCCTGACAAGGTGAAGATTACTTAGATTTTCAACGTTTTCCATTTTCTCTTTCCTTATTTTTTTTTAACTTTATAGAAATTTTCTCTTTTACCTTCGTAAGTAATGAAACTCACACTCAAGGATGAGGAACACAATGGCACTGAAGTAGAATATAAGATTTTTCACTAGGCCAAATCACCCAAGAACCCTATGCAACTCTAGAATTTTAAATTTTAGTGTTAAAGGTGTGAGACTCAAATATATTACAAGGTTTACCCAAACAAGTGACTCTAATTCTAAGTACAAGGGACATCAGATACAAAATTCCACCACCTAACTCTGAAAAGTTGTTTAGAGTTTTTAAAAGAAATTTCCAGAATAACCCCGGGCAAATAGCCCATTATACAGATGCAAAAACCCCAAGGAAGCAAGAAACCAAAAGAAAAAACCAAAATGGAAAGAAAAACAAATCAAAGCGAACCTACATTAACCAAAGCAAACAAACAAAGCAAAGAAAAAAGAAAACCTACTCTAAGCTATGTAAAAGATGAGCTGCAAATAGCTCAAGGCTGGAAATAATGCTTCAAATACTACCCATTGACAGGCAGTGGGATATCCTCACCAGTGAGGGTTTTCAAGCGGAAAGCATTATCTCCCATAATTTTTGAAATTTTCTAATGACCAAGCTAGAGTTTATCAAATTTACCATGTTCTCCCTTATGGTCATGGGATTTATCCCAATAGAGAACTAAGTCATAAATTCTAAAGGCTTTCACCTTAGCTCTCCTATCAAACCATCTTTTCACCACACCCTGATGTTTAGCAAAATTTTCTAGGGCTTCATCTATCTTCTCTTCTAAGTGTAGCAGCTCATCCAAACAAGCTTCACGTTTATCTTCCTCATTGTAGTATTCGTTGATAAATTGTAGGGTAGGAATATTTAATTGAATAGGAAACATGGGTTCCAAACCATACACCAAGTGATAGGGAGAGGTTCCTATGGATGCCTGGTATCTAGTATGGTCAGCCCAGAGAGAAAATCAAAGTTGGCTGTGCCAATCCTTAGGATTTTGTTCTAACAATTTATAGATAACTATCAGTAGGTTCTTATTGGAGGACTCAGCTAGGCCATTAACCGAGGGATAGTAATTGGACGAAAATTTAATAAAAATTCCATGATCAAATGCCCAATTAGAAAATTTCAGTGATGCAAATGCAGGACCATTATCACAAACCAGAGATAGCAGACAACCAAAATGATTAATAATATTAGATTTGAGAAAATTGATTACTACATTTGAAGTACATTGTTTACAAGCAAGAGCCTTTGTCCATCTAGTAAAATAATCAATTATGGTAAGAATATACCTATGACCTGCAAAAGATGGAGGGTTAATTGGACCTATGAAGTCCATACCCCACTGAGCAAATGATTCTACCTCTATGATTGGCTGAAGTGGAAGTGCTGCATGTTTTTCCTTACTTGTTGTGGTTTGACATATGTAAAAATTCCTCACATGTTGGTGTGCATTCTTGAACAAAGTAGGAAAATAGTAGCCTGCCCTCAATATCTGATTCACAGTGGTTGATGCAGAACCATGGCCTGTGCCATATTTCTCATGGAATTCAATCATCACTCTGGCAACCTCCTCTTTTCCCAAACATCTTAAGTATACACCCTCATTATTTCTTTTATACAATATATCTCCTTTCATCATAAAACTTCTCCTTTTATATACCAATCTCTTGGCGATACCTCTTGAAGTTGATAATGTTGAGCTGTGAGATAAGGGCCTATCTCAGCCATTGTCTTTGTGAGTCCCTGTCCTCTCACTAATTTCATGGGTTGAATCTCCATGTCATACTCCTATAACATAGTCACCCATTTGGCTCTTCATTCACCTAACTCATTTTCCATTAACAATAGCTTTACTGCAAGATTAGGTACTATGGCAAATATGTTATTCCTTAAAATATAGTGTCTGGAATTCTTCACTGCTCTAACCAAAGCATAGGCCTACTTTCCAAAATTTTGGTACCTTAATTATGCATCCTTTAAAGGAGTACTCATAAAGGCTATAGGATTCTCATCGCCTTGATCAGACTTTTGAGTTAACATTGCAGCACAAGAGTGATCAAAAGTGAATGTATATATATAAAAAGGTTTAGCATAATCAAGACTCACCAATACTAGAGCCTCGATAATAGCTTTCTTGATTTTTGCAAATGCTTCCTTAGCTTCTGCATGCAATTGTATTTTCATTTCTTGTTTCAACATAACATTCAATGGTTTCACTATTTCTGCAAATCTAGTGATAAATTTTCTAATGAAGTTGATCTTACCAAAAAATGACTTCATTTATTTCTTACTTGCAGAAGGCGGTATCTTCAAGATAGCCTGTATTCATTCAGGGTCAATAGCAATACCTTGTTTTGAGATAATATGTCCCAACAACTTTCCTTTTGTGATTCCAAAAATACACTTCCTTGGATTAAGTAAAATCCCAAACTCTCTGCACCTTTGGAATACTTTGCATAAATCTGCTATATGATCTCCTCATTTTTTAGAAAAAAATGTTAGATCATCCATATAAATATGATGCACTTACCAATTATGTCCTTAAAAGCAATGTCCATACCTCTCTAGAATGTAGCTCCGAAATTGATGAGCCTAAATGGAATTGTTCTATAAGAAAAATTTCCCCATTTTGTAGTGAAGGAAGTCTTGTGCCTATCCTCATACTACACCATAACTTGGTTGTATCCAGAATACCCATCCAAAAAGGACATCATTTGAGATCCATTAACGATCTAAAGCACCTCATCTAGGCAAGGAACTGGATAATTATCCTTTTCTAATGCTCTATTCATATTCCTAAAATCCACACACAGTCTGATTTTGCCATTCTTTTTCCTTACTAGAACCAAATTCGCAACCCAAGTAGAGTGTCTTAATGGAAATATAATGCATGTTGAAAGCAATTTTTGCACCTCCTTTTCAATAATAGGTTCTAACAAAACATTGATTGGCCTCTATCTCTACCTAAATGGTTTTACATCTGACTTCAAAGGGATGGTGTGTATAATGATTGAAGTATCATATGTTTTTAAATCTTCATAACTCCAAGCTATTACATCATGATATGTATGTAAGGTATCAATAATCCCCTTTATTTCTTTTGGAGTACACACCTTACCAATAAAGACATTCTTCATGTCATCCAACGTACCCATATTATATGTTTCACATTGGCTACTAAGAGATTCCCTTTTAGCTTGTTGTTCCTGATCTCTTATCTTATCCAAATCAAAAATTCATTCAAGCTACACCATACCTCTTAGAATGGTGTTAGTTTTCAAATTAATGTTTCCTCCCAAATCTATTTCTACTTCTTTGAGGCTCTATCTCATCAATGACTTGGGAAGCGAACACATAACAACTTGTAATGAAATCCAAAATATGCTTATCATCTTCAAATAACTAGAAGTTGTTAATGTTGTAAGGCACTGAAGGTACTGGAGTGATCTCACCTATAAATTTCTTCAATCTTGAAAGTGATAAAGGTTGCAAGGTGCTAGCAGCTTGTGCTAGAGAATCTACAACTTGATTCTTGCTTCAAAGAATAAGCTCGATATTGAAAGCATCAAACCCCTCAATAAGATCCCACACTCTATGCCTATAATTGGTCATTCTCCAATCACGAAATGAATACTATTTCCTTACTTATTTCATTACTAATTCAGAATCTCCAAAATATTGTAACATCTTAACCCTCTTCCTTGATGCCATTAACAAGCCATGGATCAAAGCTTCATATTCAACAACATTATTGGTGCATTGGAATTGAAGTCTATGAGCAGAAAAATAATTCTTACCTTTAGGAATGATTAATTCAAATCCTACTCCAGAACCCTACTTAGATTTAGATCCATCGAATCTCAATGTCCAATAGCCATTAGGTTCCCTTGGTTTTAGTTTATCTTTATCTTTACTGAAAATGGGGGCCTTCTCAGGAAGTGTTGGGTTCTTACCCCTATCACTATCTAACTCCCTCTGTATATTTGGATTAATACATTTCTATATCCATTAGACAACAGTCTGACATAAGTCACATGCCAACTCGGAATGAGGAGCATCATGGAATCTGCACCAATTGGGAAGCAATAGTTCCTCAAAGGTCATACTTCCCTTTAGCTGTATCTGATTCTCTAAACATTTATGGATAAATTCTTGAAAATTATCCAACAAACTAAGTTTCCTATCTTCCTGGTCATCTGTTTCATCCACTCACTCAGTTATTTCTTCAAGACTACTATTTTCTAGAATGCATTCATATAAGGAGTCTCATATCATAAAAACCTCTTCATCCTTTGTGATTGATGCGGCCAACACATAATTTCCCATGCTAATTTCAGACAACAACACCTAATTTGAAACATTCTGGTATTCAGTGATCACATACTTCATTAGGGGCTCTCTTTCAATTCAGAACCGATTTGGAACTCCCTTCCATGGTAGCCACATGTGAGAATGATCTGTAGATGTATACCCATTCAATGCCTTAGTGAAATCCCTACCTAAAATCAAACCATAAGTATTAGGGATGTTAGCAACTTGGATATTGATAACTTGTTGCACCCTAGGATCTAATGCAAGCTATGCAAGGATCATGTTTAATTCTCCAACTACACTTACCTCTATTTTGTCCAATTGAGTAACCTTCTTTTGAGAGGCTATAGGGGTAATACCCAATGCTTTACAAATAGAAAAAGGCATAACATTTGTAGATGCTCCTAAATCTAGGAGACAATTATGCAAATTCTTTCCAAAGATATGAAAAAAAATTAAGAAAGGAGGGGTTTCCATCTTGCCTTGAAACAAACTCAGCTAAGTGTCAGCTTGTGCAACTTGACCTTTATCTTTATCTCTCCCTTTTTCTACAGGTGGAACCTAACTTCTAGGTATCTTGGAATTAGAAGACCTAGTAACAGCCTCATTGGAAGTTGCCCCCTGTGGTGCTATATTCGAACTAAATGGTCCAAAAACTGCATTCATAATAGCGAGAACTCTTAACAAATCAAAAGAATAAAGATTTACCTTTACTTTCTTGAATTCATCAGTCACATATTCGCCTAGTTTCTCCACATTCATGTTAGCATGGGCTTCCTTGTAGCCACTGGCCTTCCTCTCTTTCGATAAGTATTTTGTGGGTACATGAGGATAAGGTGGATTATTACTAGCTTGTGGATTCGGTGGAGTAGTAAAATTGTTAGGAAGGATAGAAATGGTGAAAGGGCCTCCAGCCTGTGGACTTCTATTAGGTCTATTTATTAGATCATACTTCTTTGCTACTTGTTGAAACATCTGAACTTCTTCAATATTGACTTCCTCCTCATCCAAGGGGCCATTATCATTCTCATTTTCCTCACTAAAAAATTGGGAGATCTCATCTTCATTCAACACCTGATCTTCCTTATCCTCTTGGTCACTAGATTATTCTTCTGGTTCATTCTCCTCACCTTTGGGAAATTGGGCATGGTTGAGTACCAGCACTAGAGAATCATAACGATTTGAGGGCATAATTTCCTGACCACTGAAATTTGTCTCAACTTCATACTCAAAAAAGGAAGCAGTAGTTTGAAACTCGGTACAATCTAACTCAGAGTGTTGGCTTGTCTTATGGATTCGACACCAACCAAACAAAGTTGCCTCTAACAAGTATAGACCATTTGGAGGTTTCTCCTGATTAGAAGGCTGATCCAATGGAGTAGGAATCCCTCCATTATTTGGTCCAGTATTCCATGACCTAATCTGCCTAGGTAGTTGGCCCCTGTCAAATCCTTGTCCACCCTATTGATTTCTATAAAAATTCTAACCAAGGCCCTACCTTCTATCAAAATTATGACTGGAACCTTTTCCTCTATCATAGTTTTGATTTCTATCAAAATAATGCCCTCTTTCAAAGTTCCTGTTCTCCCTACCATAACTAGATTGCATATTCTTCTAAGCAGCCTAAAGCTGGTTATTCTGACTTCTCAAATAGGTCACCTCCGTATTCAATCTTTTCATTTTTTTAGATAGCTCATCCAATCTTTCCTTATCTAGACTATTAGGTGGTGCTAGATTGACACTACCAGAAGGGTATCTAGATATGCCTCCAGAACCAACAACTTGATTCAAAACTTTTGAATTCTATAAATATGTAGGAAAATCACCTTGTTGCCGATGAAGGGGTTGATTAGCTCTTTGTTGAGGATAAGAGGTCATAGGTTGAGATTGATTTAAAGGAGGACCTAGATAAAGGACCAAAGGAAATGAAGGTATCATATTCATTATGGGAGCATGACTGGTCAAAGCCTGGTTAAGGGCTCAAATTTGTCCAAGGTGAGCAGCAGGTCCTAAAGATGGTAAAGGTCATGATAAATGTTGCCTCAAGTCTATGTTGACCTTCAAAGCCTCTACATATGCAATGAGTAAATTATTTGGAGGATTAGTCCTTTTTTTAAGGAAAGTGGTTGTAAGGCTATCAAAGGCCTCAAGGTACACTTCTAAAGCAGTATTTTCATTTCTAGCATAAGGTTTCTAGAGTCTGGTGTATGATTGATGGAACCTATCATTGAATTATCCTACAGGCTCATTAATCTCTCTTTTAACTCTAGTAAATTGTAGGTATAGCTCATTAGCACTAATGGGAATCTTAAACTTATATAAAAATGCAGTTTCTAGTCCAATTATTGATTGAAGAAGCAAGTAAGTGATTGTACCAATAAAAGGACTCTTCCCCTAGGGAATAAGGGAAAATCCTACATGCAACATCCTCATGGTTAATTCCTCTATCCCTCAAGAAATTTTGGAAAATCCTAATATGCTCTTCTATTGTTTTGTTGGGATCATGAGTATGAAACTTAGATAAAAAATTGCTCAGGGTTCTTGGGCATGACATTGTAATTATTAAAGATCAATGGGGATGGATTATTAGCAAGGAAATCCATTGGTGGGGGTGGAGGTGGTAATGGCTGACTTATGACTAGTTGTGATTGTAGAATAGGAGTCCCTTCAGAATCAGATGAGGATGGAGATGATGGAGATGATGGAAGTGGGTGAGCGGATAATGATTCTTCCCCTCCTCTGGTCCTTCTTGACCTAGTAAGGGCTTGCAACTCTTAAACTTCCTCTTCTCCTGGAGTAGATCTAGTTCTTCTTCTAAGCCTCTCAGGAGAGATGGCATTTAGGAAATGCTCTAGCTTGCTTATTCAAGGCCCTCCTACTAGCGCCAATCTATTGATGGTGTTTTCTGCACAACAACAACTCATAAAGAATATGATATCCTATCTCTCTTGAAAGGTAAATATATATGGGAAAAGAGATAACCCCAAGGTCTCTAATGTCAGGTCTTGACAATGCAACAAAACAATTCAGTGATAAATGTGAAAATGTTGGTAATCACAAAGGGACCTTACTACAAGAAAATGTTGGACTTTGAATTTATCAGATCTGAACAATTAATTGATACTTGAAATCCTCAATTGGACCCAGAAAATAAAATAAATAACAAAAGATAAAAGTTTCAGAGATAACTCTAATACTAATTCTAACCTTAACACGAAAAATGCCAAAGAAGATATGGTCAAAATGGACTGATCTCTCATAAACTACTTCCTGTTTGACCCAGATAAATCTGCAATCTCACAAAAATAGTGCAATATTTTGAGGTATTTAAAAATTTTCAAATCATAAACATTCATTCAAAACAATACTATTGGTTATGAACAAACATTTATAATTGAACTAAGCACAATTTAAAGCCCAGGCTAACTTTGCAAAGCATCTAACAATCAACTATCTATAAAAATTATGGACTAGAGATCACTGCAAACATTCCAAACATGAAACCCTAAGTATCACCGAACTACTCAATTATGAACTTAAGAAATTTTAAAGATAGAACAACAAGAACCATGCCAGATAAAACTCCACACAATAAAGATACCAAATCATAGTATCCCTTCTTATATAAGGTCATCCAAAATGGCAATAGTTCCAGCCTTCTATTACAATACTTGCTTGAACATAAACCCTAATTCGCTAAAATATGGAATCTCTATTCTATCTCTCTATGCCTATTATGTATCACCTATACCCTGAAATGAGGCAACATGGACAATTTATAGAGAATCCCTAAGATAGGTCAGCTCAAAACAATATTTTACAACAACAAGCCACACAAGAGGTTAGCCTCAAAAGATGTTTGAATATCATATGAAATGTGCAATTTGCACCAATTTCATCCAAGTTAGCCTAGGGTCACAAAAAGGTCAGCCCAATGCATGTGGATAATGAGAAGCACAAACTTTGATGTAGCCCTATATAATTACTTACCATCATTGTCTTTAGTTCGATCTTCTTCACCATGCATGGCCAAAAGCACCTTGTCCAACTCAACAATATGTGGTATAGGAAAAACTCTAACTCTTCTCTCAAGAGACTTAATGTCATCTCTTGCCTACCCTACTATACCATCCCAATCATCCTTATTAGTTAAATATATGTCAATAGCTACAATGTAAGTTGCAACATCATCTATTTTATGTTTAGTGACTAGACCTTCACTTATTGGAGAATAAAAATCTCTCCACCATTTCCTAAGTTTCTCTAGATTGAGATGTTTCAGAGAAAACTTATTCCTTCCTATCATGATTTCAAAGAAGGAGATTCAGTTCTCATGAATACCCATCAAAGTGTCCTCAATCTGCCTCCCTTGTTTATGAATATTTTTCAATGCATTTTTCCTCATTTAAAAGATCTTGAACCATTCCCAAGGCTCAAAAACCCTTGGGAAAGGAAGAATCCCACTCTTTACCAGTTTATCTTTGGTGAAATCCATGACTGTATTTTTTTTCTGTAGTAGGAGATCAATATCCTCTTTGTCTTGAGCAAGCAAAGTCTTCAACCAGTCCATTGACCTCATGGAATCCCCTCCAGTTGACCAGATATCTTTGATGGAAAAATATCCTTTGGTTTGAACCCCCTGCAACCAAGCAACTATGGCATGTGTAGTGCCTTTCATCTTCTCAAGCTCAAAGATTGTTTCCTAAGGTAGGAAACCTGCAATAGAGGAGGAAGAGCTAATGGACTACAAGGGTTTCATCAACTCCTACAAATACTTCTTTAGTTTCTCATTCTCTCTCTCCAACTCATGCCTAGTTTGTACAACTCTCTTCAATCTACCCACTATTATCGCATTGGAGCCTTCATACTCCTCAATATCATATTCCATAGAAACATGCCCTGAGTCTACAGTCTACGCATGATAATCATCTACAGTTACATTATCTCTATCTTTATCTGGAGTAGAGGTAGCAATGTGAGCCACTCTATTTCCTGATCCATATCTCTCAATCTGAGATAGAACCCTAGCCTTCTTATTAGTCTTTCTTTTTTCAACATTGGCCATTAAGTCATCCCAATTAGGAGGAGCATCTTCTACTATTACCTATTTACTTCTCAATTCTTTATCTAGCCAACTTGGAATGGTAGACTCATTTGACACTGTATCATCCCCATCCTACTCTTGCTAGTCATTAGAGGCATCCTTATCAACACTTTGCACACTAGGGCTATCCCTAATTGGATCTGCTTTGTTCAATAATTGTTCCTCTACAACAACCTAAGCCGATGAAGGGACCTTATTTGGTATCTCCTCGTGTTGAGGAGATTTTCTCAATTGGTCTCCCAGAGGTTAATTTGCGTAGGTTACCAAAGGAGACCAGATCACCTTGTCAATTTCTGCCTCTACACTATAGAGGTCCCCTTCTTGAAATTCCTCCTTGCCCAAGTCTTTAGAAATTTAATCCTTCCTTGGCTCTTCTTACACACAATCAGTATCCTGAGGAAAATAAATGCTTTCTTGTTCAGCAATGGGAGCAGTCACTAGAACATTCTCCTTCATTGCAACATCCTTCATGGAAAGATTCCTTGACCTCCTCATGTACACTATGTTCTTTCCCTTGAACTCTCTACCTCTACCACAGGTGACTCAACTTCCTTATTGGTCTTAGGAGCTTCCTCCTATTTCTATGACAACCCCAAAAAGCCTTCATCTATTTTTCAACAGATGAGTAACATCTACCTCTTCCTTCTCTTCTTTATTATTTTCAGCTTCTCTGCTCGAGACTTCCTCCTCTTCTTGGAAATAGGTTTCCTCTATTTACCTATCCTTTCCACCTTCTTAGTTTGAGAATCTCTAACCTGAATCTTGAATGGGGAGTCCACCCTTTCATTTCCCTTAGGATCCTATTCGTGTGATTCCTCGGAAGAAAAAATGAGACTCCAAGTCTCCCATGAAAACATAAGTGCACTTGACACCCTCACTTTCTAACTCCAACATTTTATGCTTCAACCAAATTTTGGTGTACTTAATCATAGGATTCATGATTTTGTCTAATTTTTTTTTCTCTTCTTCCAACCAGTCAACCTCTCCAACTGGTTTGTCTTTCACAGCCTCGAAGATATGACCCTGAATCAAATTTCCAGCTTCTTCCACCTGATCAAGGATGGACTTCACATTATATAGCCTTACTAAGTCCTCTGGAAACCTGGAGAACTTCCTCTTCCTTACCTCAAATTCATCACCAAGGTTAGCCCAATAATCTTCAATATTGGCCTTATGGCTATACTCCCTACTAGCCTTCTTTTGTGCCTCGCTAGTGATATCAAACCTTTCTCTCTTAGAATGAAAAGAGAGGCCAAAAGTACTTATTTCCTCCTTAGAAGCATAAACAGACTGGATAGAAGGACAAACCTCACTTGTTCCTATCTTTGAGGGGAAATCATTCCCAAATCATGTTTTGTGCTTGTCTCCCTTCACAATTATGCCAAAGTCACAAATCTGCCTAGTGACGTCCAACAATATAATATGATCATTGGGGTACCTCGGGAGTCTATATGGAGCCCTTTGAAAACCATCAATCCTAATGTAAGAGAAAGTAGGGAACTAGATAAACAATGCCTCATACCTCCTTATCAATTTTTTAGCCTTGTCAAAAATCCTCACATGCTTTGTACCTTGCAACAACCTGGTAATATACATTGTGAAAGAATCATTTTCCCTTCTATAGATTCCTCCTGTTAGGTGCAGCTATGGATATACTTCATTTATTGCATCCTATCCAAATGTACCCCTATTGCTTAACACCTTATATGGGTGAAATCTTGCCAATGCATAAACTAGGTAGGAGGTCATTGTGAAAGTCTTGGTTTGTAAGACATTACACAACTACTCATGGATCAATACACTTATGGCACCTACCCAGTGGTAATCTATACCCTGCTCCATCCGAGCAATAACATTGAACATCCAACTCTCAAACACCCCTACACTCTTCAACCCTACCAGTTTGCTGAGAAGAGTGATGAAATTGTAATATTCCCTTTTGAACTTGAGTTTGAAAAGTTGCTTTGGCAATTTGGAGAAATGATACTTAAGCTTCTCCAACCAAGAATTGATCACCTATTGGGAATTAACTACGTTTTCCTCATAGTATTTCCTTGTTGTGTCCATATCAAAAGCCACCACATGTGACCTATCATGCATATCAAAAGTCCTAGCAATGGACATAGAACTAAAGCCTACCACAATCCTTCCCTAGGGACCAATTATCCTTTGTGTCCCTCAGTCATAATTCCTGGCACACTCAAGCACCAACTCATAGCACTGCACCATGGAGGGGAAACCTTCTACATGTGCCAATCCAGATTCCACAGTTCTCCTAGCCAGCAGAGGAAGGTTTTGTGCTGCCATGTCAGCTTTGAATTCCTCATAATCCCACATACCCACATTGGTATCGATGATTCCTGACCAAATAGAAGTCAGCTTGCTCTTAGGAATCTTACTCCTTATATCCAATTTTACTTTTTCTACATTAGATATAGCAAAAAAATTTCCACTTGGATCTTTTTCCTTTCCCTTGCCACGACTAGCGTCATCTTGTCTTGATCCTACCTGCAAAAAAGTAAATATAACCAAAGTGAGATCTAAGAGAGAGAAAAAATGCAAGAAACCCATATCTCAAAGTTTGGTTTTTAGGCCCCCTTGCGAAATCCTGACTAGAGAGGAATTCTGGGGAAATTCGGACCAAGCTAAATCCAACAAGAAAAACATATAAACCCCTTAATACCACTCAATTAATTAGCACAATAAAGAAATAACCTTAGAACTACTTAGCATAAGTTCATTTCATCACTTTAATATATTGCCAATAAGAAAATCCCTCAAATAATCATCATATTTTTCATTTCCATAATATCCTAGAAGAATCCACTAGAGCCGGAAATCTCGAAAAATAGCAATAGTTCCAATCGATCCGAGAAAATGAAGGAGGCATGAAACATCTGAGAAAATCTAGCCAAAGCAAATTTTAGCGGGAATAAGACAAATTATGATCAAAGCATTAATCCGGTGGAATGACCCAACCAAAGACACTAGGAAAATCTGAAGGAAGCAAATTTTTACGAGGTAGACAAAAGTCCAGTTTAAGTGGCAAAGAGAAGGAACGGGAAAAGCCAGGGAAATCTGGAGGAAGTGAAATTTCATGAAAACACCGAAAACCCAAAATTACCCACGTTTCACACGTCTTTACCAAAATAGATCGAATGAGAACGGACGTAGGACCTGCACCTCAACAACAACCTATCATAGACCTTCAACAAATCAATAATAAATTTAAAACTCACCCGTCAACAATTCGAGAGGGATTGGCTATGCCCTAGGTCGAGAAACCTAAAAAAAAAAAACCCGCCCTGGGAGAAAGAAAAACCAGGCATGACTTGCTTACAACAAAGATAGGAAGTTTGGGATAAATGCAAACAAGCCCCAAAAACATCAGTAAAAGACCAACCCAAAAAAAATGTTCAGTGATCAACCAGGTGGACTGGCAAAACAATGAAACCCCAAATGTCCGAACATGCTGTGTACACATAGGAAAATGATGAAGCAATGAGTGACACGAAAGAACATAAAGCAAAGTAATTAAAGACCAACAAAATAAAAAAGCATATGCTGGAACCGGTGATGCCAATAGGCAGCCCAGAAACACGAGCAAGATACAAGCAATGCTCACAAAATTCAAATGCAGAACTCGAAATAGCTTTGAAATGCACAATCTAGCAACACACCTTAAGCTCCAGTACTCCAAACTAAAATGACAAACAAATAAACAAACTCAAATGGCCAATTAATTCCCAAAATTCAATATATCATTGCCCCAAAGGTTGCACAATTGCCATTAATGCCCTCGACAAGACAACCATGACCAAAATATGGAAATCTGATAGAGCAACAGACTTCAGAGAAATCTAGACATGACAGATTTTCGCGGATTTGGTCAAAAGGGAAACCACCTCCGAGCTCAAAAAAAAATAGGAAAATCTGGAGGAAATGGATATTCCTGAAAATGGTGGAAAGTCTGAAATGCACTTAGATCTTAAGATTTTCAATAAAATTCACAAATGGGCCACTCCAAATGGCAAGATGAACATCAAAGCACATGCCCAAGCAAGAAAAATTCCAAAATAGAAAGGCCAAGACACCCAAAAAAAAGAACAAATGAGGGTCCCTACTTTAGTGGGGCGTGTGTGCAAAAACTGCACAATAGGTCAGTTGCCCCAATGAACACAAGGGCTTAAGTTGTCACTTAAGCAACCTACAACTACCGATAGAAACTCAGTGTGGAATATAAAGTTTGTTTCAATTCCATGAATAAAATACATTCGAATTCTTCCTTCAACCAAACATCACTAGTTTCCCTAGTAGGACATCACATAGACATCCCCTTTTCACATCAATGACAATAATATGCCAACATTCTCCCCTTTTTTCATTTATGGAAAAACCAAATGGTCACTCAGCCTATATTATTTGTATCTAATGCGTGCTCTATAACAGTTGCTAAGAAGCCCTGTACCAATTAAAGATATTACAGGCTATGCCCTGTACTCCCCCTTGCTCAATTGCCTGAGCATCAGTTGCTTGCATTTAATACCATTCTCCCCTTTTGACATCAAAGGAAAAGGGAACACTCCCCCTTTGACAACAAATTCAAAGAGAAAGAGGGGATGCTTGAATTATAAACCATAAAGTCATTAGAAATCTGTAAAATAAGTTTTACCTGATTTGTGATGCCTTTAATTTTCTAGAGAAGAATGAAGAACCAATGAATCTCTCCCTAGACTAATGCCCTATCACCAATATGTAGTGATATTACATGGGAGAAATCACTCCCAACTTCTACATTAGATATTTAAATTGATCCTTTGGAAGATGTTTGGTGAAAATGTCAGCCACTTGTTCTTTGGTGGGAACATATTCCATGTTGGCCTCTTTGTCTGCAACCTTCTCTCTAATGAAGTGATAATTTATGGATATGTTCTTTATTTTGGATTACATCACTAGATTATTTGAGATATTTATTGAACTTTAATTATCACAAAGGATAGAGATAAGTTCACTATACTCTACTTTAATGTCCTTAAGTGTCTGCTTCATCCATAAGACTTCAATACAACATGTTGTTGCTTCTACATATTTTGCTTCTGCCACAGAAAGAGGTTATGATTCCCACTTGTTTCCAAGAAACCAAATTGTTTCCAAAGAGGAATGATCCTCTACTTTTGATTTTTCTATCATCCACACATCCAGCCCAATCAACATCTATATATTATATCAAAGAAAAATACCTACTCTTGGGATACCACAATCCATAATCAATTGTACTTTTGATGTATCTTAATATTCTTTTGACTGCATTTACATGAGACTCTTTTGGTGCAACCTGGAATCTTGCTACCATACACACTGCTTGCATAATATTTGGTATTTGATGTAGTCAGGAATAGTAAACTTCCAATCATTGACTAGTACATTGTCTAATTTGCATCCGGTGACTCATCAGATTTTGTCAACTTGCAACGAGTTATCATAGGGGTACTTACTGGTCTACTATCTTCCATGCCAAATTATTTAAGTATTTCCTTAGCATATTTATTTTGAGATATAAATATCCAATTTTTAGTTTGCATTATTTATAAGCTAAGAAAAAAAGACAATTCTCCCAATAGTGACATCTCACATTCATCTTGCATATTTATAGCAAATATTTTACACATTCTATCATTGCTACCACCAAATATGATTTCATCCAAATATAAAACAACAATAATCATGTGCTCACTTTCTGATTTAAAATATGTTATCGTCTACACATCCCTTCTTGAATCCTTCTTGTTGAAGATATTGGTCTAGTTTGGAATACCATGATCCAGGTGCTTACTTTAGACCATACAATTCCTTTCTTAATCTACATACATATTCATTATCTTCGAACAATTGAAATCCCTTTGATTGCTCTATGTAGAGTTCCTCTTCAATATTTCTATTCAAAAATGAAGATTTAACATCCATCTGATATAGTTTATATCTTTTATATACTAAAAACTCAAGAATCATTTTGATTTCTTCTAAGATTTCTACTAGTGAAAATATTTCTTATAATTCAATGCCTTCAATTTGTGCATACCCCTTGCACACCAATCATTCTTTATTCATAACTACAGTTCCATCCTCATTGAGCTTGTCTCTAAACACCCATTTAGTGCCAATCATATTTTTTCTTGGGAGTCTAGGAACCAAATCCCATGTCTTGTTCTTTTCAATCTGATTTAGCTCTTCATCCATGGCCTTCATCCAACTCTCATTGTTGTCGGCTTCAATAAAGCTCTTTGGTTCAATCTGAGACAAGAGATAAAATTTTACTTGTTCATTAATCTTTGTAAGTATTCTCCTAGTCTGAAAACCCTCATTTTTTACCCCAATTATCTTATCTTTTGGGTGGTCTTCAAAGTCTAAATCATCAACAATTTCTTGTTTATTTGATTTGATATGCTTTATTCTCTCATAAATATTGACATTTATGCTTTCCACCATCTTGTTCAACCTTTTGTTATAGCATTATTAGGCTTGTATTTCGGTGGAATATCCTAGAAATATTTCATCACTCCTTGACTCAAAACTTCCCATGTTTTCATCCTCCTTTTTAATATAGCACTTATTGCCAAATACCTTAAAATATTTAATAGAGGTTGGTCTACTGTACCATAGTTTATAGGGTGTGCTATCACTGTGGGCTCTTATTTGAACCTTGTTAAAAATATAAACAAAATTATGAATTGCCTCCCTCCAAAACATGTTTGCTAACTTGGCCTCATTTAACATTGTTCTGACCATGTCCTTCCCTACTCTCTTCTTTCTTTCTCCAACTCCATTATGTTTTGGCGTTCTTGTTGTAGAGTATTATATTTTAATTACATGTACCTCACTTTATTTAACAAATTCACTTGATCTAAACTCTCCTCCTCTATCTAAACTTAAGAATTTGATCCTTCTACCTATCTCCTTTACAACCATTTTTTGAATATTTTGAATCTTTCAAATGTTTGTGACTTGTCTTTCAGCTAGGTTACCCATGTAACTCTTATGCACAAATCTATTAGCATCATGAAGTATTTTTCTTTCTGAAGTATTATTGTCCTTGTAGGTCCACATAAATTTGTATGGACCAGCTTTAAAGGCTTTTTTGTTGAGTATTCCTTGGTTGGAAAATTGGTCTACGCTATTTATTTTCCCTGTTGGAATTCTTTGCATATAATATCTGCAAGCTTGGTTATTTTAGGCATGTGTCTTACTAGACCTCTTGAGCTTACTTTTACTAAATTATCAAAATTTACATGCCCTACTCTTCTATTCCACAACCAGCTTTCTTCTACTTGCCCTATTAGAAAACTCTAACCTTTTACTTCACAAAGATTGTAGAGATTGCTATTAGTTTGTAATCCTTGTGCAAATTTTTTCCCATTTCTTCTTATTTTGCATCCTTCTTAATAAAATGTGGTTGTGTAGCCATTGTCACACATTTGACTTACACTTAACAAGTTGTGCTTCAATCCCTCAACATAGAAGACATCTTTTGTGGGATTTTTTCCATCTAGACTCAATATTCCTTTCCCACATATCTTGATAGTTTTATTGTCACCCAAATTCATATATCTACCTTTGTATTTCTTGACTTTAATGAACTTTATTTTATGGGAAATTATAGATTAAGTGGAACTCTACTCTTTCTCCTTCCATACCTTCTTATATTTCTTCTTAACCTTATCCTAATCTTTCTTAGGAACCTTATTTTCCTTTTTTAGGTTGGGAGATATGATTTTATTATTTTTATACTGAACATTTCGTCTTATAATTTTTTTTCTACAATTTCTAGCTACATGACCAAAATTGTTGCAGTTGTCACAGATTATATTCATATCCATCAAAGGACAAAAAGTGTTTTTTCTTAAAAAAAATTCTCTCCTTTTAGGGGCCACTCTACACTCTCTAGCCCTATGAAAAAATTGATTACATGCTATGAACCCCAATTTGATACCTGCATAAACAAAGTAAACAAACATGTTATTAGATCATATGCAAGGTAAAACAAGGATTCCCCATGAAATCCATTTATAAAACTTAAAATAGGAAAATATGAAGAATAAAATACAAAACAACATGTAAATCCTAATAAAGTGAGCAAACTAGAGATCCCATGGGGGAGTTGGTGCCAATGAAGTGTTGAAATTGGCCCTTTCCCAACTCCTTTGTGTGATTGTTGATGATTGATCCACTTGATGATGAAGAACAATGTGAGTTCTTGAGAAAACCTGCAATAACCTAGCTAAGATCTTGCATTGAGGATAAAGTTGAGTAGAGTAAGTTTATTCAAGTTGTGGATGTTTGAATGAGAGGAAGAGTCTCTCATTTATAGATTTCAATCTTGGAAGAATGAGTGAAAATAAGCAATGTGGGATAAAAGATAATCCAATGGCATTGTGCCACTTGTCCACATGTGATTGGAGGAGGAATGAGCACATTTTGGTCAATGTGCATGATAAATGCCATTGGATTCAAATTTGAATTTTGAATGTGACATGTGAGAGGGAAAGAGAAATGGAGTTAATGTCACTTGGCTCAATGCACAAGGACATGTAAGAGGCATTGAATGCCTTATTGGAAGGACCAAGTCCACTTGGCCTTTTTGAATTCAAATGATAGAATATTCCCTTTTGATGCTTTGTGAGGGAAAATAGATGAATTAATAAATCAAAGTATTTGATTTATTGTGCAAGTTGCATTCTCTAGAGGATTTTAATGAGAGGGATTAAGTTAATCATGGATTTGATTAATTTAATGAGGAATTAGGAGATGTGACAATTTAGACTTAAATAGATGAATTAATTTAAATCAGAATTGAGAGGAAATGGTTTATTAAATAAATGATTTGATTTATTTAACTGAGGAGGGAAGTATTAGATTAAATCAAATAAGGTTTAATTTATTTAATTTAATAAGAGGAATTTAGAGAATTTAATCAAATAAAATGATTTATTTAATTAAACAAAAATGTAAGGTTAATTAAATTAAATTGATTAATTTAATTAAAGGAGGTGATAGACTTAATCAGATAAATGATGATTCATTAGATTGAGGGATAGAATTACGATGAAATGCTGAGAGTGTGATTTCAGAGGAAATGATGTTAGCGATCAGGATTAAGTGTGCCAAACTGGAAATGTACATTTTCCATGTCTACATTTTGCCCATCTTTGAGGCAATGTACTTGTCGCATTGATTCAAAGAATAAACTGCTGTGATCAAAGTTCAAAATTTCTCAATTTTTCAGATGCCCCACTATTGCCCCAGTGGAAGGATTATGCTGGTATACTGCCCCCTCGAGAGATCAAACGGAAATGTTCAATTTTCCGATCGAGATCATGAGAAAATACAAGAGGAGTGGTTCTATTGATCAAAGGATGAACGATAATTATTTGATGTAGACAATTCTGATGATGTATAGATAGTCATCGACCATGGGTAGCCTCATGTATATTTTGATAAAACACACCGATTTTAGATAGAAATGTTAGTAAAGATAGAAGAATAAGAAGAATAAGATGGATGGAAGGAGGATCCACACAAGTTCACATTATTATTGATGATGATGATGTATTGCTTACCAGGAGTTGGGATTTTCAAAGGGCCAATTGCTTTATGTTTGATAACACACATAGGTACGATGCATCAAGGTATAAAGGACTAGGATGGAATTGTACCTAGTGTGATGGACTTTGACTTGACAATCAGATAGGAGTGCTCTTGTTCACACTTGACATACGGAAACCTTGATAGGACGGACCCAACAAAGCAAGTATTCGCCAAGTTATTTTACAAGAGTATCCAACAGGCACAAACAGATAAAAAAGATAATGATCGTTGCCCCATTCCTTTCTCTCTAAACCTGTTTTGTTTAGGCATCATCGAGAGGTACTTGGAATGAGTGAAAAATAAGATAAGTCTAAAAAGACCAAGACAAAGTAAACAAACAAGCTAATGTTCTTTGTACCACTAGCCAAGGCTAAACTACTGTGAGGGGTACCTAATGCTTATGTCCATCATAGGAAAGCTTCATCCTAGGACATGTAGTGATCAAGGTTTTGATGGGACTGATTGGGTGATGAGCTATTGGCACTCTGAGTTGATTAACTTGCTGGCTTATTGACTTAGACGTTCAAGACTTTGACGATTAGGCATTCACTTTGGATCTTGCTACACTTGCTTCTGATTGACTCACCAAAGGGTGAAGGCGACGATTGAATTTATTATGAGTGATGACAATCACGGGTGAAAGCGAGATGAAATGGATGCACCATTTTGGGTTTTCAGATATTTTGAGGTTGTTTTTGGTATTTTGTGTCTCGAGGGCCGATCAAGGATGGCCTTGCCTATGTTTACACTCAGGGATGATGTAGTTCAGACTCCAATTGACTTGACTACTAATGAGATAGATGGGCAAACAAATTGCCATTGTGACAGATGCCTAAAAATCTTAAAATATGAAAAAGATGGACAAATGAATACCCCTACAACAAACGCCTAATTGGATGGGTAGATGTATGTCATTGCGACGGATGCCTAAAAATCTAAAATATAAAGTAGATGGACAAATGAATGCCCCTGTGATGGACGCCTAACTAGATGGGCAGATGGATGTCATTGTGATGGATGCCTAAAATCCTAAAATGTGAAAAAGATGGACAAACGAATGGCTCTGCGATAGATGCCTAACTACATGGGCAGACATATGTCATTGCGATGGATGCCTAAAGGACTGACCTAGATGTAAAATAAATGGGCAAATGGATTGCCAATGCGACGGATGCCTAAGGACTGACCCTAACTATCTCGGGGGATGATCAAAGATCAACCTTGCCTACGTTCAAGCTCAGAGATGACGTAGTTCGACAAGGTGAAAGACTGACAAGACTCGATGAATTTTTTGAAGATTTTCTGAGATTTTAACATGTTTTTGGATTTTTTGAAGATTTGGATGCTTTTGGATTTTTGATGAATTTTTTAATGTTTTGAATTTTTTGAATGTTTTTGAAATTTTTGCATGATTTTGACAATTTGGATATGGATATGTGATGATATCAATACTCTGTTTTGGGGTTTTGTTGAAAACCAAGCTTAGTGTTGATCAATCAGATTGATGAATTGATAGTTTGACTAAGTGTGTTAAGTCAAATGAAAGTGATAATGCACTTGTAAAATCTAGGAAGTTGTGTTATCCTAGAGTAAACTCATACAAGAGGGGATAGTTTGACTAAGTGTGTTAAGTCAAACAAGGTGATTATGGATTTGCTAATTTGGCTAAGTGTGTTAAGCCAAACAAGATGATAATGGACTTGTAAACCCAAGGAAGTTGTGTTATCCTAGAGTAAACTCATGCACAAGATGATAGTTTAACTAAGTGTGTTAAGTCAAACAAAGTGATGATTGATTGGATTCGATTGATCAAGATTGATGAAGCTTGATTTGGAACAAAATAGCTTTGATGATTTGATGTGACACAGATGTACACATTAGATACGACTGATATGAATTATTCAGATTGATGTTCAACAAAAGATAAAGCTTGGTAAGGAACGTCTTCCTGTCAAAATATGCCATGGGCTAGGGATCTGGATTTAGGGCTAACAAATGCCTTGACCAATTTGTTTTCATGTTTTCCAATATTCGGATCGTCACATAAGTGTGAAGGATATATATCAAGATTTATTCCTGAAGCAAGATGCAAATATCTGCCTCCAGTGTCTAGCAATGTATGGAATACCATAGGTAGATGCTTGGATAGGTGTGTGGCTGGATGGATATGGTAAGCATGCAAAGGATTATCTTGTGACAAGATAAGGTATTTGAACAGAGGAATGCTCATTTGGATAATGCTTCAAGGCTTAGATATTGTTGGGTACTATAGGACCAATGAAAATGACCCATGTCAAGATGTTTACCACAAGCAAGTGTAAAGTGTTCACCAAACCTTGATCAAGATCTAGATAAGGTAGATAAATGGAAATGGATTGGATAAATGGTTCATGAATGAACAAATGATATGGCTGAAATGTTGGCTTTATTATGGATGTGATAAGATGCTTTCTCCTGAACTGGCGTACGTAGATGCTCGATTCTATACATGATGCCTATTTGCCAAGTTTTCATCATGGTACCTATCCAAAGTGCCACCGAAATGGTTTTCACTAGAGGATGATTTTTTTCTTTACTGTTTTCAATCCTTTTTTTGATTTTTTTGGATTTTTTATTTTTGATTTTTATTTATTTTTATTTTTTTGTATTTTCTGAGAGATTTTAAGTTGATGTTGAACCACCTGGTGGTGCTGATGTAGATGCTTCTGTCATAATGTGCCATCAATATCCTTCTTGAAGAAGTTGCTTTGCCAAGACACATGCACTTGTAAGCAACTTTTGAGATCCCTGATCTGTTTTGTTGATACCGGAGTTAACTTTGTCTTTGTGCGCACATCGCGATAAGGTGCCTTCTAAATCCTTATGATGAAGGGTCATTGCTAACACATGGTCAATGTGAAAATTGGATATCATGCGTGGAGGTGTGGATGGAGTGTTTTTAGGAGTAAAAGATGGATTGGTCGATAATTTGGAGCCTTTGATTCTCCAAACTTGGGAAGATGAGCAATGATGGGTGGATACGGAAGTGTACATGGAATTAGGACTAACTACTTAATACACTTTGTACATTGCTTGAGAAGCTTTATTTTTCCTTTGTGGAAATCTTTGATGGATAATTTTCCCCTTTTTATTTTTCCCAATAGTTTCTTTGACTGATGGAGTTCGATAGGGATAATTTTTCTCTTATTCTTTGGTATCCATTTGTACTTGATTTTTAATTCATGCTTCTTAGCTTCTTTTGCTTTGATACTATTCTGCATGCTTTGATTCAAGTCTTTGTTTTGACGTTGGTCCCAATTCGCGGATGGGGTGATGGGTGGATGGAGATTCATGACATGGCAAGTTGTAGTATTGGCATTGGTTTCATCATAAGGATTCTTCATGCTCCCTATGTTGATGTTTGCTCAAGATGAAGTTGCCCCCAGTTTTGTGGAAGTATTACTAATATGTTGAGATCCCTTGATTGTTGAATAACCAAGGCCTTGATGCTTAGGATTGCCAAAAATCCATACTGGTTCCAAGATACCCTATTCATGTAGGCCTAATCCTCTACCTTGATAATTCATCTGCTGAAATAATTTATTTTCCATAGGATATGATTTACCTCAGGAACAAGGTGCTACTCCTTCTCTGCTCTGTGGCAAATCTTCAAAGGTCATAGCTCTTTCATTGATAAGATGATTTTCCCTTACAAAGGTGAGTGTTCCAAGTTTATAAGTGATAAGATCCTCTGTATAGGGGATGAATTCTTGATTGATATCTTTGGTTTGATCTTGTGAGATATCAAATTGTAATGCTGCTTCAAGAAGTGTTGATGCTTCACTGTCCATTCTTGATATTCTTTCACATGACATTTCTGAGTCACAACTTCTGTAGAAACCTTCTTCATGACCCATTTTTGATATGTATTTGCATTTATCTATATCTTGATCATGTGTACAAATGTTAAGAGTAGGAGACTCTTGTTCATTGGTAATGATTTCAAGAGTATGAGGCTCTTGTTTTGAATGAAGATCATCCACATGTCCATCCAAAGAAATCATCTCATGGGTAGATGGAGGAGTATGTCCTATGTGGATGTGGTCATCTTGTATGGATAGGAGAGTGTCCATTATATCATTGTAGTAGCTTCAAGATGCAAATTCTTGATCTTGAATGATTTCAGAATTGCTTTTGACATGCTTTGGATCAAGTTCTTGACATGGGTCAATTTCAAAGAATGGATTGCTTTCTTGGATATCTTCAGTAGGCATAGGAAGTTTCTCAAATGTTATGAGGTCAAAAGATGTCCATATGTTTTGGAAAGGATCATTGCTAGACCTTGGTGAAAGATGTTCATCATGCTTTGGAGTGAATTTTTGAGATATGTCTTCTGACTCATTAGGTGATGTAGAGAATTTTTCAAAATTATCATTGGTCCAAGGATCTTGATCATCATTTTGAATGATTGTGGTGGGAATTTTTTGCAAGCTCTGTTGTGGGAGTAAGGCCTGTGTTTTCTGCTGAGCCAACAATGCTTGTTGTTGGTCGTGTTGTTGTTGTGCCAACAATGCTTGTTGTTGGGCTTGCTGTTGAGCTGCTTGTCGATGGATTGCTTGCAATAATGCCTTGAATTGTGTTTGATCATGTTGAGCCTGGTGCTGGGCTTGAGCTTGAGCCTATGCTTTTCGGGCTACTTGAGTCACTTGCGCAACTTGTGCGGCTTGTTGGGCTTGGAGTGCCTTTTTGTGGGAAGCTTCTTGAGCAGCTTGCAACGTGATGGAGAATGAATTGGTCATGTTGTGTTTTGGAGGCGGCGGTGGTGGGTTGGGGATGGTGTTGATTGTTGGAATTGCTTGGATGGTTGCCACCTGCTATTGTGATACCGATGGAAAGATGGGATGATTTGGTATGATGTTTTGATTTGGCATTATAGGTTGAATTTGAACATTTTTGTGGTTGAGAATCATATTGCCTTGATTTAGGTAACTTTGATTTTACATGGTGTTACCTTGACTTGAATCAACATATGGAGTTGCCAATATACTGCCAAGATTTTGAACAACATTAGGGGGATTTGAAAGCATATCTATCCCAAAGTTCACCAAGTATGGATTTGAAATGGTCATGTTTGGTAAAGTTGCACTTGGTATGTATGGATTTGGTGGGATAATGTTGTTTGGAAAACTCATGCATTGAGCGTTTGGTTGATAGATTTGCAAATTTGGACTTGGATTTAAATCTATCATTGGGAAAGGTTTTCCAAACTTTAGATTGGGCATACTCACATTCGTATCATTGAAGTTTGGAGGAGATAATGATGCCAGGTTTGAATTGCATAAATGTGAGTTTCAATAATCAGTTGGAATTGTGAGACTTGGATAGTTTGGATGATTTGGATTGCTCATGATGGATGAATCAAGTTTAAATTCCATGTCCCTCTTGTGTTTTGACCTTGTTGCGAGAGTGAACCTCTAAGGTGTTTAGGACCAATGATGAGATGAAATATGAAAGGGGTGAATGATATGGGTGCTTTGAACTTTTAGAAACTTTGGATCAATGCTAGACTTTAGGAGTTGGTTTGATTTGATAGTTTGGCTAGGTGCGTTAAGCCAAACGAGATGATGGTGAACTTGTAAACCCTAGGAATTTGTGTTATCCTAGGGAAAAATTTCATAGGAGAATGAATTGCCTAAGTGTGTTAAGCCAATGAAAGTGATCATGAACTAGTAGACCTCAGGAAGTTGTGTTATCTTAGAGGCAAATTTGTTCAAGAAGATTGATAATTTGACTAGGTGCATTAAGTCAAACAAGGTGATTTTGGTATTCCAAAAGTTGTTGGTGAGATGGAAATTTGATTGATGTTTGGATGGATTAAGTGATGATTTTGATCCTAGATGACCCTATGAGGAATTACTTACAAGACGAAGGTGATGAAGAACATGATTTTTTCCTAGAAGTAATTCAAACCAAAAGACCAAAGTTTGCATGAAAACCATATGACCCAAAAGAGAACAAACACATGTATGATTTATTTGTTTATCTTGCTTAATGAATTATTTGTTACCAAAGGCACTTGCTTGCTTATGTTTCAAACTATGTGTCTAATGTCCCTCTTTTGTTCTCATCCCACAAGGTCCATTGTGTGGAAATCGAGGAAAAATAGGGAAAAAGTTTCTTATGTTTAACCTTGTTGAAAACAAGTGATGGTAGAATTTGTGCACTTAGAAACCTCTAGGAATATGATCCCTAGGGAAAGCAAGAGTGGCAAAATTCGTCAAACGTATTTGTTTCTCACAAGGGGTTTGAAATTTGAAGGCTTTGCGAATGTTTGTTTTTAAATGTTTTGAGGACCAAGCAATGTGTTCTTTTCTTTCAAGCCCTTTACAATCCTAGGATGATGAGGAAATATCTTGTTGGGTTCCCACTTGCATAAATCCAACTGCACATATCTTGTGCGAATGGCTAAATGCTTGACTACACTGGCTCCCCTCCATGGCACTCACTTATTCAGGTCAGCCAAGAATTAGTACCCATGAATCTCCCATGGCATACTTTCCATTTCCACAACAAGACCACATGTATAACATGGGGCGGCTTCAAAGGACATGACCTTTTGCACCAACAAGATAGACAAGGTTTTGGCCTTTTTCTAAACAAGGGGTTCTAATTCGGGCATTTCGTTCATGGGGGATTATCCAACATCGGCGAGAGTCCATTGTTGTCCATCTCGTCAGAATAATCCTCGTGATATTGGCCTTTGTTCCAATATCCACACTTATATCCCGGGTGGAATTCGCTTGGCTTTAGCGTGTTCCCAGTTGGGTCGTTCCCTTGGGTGATTACTTTTTCCCACAAGGCAGACCCTCTAAGATAAACAAAAGCGAGCTAACATATCCCATCGTCTACACAAACTTTGTTGAAAAATAAAGGGGAAAACCTCCACAATATGTCATGCTCACACTTGCATGTTTTTTTCAATTTTAAGTGCCCAAATTGAAATGTGGAGGCAATCTTTTTAACAACCTAATATTACCAAAATGTTTTTGATTCTCAAGATCGCAATGAAGCGCGAGAGAAATGCATAGACATTTTAGATAATATTAACTTGTAAAAAATATTGCAAAACATGGAAAACATTGGTTCATTTTAACCCTCAAAGCAATGATGACTTATTTTTAAGCACAAAAATGAAGTGTGAGTTTGCCTTATTCAATTGTTACCTTTTAAACCAAATCTAGTATATTTGCCTAAAGTTCTTTTTAGCCCCTTGGCAACTTTAGAAAACAAAATTTGATTGTTCTTTTTAGAGCCCAAAGAAAATTTAGTGTCTTAAGATCAAAGATTTGAACAAGTTTCTTAAGAAGTGTTAAAGAACACTTAAGTGTTTAAAAACAATTTACACAAAATAAACATGGTATCATAAAAAAATAAAATTGATTGTTCTTTTTAAATCCCAAAGAAAATTTAGTGTCCTAAGAGCATGAAAGTAAACAAATCCTTGGGAAGGGATTATAATTTCTCCCAAAGTGTTAAAAAACACTTGTTACAATGATGCCATAATTTTTTATTCTTTCATTTCCATGCTCCATGATCCTTTAAAACCTGCAATACAAGCTCCAAATTTTATATGAAATCAATAAATAAGAAGATATGATGGTTAGATAAAAGATTAAGCATATAAACCCTAAAATTTAGACCAAGTTTCATGGTGTTTTGACATTAGGTGAAAGTTTGAAATTTTTAATTATATAAAAGTTGCAAAACACATACACCATTGGATAGCTTATGAAATTATACCCCATTTCAAAAAAAAAAGCTTCAAAAAAGACTAAAAAATGACCAATATATGGCCATTTTAAAATCGGGTGAAAAAATAAAAAATCATATGCGGTCCTGTTTGTAATTGCGGCGTTGTTTGGAACAGATGCGGTGCTAAACAGCACCACATGGTGTTGTTTGGAATAGGTACAGTGCTAAACAGCACCGCACAGTTCTCTGGTTGCAATCGAGTTTGCGGGTGCAGCGGAGTTTGAGTTTTAGGCGGTGCAATATAGCGTCGCACCTCTATAAGCGGTGCAATACAGCGCCGCAGACCTGTAACCTACAAAAAAAAATAGAAAACAGCAGAATTTTCAACAAAAAATGTGATTTGAACTCGAGATTTTCCCTCCTTTTAGCGCCAAAAAGTGAACCCCAATTTGATACCTACATAAACAAAGCAAACAAACATGTTATTAGATCATATGCAAGGTAAAACAAGGATTCCCCATGAAATCCATTTATAAAACTTAAAATAGGAAAATATGAAGAATAAAATACGAAACAACATGTAAATCCTAATTAAGTGAGCAAACTAGAGATCCCATGGGGGAGTTTGTGCCAATGAAGTGTTGCAATTGGCCCTTTCCCAACTCCTTTGTGTGATTGTTGATGATTGATCCACTTGATGATGAAGAACAATGTGAGTTCTTGAGAAAACTTGCAATAACCTAGCTAAGATCTTGCATTGAGGATAAAGTTGAGTAGAGTAAGTTCACTCAAATTGTGGATGTTTGAATGAGAGGAAGAGTCTCTCATTTATAGATTTCAATCTTGGAAGAATGAGTGAAAATAAGCAATGTGGGATAAAAGATAATCCAATGGCATTGTGCCACTTGTCCACATGTGATTGGAGGAGGAATGAGCACATTTTGGTCAATGTGCATGATAAATGCCATTGGATTCAAATTTGAATTTTGAATGTGACATGCGAGAGGGAAAGAGAAATGGAGTTAATGTCACTTGGCTCAATGCACAAGGACATGTAAGAGGCATTGAATGCTTTGTTGGAAGGACCAAGTCCACTTGGCCTTTTTGAATTCAAATGATGGAATATTCCCTTTTGATGCTTTGTGAGGGAAAATAGATGAATTAATAAATCAAAGTATTTGATTTATTGTGCAAGTTGCATTCTCTAAAGGATTTTAATGAGAGGGATTAATTTAATCATGGATTTGATTAATTTAATGAGGAATTAGGAGATGTGACAATTTAGACTTAAATAGATGAATTAATTTAAATCAGAATTGAGAGGAAATGGTTTATTAAATAAATGATTTGATTTATTTAACTGAGGAGGGAAGTATTAGATTAAATCAAATAAGGTTTAATTTATTTAATTTAATAAGAGGAATTGAGAGAATTTAATCAAATAAAATGATTTATTTAATTAAACAGAAATGTAAGGTTAATTAAATTAAATTGATTAATTTAATTAAAGGAGGTGATAGACTTAATCAGATAAATGATCATTCATTAGATTGAGGGATAGAATTATGATGAAATGCTGAGAGTGTGATTTCAGAGGAAATGATGTTAGCGATTAGGATTAAGTGTGCCAATCCGGAAATGTCCATTTTTGATTCTTATTTGGACTTCATCACTTCTTTCATTATTTTGGCTTCCTCTATTTGAAGTTTCAGACTTAATATCATCTGATTTGATTCCTCAAGATATTTGGTTAGCTTGTTTGAATCTTTTGTGCCAGATTTTTTTGGCACTTATTTTCTCTTTTCAATTTCTCAATTTCATCTTTGAGATCATCTATCTCATCTAGGGCATAGATAATTTCTCCTTCCAGATTAACCTCTCCTTCTTCAGCTACTTCACCGATATTTTCAACCTAAATCCATTCTATTCCTCAAAATATTTTTCCATGACAATAAATTCATTTTCTTTTACCATAAAGACACAATATTGCCCATCATCTACGCTATTATAATAATATGAAACATCACTATCCTCTTGGATGCATATACTTTTCCTCTTTACCAAAAAATTACTTCTCTTAGGGTAGTAGCATTTCTTCATTTTATCATCCTCTTTGTGCTTAGAGTTACCTCTTTTGTTGTATGGAAATTTAGCAAAAAAATGACCCACCTTTCCATATTCAAAGCATAAATAATTTAAAGGGAAACTTAACTTTGTACTTGATAGATCCTCTTCTAAGTCTTTTGATGAATTTTGCCTCTTCTTCATAAGTCTCATCATGTCCAGATGTGGTTGTCTCAGCTTTGTCTTTCTTAGGTGCTTTATCCTTCACCTTGTTGACAAATTTGAATGCAAATTATTTCTTGGATGGTTCTCCATCCCTCATTCTCATCTTATATACAGTAAATATCCAATGTATCTCATCAAGAGTGAGTTTGTCTATTTCTCTTCCTTCTTCAATTAAAAAGATCCTAGAATCATATTTTTTTTTCATTGACCTTAGAAATTTTTGTAAGAAAATGTTTTCTTTCACTTCTTCTTCGTACCCTCTAATAGAATTTAGTATATCTTCAACTCTTAGAAGATAATAATAAATCTTCTCCTCTGCAGTCATGTTTAGGCCTTCAAATCTAGCTCTTAGCACTTGAATCTTTGCCAATTTTTCTTTGTAATCTCCTTCATAGATGTTTTTCAATTTATCCCAAATATCATGTGTAGTCTTACAATGCATAATCTTGCCACACATAGATCTAGATAGCCTACATATAATGGAATTCCTTTCTCTTTAATTTTTCTCATATTCCTTCTTCCCAGCTACATTAGTGGGAGGAGTAGAAAGATGAACATAGTTGATCTTGATAGACATCCAAACATCAAATCCTAGGGATCCCAAATATGTCCCCATTTCATGGCACCAAAAATCATAATGTGTTCCATTGAATAGAGGTACTTTTTTTATGGATGAACCTTCCTGATGGTCCATAGTGTTCACACTACTAGAATCTACTTGAGTTGATTAAGCTTCACCTAGGGAACTTGGCTCTGATACCAATTATTGGAACATAATGATCTACTAAGAGGGGGGTGAATTAGTAGATGAATTAAAATTTTAACCCTTACTTTGTCCAAGTTAAGACTTAACATGCAAATACATGAACATGCACACACACAAGAATCACATAACACAAGATATATGTGGAAAACCTAGAATGGGAAAAACCACAATAAGAAGTGTTGCTAGGAGCTACTATCCTAATCCAGCCTCACAATCCAAAGATTTATTAAAAAAATTTAGGGCGCCAACCCTAAGGAGACTACAATCCCCTATTTTAGGAGCACCTACTCCAAGGAAGCACCCACTCCCCACTCTGAGTACCTACCCAGATATCTAATGGCACCCACCAATCAGATTTACAACAATGATAGTTATAGATTGTCTAATAGAACACAATTGAATGTTGCAACTTAATTTAAAACTACTCAGCACTTGATTTTGACCTTTATACCTTGGGTTATGCTTCATTCCTCTTCTGTTTTTCTCTTGTGGGTGAGAGAAAATTAAGATTTACTATTATTTTTCTATGTTTATCTCTTCCACCCTATTGTTGCACTCTCCTCTTTTTTATTTTAGTGCATTATTTGTCTGTCTCAAAAGGCTTCCAAATACACTTCATATTCTTGCTATAATTTCTTCAGGAGTGTATTCTCTATCCACCTTCAAGAGCTAAGCAAGGAATTTTTCATCATTCATGCTTCTTTTTTACAAGAACTTTTTCTGTCCATATCAAAAGACACTTGTTGCTTAGATGCAACACACCTTCACTTCTCCTTCTTACAACATTCTTTTCTCTCTCACTTGTTTCCTTCTTCTTCCTCCTTTTAACCATCACCAAATTTCAGCATCATCCTTGATATTTACACACCATACCTTTCCTCTGCAAGGGTTCAATATTTATCTTCTTTTGCAAGTTATCCAAACATCAAGCTATGGATCCACCTAACAAAAATCAACTATTTTTCTATTTTTGGCACACAAAGAAACTAGGATTTCTAATAGCATTTATTTCATAATATTTTTAATGAATCTTAATCAGAGTTTCCAATGCCTATATGTCTATGTGACTAATATAATCATCTAATCATCATTAATATTGTTAGCTAGAGTGGTTGGGCCAATAAATTTTTCTCCCTGAGTTTGTTTGTATTTGAAACCCTAGTTCACACTATCGTATCCATTAAGGATTCTCAGTTTGAATGTGAGTCATTGATCAGTGCTTTTGACACCACAATCCTTTTATCAACATTCACCATTTAGCCTTTTAAAACACGATCGTCAAATAATGATTTTCTTTGACGACTATCGTCAATCATTCCATATGCAAATTTCCAGGAGTGAGTTCCAAAAGACACGCATCATAAATCTGCAGTTCCATGAGGTTGTACGTGGTCCCACCAAATGTTCAGCAGACTGGTGGATTATTTTCATCTATCACCTTGACATACCCCCATAACTCCTAATGGAGATGTGAATTTCTAGGTCAATCAATCAAAAATTGCCACTTGCCTTCATGCCACCAATCACCTTTCACACCTATCTTTCAATATGGTCCCACAATGTGAACTATTGTTCTATTTTGAGGAATCTAGATGGGAATTTTCAATATTCATACTGAGCTCCTAGAAGGGACCTTTGATCTTCAATCCTCAATCATTCTCGTAAATCTCACTAAGCATAATATTTACCTCATGACTAGGGAAGTATTATGATATTTGGGTATTTTCCAAGCTGGTAGGTGCAAGGAAAGAGGGCATGTTGCCCCAATGAACTCAAGGGCTTCAGTTTTCACTTAAGCAACCTGCAAAAAACAAACATGCTCATTGGACTTCTCAAATACACATTACAGTTGGTTCTATATTCCACACCTTTTGGCTCATAGGTTGTCATAGGCTTATTTATTATAAAATATATAACTGATTCCTAGATCTAATTCCCTATCCTCTAACTCTACCATCTATTCACTACCTTTCTATTAAATTCAGAGAGTGTTTATATACAAGCTCTAGGTATTAAGATTATTCCATGTTGGCCTCAATTAGGTCCCAAGACTAATGCCCATTCAAACATGTAGGTATACCGGAAGGAGATGAAGAAGCATAAAAAATGGGTGTACATGGGTTCAAACCTAATTGGGATTGGTCCTACCCTAAGTCCATCCTATGATAAGCCATGAAGACTCTACAAGATACATGAATATTTTTCATGTCACCTCTAATAGTTTTGGGTCCATGTTTCTCATTGGCACAATCTTCTAGAGAAGGATTATTTTAGATAGTAGTGTCATTGAGGTTGTTACCTAGGTATGTTTCATATACCTCTCAGTTTATGTTCATTCCAGTCTATAAGGGGAAACTAGATGTTGTAGTAAGATGTGGTATGATTCTCTGAGATGCTCCTACATCAAAATTATGAGGTTATTGAAAATTTTCACCACACTTTTCTAACTCCAAAAATGATCTGAGTCATTCTAATTGAGCTTTTAAGATCCACAGTTTGTCCTCTTCTAGCCTATCTTTACCCTTGGATAGATATTCCCTATATTCATTTTTCTAAGTGTTATGCTTATTTTTCCTATCTAGAATGTACTCTATTTTCTTTAATTGTTGTTCTCATAATTGGTCCTCATAATTGGCTTATTTTTTGTCTCCTTTTTACTATGTTCTATGGAATGAAAATAGGTTTACAACATTAAATGTTGGTGAAGTGCCAATTCCCTTTGGTAACTCCACCTTGTAGGAATTACCAAAATAAAATATTTAGACGATCTTACACAGTCAAAACTTCTTCATCTTTGGTCTATTGTAAGTTCCTACTAGAAATCTCTCCTTGAAGAGATGCAACATGACTTCATCTCAAACAATGAACACCTTATAGAATATTTTTTCATTTTCTCAAACTTTATATTTACCATTCATGGTTTCTAGATGTTTCTTGAATTTCTTGTCCACACCCTCCATATGGTCTACAAATTCTTCTTCCTTTGTAGCTTTGAATTGATGTCTCTGAGTTTCACAACTCTCCTAGGTTTTAATCTAGTAACAATCTAAAATGGTGTCTTCCATGTACTCTAGTGTACTAAATTATTGCAATAAAACTTTTCCTATAGTAAGATTAAGTCCTATTTTCTAGGATTGTCTCCTACCAAACATCTGAGCAGGTTCCCCAAAGTTTTATTCACTACCTTTGTTTCCCATCTATTTGGGGGTGGAATATTTCCAACTAAACTTTAGGTATGTCTTCCTCTTCTTCCATAATGTTATACTAAAATATTAGGTAAAATTAGTGCCATGGTCTAAAAGAATGCTCCATGGTATTCTATGTAGTCTCAACACTTCTTAGAAGAAGAGGCCAATAATGTGCACTATATCATGGTTCTTCTTACAAGGAATAAAATATGTTATATTAGAGAATAGGTCCACCACCATAAATATGGAGTCATATCCTCTTTAATTCATCATTAATATAGGAAAAAAGTCCATACTGATATCCTCCCAAAGTATTTTTGAAATTGCAAGAGGTTGGTACAAGTTGGTATTCTAACTAGTCCCATTATCTACTTGATAGGTTTGACATTCTTAAACCAATTTCTAGACATCTTTGTTGATTTCAAGCCAAAATTAATTCTCACTTACCAAATATCTAGTCTTATCAATTCAAAAGTGTCAATTGGTAGTCCTTTGAAATTATTTTCCTTGATCAAATTATCCTACATCAAGCTCTTGGGGATGTACAATTGGTTCCCTTTGAAAAGCATACCATCCTCAATAAAAGAGTCTAGCCACTTGGTTTTTTCATTGACTATTGGCTCTCTTCTTTCCTTCCAGACCTCTACAAGGTCAAGATCAATCTGATATAGGTATTTTAGCTCATCAAATCCCATCACCAACAACCTCATCTATGTCATCAATTTTTTCCTTTTTCTTCACACATTTTCTTGAACTTTGACTTCCCACTTTTGTGTTTCAAGATAGAGGTATACCTTTGCATGAATTCTGCACATTGCACATCCCTTTGATTAAAATTTCCTTGACTATTTAAGTATTGGAGAGCTTGGTGGTCTGTATATAGCACATATTCCATTGGTATCATATAGTATCTCCACTTCTTTAGAGCATGTATTATGGGATATAACATGTGGTCATATAAGAAATATCTTTTTTGAGCATCATTCAAATTCTCATTGAAATATGAAATTTATCTCCCTTCCTAACTTAGGACTACTCCAATGGTGTTGTCATTGGCATCACAATCCACTTCAATGAAATTTTTGAAATCCGGTAAGGCCATTAATGGCTTCTCGATCACCTTCTATTTCAATAAATCAAAACACCTTTGTGCGCTAAATGTCCAAATTAAACTCCTTTTGGTTTCCTCATAAGGTCTTTGTCATTGGTGCGCAAATAATGCTAATGTTTTTGATTAATTCTAGTTAAAAATTACCTTACCATGAAAATATCTTACATCCCCAATGTCTATTGGTGTTGGAAACTCCACAATTTCTCTCACCCTCTCTTAATCCATCTTCAATCCTTTTGAAAAGATGGAAAACCCCAAATAAATCAACTTGTTCCTCATGAAACAGTAGTTCTTGATATTGATTAGCAACTTTTCTTCACTTGTTTCCTGGAACACTTGTTTGATATACCACAATTGTTCTTCCTTAGTAGATTACTAAAAAATAGGATGTCATCTAGGTAAACAATAAGGAACTTACCTAGGAACACCTTTAGCACCTCATTCATCAACCACATGAATGTTCTTGGCACATTGCTTAGTTCAAAGGGCATGACTAGACACTGATATAATCCCTCATTGATCTTGAATGTAGTCTAACACTCATTTCCTTCTCAAATTTTGATATAATTGTATCCACTCTTGAGATCAATCTTGGTGAAGTATATTCCTTTACCCAGATAGTCCATGATGTTTACTCCATCCTTGGTAAGGGAAATCTATAAACATCCTCCATTCTCCATCCTTCTTTAGTGTCAATATAGTAGTACTGCATAAGGGCTTAGATGAGGTCTAGATCAATCCCTTTCTCAATAACTCTTGTACCTTCCTAATAAAATTTGTGTTCTCCACTAGTGTTATCTAATGTGCTACTTTTTTTTTGGAAAACTCACTTTGGGTATGAGGTCTATGTAGTGGGTGATACTCTAGATTGGTGGGAGTCCTTTTAAAATTCTCTCTAATATAATATCCTCATACTCCTTCCTTTTAATATTGAGACCTCCCTTTGTGATTCTTCTCCTCCTTTTATGGTGTCACTCTTGATGTCTTCACAACTACACTTCTTTAAAATCAGGTAAAATAATATGTTCTCATGTGTGAGGCCATCCAAAAACTTCCTGCAATACACCAAGAAAATCCTTGTGTTCTCACATACCACATCCTTCCACTCTTCCTCAAGGGGAATCAAAATACGCTTCTTTCCATTCATGGTCACCATGTAAATGTTCTTCCTACAACCATGTATAGCCCTCTTATCATACTATCAAGTTTTTCAGAACAAAAAATGCAAGGCATTCATTGATATTGTATACACCTAAAAATGGTCTGGAGAATTCCAATTAATTAAATACAAATTATTTGATTAGTTATCCTAATTTCCTCTACTATCGAATAAATAGAAATATTTATTTATATAGTTCACATTTAAATTCATCTTAATTAAATAAACATAATTAAATACTTTGTTTTATTTAACTATCAAATCCCTATTTTATTCTATCACATCAATCTTAAATTAATTAAATAAAGATCAAACACTTTATTGATTAATTGCCATATTCTTCTATTTAATTTAATAAACAACTTCTATAGTTCGTTTCATTAAATTATTTATCCCTCTTTTGCTAATTTAAATAAATCAAAATATTTGAATTAAGGCATAAAGAATATTCCATCTATATTTCCTCAAAAATGAATTAGATATCCTATGTCTAATTTATGTCTAAAATATGTCACAATTAATGCTTTGAAACTTCACAGGAAGTTTTGGAGACAGATTGGATACAAATTCCAAATTCTTCTCTCAATCCTCCTCCATCAATATTTCCTCTTCTCTTGCCTGTTGTTTTCATGAGTAGGGACAATCAGCAAAATTCTCTCAATCTCCTCCATCTCTTACCATTCAATCCTCTAGATTGAATCCAAGCCTCTCAATGCCTTCCCTATGCATTTCTACAGCCAGGAATTCTATAAATACAACCTCATTGAACCAAGAAAGAGGATCCAGATAATCTAACTTATTTACTCTTACTCTGCAGGAATTTGAGCATCAAGTATTCAACATTCAGCATTCAAGCATCAAGCAATCAAGTTTTCATATCATGGCTGCCTCCTATAGCTCTTCATTTATCCATTTTCATGTTTAATTACTTAGAAATCATCATATAGGATTACTTTCCTGTATTTAGCATCCATCTCATTCTTTCAGTTGTCATTTTAACAATCATAGTGCACTCATGATCTGAGAGCCATCTTGATTTAATAAATCTTGGGAGATAAAGAGCAATATGACACTTTCAGTAGATTATTGCTTTGAATTAGTTCAAATTGATTTGTCTTTAATATAATGTCATATTAAGAAGTGTGTTTTGTTCTTTACACCTTATTCACCACTTACAATTTGGCGCCCACCGTGAGGCATTAACCCCAATTTTATCAATTTTTCTGGAAAGTGTCGCGTAGATTCCCGACGTATTTTCTTTTAGCGCTTTCATCGAATACTATAGAGCTTCCGTGGAAAACTACAACAATTCTGTGCTCTGTTTCAGCACTTCCATGTTACTATAGCATTTCCATCAAAAATTTCAGTGCTTCGAGATTTAGCGCTTCCATGTCCTATTTCGGCGCATCGGTGATTTAGTGCTTTTGTGTCAAAATTCAGCGCTTCAGTGTCATGTTTCAATGCTTCTTAGTTATAGCACATCAGGTAACTATTTTAGCACTTTGATGGAATATTCCAGTGCTTTTGTAATTTTAGTCTGGATCTGATGCGACCGCGGCCATATTTTTTTTTTTTTCATAGTTGGGCTAAAATTTATCAATCCTAGGATAGTCACTTCAGGTTTTCTAAAAAATTTCAATCCTAGGATAGTCACTTCTTGATTTCTAAAAAGTATCAATCCTAGGGTAGCCACTTTTTGTTTTCTTAAAAGAAAATTGATCAATCCTAGGATAGTCATCACATTTTTACAGTGCAAATTAAAAAGAAAAACATGATTTTTGTGAGGCAACACCTTCACATAGATTAGAAAATTTATTTTTGGGCTTAAAACAAAACAAAATTATATGTTCTGCTTGTGGTGATTAGGCTTATGCTCTCCCCTTAACTGGGTGATCAAAGTGCTAGATTCACTTTTTACTTCATGCTATTTACGCTTTGTTAAATCCCTTAGAAGGCCTGTCATAGTCGGAAAAAGTACTCACCCTACAGGAACGATCTAAGTGGGAACACCTAAAGCCAAGGATTCCAACCCACTATAATAAAATGCAAGTTGTTGATGGAAGTCCAACTTGACGGTAGTGAGCAAGATAACCATCCCCAAAATCTTTGTTCTAAAGATTGGGAGGTCTCTTGAGGGAGTTTATCTATTTGTCGCACCGTACAAAAGCCCTATCTACGAACCATAGAGTAGTATCTCGCTGAGTTAGTATCCATACATTATCATACTCACAGTGCAAGAGGAGGGAAGAATCTTCCCCCAAGAGACTCACCATATAATTTCCAAGGACCGTTTGCTTAGAGGACAAGAAATCCAACTCTAAGTACACGTCTGGAAATGACAAAAATACGGGCGCCCTCTAGGGGGTGAGAAGACTGTGTGCATCAACGCAATTCAAGATGTGGGTTGTGAGTATAATGATGACCTACTCATCCTTATGTGTGAGTCTATTTGATTTGTGTACAATTTTCTAAACAACCCATCAAAATCAATAAGAACCATTCATGGTTATTGAACATACACGATCTATTCAATTTAAACACAATTATTCACAATTGCTTGCTGTGTTTTCATAAAAATCATAAAAATCATATTAAAGATCATCCTAAAAGAAATAAAGTCAAGTTAGATCAGAAAACTCCATGCTTCGAAAGTGGAAGTCCAACACGTTTCTCAAGAGGAAAATCAAAATCACGAAACCCAAGGAACCTCTCAGTTATCGAAATAAACTAAAAAGAGGGCATTTCCTATATCAAAATCAAAAACTTGTTTTACAACATAGAACATTCATCCACAAATATCACAATTTTTCTAGGGGTCACAATTTAGATTATGCAGTAGAACCACTCTATTCATGAGCCTTCTTCCAAAGAAGAGCTCTCACTTAGTATCACAACCATAGTCAATGCATACATCGTTCTTATCTTCCACAATCCATGATATAGTATGCCACAAGACTAGATCAAATTTTATAGTAGAGAGTCTTAAAAGTCCTATTTTTAGCGCTCTGGAAAACCGGTTTCAGCACTTCGGGTCACTGTTTTAGCGCTTTTGTGAAATAGCGCTTTCGGGCACTTTTTCAGTGCTTTAGGTCACTATTTTAGCGCTTTTGTGAAATAACGCTTTTGGGAACTGTTTCAGTGCTTACAGTCTTTATTTTAGCACTTCTATCAAAAAAAATGCTTCCATCACTTTCTGCAGTGCTTTCAGGCACTGTTTCAGTGCTTTTGTCAAGATAGCACTTCCAACACTTTCTGCAGTGCTTTCGAGCACTTTTTTAGCACTTTTGTCAAGATAGCGCTTATGTCATCTATTTTAGTGCTTCAAGACTCTGTTATAGCGATTCTATGAAATAGTGCCTCTGTACTCTATTTTAGCATTTCTAAAATAGAGAGTTCAAAAAGCTTACCAGTCAGTCTGTCTGTCATTTATCTATAGTTTTACTAGAACACAAATTCCTTTTTCATCAGAATCATTGTCTAAATACCGAAATCAAAAAGGTTTATAGAAATCTCCAATCTTATCAACTGAAACAAGATCTTGCAAATTAGAAGTGTCAAATAAAAATACACAATCGATTACTACACTAAAGTTTCATCATTTGGATACTATCATCCTTTATCATGAAACCAAGTATAGTAATCAAATTTTTAACATAGTCTCATCAATAAGATCAATCATCTTATTTGACTTTTGTTAAAAGTTCAATTGACATTTTTTCAACATAGAAGATCAACATTTCAGAAGAAACAGTAACAATTTGTATGCCAATCTTCACTAGGTCCCAAAAATAGAGACTCTACGAGAAAGAACTTGAAACATCTCAAATAATGGCAAAGGAAAATCCTTGGAACAATCTGAACCACAATGATAAGAACAAAATAACTCCAAAGGATATTCAAACAGCTCAACAAGATCCCAAGTTCCATAAATTTATGGAGAAAATCTTAGAACAAGATATGGAGAAGTATCTTTTGATGTTGGCTGAATCAGGTGCCAAAATTCCCAAGGACTTTGATGTCAATCATTTGAAGGAAGCACCTAGAACAAGTGAGACTGAAATACTGCAACCCACACAAATAATAGATCCAGTTGCTGCTTTGACATCCCAAATGCAACTATTACAACAATAGATATAGGATATGATGAAAGGGATTACTAAAAGATATGTGATACAGGACATTTGTCCTTATCCTTTCGATGCAATAGTTGGCCTAATACCTTTTCCAAGACACTGCAAATTTTCAAAGTATGCCAAGTACAATGGAAGAACAAATCCAATAGATCATATTCGGGAGTTCAAAACAATGAGCCTTGAGTTTTCCCAAGAGGAAACTTACTTAATGAGGTTATTCCCAAGAATTTTGTGAGGTACATGTATGGAGTGGTTCTCAGAACTACAACCAGGGATCAAGACTTTTGAGGAACTTATCAACAAGTTCATCTCCCAATACTCATTTAAAATCCAACATGATGTTACAATAAAGGATCTTTACAACCTAAAACAAAACAAAGGGGAAACATTCTTATCTTTTTTACAAAGATGGCGACGACTATTCACTAGATATCCTAGATCCATTCCCGAGGAAGAAAAGATGGAGTTGTTCATTGACAACCTAACGGAGGAAATGTGTTATAGACTAGAATTACAATGTCCTCCCACATTCAAAAAAGTAATAGAAAATGGTCTTAAAATTAAGGAAGAATTAGTCAAAAGAGGAGTTATCAAGCATTTCAATGATAAAACAAATAACACAAGTAACTCCTCCAATCAATACTCAAGCACCGACAAGCCAAAATTTTGGAAAAAGAGTCGAAACACAACTATCACTGAAACAATGAATGATCCCCAAAATGTCAAACTAGTTTTTAAATTAACAGCATCTACATTGAGGAATCAAAGTAATGACCAAACTGTCAAGTCAAATGTCATGTAAAGCAACGAGATCGTAAAAACACAGTCATATCAGAAACCCTCAAATCGGCAGAGATTCACACCTTTAGGCCAAATGATAGAATCAGCAATAAAAGAATTGGTCACCAGTGGCCTCATCACTGCACAGGAAGCCCAATTCTAGGATCCAAAGGTCAAACCACCATGGTGGAATGACACAGATTACTGCAACTTCCATAATAACAAAGTTCACAAAACCAACGATTGTATGGAGTTGAAGCACGTAATACAAGACTTGATCGACAACAATAAAGCATATGTGCAAACACCTCAAAACAATAACGATCACTTGGCCTTAAAATACCCTTTGCCAAACTATGACAAAGGAGCATCATCATCCTCAAACAACAAAGGTAAGAAAATCAATCATGTCTATGACAAAAACAATCCATTGTTTATCTGAAGTAGAGAGTAATCATACAGTTGATCATGACATTAGTGAACCCATAATCAACAACACTACCCCTTTGGATTTTCTCCCAATCATACAAAACTATGACAATCGAATCAATGTCTTAAAAATCAGAGACCGTCAAGAACATCAACTAGAAAATTTTATGACTAGGGAGCAATCCAAGGTAATGTTGAAGGGAGTTGGATCTACACATGCAATTCCCCCTCCATCTAGTTATAACATTGTCTATCAACTGTAAAACATTCCCACACAAATATCGATACTATAACTCCTTAAATTATCACCGTCGCATAAGGATATTTTAGAACAAGCATTAGTAGCCACTACGATACCAATGAATATAAATGTTTGCCAGTTCCAATCTATGGTGGGACATTTGACTACCCTGCATTGTCTATCATTCTCTGCATAGGATGATCTCTCACTAAACCATCCCCATAATACTACACTTCACATTGAATTCCTAATCCATAATCATCACATCAAGAGGGTCTTAATAGATGGGGGATCTGGTCTGAACATTTGCAGTCTCAAATTAATTCATGCACTAGGGTATTCAGATGATGCTATTGATGCTCGAAGAAAAATTACTATCAAAGCATATGATGAGGAGGAAAGATCATCTAAGGGATTAATTGTGTTACCCATTCAAGTGGGGTCAATGATGAAACATATAGCATGTCAAGTGTTGGAGAAAGAGTTAACATACAAAATTCTCTTAGGATGACCATGGATCCATGAAATGCAAGCTGTACCTTCGACATATCATCAATGTTTGAAGTTTCCAATAGATGGATGAGAGGTGACTATATCTGCTGATTACAATCATCCTCAACATTGGGACACCCTTAGGATCTCTCAAGATACCTTTGTACCACACAACAGGGAATTGTTATGTTCAAAATCATCCAAAGAGGAACAATGTCCAAGTATCACTACCAAGTGGGTAGAGAAGAAGGGTAAAGAAAAAGAAACAAGTCTTGTTGAAACTCAATCAACAGATAATCTGGATCAACAAAATTCTTTATAACAAAAGTTCCAAGAGCAAGTTCAACTAATGGACAAGGGAATGGGAACATATTCTATAGAGAAATCACTTAACCTATCACAGTTAATGCCATCTCCTAGGACATATGGTCAACCATCTATGATCAAATCTCAAACATCATTACGAGTCATAGATCTTGATGAAAGATTTATCAAAAAAGGCACAATAGAGGATGAATAAAATAGAAAAGTGATCCTGGATTGGCTATACAAAGACGAGGAACCCTCTACATCAGATATTAGCATCAAAAATGTCAATATTAAAATTGATAAATATGGAAAAGGAAAGGCTATTTTAGAAAAAATGGGGTATGAAGGGTAAGGACCCATTGGATTAAGAAAGGATGAAATCATAGAGACTATTACACCCCTCACTCTCCACTCAAAGGAAAAGTCAAGACTAGGATACTCTAATGAAGAAAAACAAGAACTAGAAAAGAAGGTTGTAGAAAGAATTCTTCAACTTAGAAATAGCTCTGAGACACACTCTAATGAATATGAATGGGATTCATGTTTCGATGTCTCTTTCACGGATATTCATATTGATGTCATCCAACAATATACACCTACACGTGAGGAGGGCCAAGGCTCTAGGTCTAGACTAATCATGACAGCGTCACTAAATATCGATGATTCAAGTGGGGATGAACAAACCTTGAGTGAGCTAGAAGATCTTGAAAAAAGTACCATCATTGACCTTGACGATACCATAAACAACTATGATGAAATGGATGTCTGAACCCTTACATCCATCAACCCAAATGAATCTGATGACCTCATGCCATTAATCCATCCTAAACTCATTGACTCGAACCTGTCAAACCTTTGACTATACCAATATTTACAGACGATGATGCCATTGTAAATTTCCTATGTCATAGTGAACCTGATACAAGTTCTATCTGTAACACTCATAACAACACAACTCGACAAGAGAGTGTCAAAACTTCCAATTGCAAAAGTGAGAATAGGGAAAATAGATCTAATGGTGAAAACCATTCTATGGCAGCATTAGATCTGGAAAAATAAAAAATAAAGAATGCATCTAATGGTGAAAACCTTTCTGAGGCACTGGAAGATGGAATATTTGACACTCTTCTAGAACATTATCATGAGCGATCATCAGTTCTAGTAGAACCAACACAATCTATGAACATCGACACTGAGGAAAAAACAAAAATCCTACATTTGGCGGAATCCATGACAGATCAAGAAAGACCGGATTTCATAAAATTCTTTAAGGAGAAAAGCATCAAATTCGCTTGGTCATATTCTGATATGCTAGGCTTAGATCCAAATCTACTCATGCACCATTTGTCTTTGCCCCCAGGAATCAAGCCTATCAAGCAAAAATTGAGAAAAATGCATCCCCATATCACATTGATGGTAAAGATAGAGCTAAATAAATTGTTGGATGTTGGATTCATATGGTCTATAGACTATGCCAAATGGATATCAAACCTTATAACTATTTCAAAACCGAACAATAGAATTAGGATATGTACATATTTCTGGGACCTAAATAAAGCATGCCTGAAGGATGATTTTCCACTACCAAATATTGACATCATTGTGGACTTGACAGTGGGATATGCTATTTTGTCAATCATGGACGGTTTCTTTGGGTACAATCAAATAAAAATAGCTCCAAAAGATCAAGAAAAGACGGCTTTTACATGTCCATGGGGAACTTTCTACTGGAACATCATGCCATTTGGTCTGAAGAACGTAGGAGCCACCTATCATAGAGCAATGACCACAATATTCCATGATATGATGTACACCTTCATGGAGGATTACGTTGATGATATTCTAGAAAAATATTGTACAAGGGATGAACATCTGCATATCCTAGACAAAATCTTCACATGGCTAGAGAAATTCAAGGTCAGGTTAAACCCCAAGAAGTGTGTCTTTGGGGTCACATCAGCAAAACTATTGGGATACATTGTCTCAGAAAAAGGCATTGAAGTGGATCCTAAAAAATTCAAAGCAATTATGGAGATGCCACCTCCTAAAAATATCAGTCAACTCAGATCACTATAGGGAAGGCTCCAATCGATCAGCAGATTCATCTCCCAGCTGGTGGACAAAAGTCATCCATTTAATCATCTCTTGCATAAAAAAATAGTTTTCAAGTGGGATGAGGGATGTGAAACAACATTCAATCAAATAAAATAGTATCTAATGTCCCTACCCATTCTCATGCCACCAACAGAAGGAAGACCTTTGATATTGTACATTGCCACGACAGATATCTCTTTCGGGGCACTCTTAGCGCAAGAGGATTATGAAAGAAAAGAACACGCCATCTACTATATCAGCAGGACATTAAATGGGTATGAAATAAATTACACTTTCATAGATAAATCTTTCTTGATGGTGGTATTTTCTACTCAACAGTTGAGACACTACATGCTGACCCATACAATTAGGCTAATAGCAAAGATAGACCCCTTAAAATATCTACTCAGTAAAGTTGCCTTAACAGGTAGACTGGCAAATTGGGTCATGCTATTAAGTGAATTTGACATTCAATATGTGGAGAGAAAATCCATCAAGGGTCAGGCAATTGCTGAACAATTAGCTGAGGCTCCTTTACTAGATGATCGACCAATGACAATGGAGTTTCCAGATGTTGACATTCTGATAGTGATGTCCCAACAATGGGTATTATATTTTGATGGTTCATACACATAGTGTGCCTCTGGAGCAGGAATTTTGTTCATCTCTCCTCAAGGACACCATTCCAAAATCATATAGACTAATTTTTTAGTGTACAAATAATGTGAGAGAGTATGAAGCATTGATCATTGGGGTCAAAATAGCAATTCAATGGAAGATCATGGATTTACAGGTATATGGGGACTCTCAACTAGTCATTTATCAAGTAAATGATGAGTATCAAACAAAAGATTAAAATTTGATGCCCTACAAACAACAAATAGATGATATAAAATAGTCCTTTGTCAGTATCAAGTTTGATCAAATTCCAAGGATGGAGAACAAAGCTGTGGACACTATGGCCACAATTTCTTCATTATTAAAATTGCCTGAGAAGCGTGTTTGTTATAAGTTTATGGTGGAACAAGTATCATGTCTTTCCAATACTAATTCAGAATCTACTACCATCTGCCATCTAGAAACCATTGAAACCTCCATCTATGAAAAGACCTATGCTTACCTGAAAGACGATATCCTTCCTCTTGACCTATCTCGGAACCAAAAATGAAACTTTATCCACCAATCCGCACGAAATAATTTAATCACAGACATACTTTATCTTCGAGGTCTTGATGGTACCTTACTCCGATGTCTAGAACACAACAAATCTGAAATGGCCCTACGAGAGGTTCACGAGGGTATTTATGGCACTCATTCAAGTGGGATAACTCTAGCTAAGAAACTCCTCCGTTTGGGATATTATTGGCCATGCATGGAGAAAGAATCCTATCAATTGGTCAAGAAAATTCAAAAGTGTCAAATTCACAGCAATCTGATTCATGCACCAGCAAAAGAACTGCATCCTTTTACATCAACATGGCCTCTTTGTCAATGGGGCCTAGATCTGGTAGGAAAAATAAATCCATCTTCATCCAATGGACACAGTTTCATTATCACAGCTACGGAATACTTCACAAAATGGATAGAAGAAGTGCCTCTTACAACCATCACTGGGAAGAAGATCTCCTCATTCATCTTGAATTACATAATATGTTGGTATGGAATCCCTCAATCCATTATCATTGATAATGGAAGACCTTTCAAAAATCAAGATGTCCTTGAGCTATGTGAGAAGTTTCATATCCAACATAATTTTTCAACATCGTACTATCCTCAAGGGAATGGCCAAGTAGAGGCCTCGAACAAAACAATTCTAAAAATTCTGAAAAAGATGGTTAATGATGTTGGATGTGATTGGCATGTTCAACTCAATCTTGCACTATGGGCCTATAGAGCAAGTATCATAACTCCAACAAGAGCTACACCATATGCCTTGGTATATGGATCTGAAGCCATATTTCCCATTGAAGTTAAGATTCCATCCCTTCATGTATCACTCAGAGGAATTATTTCAGATGAAGACTATAGGGTATCTAGACTACAGGAACTAGAATTGTTGGATGAGCGTTGTCAATAAGTTGTTAATCATCTAACAACTTATCAATAGAGAATGTCGAGTTACAACCACTGGGTAAAACCGAGGGTCTTTCAGGTTGGTGACTTGGTACCAGAGGAAAACCCTAGGAATTAGGAGGACAGGGAGAAGAAAGGGAAATTTGAGCCTAATTGGCTTGGTCCTGTTTTCATCATATTAGTGTATGGATCAAGAGCATATCAACTATCAACATCAGAAGGGGATTTTTTTGATGAACCTATCAATAGTATCCATCTTAGGAAGTTCTATACTTGAATCTCCTAGTGCATGGGTCAAACTTTTTAAAATGGTTTCCTTGATGAAAACCTTGCAAATAGGCATCTTGGCGACGCAAAAAAAAAAAACAAAAAAAAGAGAAAAATACACAAAATAAAGAGTGTAATCAAAGCATATGGTGAAAAACCTAGAAATATTCATCGTATGTGACTCTAAAATCCAATTATCCCATCTATTTTTATTATTTATCGGGATCATTAATCTGGCAATCTGTACCATTTCATATCATGTCATTAGTCTTTCCATCATTGCATCCATATCAAAATCATGTCACATAGTCAAGTCTCACTTCAAAGCTTGGGGGCAACATCTGGATATCGCTAGGGGCAACATAAATATTGATTTCACCAAAGGGAAAACAACAGTATGGCAGGAAAATGAAAACAAAGATCAAAGTGCAACATCAATCATTGTCAAAAATACATCAAACATCTGTATCATATCGAAAATCCATAAACATTTCAAAAAGTTAGTCTCAAAAAAAGCAAAATTCAAAAACATAGGTCTATGTCAATCGAACTACATGGTATTTGCATGTGTAACATAGGCAAGGCTCATCTTTGATCATCCCCCGAGACCCCTAGGATAAGTTAGTAGGTTAGGTCTTTGGTCAAAATCTCAAAAAATCCAAAAACATGTCAAAATCAGGATGGATGATCTTAAAACTGAATAATGATTGAAACACTCTAAGTAACAAATGGATAAATTGTATTTTTGATTATCATTTCTTTGAAGTAACTCAATGATGTATTGAACTAGAGAAACAAGGACAAAGAATGATGTTTTTATTATCTTTTGTATGTAAGTTAATCATTTAAATGTATGAATTATTGGGGGATGTGCTATGCAAATGTATCACTGATGATATTCAAAATTCACACATTGAAATGATTAATCACTGCCTATTTACACAATTAATGCTCAGGTCTTCTCGGTTCAATTATACCTAGATGCTTGTGTTCACTTGCAATATCAAAAATCATGAAAGTAGTACTCAAGTCGTTATTGGTCTAACACATACCATTAATGCTTGTACTCACTTTAAACATCCAATAAAAGCTCAATGATGACAAAAAGCAAAAAAGTACTATTAAAATGACAATCGTTTTGCATATAGTTGCATGTTAAAATTATATTACATTCATCATAATTCATTATCTACAAAGTATTTGTTGCATAAAGGGTTCCAATCAATGATTATCTTATCTACAAATAGGACTAAGTATACTTGACATAAATCCAAAAATCATCAAAAGAATGTAGGAGTCATCATCTCATCATTTAGTTTCATCATTTCATCATTCATTACATTATCATCAAACATCATATGCATACATCATTTACCATTCATACATTTTATCACATATAAAATAAATACAAGTCATGCCATTATTTTCATTACATCCATCCGTTATCATTCAACATAAGATCATCATTTTTTATCATCATTGCATTTAAAAATAAAAGGCATTTATCCATCCATCCATACATTTTATCGCATTTTAAGAATTCATATAGATCATCATTCATACATCCATATATCATAAAATCATTACATGAAATAAATATATTTATTATTACATCATTACATTTAAAATAAAATCATTCATATAGAACATCACATGATACATCATCACATAATAAATGCATCTATCACATAAGCATCATAAACCATCATAAAATAACATCAACTGCATCTCATATATATATAGTCAATGTCAAGTATACAATGGAGTCTAAGCATAAAGATACATCATCAAAAATGAGGTACATCATAATATACATCGTGTCTCAAAAAGAAGAATCTCAATAGCATCTACGATCTGCTACTGCCAAAATGTGCGGGCCCAACAGGACCTGTACCACCACCACCCCTAGAAGAACCAAGATCTCTAGGATCTTTGTGTGGAGGTTGTGTCACCTCCTCACTCATTGTCTGTGTATGCATTCGCCCAGATCTCGAAAGGGCACAACTGACTCTGTGATCGATAGACACTGCATCATGATACCTGCCTCTATAAAACTCTACTTCTCGGCTAGCTTGCAAAACCTCTCTCATGTAGTCTCCCACTGAGGTACCATCAGCCACTCTCTAGAGGGTCTCCATTGTCTCTTGTGCCCTCTCGAAAATCTATCGAGCAATGTTGTGCTCGACTGTCAAAGTATCAACCTGCGTCTGTATGGTGGCCAACTGTCCCTGAACCTGCACTAAAGCCTGAGCATGAGCCTGAGCCTGGGCCTACATCTGAGTCTGGATCTGAATGAGAAAACCCTGAGCCTGTACCAACTACCTCTAGAGTGTCTAAACCTGTGTCTGTAGACCTAAAATCTGTCTCTGATGGTCCACTAATGGTATTATCACTACTCGCCTCTTGCGAGGCCTACTAGATGATGGACCACTGCTCACTAGCCCTACCCCTTTGTCCCCTCCACTACCATCATCATTGTCATCACTGCTGCTATCATCACTACCACTCTCTATGCTACTACCTATCGGATTACCACCCAAACTATCTACAGAACCCTCTGGGACATCCTCCTGTACAGGTAATGGTGCGGGCTTGTCCGAAATGGTAATACGAGGATGTGGAACCAAGGCCAAAAATGCAACATACTCCTCTATGACTGGTGTCTCTGCAATATCTCTCCGCATGTCCCAGGGTGATGGCTGCAATGCCTTGTATCCCTCCACTAAAACATCATATGATAAATAGGGCCCCCAATCAAGAATATCCATCTACCACCTAGCATAATGGGCTACCCCCTTGTGGCATACACTACATGATGCCATACTGTCTATATACTCGGTGAAGCAAAACTCTCTCTAAGACAAGTGGTGTCCAACCGATCAAATACATAAAATCACAGAGGTATCCTAACACTGCATCATCCTCGTCCCACTGCTCCCAGTCTAAGTATATATGCTAGGTAACAGTCTCAGTGTCATGAAAAACCAGCCTCCAATGCTCCAACTTACCCATCTGGGCCTGGGTAAGCCGACCTTTGTATCTGAACACATAGGGTCTACCTGCTAGTCTATCTGCCATTGGAAATGGCTAAGTAATTGAGAAATACTTCCATGCCCACACCTATAATAGTGGAGTCCTTGTTGATAAGTTGCGTGCCCCTAGGTACACCACTGAGTGAAGATCATGATAAAGATGTGCCAGCATACACATCCCCCATGCATATCTAGTACCATGTACCATTATGCTCTCTAAGGTCCTACCCCAACCCACGAGGAATCCCTTTGACCTATGATTAGGGTAAATGAAACCTCTAATAAATCCAGCAAGTACTACTGGTAATGTCGCATATGCATTAGCGATCCTCCTCTATCGGAAACTCGGACCCTCAATATCCTGATCCTGGAATACTCTGCAAAGAGAATCTCTACCGTTGATCCCATGGGAATCATACACTACAATCTCCCCCATGAAAGGAATGTGCAAAATCTGCCACATGTCCTCGGGTGTGACCGTCATCTCGCCAGTAGGTAGGTGAAAGGTGTTGTGGTCACTATGCCATCTCTCAGCCAAAGTAGTCAAAAGACCCCGATTAATCCTAATCTGGGGCATGTCTAGCAAACTAGTCAAGTTGCATCTGCCTATAACCTAAAGTTCATCTGGTGTCAGATGAGGTATCAAGTTAGTCATCCATGGAAACCTCTCTCGCATTTGGAGAATACTTAGCTCCTCCTATCATCACAATAAAAAATCTACAATTAGTGTACTATGTCTAGAAATCAAAAGTCATTCTATTATCGAGTCTATTCCAAATTTAGTATGAATTTTTGATCAAAATTCATGGGCGAACATCAACAAACCTCACCTATCATGAGGTTCATCAAACATGATCTAAATCTTGCCTATCATGAGATTTATCAGATATTGAATCATTTCTCCGCCTATCATAAGAGAAAATTTTATTTAAATCATCAAACTCCAACATCAAGAATTTGGATTATCAATCATACCAATCCAAAGAATGGACATGATCAGAATCGACAAAATCCAGTTTTACTCAGTCAAAATGTGCAATTCTGACATGGATGTGCTAAAATAGGCACCCAAAGCGCTAAATCCCAAAAGCGCTACTTTATCAGATAAAAGTGCTAAATCAGGCACCCAAAGCACTAAAACTCGAAAGCGCTATATCAGCACTCCAAAGCGCTAAATCAGGCATTCGATGCGCTATTTTACCCTAAGCATTTTTTTACTGCATCAAAGCGCTAAAATAGTTCATCAAAGTGCCACTTTACCAGAAGTGCTAGAATATACCATCAAAGCACTAATATACCAAATCAAAGTGCTAGAACTCTCTATGCACTAAAATTCACTACCTAAGCACTATAACATCGAAAGCGCTACATTATCCTATGGAAGCGCTAGAGAATTTAACGTAGACGCTAAATCTCAAAGTGCTAATCTACCTACTGAAAGCACTACACTAGAGTGAAAGTGCTACAGAACGACTTGAAAGCGCTAAAACAGGTAGAAAACATCTAAAGCGATAAAATGCATAAAAAACATAAATTCATGAAATACGAGGAGGATAAAGGGTACATACTGGAGGTCCATACATGGTCGGCCATCGGTGACATCGAATGCACTTGAAACGATGAGTGTGGTAAGGGATTGGCATCCTGCTCCAGTTGGTTGAAATGTCTCTATCACAAGGATTTCTCAACTCAAAAGTGCAAATGACTTTAAAAATGACCTTTTGGACTATATATAACTTTTGAAAAGGGATTTTTGAGGGATTTTATTATATTTTGATTAATTTTATCCATGATATTAATTAAAATTCATTTGCGGGCTATATTTCTTCATCATTTTGTCAGGAGATAAATTATTTCATCATCGTATCTTCATCAAATCATCATAAAATCATAAAAATTTCAAAAAATTCTAAAAATATCAAATCATTAATTTATCTTCTGAGGGGGCATATTATCATCAATCATCTGAAAATCAATGTTTGGGGCATGTCTGGGGCATACAAAATTATTTTTTTATCATCGATCCTGGCAGTAGCAGCAAAATTTTCTTCGAAGCAATGCGTAAACACATCACTTCGAAGAGGGGAAAAATGTATACACCTAAAAATGGTCTGGAGAATTCTGATTAATTAAATACAAATTATTTGATTAATTATCCTAATTTCCTCTACTATCGAATAAATAGAAATATTTATTTATATAGTTCACATTTAAATTCATCTTGATTAAATAAATAGAATTAAATACTTTGTTTTATTTAATTATCAAATCCCTATTTTATTCTATCACATCAATCTTAAATTAATTAAATAAAGATCAAACGCTTTATTGATTAATTTCCATATTCTTCTGTTTAATTTAATAAACAACTTCTATAGTTCGTTTCATTAAATTATTTATCCCTCTTTTGCTAATTTAAATAAATCAAAATATTTGAATTAAGGCATAAAGAATATTCCATCTATATTTCCTCAAAAATGAATTAGATATCCTATGTCAAATTTATGTCCAAAATATGTCACAATTAATGCTTTGAAACTTCACGAGAAGTTTTGGAGACAAATTGGAGACAAATTCCAAATTCTTCTCTCAATCCTCCTCCATCAATCTTTCCTCTTCTCTTGCCTGTTGTTTTCATGGGTAGAGACAATCACCAAAATTCTCTCAATCTCCTCCATCTCTCACCATTCAATCCTCCAGATTGAATCTAAGCCTCTCAATGCCTTCACTGTGCATTTCTACAACTAGGAATTCTATAAATACAACCTCATTGAAGCAAGAAAGATGATCCAAATAATCTAACGTATGCACTCTTACTCTGCAGGAATCCAAGCATCAAGCATTCAACATTCAACATTCAAGCATCAAGCAATCAAGTTTTCATATCATGGCTGCCTCCTGTAGCTCTTCATTTTTCCATTTTCATGTTTAATTACTTAGAAATCATCATATAGGATTAGTTTCATGTATTTAGCATCCATCTCATTCTTTCAATTGTCATTTTAACAATCATAGTGCACTCATGATCTGAGAGCCATCTTGATTTAATAATCCTTGGGAGATAGAGAATAATATGATGCTTTCATTAGATTATTGCTTTGAATTAGTTCAATTTGATTTTTCTTTCATATAATGTCTTATTAAGAAGTGTGTTTTGTGCTTTACACCTTATTCACCACTTACAGATATGATGTCGCACAATAGTTTATCCTTATATTATCCAATGTGAAATTTAAGGAGAATTGTTAACTTTCGATGATTTTGTGAGCATCTTAAATCTAAGATATCTTGTATGGTTTTGAGTGTTTCATCCACTTGAATTTCAACTTCTAGACCATCTCTTCTAAAATCAAGAGTTCCTTGTTTGTACGAGCACTTTCAATGATGACATTGCAACACTTGCCTCCTGGCTTGCATCTCATGGCTCTTCCTCTATGATACTTTCTCCTTAGTTTTGGTTTATAGTAGGGCCCTTTTCCTGATCAATGAGTCTCCCTTTTTTGAACTCCCCATGGTTCTATATGATCTATCTCATTCCTCCTTTGTGTATGTAGTTCTAGCTCCATACTCCCCTCACTTCCTTGGAAGCACTCAAATGCATGAGTCCTATTTCTCCATAGTTCAAAACGGTTCCATGGAATGATCCTTTGTTGCTTCCTCCCTTCATCTTCTGGCATCCATTGTTGTTGTGGTGGTCACCACCTTCCCTTCAATCATGGTAGAAATCCTCTTAAGGTCTCTATTCTCCTTTGCTGTAAGGGTTGCTCCGCTATCTCACATTTAATATCGTATCTTTTCATTGTGTTTCACCCATTCCCCTTGAAACCTCCAAATCCTACTTCCTAGTCCTTTCTCAAAACTTCTAGACAAATTCTCTTCCACCTTAAGCAAAAAGTGGTAGGTTTCCTTAGTGGTTGTCATCCATGCTAACCTTAATTCCTCCTATATTTTTGTTTTAAGGCCGTTCATATATCGTGTCACCTTCTCCCTTTTGGATTCACTGTGAATGGTTTGTATGATCATCTTATGGAATTATTCTATGAAATCCTTGACTTTCCTCTCCATAGGTGTCAAATTTTGAAGTTTCTATAGTAGTTCCAGCTCATAATCTATAGGTATGAGTTGGTAATTTATTTTGGCCATCATCCTTTCTCATTTTTTATTCTCTCCTTTCCTCTCTGGTTTCTCTCCAATTAATTTTTTTTCCACCAAATGGTAGCATGCCCCTTCAATTTGGTTTTTATAAACTTGATTATCTTTGAATCTTTAATCTCTTCATACTCAAAATATTCTTCCATCTCATTTATCCATTCCATCAAATATTTTGGATTCAATCTACTACCATAACTAGGGATCTATATTCTTGGTTGTGTCTCAATATTGGCAATGGATTTCATCAATTTTATCTGGTATGACTCCTCTTGTTCTTCTCTTTCATTATTTTGTTTCAGAGCCCTTAGATCTTGATTATAGCTCTCTTATTTTAGTCTAATTTTTAGGTCCCTTCATCTATCTTCCTCAATACTATCCAACTATTTCTTCATTTTTCTCATTTTCCTTCATATTAGCTCCATAGTTTCCACAAAATTGGCCATTAAAAGAATCCTCCTTGGTGAAATATTTCATTTGAATCAAGTGTGATTTCCTCAAGTCAACGGTCTAGCTACAGGGTTGCAATGACCTCACAATTTGACACTCTTCTAAGAAAACCCATAGTCTACTAGAAGGCATGCTTCTAAAGGATTCAAATCTCACTTTGACACCACTTAATATAGTCAATGATGGAGGGTCCAGAATGGACTGTCTATCCTTATAATATAATTCACCACAATATATATAATTGAAAGTAACATACGAATTTACTAATTGAAAATAAAAAACACACATGCTCAAAGGACTGATCAAATGCAGATTATATTTGGATCCATAGTCCGAACCTGTTATCTTATAGGCTGCCACATGATTATTCATTACTAAATGTAGAACTAATTCCTAGATCTAATTTCCTAGCCCCTAAATCCATCATCTATTCATTGTCTTTCTGCTAAATTCAAAGGGTGATTATATCCTACCTCTATTGTATTAGGAGTGATCTACGCTAGCCTCAATTAAATCCCAAGTTTGATGTCCAGTCAAATGTGTAGGTCGACTCGAAGGAATTGAAGAAGCATCAAACGTGGGTGTAGATGAGTGTGGACCCAATTGGTATGGGTTTTTTCCCAAGCACATCCTATGATGAGCCATGAAGAGTCTGCAAGATATGGGGATATTTTACCTTTCACCTCAAATAGGTTTGGGCCCATGCTTCTTGTCGAGATGATCTTATGGTGAAAGGGATCTTTCATATTGTAGTATTGCAAGGGCTATGACCTAGGTATGTTGTTTTAGACCTCCCATTTTTCCTTATTTCTAATATGAAAGGGTAAACTAGTTGTTATGGTAAGATGCAATATGATTCTTCAAGATGCTCTTGTATCAATAATACTACTCCTCTTGTTGATGCTCTTGTAGAGCTATACAAAGGGAAGATATAGACACCTTTTTTACTAACAATGAGAATACTTTTTTGGTGGGATAGAGATAGAATGAATAAGATAGAGGTAGAGATCATCAGATATAGATAGCGGGAAAAATATCCTAAAGAGAAATGACGTGATAGATACAAGTAATAGAGAGAGGTATAGACAGATAGGGAGAGATATGGAGAGAGGTGGATAGATAGAGAGATGGAGATGGAGAGGGATAAATAGGTTTTATATATATATGAATGAGAGATATGGGCATAACTTGATGAAGATGGATATTATATAAATAGATATGAGGGAGAGAAATAGAGAGAGAGAGAGAGAGAGAGAACTAGAGAGATATAGAAAGATAGAGTGATACGAATAGAGGGAGACATATTTAGAGATATAGACAACTTGGGAAAGATAGAGGGGAAGAGAAAGGGATAGAGTTAGGTAGAGAGGGATAAATAGGAGAGATATAGATAGAGGTATAGTAAGGGAAAAGGAAAGAGATAGGTAGGGAGGTAAAATTAAGGAGAGGGGAGAGAGGGAGAGAATGAATAGATAAAAGGATAGAGGGAGAGAGGGAGATAGAGAGAGACAAATTTTCTCCTAGTTAAACTTGTGAAAAGGTATGCATACAATCAAAGACAACAAGGATGCCTTCTATGATGATTTATGAAAACATTTTACTCTCCTTAGTATAAAATATAAATGTTTCATTATTTATTACTTATTTAATGTTTCAATTCTTTTTGGATGATTATTGCAAAAAAAAATGAAAAAAAAGACTTTGTATGCTATAATTATTAGTATTTAAAATTTATAAGATTGAGTAACTTAAATTTATCAAAACTCATAGTATACTAAAATTATCTTATTCATTGTGTATGTTTGTATCACCTTTCCAATACTTGTAAATAAACAAAATTTTGACAAGTAACACAAAGGTTATGCCTATTCAAGACTTAAGTGTCTTTTTATGGGCTTTTCAAAATGGATATCATTTTTGAAAATATTAAATTAATTAAAATAATTATGGGAAATGGATATCCATTTTTCTTTTAAAAATGGATAACCATTTTTCTTTTCAAAATAAATATTCAGTTTTCTTGCAAAATGAATATATGCATTGAATACAAAAATTGTGGAAAAATAATTTTTGAAAACAAATATCCTTTATTAGTGGATATCTGTTACTAATGGTTATCTATTTTTTTTTGGTATTTCCAAACCAAAAGAATTTTTTATCGGACCCATAAACAAGTCAACCTTGTCTATCACGATTTTGATTAAGTAAAAACACATTTTTTTCTTATTGCTAATTTTTAGCCTATCATGGTCTCACACATGCCCAATTGTTATTCTCATAATATTTAGTATGAACATATTTATTGAAGTTTAAAAGTGTTCTCTTATGTATCTTTTGTTCATGAGTTTATAAAGATTTTTCAATGAAAATATCATATTAAAAAATATGGGTTAGTAATTAAAGTAATTTATTTAATCTTCTATATTATTGCAGTTTAAAGAATGAAACTATGCATTTTATGTCAAAATAAAATGATGTTTTTATTTTAATGGAATAGTTGAGTTCAATAAAAAATTGGTCAATGTTCACTTGAACTTGTGTGTTCTTCCATCCACTTTGGCTCATTATACATGTGTTGAATGTTAATCTTCTCAACCTCTTGCTTCTTCAGAGATCGCTTTAGTTCAACAAGATATTTTTTATCCTTTAATTTCATCATTGTGGGATAATTTTTTAACAAGCATTAATGTTGATGGTCAAAATCACAGAAAAAATTTAAACATAATATTTCTACTCTATTTCTCCTGAAAAAGATAACTGATCTAAAACCACCTATCTCCCAAGGTCTTTGTAGTTGGTTCTCAACTGTATTATTTTGTTCAATAGTCCATGCAACTGTAATGTTCAAGGGGCCTACTGGTAAGAGGATAAAAACTGCATAATATAACTTATTCTACTATTTGGGGGGTTGTAAATAAATAGAAAAAGATAGAACATAGCCTTAGAATAGAAAATCATAAATGTAAATTCCTTTTAATTCAGACACACAAATTTTGTAATGAGTTTTCCTTTCAAATAACTAAAACTATAGAATGATACAATCCACAGAACACTTTGTACCACTACATGCATTCATAGTGCTAATTCAATATGTACTATAATTCACTATCATAACATTTAAAATCAAACCATAACATATTACCAACTCATTACCAAAGTTCATAGATCAACAAACATGAATAACTTGCATTCAAAGATAATTTAATGTAATGGTCTTAAATTCAAATTCTTTTATTGATTCTCATCAAATAAGAAACACTTATGCACAAAATTCACTAGCATATGAATGGCTGTGGTTCATTAACATTATCATTAACACTAATTATGGAAAATAACATAGCTGTATTGAAAACTTGTAAAGAAAATGTGTCCAGGTATCTTTGCATAAACTATAAAAGCTTCTAAAAAACTATAAATTGTCTTAGATCTCCTTTAGGTGGATAATATTGCTTCAATGAGAAAACCTTTACAAAGTGGAGAGAAATTATATATATAAACCTATTTACCACTAATTCCTCTCATCAAAATCTAGATCCACAAATCATGGGGCGATTGGGGAAATGCAAGATGAATATCCATTTTGATATTTAGTTGTTGATTGAAGACTCTTTGTCAAAACCTACATTCAAAGGGAGAAAGGTGAAACTATTGAGATATATAGTTGATTTTATGTCACCTCCCTAAAAAATAGGAAATAGACATGTTCAGAAAACCATGCCTCCTTGAGGTTGATCTGTCCAAGAAACAAGTGTATTGTTCCCTTAATTTTGTGTTTTCTAATCCACCATGTACTCGTCATAACTGGTGATCACTTGTTGAAGCATATATGTATCTGGCCCATCTACCTACCTATCTTCAAACTTTATTCTTTCTAGTTTAGAGGAGGAAAACACTTTCATATCTCTAACTTTGATGAGCTCCCTTCTAGCAGCCTCTATCTCATCCTTAACATCCATAAGCCTATCCATCAAGAGGTCATTGACATTTCCCTTTCTGCATTATTTATTCAAATCTACCACTCCATTTTTCCTTGAGTTTATAAAGGAGGGGGCCATATTCCATAGGGATGTCTTCATTAACAAGTATAGAAATACTTGCTCCCAATTCCTCAACCTGATCCTTAAGATCCTTTCCAGCTTGTTGCACCTCATTCCGATGCCCAAAAATAAATGAAGATCAGAACCTGATGATTCTAATAGTATTTTTGACAAAATCTGCATTATCTTCCTCAAGGATTGATTTTTCTAAAAAAGTTTCCTTGGGCAGCTTATTGATGTCCTTTAACTTCCTTGCATGCCTTGAATATTCCTCCTCTTATTTCCCAAGAGTTTCAGTAGGTGTGACCATGTTACTAACCACTTCAAATGCTTCTTCATGATCTTTGAAATCTTCAATAAGAAAATATTATACTTCTTGGTTTAATCTAGCAATCCATTTGTCCATCATTCCCACCTTATTCCTCATTTCCACCAAGTTATCAACATATTTATTTCTTGGAAAAATAGGTGTCTCAAGAGAAACAAACTGTGAAGAGATAGGGGAAGACAAGTATTTCAAAAACTTATGTAATCAATCCACTTGTGACTTAATCTCATCTTTATTTTGCTTATCCTTGAGCATCCTTGATTTGGTGGATGATGCTACAATATCAATTAGGTCAATTTGTTAGTTCCTTGTAGGCCTTCCTAGATTTACAGTACCTAATTGGTAATCAATTAGTTGTATGTCCTATTTATATTTGTCAACTGTTGGAAAGACAAACTTAGCAACAACTTCCTTGGCATCCATTAATATAGTGGAATGGAGAACTCTAGCCCTCTTCTTTGGCCTCTCCTTTTCAATTTATTTCTTAACATCATCCCAATTAAGGGGTTGGGGTTGCACTATCTGTTTCCTCTCTAAATTAAGTTTTATCCATGTCAGGGCAGCAAGGGGAGTTATCATCTGAGTGAAAGAAGATGTGGTAGGAGAGAGGGATTTCCAAAGTGCTGCTTTGGGTTGAGAGTCAACCTCTTCTTGTTTCTCCTTTTCTGCCTTTTCCTTAGCCAATTCTTTAGCCTTAGCTTTTGCTTCTCTTTCTTGTTCAACTTTGTCCAATTCTTCTTCTTCTAATCTCCTCTCCTCCAACAGTTGACCTCTTTCTTTTATTAGCTCCTTCACCCTTTCCCATGCCTTGGCTGCTTCTTGATCAATCTTAGCTTGCTCCTCTTCTTCTGTTATTTTTAATTCTTCTTCCTCTAAGCCTCCTCTACTACTTTAAACTTGGCTTCTAGGGATTCTTTTTCTCTTCTTTTTTGAGCCTTCTCTTCTTCCAACTCATGGATCTTTTGTAGAAAAGTTAATTTATCTCTCTCTTATGTAGCCTTTTTCCTTGTCTCCCTTTGTTGCAGTAGAAAATCCTCCTTCTCCTTTTGTCACCTTGACAATTCTTTAGCCTTTTCTAAATCTTCCAATTCTTTTTGTTTGGAAAGTGCATCTGCTTTGGCTTTGGCTTCATCTTCTTCTTGTTTTGCCAATGCCTCAGACTGTGCATTAGCATCTACCTCTTTCATTGCATCCTCAAAAAATTTCCATTGATCTTCCAGAGTAAGGAAATTTCCGGTCTCAACTTATTCCATATCATAAGTTGATCTAGATACAAGAGGTTCATGATCTAGTTGAGTGGCCTATAAATCAAAATTGACATCATGAATTTGAACTTCTTTTTCCTTCCCTTTCAGAGTTTCTACTTTCTCATGAAGACTACCTACAAGTATTTCTTTGCTAGATTCTTGAATGAGGGAAGGTCAAGAAGAAGAGCCTTCTCCAAATACCGTTATCTCCATGCCTTGTGATTAATGGAATTCTTGTATTTTTGGAATAACATATCCTCCAAAGATGGGAGGAAGATTCTCTAATTTCTCTTTGGGATCTTCTCTTCTCTTGGTCCTTTAATAACCTTTAGTTTCCCTTGCTTTCCTTTTCTTTGAAACTTGAGCCTGTAGCCCCTTAATTCTCATAACCACCAATTGGATAATCCTATCCATTACTATCTTGGAAATCTACTTAACATCAATGGATTCATCTTAATCCCAATTGATGGGGGGCAGGTCTCTGGTACCAATCCTTTCTACTTCATATCCTAGATCCAAAGTTACACCATCATGTGGTAGTATGTCAAGGATGTCTTCCTTTACCCCATACTCGATCATCTGAGGAATATTCATCATTTCATAACTCTTCCTTCTAACATCATAATAATCCTATAATTCAATAAAAAATCCTCTAATTATTGGCCCCACAATTGTCATTGCACCAAAAGATCAACCTGTTAATGCTCAATACAACTGTCAAAGTTAATGAATCCACCGGAGGCGATTAGTCCATGTCATGAATCCCAAGGGGAGCATTGAAACGATACCAACAATCTCCCCCTTAGCATTACCCAAGGGGATTCGAACCCAACACCTTTGGCTCTGATACCAATTATTGACCCCACAGTTGTCCTTGCACCAAAAGATCAACTTTTTAATGCCCGATACAACTGTCAAAGCTAATGGATCCACAAGAGGCTATTAGTCCATGTCACAAATCCCAAGGGGAGTGTTGACAAGCTGCCAACACTAAAAAATTATAATGTATGTCAAAAACAATGGAATTCAAAGCATTATTTTTCCTCTCCAGATCAAAATTCTTCTAGGATGTATACAATCCCAACTTCAAATAACTCAATTCTTCACATACTAGCTTTGCAGCCACATTATGAAGATAGCAATACTCCCCCAACTTCATAGGGAACCTGTGGCATCCTAGCTTATGTTTGATAAAAAATATAGCATTGAATCCTAGGGTTTTATATATGAATTCCATGAGGACAATCCTATCACTCCAAAACCTTGAGAGTAAGTGAGGATCACCATCAAATCCAGCCAATCTAAAGTATGAGAAATTAGGATATTGGATATACCAATGTCCGCATTGAGTTTTGAAGGCCATAGCATCTCTACTCAATTTGAATCCAACATCCCCAATCAATTGGTTGATTATGACATAAAGGAATGCATCGTTAACCCTTCTATGGTGTAGCTCAGATGTTTATAGATTTAATTGGTCATAATGATTCCAAAATTTATGGTGTCCCGAAGGTTCTCCCAACACTCGTATTGCATTCAACCTAGGGAAGATACCCATCATGGAAGAAACATATATGACATAAGAAGTCATGAAGAAGGTCTTTTTTTCCCTTACATTCAACATTTTATTGTGTAAATTGTCAGATAAGATCATGCACCAGTCAAATTGTTGCATGCCATCAAAAATAGCTTCTATGAATGGGAACATCCATTCTTTGAAGCATGAAAAGTCCTTCTTTCCAAATACCATGGAAAGCATTAAAATAAAATCATCCACTTCCTTCTTGAACTCACCTCGTTTAGCTTGTTCAGGAATCTTGGTTAAGGACTTATTTTAAGTCCTTAACCACTTCTTGTTCATGTGGCATTTGTTGAATTCTTTGTCCTTATAGAATTTCTGCAATGCCTCCACTTCAGTCAATTGTCGTGGATTCCTTGGGGTAGGTTCATTGAACAAAACCTCATTGTTTGTGGGGATAGATCAATTATGGCATTCCCTTGTTGGTCCATGCACTGCCTTGACACTGAATTATAAGCCCCCATTACAATAAAAATGAGAACTTTGTGGGCATTGAACTGATATCGGAAAAATAATGACATGTGCTAGCCCTAATTGAACTATCCTTTTTATCCTTCAAGTCACTTCTTGTGCAAATATCTCTAGAGTCAACTCATCACAATTTAAGGATCCCAAGTTGGTATATATGATATTTGACCATCCTAAATCTAGCTTACTAGCTATGGGAGTGGCATTCTAATGTTTGTATCTCAAAGTATAAGGTAGTTGTTCCATCTTTATCTTTATTGGTTGAACCTGCCTTGAACTCTTTGCAACTTGGCCTCCCACTTGTGAACCTTCGACAGATACTCCCGACATTGTCTATTTCTACAAGAAAACCATGGATTAGATCAATAGAAAATATGAAAATTAATATTAGAGGACTTACCCTTCATGTTGCTTTGTCCTTCCCTAGGTAGCATTTTACACTTAGTTAAATTTGAAGGTTTATCAGAGTTAGAACCAAGAAAGCAATCTGTATTTGAAAGCCTCTAGTATTGGTGGGATCGAGGTTGGGATCATCATCAGAACCGGGACCGGGGTTAGAATGAACACTAGAGTCAAGACCAAAATCAGAACAAAAACCATACCCAAAATAATAGAAAGTTCCAAATCCTACCTCCATTCTAGTTTCGGTTTCGCCAGTGTAACGAATGTAAAAAAATTTAAAATCTCATCGAGAGTGGGCTTAGAATCGAATTTAAACTTTCAAAAGAACATTCTATGGGTCGAATCCATTTCCCAGCTCCACTTTCACCCATTATTATTAAGCATAGCACAATCTTGATCAAACAATCAAAATGAGGTCATATGATGAGTAGAGGAGGCCTAAAATAGAAAGATGAATCAATCCTTCATATGACCGAGGGAAGACCACCAACTAGGGAATGATTTTAAAATTGAAATAGTGCGCAAAACCCTATTTTAAAAAATTGGTCAACTTAGGAATTTTAGTGTATCAAACCTGACGTGGAAATCATTGAGCCAACACACAAATGAAATGGAACAAGTCCCTCAAAATATTTGAGACCTTTCAGAGCCCTCAAAAAATTGTAAAAGACAAAACCCCATAAAACTAGGGCACAACAATATGGATACCACCAAACACGAAAAATGACCACAATGAGAAAAACAAACAAGAAAAGAAACAAAAGAAAAGAAAAAGGGAAAATGATGGCAACATCACGAAACAAGAAAATATTCATGAGAAAGTTCTCGCGAATGTGCGAAGAACACAAGGTAGCAAAAAAAAAAGAAAACAAAAAGTGAAACGAAGTGGGAGAAAGCCCACCTACCTCAAATGCTACCCAATAGGATGAAACTTGATCCAATCCATGAACAAATGCTTGTTTTTTGACCAAAATCATGCTCCTCCTTCTTTATCTTAGCTCTAGTTTGCTATTACAGTAATCAACTATAATAGTGAGTAAATTAACCTTAATTAAGGTTATAAATTTGAGTTCACACATGTGGAGGGCCTACAATTAATGCCATTAATATGGTTGGGTGGGTGCGGAATCAAGGTGGTAACAAGCACACAACTATCACATAATAAAAGTAATGTGGAGAAGAAGAAAACAAGAAAGCAAGAGCAGGGGTAGGATCAGAATGAGCTCATGAACTTTTGCAAAGTTCTTGGTTTGGTTCTAGTTCCATTTCTGGTTCCGCTAAAGACAAACAAAATAAAAGACAACTAGGCGGGACTAGGATTAGAAGGAACAAACCAAAAACAAAATGAACAAAATGAAAATGTGGGGGGCGGAGGTGGAATGAGAACCAAACTGGGAACTTTTCAAATTTTTGAGCTGAAGATCCATTTCGGATCGAATACTGTGAAAGGAAAAAAACACCAAGAAAAAAAAAACACAAGGAAACAAATGGGAGCGGGATCGAGACCAAATGAAAACATGGAACCTAGGAAAGTTTTGAATTAAATTTCGGTTCTGGTTTCGCTTCCTCTAGAGAAAAATAAAATTACAAAGACTTAGGAGAAAAGAACAACTCCTAATTCTCGAACAAAAACCAAGGACAAGAAACAAAGGGGGACATATTTTGACCAAAGTTAAGATGGGGTGGTTATGTAAGGGATAAAAAATTGCAACTCGGCTGGGATTTTCAAGATACTAAAGAATTTAGTCAATTAGAAACTCTGGTTCATGAACATTTTACACTCAAGTGTGATCAGTCATAACAAACAAGGTTGAGCTAGAATCTCAAATGTAAATCAACATTAATTACTTTGAATCTGAGTGTGTGCATGTATAGTGCATCTATTTTTGGTAAAAAATCCCTCCATTCCTAAACAACTATATTCAAAATTCAAGCTACGTGAGTTGTGTTAGAACCCAAAATTTAATAGAAATTTGAGAGTTTCTACTAACCATCAAAATCTAAATTTGTGCCACCCTTTTAGAATATTCTACTTTTTCATCATCCACAAGGCCAAAACAAACTTTTACCATTGTACTGCTACCTAAATATCCACCCTTGTAACCCTTACCTCATACCTCCTTACCGTAGCCTCTTGCAATAAGTCCCATGGTATCATAGTCAAAGCAGTTAACAATATGCCCTTTTACCATAATACCTTGGAAGGTTAGAGCTTAGCCCGCAGTAGAGCAGTGAAGTGAAGAAAAATAATAGAGGAAAACTACTATACTATGGAGGGTCAAAATAAGACCCATGGTAGAGTGGTAGAATTAAGAATGACAATAAGGGTAGGTACAGCCATACTATAGGAAAGAGAATGATAGCCTGTGGTGAAGTGGTACAAAAATCAAAGGAAGGGCAAGACACCGCCATATCACAAGGAAGTGAGAGGCACCCCGTGGTCTAGCGGTGTGTTGGTAAGTTCATGGTGGATACACCACGGTACTACTAGAGAGTCAAAGATGATGAGTGGCAGAGCGGTACACCAAGATAAGGATAGCGATACATATTGTGATACCATGGCAATATGAAATATGATGAGCAGTAGAGCGGTAAGCTAATGGAAAGGAATCAAAGCACACCATGGTACCGCAAAGGAGAGAAAATTGGCATGAGGTACTATGATAAAGAAACCATAGAGGCATTTAAAGCATATATATCACATCAGTCAACTTTGAAATATGAATTGAACTCGATACAAGGATTTGAGTCATGTGAATTTATGGGTCAGGAGTAAATGCAGCTTGGGATTAAAATACACAAAATAAGTTGGTTGTTTTTCATTCACGATAGTTAAATTCAGAGTATGAGCAAGCACATAGGGCGAAGGAGAAGAGAATTTTCATGAAAAATCATATCACCAGGTAAGTTCATCTTGTTCATATATGTAAATTTCATAATGGCACTAGAGAAAACAAAGATAGGAGCTAAGAAAGATGAAGCCAAGCCTAATAAACCCTCTTTTCAATCACCATTACTTGCTTTGTTTCCTAGGTCAGTGAACAAAGGGTCAAATAATGTCTTTAGAGATTTAGCTAATGGTTGTAGAGACCCAACTACACCCCAACCCAGTTGGAACCTATACTGGTATTTCTACTAGAATAAGGATGATGAGGTTCCTATGTAAAACCCATGGACCTTGGATGTGGCCAAGATAATTATGCCCAATGTCTTCATTAATACTGATTCAATTGAAGTTGTGGCTCATAGTTACAATGCCCCGACTAAAACTGTCAGACTTCCAAATGGTGTGTGTTTAGTGGATGTCAATAGGGATGCTATTATGGAATGTTTTAATATTAACAAATAAGCAGAAACAAAAGTTAACTTAGTAAATTTAGAGTAGGAATACAAAAGGTTAAGAAGAACCTGTTGTAGTGATTAGCTCCCCTTACACATGAAAAGGGGTAATAGCAATAGAAGAATCTCAATCCCTTCTTCTAAGGTTGAGCCCTTTCATGTTGATGAGTTCCAAGTGTATTTAAGAAACACTTACTTTGCATTGTGTCAAATATTGGGAGTGGCTTTTGAGGAAAACATGTTGCTAGGGTTAATGTTGATGGCTATGCTAATTCACTATCCCGAATCAAATATAGAGTTTGAATTTGTGTCTATGATTGAAGAGAAGATTCATGAGGGTTTTCTTCAAGTCAGGGAGGGTAAGGCCCCCATTACTTTTAGAAATTACTCTCTTCTATGTCATTTAATTTTATATCAGAATTAATTTAAATGGACAAAGAGAATGAACTTGTGTACACATGAGAATAGAATTAAGCTTCCCATGTAGAATTGGTGTTACATCTGGGATAGAAAATGCAAAGAAAGTAAATTTTTGGTGTTTAGAGATGACTTTTATGTGAGACTAATAGATGCTTTGGGTTACCCTACCCCAAGATTTCCTGATTCTTTAATGAAATTAATGAGACCAGTGGAAGGAAATCCAGACCAAGGTTTCACACATAACTATGTTGACTGGTTTTTCATGCCACAATACACACTTATTAGAGTCTATGGGTGTAACCAAGCACCACACATCTTGCTTAATTTTATACAGGAAAGAGTATGTTTCCTAGAATTTATGTGGAAAATGTTGTGGATGGAGCATGATTTGATGAGGAACCCAAGAAAAGGCATATTTTTGCCTGATTTGATAGTATATGAAGATTTTTCTATTGGGTTGGATATCCTAGAGGGATTAAAAAAAATCACGAGGGTAAATTATTCCCTCAAGTATGGGAAGGAAAGGGTATGTGACTCGGAGGGCCACATCCATAATATCATAAGGACTCTATTGACAAAAAAGGCCATTACACATGAGTTTGACCCCCAAGAGGATGTCATAAGTGATCTAGTTTATTTTACAGATGTTGTGTAGGCAAGGAAGAAATGGATCATAATGATGAAATGGGAGAAACAAAAAATGGAAGAGGATAACGGTTTCAAGGGGTTCTTTCCAGAAGAACCCAACCTTTTGAAGAGAATGAAGCTAACCCTTGGGAAATATGATGAAATGTATAAAATGGCTCATACTGAGGGGTTGATTCCCGATCCTACACCACAACAACCATCACAAGAAGCTTCCACATCAGATTTTCCACCTCCATCACCTCCACACTCATCCCCTTCATCTCCCATCCAAGAAACCTAGGCCAAAAAATAGAAAACTAAGTCATTGTTTGAATATAGTGATGATGAAGAGGAAGGTGCAGTCATCACCTTAACTAAAATAAAAGAATTAGGAGAGCAGTAGAAAAATCAGGAGCCTCATGATCCTAAAATTAGGATATTAGAAGAATTTGTAGAGTAAATTCAGGATGATGAAAGGGTGGTTGCCTCTTTGAGGTTTATGGAGGATGATAATTTCATTCATACCAATGAGTATAAAGATTTTTGGATCAAAATGAAGATGAAACAATATGATGAAAGATTGAGGATAAATCTCATAGGGATTGATGATGCAAAACAAGATGAACTTTACGCTCAAACATTGACTAAGATAAATATTGACAATATTAATTTTACTCCCTAGGAAGCAAGGGAATTAGTGTTGAGTAGTAACATGTTGATCATACCGGGAATGGAGCTGTCCAAAGTATTTATTTTGGACCAGATTAGATCACAATATTACCCAATGTTAATTGCAAAATTTGATTCAGACGAACGGGTATCAGGAACAGGGTATAACCCTACCACTCAGACCTTTGATTTATGGACAAAACCGATGAATACAAGGAAGCCTAGGATTTTAGATGTGGTGCAAGAAATGAGGGGGTCAGCCATGGTTAGGAAAATGAAAGATACAACTCCCACAGAGGTTGCAACCATCACCATGCACTCCAAAATGTTTACTAAGGATATTGTAGAAAATATAGAGAAAAGGGTCAGTTAATATGAGAAAAGGTTGAAGTTGTCAAAAGATGAGATAACTAAGTTGTTCATTCAAAATATTAAAATAAAACAACAATTACAATAGGCTAAAATAGTAAGGGGGAATGAGATGGTTGTCTATCATCCACCTATGCAAGTTGAAGACCCTAGGTGCAATAATTGAAGGATGAAATTGATAGATTAAAGAAGCATAATATGGACGATGTCAAGCATCATATCTTGGATACCCTGAGGAAAATATTGGAGTATAGAGTTGGGGAACTAAAAGAGAAAATAGGTGGAATACATGAGAGCTTTAGCAATCTAGTCAAAGCTTTGAAAAAATAAGTGCTAATTACCCTATTATTGATGAACTCCAAAAGGGGTGGCAGCCAACTTATCACATTTTAACCACTCTTTATAAAGCAACACAATGGGACCCAAATTCTCCTCAAAAACTCAATCCTACTCAGGAAATGGTAAAAGGGTTGATGGGGGACCATAAATATTTAGTGGACATGAAAAAGAAAGTGGAAAATATGAGTACATTTGACTCTATTAGGTTTCTCTTCTGCCCCTCAATCATTAGGGATGATAGTCAAATAAAAGGTGTTGAGGAATGGAAGAACAAATTTGATCAGATAATTTCTCAATGCTTGACACATGTACATAATAATGGAGATTTTAGCTTGGACAGGTTTCATACTATGCTGGATGGAATTTCACCCTGGATAACAGATACACAAAGTTAATGGTAGATACCATGAACCTGCTAGACAATAGATGGAAGAGCCACCTTGCAAACCTCAGTGTTTCATAGGAGTTCAAATGGCTGAATGATCTGACAATTAGAAAATGGAAGAAAAAATACTTGGGCTTAGATGAAGAATGATTACATGTGTTATAAGGAGAAATAATCATACAGTAAAAGATTTGAATGGGTTTTGACTGACCATAGGCTTTTACTCGAAGATTAACTAATTGTTACACTTGTTATTTGTTATTTTCTTTCAATTATGTTTATGTCTTATTTCCATGTTTTGTTACCAGATGGTGTGACTTTTGGTCTGAAGCTTATTGCCTCTCGTACAAATAAGAGAGACCAAGACCAAAAGCAAAGTAGATAAGATAGTAGAAAATAATAGGCGAATAGGAACATATACAATGTTTACATTTCAAAATACCATGATGCAAGTACAATTTTGATGAAGTTAATGAAAGACCTTTGATTCGATGGCCCCATTTTGGTATCAGTTATTTTTTGAAAATTATTCAATTATTCGATTGTCTCCAACTTAGTATTTCTTGATTATTTAAGTTGATATATCAAGTATATACCCAATTTATCAATGCACAATTGTTGTACTTGTGTGATGTGATTATTTGGTTTCTTTAAAGAAGAATTAAATTTATTTTGATCAAATAATAGTAATCTGGAAGTTTTATTTGGATCAGTAAGAAAAATCATATAATTAGGATTGATATTATGTCTCCAGTAGAGTTTTTCAATCACTTTATTGCATCTTTATACAAGTTATAAACTAACATTTGTATACCAAACAATTAGAATTTTTGCCAAAATAGAATCCATTCATCATAGAATTTAATTTGACTCTATTTACCCAACAAGGCACTAGTCTCACCCATTTTATTTATTTAGTTTCATTTGATACTACATTTATTAACTGAACATATTCATATACCTTGATATTTCTTTTAAAATTTATACCAAATTAAGATCACATCTCTCCATTGTCAAATTTCCATTGTGGATAGATTGACCGAGTAGGAAACATAGTTCAAATTTTCATCATTTATGTAGGTACACCCACCCAGGTTTAGCAGATCCTAAAGAGTAGAAGGTTCAATTAAATTAATTGGCCTTGTACATTAGCCAAAAATATTGTGAGAGCTTGGCAACCTCTTGTGGTTCAAACCTGCATTTTTGAGACCTAACAGTTTGGAAACTCTACTGGGGAGCAAACTGAACCCAAGCCTTCATCATAGAGTTAATACCTTGTAAGAGAATCCATTGGGAAGAAGGCAGTACAAAATTTTCTCACTTCTTTAAAAGTGAGTGGCGACTTTGAAGATATAAGTCCACTAAAAAAATTAGATAATCACAATAGCCATCAATATGCAAGGAAGAAGGTCTCTATACAAATATGGTCCTAATGACAAGGGTAAATGGGCACATAATAATGACAAGGGCACGAAGCTATCTCATGACATGTTCTTAACAAATAAAGACAAAACATCAAAAGAACATCTTGAGACATATAATCGTTATGTTACAATGAAAAATGAAAACAACCCATCTAGGGAGCCCCGCACTCCTACAAAAAAGAGGAATCCTTTCTATCAACCAAATCCCAAGAAAGTAGAGGAGTTTATGGCTAAGTTTGAGGCTTAAAGAGAAAAGAAACAACATGAGTATGATTAGAACATGGCACTACTCGAAGAGAATCAAAATGGAACTGATAATGATTTAGCCTCTGAAGAAAACTATGAATTTGTGACTCAGGATGAAATAAATGCACAATTGGAGTATGGAAGACAAGAAGTGGAAAGAGTAAAAAGAAAAATATGAACAAAGGATCCAAGCAATAAAAGAGCTTCAATAATTTAAACTCCAAAAGGTCCAAATCAATGCTTAGATGGCTAACCTCCCTAAATATGTTCCACCTCATAGGTAGGGAAATAACAATGCAAGGCCTTCAAACCCCCCAAAGGTGCAATAGAATAAATTAGGAAATCAATACAAACCCCCAAATTCAACACTTAAGAATCCATCACAACATCAAAATGTTCATCCCCCTCATGGCCAACAATATGTGCCACCAGCCCACATACAATACAATAATACATTATATCAAAACCCACCCCTTCCACCATACACAACCATGATCAAACAATTTTATTTGGTTGGATTTCAAATATATCACTATTCCATGGATAACAATTGGATGAGCCTTTCCTAAAATTCAAAGGGAGTAGTGCAGTCATGGCTAAAGAACACTCAAGGAGTTTCACTTCTTTTATTCAAGACTTGGATATGCAATATGAAGATCTACAAATGACACTATTCATGATTTCATTGGTCGAGGATTGTAGTGATTGGTTTAACAATTTACCAACTGCTTCTATTACTTCCATCCGGGAGTTCTATGAGTAGTTCCTCGAGTAGTATGGGAACCAATGTGCACCCAAGTTTTCCTTGCATGAATTGGTAAGCATAAAAAAAAATCAAAATGAATCAGCCTATGATTTTAACCAGAGGTTTTCTAAATTACATAACAAGATACCTCCTAGATCAAAATTAGTCGATCTTGTTGCATTAAGTATCTATCTAAAAGCTTTTGATCTGAAGACATGATATGAACTTAGAAATAGGTGTCCTATAAATTTGGCTAAATCTCAAAAGATAACATTGACAATTGAAAATAATAGAAAGGTTGCAAGAATGATTAGTAATAGGGATAATCCTAGGGTTTCCACATATAATCCTCCAAATAGGCAAGAAAATGCATACAAAAATGAGAGGCCAAGGTTGCATGATATGCCATATAATAAAAATTGGAAAGATGGAAAGCCAGTGATGGATAAACCTAGGAATAAAGAGACACCTGATCCTTTAAAGAAAAGAGGGGCATATATGGTAAACAATAGTCCCTGGTGTCCAGTTTGTAACTTGCCACATTCCCCTGATCATTGTGTTGTAGCTCAAGGGATACTAGAAGAAGAAATACCAGAAGAGAACAATGAAGAGGATCATAAAATATATTTAGCCTCCCACACTCTTCATCCTATTGAGAAAGAATACTCATCATCAGATTAAGGAGGTTATGAATATGATGTTAATAACTAAAGATACAATATACATATGACTAAACAACAAGTCTTCTCTGATCATGAAGGAAGTGATGATGAACAATGTCCTCTTGGTACATCATATCAGACAAATAAATGCAATGTAAGGAGATCGACTGAGGAAGAAATTAATAAATTAACCATTGTAGTAGTGGAGCAAGCCAAAAGAAAATATTGGTTGAGAAATAGAACAATGAATGGAGATGAAGGTGTTCTAAGAGGAAAATTTGTAAAAGATAAGAAAACACCACAAGGAGCTTCAAAAAGGATAGAAAATAAGAAACCTGATTAAAAAGAACAAAAATATTTTCATAAGGAGGAAAATAAAGAATCGTATAAGGACAAACAAAAGTATGATGAAACAAACAAAAAAGAAAAAGAAGAGAACAAAGGGAAATCACTGGAGCAAAACAGGATGATCAGAATAGAAGGTGCCTCTTTTGATTTCACACAAGATTTATCCCAGGTAAAAATTTATGTCCCATTACTTGAAATGATGAAGATTAAGGAATACAGGGATAGTTCTAGGGTATGTGCAAGATCATCATGGAAAAAATAGGCCCTTAAGTGGCAATAAAATTCAGAAAATCAGAGTTAGGCAACTTGATGTAAAAATTTGAATAAGTTATCTATATTATTTCAAAAATATGAAAAAATAGAATCTGTAGAAAATTGAATGTAGTTTCTAAACTACTTGGTTTATTTTAAAAAATATATATATTTGGTGAAAATTTGAAATTTCAATGCACTAGTACTTAAATTTTAGGGAAAAAATAAGAAGTAGGTGTTTGTCTGACCACCCTAACCACAATAAAATGATAATATTTTCTTATAGTACTTTAGATATAAATAGGGGACTCATGTCCTAATGTGATGCATATTTGTTTTCTAATTTTTTTCCACATAAATAATTAATTATGATTTTTGTATTAATTTTTTTTTTAAATATAAAAACTCCTATGTCTAACCACCTTAACTTGGTCAAAACTTCATGAAATTCAATTTTTTTTTTAATCCTATAATATACGAAGCATAGAATGTGACGCATGTTTTAGATTCAAAAAATGTGATACCGTTTGAAAGTTATAGATGTTTTTCAATCAACCTATGAATCACAACTTTAGTCATAATTCAAATAGAAAATGAATAATAGTTATTTATTAAATTCAAAGTAAAGAATAATCTATATTGGTGGAAATATGAGAATCTCCTTTAAAAACCCTTTTCATTCCATCAATTTTGGGTAAAAAAAGGTCGTCGGCCACATGGGCCATCATATCACTTAGATATCACCACTTTTTTGTCCATCGTGATCTTGCACATACCCGCTATTCAGTTAATATCTGATGGGAATGATAAAAACACAAACCTTGAGAACTAAGGAACCACCAAGATCAGTAATAAGCACAAAGAAGTAAAATTCCCTAAGGTTTTTTTAAATGATGGATTAATAAATCCTCCACAAATTGATTCATTCTTCACCACATTACTTGTAAATAACAAATTGGTAAGAAATTGCATGATAAATTATAGTGTTGCAATTAACATCATGTCATTTGGGGTCATGAAACAACTTGGAATGTGGATGGAAAATAATGGTGGCAAGTGTTATGCCATGGATGGAAGGCCCATCCTAGTGATAGGAATTATGAAAGATGTAGAGGTGAGACTGGTTGCATATCCACAAACAACTTATAATATTGAAATAACTGTGATTGATACACCTCCTCAATTTGGAATGCTTTTGTTAAGGTAGTGGACTGCAACAGTTGGATGAAATGTATAGTGTGACTTATATTATGCCATTATAAAAATAAATGGTGAAGAAGTCAAACTATATAGAGAACCAAGAATGAATTAGATTGTTGATTATGTTCCTCAAGATCACATCAATTATTTTTGTGATGTTGATTTAGGGAGTTTCAAAATAGAGCCTCCCCAACCTGAACTAGTGAATGTTGACCCAATTGATAAGCATGTCTCTAAAGATCAGCATGGTGTGTGAAAAATGTATTTTTATGGAGCATGTAGACAAGAAGGAAATGGAGCTGGAGTAGTGCTTATATCACCTGAAGGTATTACATTCAAGTATTCATTTTTGCTGATGTTTTAATGTACAAACAATATAGAAGAATATGAAGCTTTATTAATTGGTTTGAATATGGCTATCAAACACAAGATAAAATTGTTAATTTTTCTTGGAGACTCTGAGCTGATAGTTTCACAAGTCAGGTCAAAATATGCTACAAAGAACATGAGATTGAAAAAATATAGGAATTTTGTGTGGGAAACAATTGAATTATTTGATGCTTTATTAATTGATTGGATAGATAGATCAAAAAATATGATGCCAAATTTCCTAGATATTGTAGCCCTAAAAAGAGATGATATCACCTTGGTCAAGATATCTTAGGCTGAATTCAAAGCAAGGCATGCCATCCCTGATAATATCTATAGTTGGAAAGTTTTCAATGATGACTCGAATCTCATAAAATTTCTCCATTTTATTGACCAATATGAAGATCAAGATATTGATTTTAATGCCTTTATTGAAGAAGTAGATGAGAAACAGACTCTATTTGGGAAAGAATTTTTGCAGCTTAAAACCAGCAAACTTCCCAAAGGACTTTTGGCACTAGAAAGAGTGTATGATGGAAATGATCACTCTCTCATGAAACAAACACCAGTCAAAAGAGAAGATATTGAAGAAATAAATCTAGGAATTGAGTTAGCACCAAAAAAGGTCTACACCAGTGTTTTTACTGTAACCAGGTGGATCTTCTAATCTACCTATGGAATTGCCAATTCCAATCAAGGCCAACTCAAATGACCTGGACCAATTGACGAGGAATTTAAAGACCTCCTACACTTTGGCCTCTACAAGACCCAGGAGGGTAATCCCTTAATGTGTTTATAGTCTCTGCACCATTATCATAAACAACATTAACAACTACAAATAATCTAATTTAATAGCTCAGCATAATAGGATAACACTGAATAAAATCAGTTGTTCATCAATATCATCAACTATTTGGATCATGAGATAACTACAACACTTCACAGTAAAAGATGGTCATTGATTTGCAATTTGTAGCAAGATGTAGGTAGAGATAGATTAATATCGAACCTCACAAATAAGTACAACTTAGATCAGTGCCATATATCCATTGGAGGAGTCAAATTCATAAGCATCTAAGGGTTCATGATAGATTTAACACATAACATATAAGATCCTAAATAAAATTGCCTTACAATCTCATCAATCTGCATTCTAACCCAATACTACTTATCAAATCCTTATACATAACATATCAACCTACAATCCCATTTAAGCATTTTAATTAATTCCTTGAATTAAAGCTAAAACAAGAATCATACACACCACAAGAGTGAGATGAATGAAACAACACTTGAAAATTTTATTCAAAATTTGAATATGCTTGTACAATGGAGAGACATGAGTTCAAATTAATCATTTCAATTCAAATCCTAGTACTGTCATAAAACATCAAATCCCCATGAGTCTAAAACCTACTACAAAATGACTCAAAACGTAAATTGAATTTTATCTAAAACCATTAGACTTTATAATTTTCTCTACAACTTCACCTAGACTCGACCCAAAATGTCTAACTTGCTAACCGCTTTACAATGAGAGAAGAAGAAAAGATATAGAAAAATGGAAACAACCCTAGAAGAAGATAAAAAATGGCATCTGGCAGCTCCATTTCCGTTGATTTGCAGCAAGTGAAACCTCTCATCATTTTTCAACAAAATTATTTTGCCTCTCGAATATTCCTTTGCCTCAAGTTATTTTGCAACAGAATAAGATGCCTATGTGAAGGAACTCACTCATTTACCCAGCTGCTATAAAAAACATCCCCATTTTACCTCTTCCAGGTGAAAATACATTTGTTGGACAGTGAAGAATTTGTAAAATCTTTTATTTATTTATGTTGTTGTAGTTTACTTTATCTCCAACATATTATATTTTCACTTTCCATCCAAGTAAAACATTCTTCCCTCAGTAAAATAATATATTCCACACAGTGAATGTTTTTACTCACTATATAGAAATACCACGTGCATTTTAATATTTTTCCCAATCTTTAAAATGTCCCTATTCACTTAATGGGTGAAACATATAAAATTCACCTAGTAAAATATTATACCCACACCACCATGTTCAACATTAAAATGTTTTCCTTTATGAAGGATTTTCAAAAAAATATATATTTGGAAGACTTTACTCGTGCTTTCACTTCTTCTCTAGGCCCACCATTTATAACTCACTGATGCTTTTATTCCATATTTTAATCTTTTAAATATTTTTCCTTCTTAGAATTCATCAGGCAAAACCATACCCACCTTATCTACTTGCCTTTACCATTTAAAACTATGGCTTTTAATGCTTTATCAGGCTCTTTAATTTCCATATTAATCGAGCCTCTTAAAACTTATGGGCCCATATGCCACGCATCACAATTCCGCCAACCCGTAATAACTAACCCGTGCACACTTATAGATCAAGATATGGAGGGGAAGGGTGTAGATGAAGCTGCAAAACTAGTTTCATCCTAGGCCATCGATCTTCTTTGTCCCTCATTGTTTTTCCCTAATTCATCTGCAATTTTACCTCTGATAATGGCGGCACTAGGAAATACCTCCATTAAACCTAGACCACTGACCTTCCATCAGAGCCATGAGTGAAGAATTACCACTAGAGGTGATCGACCAAACACATCAAATGCATTTATTAGCTCTTGACCCTACGCAAAGGACCCCATTCATAGCGCATAGGCCCCTTCAACAACTTCATTTGCTTAAAAGCTTCAGAAAACTTTGCAAATATAATTTCCTCAAAAATTTTTGATACATTCTCACTACAAATGCAGCCTATCTCCACACAGTTTTCCCTTCAGACCACTATACTTATCTTCATTGCTACATTAAATTGGTCCCTTGTGGTTGTGTGTGGATTCCTCATCACTGACAATGCAATTACCTTCTAGTCTATGTGCCAACACTATGAATGCCATTTCCAAGCCTTCTCAAGATGTTGTTGGCACTTTCCATGGTTCCCATCCTCATGCTTTGATGGATCTCTATGAAAATAATCCGATGCCCACTTCAAAATTCATTGGCTTGAAATTCTGTGAAGAATTTTCAACAGACAAATTATGCGCACCCACTGCATTTGTTAGCAAGTCTCTGAGGATTTTTCAAGATTCCACTCCTACGCGCATGTTCCACTATTGTGCTTCATGAGACCACTTTTCTTGGAGCCTTTGAGCGTGCTTCATTCCATCACACATTAACCAAATCCATATCATCACCACATTTTATAAGCAATTCTCAAGCTAAATACTCCCATCACCTCATACACTAACTCTGATCTCCATGCCCTGCTAATGCTTTGGTGGGTGCGCGTACCCCACTCCAAAAATCCCATGCAATTCATCACACCCTGCCTCTGTTGATTGTGATTGCTTAAATTTTTCTAACACCTCTTCAAAACAAATCCAAGTTGTGTTTTTCCAGCCAATGTGACATTTTATCATTGCAAATCAAAGATAGGAGACATATAAGCTTCCATAATATCCCATTGAGCTCAAACAAATCGACAAAATTAAATGGTTTTGTGACTTAATCTTGAATTATATGAGTGAAGAATCACCTTCATTTAAGTATGTGGAAGAACTCCCACGTCATTATATTTGAGGTCTATTTGGGTAAGTGCAACAATTTGTGACACAATTTAGGTGCCAAATTGAAACAACGTTAAAAAAAAACCCAAAATAAGGAATTTGGCGCATGCAAAATGATGAAAAATAAATTTGGCGCATGCCAAATGAATAAAAATAAATTTGGCACTTGCCAAATGTATTTTTAGACATAAAATTAAAAATCGGGTTTCAAACCCTCATTCTGTCTTCAACCTGTGGCTTGAGGAAGAGGATTTCAGGTTTGCAACTCGCGCTCGCGAAATCTCTTCCATTTTTTGCATCCTTAGCTTTCTATTTTCCATGAGGATGTTGCCAACACATCGAAGAGGTCGAAGATTGCAAAGAGGTGTTTATTTTTATTCTATTCATTTGGAATGCAAATTTAAATAGATTTTTATAATAAAAATTTGTTCTAGTTCTCAAGGAATGAATCTCCACCTGAAAAAATTGATAATTTACAATCACTCCCTCATGAAGAGCCTCCTATACAAGAACAACCTAAAACCCCTCCATCAATTCATAGGAATCCTCAAGGAACACAAGAAAATATTCAAAATCAAATTGAAAAAATTAAAAAGACATTCAACAATTAATTGCAAGATTAACCGAGCATGTTGAAACTGACCCTTATAGGAGAGGTATTTCTGAATCATTGAAGTCAATTTTAACTCATGTAGGAGAAATGAGCAAGCAAATGAATTTTTGGTCAACTAAGAGGAATGACATGAAACAATTTTATTCTAATGGTTTGTCATCTGTAGCTGTTAAAAAACTAAAAATTAGCAAAGATGAGTTGTGTGCCCTATTTATAATCCCAAAAACCAATGAACCTTTGTCCCATGCATGCAGGCGATTCCCCATCCATTGGTACCACCATGAGTTAATTAAAAACAAATTTTGGGAGCGGTGGTGGATGGTATTTGACCAAGCTCCATGCAATAACCATGAGGTGCCACAATACTTTTTGAGGAAAATCTATAACGATTTTGTCCTCAATAAAATGCCAAACTAATTTGAGATCTTAGAATTTTAGGGTAGAGGTGGGGGCTCCACACATGATAGACCTTCTACACAACGTAATCCACAATTGGCACCGAGATCCTTTGGAAAACCCATGATGGAGCATGTTGTTTCTCCTTCCATTGTTAAGGATATTGTAGAGGTGGACACGATGAGGTCGATTGGCTCACTCACCCAGACCAGTTTATAGTGTGCAAGTCCTCTAGTAGAGCTTGGTGTGGAGGAGACGTGTAGGCCTTGAGCTCCACCCCACCATTGTGGCACTTGTGGTGTTGTTTGTGCGTACAATTATCAGGGTGCTTGTGATGCAGCTACACAACCTACATTAGTTGTAGAGGCGATGGATTTCATAGATGATATTCTGAATGATACATTCGACATTGACACTCAGGTAAAATTTAGCAAGTTATTTTAATGTTGTTTATTAAAATATATTTTGAAATTTAAGAATATCTAAATTGATATAATTTTTATATGATGAAATTTTAGGGTCGCACTACTCATGAGGGATGCTCTATTCCTACAGACCCTTATACATTCTTGACGATGAGTCCATAGGTATGCAACTAGTATTAAAGATATTATTATTCCATTTGAACAGTTGAATGTTATATTTGAATTTTTGTCTCATAACATGCTTAAGATTTCAAATAGTTTCCTAGTGCATCTTCTTCCTCCACACCTTGCAATTCATATCCTCAAAAAATGTACACTCAAGTAGCCTTTATTCATTAATGGTATTGTAAATCTATGTTAGCTAGTTTTTGTAATTTTGCGTATATACAAATCTAAAAAATTGATGAGAAACACAAACATTGCATTCAAGTATTCCTTGATCATGTCACATTATGTTCTCCTATATCAACATGATACCTGAGCTATTGTTTCATTTGCAGATGTTGATAAGAGATAGCCCTGGTGATGTTGGTGGCACGATGGACCATGGAGTTTTTGCAACAATAGCCAGTTTTGATCCATTGAGAGAGGTATGGAATAGATTAGTCAATTTGACATTATATTTTCTCTTTTATGGTCTATTATAGAAAATTTTCATGATAATTCTATGTAGTTTAATTTCTATCTTCATGGTTGCTACAAGTGGTTGTCACTCCAAATCATGGACATGGTGATGTTTTAAATTAGCATGATGAATATATGTATGCGGTAAGTGATTATATATTTTGTTATATTCCATTCCACAATTCAATTTCTATGTTTTAACATCTTTACTTTTAGTTGTATCAGTTGAAGGTCCAGAGTGAAGAGAAGAGGAGTAGCGAGCATGTTCGAAAGACAAGAGAAGTAACATTCACTCCATCCAGCTGAGTTTCGAAGGCAACATGGGATCTATTTCCTTCCCGTAGAGGGAAATGAATATGTATTACTGTTGTTTGTTGTATGCCTATGTGGAATTTTGGAACATATGTTTTGTACTATTGATATATATACATGATATTTTATGTCCATATGGCTCCTTTGTTCTAAGCCTATATGGTTTTTTTGGATATATTTATATACTTTTATCAATATATATCATTGTATCGCCTTTCAGATTTTTGATTAAAGAAAATCATATTTTTCTATTGCTATTCTTGAATGATGTTATCATGCATATCGTGTAAGTTGTATGCTTGAATTTTGTAGGCATGGATTTTTTTTACATATAATGCTTAATTAATTACTGTTGAATGCTCAATAAGCCCCATCTAAAGCATATTGTATAGATAAGCTCCATTCATGGTGGTTTGAATCCTTTGGAATGCTTCAATTACTTGTGCCTCACTGATGTAGAGGCAAGGAGGCTCAAACCCAATCAGTCTAACAGCATTCCTTCAAGGGGATCCTAAGAAGATTAATACAACCTATTTTGATAAATCTACACAACCTCAAAGCCCCATCAAACCAGACTCTTCATTCAACATCTTACCCAACAATCCACCCTTGTAGCAGTCAAAACCCGGTCCAAGCCTAATTTCTCCCAACCCTTCCAAAAAACCTGACCATTTAAAGGTAGATTAAGATACCCTTTTCAGGGTTACACAATATATGCCAAAACCAATAGTAACTTTTTTGGACCAACATGAACTTTCAATACACCTCCCTCTCTCTAGGCTTCACAATTAGGCCTAATTTCCAAAGGAACCCCCTCACAAACTCACCTCCAAAACAAGGAAAATTAAAATAGTTTTAGGGATGCTCACCATACTCAAGATTCTCCCATTTTAAGAGCCCCAAGAACTTGTTCTATTCCTCTACTCACAAACCCTCCTAGACCTTCACAAAAACAAGGGTTTTAAAGAAAATCATAGCTCCATACCTCCCCCAATCCTTCCAAAGTTATAGACACCCCAAATACCTCTTCCCTAACTTAAAATACACTCAAAATCCCATTCCTTTTAGTATTTCTCAGATTCACTACTTGAGTTCCTTACTTTCATGGTGGAAACACCCCTGAACAACATTAGAACTTCACACCCCACTGAGTTTATTCATTCTCTTAGCCTCCAAAGTATTCATACACTAAAATAATCATGGTACAGGCCAATCCACCAAGCCACAGGGTCATAATAGTAGGTGGATTGGCTAATGCGTCATGGTGTTGCCTTCAAAACCCCTAACATAGAAAATAGAACAATAACCAAGTTTTCTGATCCCATACACACCAATAGTGGATTTAAACCTTCAGAAGAGATGCAAATAGAGTAACATATGCAATCAAGTATCCAAAGCCTCAAGTCATGATAGACTTGTACAGGCCTATGCAAGGCAAATAAATTCAGGAAAACAAAGAAAACAAGTGATCAATGTTTTCAAAAGTATATTTTCTTATTAGAAACTGAACAAAATCAACCCTCAACTTGAGGTATTACAACAATATATACTGATACCCATTTCCAAATACCCCTTGAGCCGATCAACCACCATAACCACCCTCTGTTAGACTTCTAAGATGGCAATTTGCCAATTTTTTTGTTAATTACCATTCATTCATAGCTTGATTTTGCAAATACCACCTAACTGACCTATTGATCCTTTTAAATACAATTTCAAGGTATTTTCATAGCATATAGAGATATAGAGAGAAAATACAATAAATATTTTAACTAATGAATTGTAAAAGATGGATTTTTTTAGTTTATATTCATATCGTTTATTACATTGCATTGTACATCTTTCAAAGTCAAAGAATTACTTCACTTTGCATAAATAATAAGTAGATGCCGATAGATGCCGAAAATTTAATTACAATATTGTTTGTACAAAGTCAACCTAAGCAGTTATGCAGTTTCTTCACATTGCATAACTAATAACTAGAAGCAGCTACCAATTACATTTTCTTATCATGGCATTCTATGAGACCAAATTTCTTTAAGATTTTTTTTCAAATAGTTCCTTGCCTTGTCTATGTTACTACATTTTGCATACCTATCTACCAAAGCATCTTCTCAAATAGTTCGATGCCTTGTTTCTATGGCTAAAATCCTAAAACAAGTGATTTTGAAAAAGCTATGAATGCTTCAAAATCAAAAGAATAATAGTAAGAAATAGCATAGAAAAGGCATTGAACTGTTTGAAAAAATGCATCAAAAAAATTACTTTCAAATGATAAATTTAGTTGTTCTTTCACTCTTCTTTAACATTGTATATCTTCTCCTTTTGGTTTTCTCTTTGTGTGATGGTAGACCAATGTTCAATCCCTATGTACAATCTCAATTGGTATTTATTATTTTGGTCATAACAACACAAATATTTTGGGGAATAAATCGGAAAACTAAAAGTATAAGATTTTTTGAGAAAATTGGGAAAAAATTGTGAAAAAATCGAGAAAAAATCGGATTTAAAAAAATGTAAAAAATTGTATAACAAGAGATAAAAACTATCTTTTTTGAAATTGAAAGGCATTTCCATAGCATAAAGATATAGAGAGAAAATAAAATAAAGAGTTTAGCTAATGGAATGTAGAAAATATATTTTTGTAGTTTATATTCATGCATTGCACATATTTCAAACTCAAAGAATCACTTCACATTGCATAACGAATAACTACATGTTGATAGATGAAAAAAATCCAATTACAATATAGCTTTTTACAAAGTCAACCTAAGCAGTTATGCAATTAATTCACATTGCATACCTAATAAATAGGAGTAGCTTCCAATTGCTTTAGCTTGTCATGGCATTCCATGAGACCACATTTCTTTGAGGCATTTTTTCAAATAGTTCATTCCCTTGTCTATGCTATGATATTTTTCATATATTTCTACCAAATAATATTATCAAATAGTTCATTGCCTTGTTGCTATGGCTAAAAGTCTAAAATAGATTCTTTCGAAGAAGCTATGGATGCTTGGAAAAAATCTATCAAAGCATAATAGTAAGCAATAGAATAGACAAGGCATTGAATTTTTTTTTAAATGTCTCAAAGAAAAGTGGTCTCATGGTGATGGAATGCCATGACAAGCCATAGACAAGGCAATGAATTGTTTGAAAAGATGCCTCAAAGAAATTTGGTCTCATGGTGATGGAATGCCATGATGAATTCCTATGGTGATGGACTATCATGGAATTCCATCACCATGAGAACACATTTCTTTGAGGCATCTTTTCAAACAGTTCACTGCCTTGTCTATGGTATGACATTTTTCATACATATCTACCAAAGCATCTCATCAAATAGTTCACTGCCTTGTTGCTATGGCTAAAATCCTAAAACAGGTTCTTTCGAACAAGCTATGGATGCTTGGAATTTTTTTGTCAAAGCATAATAGTAAGCAATAGCATAGACATGCAGTAAATTTTTTGAAAAAAATCCTCAAAGAAATGTGGTTTCATGGTGATTGAAGGCAATGACAAGCCATAGACAAGGTAGTGAACTATTTGAAAAAGTGCCTCAAATAAATGCGGTCTCATGGTGATGGAGTGAAATGACAATAATCACCATGAGACCACATTTATTTCAGGCATTTTTTCAAACAATTCACTGCCTTATCTATGCTACCACATTTTTCATACATGTCTACCAAAGCATTTTGTCAAACAATTCATTGCCTTGCTGCTATGGCTAAAATCCTAAAAAAATTTCTTTCGAACAAGCTATGGATGCTTGGAATTTTTTTTTTGAAGCATAATAGTAAGCAATAGCATAGACAAGGCAGTGAACTACTTGAAAAAATACCTCAAAGAAATGTGGTCTCATGGTGATGGAATGCCATGATGAATGCGTATGGCTATGGATTGTCATGGAATTCCATCACCATGAGACTGCATTTCTTTGAGGCAGTTTTTAAAATAGTTCACTACCTTGCCTATGCTACAACATTTTTCATACATGTCTACCAAAGCATTTTATCAAACAGTTCACTACCTTGCTGCTATAGCTAAAAGACTAAAATAGGTGCTTTCAAACAAGCTATGGATGCTTGGAAAAATTCTATCAAAGCATAATAGTAAGCAAAAAGCTACGGTCTCATTGTTTTTTTTAACATGAAAATCAACACGATTTTATTCGCGTTTTTTTGCAGGTTTTAAAATAATTTTTTTGTCGATTTTTTAGTTTTTGCCGATCAGACGAGAAGTTTCTAAGCATCACGGTGTCTGAGGAATAGCATGTTAAGGTTCGCAGCCATTTTGCACTTTGAAACCTTAAGGGATTGATCTGGTTGAACTTAGCTCAAATCGATTTCGCGTATTTGGGTGTGAAAGAGGACCATGCCTAGCATTAACATACATATTCGGATGCGTTGGAACAATCTGTTTGGTCAGACGAGTTGCAGAACGAAATTTGCACCATCAAAGGAAAATGCCTCCAAGATAGAAAAAAATGAGTGAGGTTATTGTAGAGGGGCCCAACATGATCCCATAAGATCAGATAAGAAGTTTCTAAGCATCACGGTGTCCAAGTAATAACATACTGAAGTTCACAACCATTTTGCACTTTGGACCCTTAAGGGATCGATTTGGTTGAACATAGCTCAGAGTGATTCCGTGTGTTTGGGTGTGAAAGAGGACCATGCCTAGGGTAAACATACCCACCTAGATGCGTTGGAACAATCTGTTTGGTCACATGAGTTGCAGAACAAAAGTTGCACCACTTTGCAACTCTCAACTACTTGCATTTGACAACTTTTTCCCCGATTGAAAACTCACCACCACAGGAAAATGCCTCCAAGATAGAAAAAACAAAGAGAGGTTACTGTAGATGGGTCCAACATGATCTTGTAGAATTAGACGATAATTTTCTAGGCATCACGATGTCCGATTAATATCATGCTAAAGTTTGCAACCATTTTGCACTTTGGACCCTTAAGGGATCTATCTGGTTGAACGTAGCTCAAAGCGATTCTACATGTTTGGTTGCAAAAGAGGACCATTCATAGAGTAAATGTACCCACCCAGATGTGTTGGAATAGTTTGTTTGGTCACACAAGTTGTAGAACAGAATTTGCACCACTTTGCAACTTTCAACTACTTGCATTTGACAACTTTTTCCTCGAGTGAACATTTTCCACCACAAGAAAATTCCTCTGAGATAGAAATAACTGAGATAGATTATTTAAGAGGGGTCCAACATGAACTTCTAGGATTAGACAGATATTTTGTAATCACCATAGTTTACGAGTAATACCCTGTCAAATATTATTGCCATTTTGCACTTTGCAGCGTTAAGGGATCGAGTCGGTTGACCCATAGTAGTTGTTTTGTTGAATGTCATACCCTAAGGTATGTTAGAGATGACCAAGGTTGCATCGATTTCTATGAGGCATATGCTGCCTCTACCTTGTCAACCCTATGGATTTGGCAAGCGAGTTAGCTCACTAGCTTGCCAATTCGGTAGGATTGACAAGGTAGGTGGTGTAGGAGCATCTAGGCACCTAGTCACAAATCTCCATGTTTGATGGTCAGAATGCACCCTTGCATTAAAAATGTGTCAAAAAGTGAGTCTGAAAGTGTAAAAGGAAACATGAAATATTGTATCTCAATGAAATAATGGAGTCATTAGTTTAGTTTGTAGGAAAAAAGATACAGTTGCAAATTTGTGAGTTGCATAATGCAACAAATTTGTAATTGCAATGGTTATGTGTTTTGAAAAGTTGGTTTCTTGGTGGTTAGGGGAATTGATCAGTTATAGGAGAATGATAAATTCTATGTAAATCCTGGAGAGGCTCGAGTTGTGGTTGTTGGATTGGAGGGAAAAGAATAAAGCTTGGAAATTACTTTGTTTTCTCATAGTTTTACTGATTTTTCTGAGTTCCCTACCTGTGTACAGGCTGAACAGGTCTTATATTTATCGAATTCCCTTGATAAATAGTAGAAAAATGTTCTAACTTGTTTTTTTTTCCTTGGAAAGGTTTTATTTAAAATTTCATTTGAAGGTGATTTCATCTTTGTTCCATGAAGACATTGCAAAATGTGTGAACTTGAAAAAATTGTCAAAATTGTCAAAGATGTCAAATTGGGTAAATGAAGGGATTTTGTTGTTTCTGAGTCTAGAAGTATTAATAAGGGTTAAATAAGGTCAAAATTACCATATTTCAGGTTTCCAAATGTATTTAGAGTCCTAAAAGTTCAATAATTGCAAAAATTCAAAATGTTGCAAATGTTGTCAAATTTGTGCTGATTTGCAAAATTAGAGTCATTTAAAGGGTAATTAGGTGCAAGTTGGTTGGTTTTAAGGTGTTTATGGCTTGTAAATTTTATAAGAGGCCTTCTAAGGCTTGAATAAAGGTTTTTGAAGGTGTAATAAATTCACAAAATAAAAATACCACATTTTTTTGGTGCATTTTTTGAGTTTTTTCACTATTTTTCAGAATTGTTTGCTATTGTATGGACTGTACAAACCCAATCATGCTTTTAAATCTTTATAGGTTTAATTTTTTTGATTTTTATTTGATATTCACTTGGTTTGGAGTTCTAATCTTCTGTTTTTTAAGAGAAATTCAGAAAATAGAGTGTATACCCTGTTTTTTCCTTTGTGAAGGGTTTGAAAGCAAAATACTGAGTTTTTGACCAATCCACCCACTGTTTTCTCCTGTAACTCAGTGGATTGGTGAAAAATATATTATTATAGATTTTTCAAGAATTTTATATCATAATAAAGCATTCTTGTGATGATTGTGTGATGCCAAAAGGTTGGAAATGCAAATTTTCCTTTGAAAGTGACGGTTTTGAAGTGGTTTTCAATGAAATTTTGATGAATTTGAGTTTGTAAGAATTTAAAATATCAAGGAAAACCCTATGAATTTATTTTTTACCATTTATTTGTTTATTGAAGCCTTGGAATGAATATTTTGAAAAAACCCTTGTTTTTGCATTAGAAAAGAAGCTTTTTTTAGTTTTTTAGTTGGGAGTGTTTCTGACTGTACAAGTGCAAACTAGTGCTGTATTTTATAGGTTTGAGAGATTTAATCTTCTTCCCCAATGTTCCAAGGTGATTGGATAAGTTTGAAGGGTACTTCCTTTGTTAAATTGACCTCTTTTCCTTGATTTTCCCATGGTGAGTGTATTGGAAGTCTAAACTGGTCCAAAGGAGTTATACTTGATTTTGAAGTATGTTGTGCAAGTCCTTAATGGGTGTCTAAATCCATCACTTAATTCAAAAGTATTTTGGGAAAGTTGGGTGAAAATTCTCTTGAAGTTGTTTAGCATTACTTGTAGAAAGAGTGTACCTGACAAGTGGATTTGTGAAGTTCTTTTGAATTTTCTTTGGATTTTGGGTTGATAATCTTGTATTTGTCATTTTAATTTGATCTCCACCCTGGGTCTGCATCACTTATGCAACTCCTCCTAAGACCTTAGACTCAAAAACAATAAAAGTTTTGCTTTCACCCATCTTGACATGGACTAACCATTTATTACACTATATCATATTTTAACATATTTTACAACTTCCTTGTTTCATAATGTTCAAAAGAGCTTACTAATATGACTTTCTACAATTATATTAAACATTATTTCATTCTTACTAATAAATCCACATGTTTTTCCTTGAAGACAACTTTAAATGTAAACCATGAAGAATTACAGCTAATTTTAAATGTAATATACACATTTAATTTAGGCATATATCAAGGAATATACACATTTGCATGTATTAATTTATCATAATTTTAGTATATCAAAAAATACACTAAGTCAATGACAAATATTACAATAGTGATGGAAGAACATCTTGAAAATATTCCCATTTCTCAATACTTGTAGCAATACATGAAGGGAAATAATCCTCCCATTTCCAGCACAGATCATGAAATATATTGTACTTGAGAAGAAACAAAAGGAGTTGCTTCCCAGTTTCATTTTCCAATTCCACCTCAACTAGCCCAACTATTTGCATTTCAAAAAAACTGCAAAAGCCTCTCAATCTTAGACATAGACTCACATAAAAATCATTAAAAAAGAAATAACTACATAATGCCAGTCATACAGTTGAAACACCTACTATCACCTTCATGAATGCTAGATAAGGAGGTCGATTGAAGGTCCTACAATGGTGATGTTCCCCTTCACTACTTTATCATCTCTCAATGAACCTACATATAAGTTTCAAATATATCATTGAGAGGATTAACATAAAACATGTAGAATATAAGAATCTGATAAATCTAGGAGATGGAAAAGAAAGAGAAGATTGACAACCAAAAAATACACTAGCAACCAATGTGTTTCATACCATTGAACACTTGCACCACCAGCTAATCTTGTTCTTTTCTTATATACTTTGAAAAACTTTAGTATTACCTACAGTCACAATTAGAAAAGGATCAATCACAGTCATAAATGCATATGACATCAAACAGTAATGGTGAAAAATCTTTATTGCAAGGTGTTGATCGAAAAGAGTGATCAATAACATGACTTTACAAATTCAATGTGCATACTTACAAATCAATCTAGTGAACCATCTAGGTCTTCTCTACTCTTTATTGTGTCAAGTATTGCCTTGTGGTTAGACTCATGCACTTTCTACAAGTTCTTGTTTGCAGGTCTTCCATTATATTTGATCAAATGAACATTGGTGGCGACGACAAGGTTCGAATAGTGAAGAATTTTTTGATGCGTGTCGAAGTCCTCAAACAACCAAACTACAACATTCTTAAGTGGATACCTTCAAAGCCATGTTCTAGTAACAACCATTGAACTTATAGGATATTCTATGTTTTTTCTGTCTATAACTAGGGACTCCAATTTATTTTTGGCCTCAATATAATGGAATAGGTAATAATCCATACCCTCTTCATTGTCTTCATCTGAAATCACCGCATAAATGTGCCCTACATTGATATGCTCATCTTGTTAGATTTATTTACTGAGAAACATAATAAAACTTGTAAGTAAGATATATTATATGGTTCTAGTAGGTCTTATACATGATAAAAGTCAATGGATGATTGCATCTCCATGATTTGTAGAGCTGTTGGGAGCTGATAAGTGTCAAGAGGGGTTAGACTTCTTACAGAACATTTGTCAACCCACTCTGTTGACTCACAATCATTCCATGATTGAATTTTACATGCATAACAAAATCATGCCATCTTCCTTTTATGGGTAATCCATGTGCCTACATTGGAGCTTCTAACAGATTTTAGCTCACTCGATCCTATTAGTGTGTAACAATCCTCATATTTTGCAATGTTAGTATCATCTACTAAATGAAAAAATCTATGAACTAAAGAATTACCTTCACTACCTGGACCCATTGCACCATTGCACCACTGAACAATTGATCTTGCATCTATCAACTTTACACTATTTGTGTACTTTGACTCTTCTCTTGCTAGGGCTGTTCTGATACATGCACCTGCTCCATTATGCTCCCCCTTTCCATGCCCAGCCTCTGAGAAGTTCCACATATGTTGAACACCACTAATCCTATGCATCCTGCTCAACTAGTAAAACATTATGGTGTTCTTGAATTTTGATGTACAATTATCTGACCATATGATATGCTAACTAAATGATATGCCCCTACTATCCAGATGAACATAGAACATATGAAGGAAACCTTGAACAAACTTTGTAGAATGTGTGCGATCATCACTGATGTAAAATCCATACTCCCTCAATAATTTCCTATTTTCCTTTGTACTATCATTTGCATGAATGAATGCTATATGCACAAATATATCAACCTGCACAGAGTTGTAGTACTGTGCTTGCACCTCTTTATGCGGTTGTAGTGTGTAGTTCTCAACGAATTCGACAACTGAAATAATATGGCGAAGTGGAAATGTGTCCTTGCATAACTTTAACTATGAGTCCAACCATTGTGCTCTATGTGTATGCATTGCATAATCATAGACCACCTGATCATGAAAAATTCCCATAAAATGATACACTGGAATCTTCTCACTAACCAATTCACACTTCTTTGCTTCTTTCCCATCTTTAAGACTATTTGCCACTGTCTTATATTTTCCAAATTCCACAATTTTTTCTCCAATTTTGTGTGTACTAGCCATGTGTTGGAAAATTGGAAAACGTTGCATGCCACCACAATGATCACATGTGCCATGCAAACATGATTTTTTGTAAAAACTTTTACCATCCTCTCTTTCACATAAAATGGAAGACAAAAATTTCCTTGACGATTTAGGTGGAGGCATTATGTTACATTCCTACATAACATTGTCAGTATGCATATCTTCACATATACGTCGATAAACATCATAATGGTTAGAAAACTCAATATGAACCCTGCAACAACAAGTAGTGTGTGTTTGATTTATTTTTACATAAAAAGGCTTTAGCATTTCAAAATAACTTTGACATATTTTAATTTCAGGAAACATTTGTACAAAATCAGCAAAAAATTGGGTTTGGGTGGTATCCAAATAATGCATTGGATGTGGCTCATAGTTTTTAATACCAATTATCCTTCTTACAACATCTCTTTGATTAGGAGAGGTCCTTGTGTTATCCTTCCAATAATTCACAATTAAAGATCTCAAGCCTTGATAAATTCTTGTGTCTTTTCATGGCACTCTACCCGAAAATGCCCATAATTCATTGCTATTTGGATCCTCCACTCTTTCATGCCTTCCTTTGGCTCTCATTAGATATGATCTACTTATTTTCAAAGACTTAATTGCCTTTGTAAGGTTCACCTTATTCCTTGTTTGACTTCTTAACATTGTTGTTGTCATCACACATTGTGTGGCACAACTATCCTTCGTATGTGAGGTAGAACCCATGCTCTCATATGCACTCATCAAGTTCTTTACAATGGAATTTTCACTTGAGTCATTCAACAATCTTAGCCCAAGATCCTTCATGGTGGGCCTAAATTTGAGTTGCCTCATCATTTCAACAAATATTTGGGATCTTCCACCCTCACTTAGATTTGCAAAAAACAAACTCAACATCCTTTGTGCATATCTTTGACATGTACATTTTGGAATCTTATTAGGCATCCATTTCAAAACAATTGAATCAATATCAATAAAAAATGTAGGTTTTCTATGCAAAACTCTAGGAGGAGTTCTCAAATGTAAATTTGTATCAATATTGGGAAGGTCAACAACATCGGGGATAGATCGTGTACCTTCCATTGTAGGTGAAATTGATGACATAACTTGAGATTGACATGTAAATGATGTTGTACCTCCAACTTGAGATGTTGTTTGTGGAGTGCCTTCAAATATATATGTGTTTGTTGATGTACTTTCAAAACGTAATGTTTTTGATGGTGTGTCTTCAATTGGAGATGTGATTTTTGATGTACCTGGAAAACCACATGTTGTTGTCAATGTGTCTTCAACTGGAGATGTGCATTGAGATTCACCTATGGTTGATGATGTGCCCCCAACTTTTGTATCCATTCCTTTCCTTCCACAAACTTTCCTCATTCATGCCCTTTGTTTTTCCAATTTGACATCTCTCTTAGATTGCATGAGAATTTGTGGTTGTATGGGTTGCAATTCCTTTGCTTCACAAGCTACATTTTTCAATTCTCTTCTCCTTGCATTTTTAGTTGCACAATCTTCTGGTGTTAGAGGATTCATTCATTTCCTTGGCATGATCTTCAATGCTACATTTTCACAAACACACATAGAAAAAAATAAGTATTGCATTTTACAAAAATATTGATATCACTAATTACATTGCATTAAATATGAAACACACCAAATCATTTTATGAAAGAAGGCAGCGAGTTGTTTGGAATTATCAAACATGTCTATGCTACACAATATTTTTCATACATGATGGAGTTATATGTCTGTAGGGTTAGATATTAGAGTAGGGATTTTGAGTTTTTTTGATGATTGGGCAAAGGACCTAGAGGCTGATGTAGTACATGTAGGGATCCAAAATGAGCTTGTTCAAGATTTAGAGGAAGGCTATGAATAGAATTACACACAAATTGATCACTTAACTTACCAAGAAACACCATTTTTGATGTAGAGAGGGGTGGAAACCATTCAATACAACAAATCAATGAGAATCAATTAGATTCCAAAGAAAAACTAGATGTTCAACTGAAAATCCCAACTTCTACCAAGCTTTCCCTTGTAGCATAGGTAACCCGGTTCAAGGGCCTTTTTACCAAGATTTTCCAAAACACTTGAAAAAAAAAGCATGATTAAGATACCCATTTGCAAGTTATAAAACATAGGTAAACCCCAACATCAACTCCTTTGGACCAACATTGACTTCTAATAGACCCACCTTGGAAAAGGCTATTCAATTAGCCTAATTTACAAAGAGAGTATTTTTTAAACACTACATATTCACTCAAAATCCTCAAAAAGAAGTATTTTATGTGACAAAACCTCCAATTTCTTGATTTTTTTCAAGGTCCGGGACCTCTAGACCCCTAATACACCAAACCCTCAATTTCAAGAAAAATACTTGGGGTTTTAATGAAACTCCTATCTCTCGGACCTGCCAGACCCATACAAAGCACCAAACACACTTACTAGACCCTACACATGGTGAATAATACATTATATGGATAGTCGTTCCCACATTTTGTCAAAAAACCACTTGAAGCCCTAATTTTCACCATGAAAAGACCCTGTTATAGTCCTAGAACATCATCCCAAACACCCAACCTTGACCCCACAACATTCTAAATAGGTTAGCCATGTATTTTAAAAGTTAGAGGACCCATTCCACAAGTTACAATAGGCAGAAAAAGTGTAATGGGTCGAATTACATATTGAAACCCCTCAATCCAAGAACACTATGAAAGTAGGTAGCAACAGTAAAAACAATATAACTTTCTCTATACAAAGATTTAGAACCTCTAAATAGATGAAAATGAAAGATAATTCATTAATCTACAATATCCAAGCAGTTTCATATCATCTTAGAGTCCGCATAGGCCATAAAACAACAAGAAAAGTGAGGGAAACCAATAAATTTTAAGAAAATAACATTCTTGATAAAAAAAAATGGGGTACAAATCAACCAAAAACCTATCCTTCGAGGCATTGAAGGTTATTAAAAATATTTTTATTTCATTCCAACTCCCTCGAATCGTCAAATTTTGCATCTTTTAGCAACTTTTTTGACCACATTTAGCCAAATTGCAAGCTATGACACAACTGAACTCCCTTAGCTCCAGATACATTATAAAATGGTCTAATTGACCTTACTAAACACAATATATTTAACATTAACTAAAAAACTAGCATTTGACCATACTCACTAAAAGATGACATTTTTGACAAAATTGAGCTTACAAGGTGCTCCTGCACTAGAGGCCTAGAGCATTGATTTTAAAGTTGTGGACATGTTGACTAGCATTATTGAACTTGAACTTTATAAAGGTTATGATGAAAAATTCACAAATTAGATTTTCTAGTAATATTGATTTTATTTCATTTTGTTAGGAGTGATTGTTGTATGAATACAATATTTTGAGCAATAGACTTACATATGGTAGGTTTTGTTAAAATCTTCCAGAGGTTTAGAATGGTAGTCATCTTGAAAAGCATAGATTGTTATTTATGGATGATATTTGTTTTGTTTTAGATGTGAATTGCTCAGTTCAGAATTGAATTGATATTTTTGAGATTGAAGATTGTTTGAAACCGATCTAATTAGATGATTGTTGAAGGTTTTGTCTCCCTACTCTGCATCACTGACCTAGGGTATAAGTTGTTTCCACCTAAATGAAAACTAGAGGCTCTTGTGTGTATTTCTCAAAACCAAATTTTTGATTGTCAATGAAGTCATGAAGAATATGAATTCAAATAAGGGTTTTTGATGCTATATCTTATAATTATTCACTATTTCTTTGGCAATGAGGTAACTTATAAAGATAATAAGCATTCTCAATTGCACAAAATTTCCCATTTTTTTATTTATTAGAAAGGTAAATGGTATGAATGAATGGAAACTTCCATTAAAAACTATGTCAAATCACTTGAATTTATCTAAGCACATGTTCAATGAAGGTGATTTTTTTATGGAACAAAAAAATTAATGGAAACTTGCATTAACATTGATGAAAGTTATTAGGTTTTCCAAATTAGATGAAAATAAGAGTTTTCAAAATTAATTGAAAAAGAATGAAATACAGTGAATTCCAATAGCCATGTTGGAAATGGACTACTATAAGCAATGCAAATACAATTCATAAGTAAATTTATGTTAAGTAAATGTCATGTTTTTAATTTTTTTGTTCTTCAAACTCATAAAAACTAAACTTTTTCATGCAAATCCCATCTGATTCAATGTTGAATTCTATGTCCAATTGTTATGATTAATAAAATCATTAAGGAAATTTGGTTTATATTGTCAAAAAAAAACAAATATACTAAATATAAACATTTCAATTTACCAAAATGAATATATTACCTCAGATAATATAAAATGATGCAGAAAATTCAACATGTCTTCTTCTACATTGTCTACCATGGAAATTAGTGGTAAAAAGGTTATGGATCAAGCATAGATTGGTACAATATGAAGTCAACTGCATAAAAAGACATTTCTAACTCGGGTAAAGCATCGAACCATACAAATTCACAAGAATGTGGGCTTGAATCGTGGGGTCAAGCCTTATTTTACCATTTCAAGGTAAAACACATTTGGCACTCGTCAAATTTGGAGAGCGCCAAATATGTTGTTTTGAAAAGGAGAGACCTGAGAAAGAGGGAGAGAGACAAAGTGGGAGTGAGATAGAGGGAGTGAGAGAGAGGGAGAGAGTGGGAGAGAGAGAGAGGGTGGGTAGGAGGGAGAGACTTGAGAGAGAGAGAGAGGGAGAAACCTAAGAGAGAGAGAGGGTGGGAGGGAGACACCTGAGAGAAGGAGAGGGAGTAAAAGTGGGAGAGAGGGGGTGGGAAGGAGAGACCTAAGAAAGTAGGGTGGGAGGTAAGTGAGGCTTGACAGAGAGGGATTCAAAGTAGGAGAGAGGGGGTGGGAAGGAGAGACCTAAGAAATTAGGGTGGGAGGTAAGTGAGGTTTGATAGAGAGGTATTGTGAGAGAGGGAATTGGAGTGACACTGATTAGTGTAGGTAGAATGGGAGGGAGTGAGACCCAAGAGAAATAGACTTGAGAGGGAAAGACTTTATTCAGTTATGTGGTGGGGGGAAGACCTTAGAGAGGGAGTGGAAGAGAGATAGAGGGAGTGAGAGAGAGAGGGAGGGAGTGGGAGAGAGAGAGAGGGGGGGTAGGAGGGAGACTTGAGAGAAAGAGAGAGGGTGTGGGAGGGAGAAACCTAAGAGAGAGAAAGGGAGAGAGGGTGGGAGGGAGACAGTTGAGAGAAGGAGAGGGATTCAAATTGGGAGAGAGTGGGTGGGAAGGAGAGACCTAAGAAATTAGGGTGGGAGGTAATTGAGGCCTAACAGAGAGGGAGTCAAATTAGGAGAGAGGGGGTGGGAAGGAGAGACCTAAGAAATTAGGTTGGGTGGTAAGTGAGGCTTGATAGAGAGGGATTGTGAGAGATGGCATTGGAGTGACACTGATTAGTGTAGGTAGCATGGGAGGGAGTGAGACCCAAGAGAGACCCCCATCCATCAGCCCCCATACCCTCTTAATCCCTCAACCCTTAAAACCTAATCCCTCAACCCCTCTACAATATTAATCCCTAAACCCTTAAACCCTAATCCCTCAACCCCTATACCCTCTTAATCCCTCAACCCTCAACCCTTAAACCCTAATCAGTCAACCCCTATATAATCTTCATCCCTCAACCCTTAACCCTCAACCCTTAAACCCTAATCCCTCAACCCTTATACCATGTCAAACCTCAACCCTTAACCCTTAAACCCTAATCTCTCAACCCCTATACCCTCTTAATCCATCAACCCCTCAATCCTTAACCCTTAAACCCTAATCCATCAACCTCCATACCCTCTTAATCCCTCAACCCTCAAAGCTTAAACCCTAATCCCTCAACCCCTATACCCTCTTAATACCTCAACCCTCAAACCTCAACTCTTAAACCCTAATCCCTCAACCCTCAACCATTAAACCTAATACCTCAACCCCTATACCCTTGTAATCTCTCAACCCTCAACCCTTAAACCCTAATCCCTCAACCCCTATACCCTCTTAATCCATCAAACCTCAACCCTTAACCCTTAAACCCTAATCCCTCAACCCACATACCCTCTTAATCCCTCAACCCTCAACCATCAACCCTTAACCCTTAATCCCTAAACCCTTTACTTGAGAGAGAGATAGGGAGAGGGAGAGGGAGAGGGAGAGGGAGAGGGAGAGAGGGAGTGAGAGAGGGAGGGAGTGGAAGAGAGATAGAGGGAGTCACTATGAGAGGGAGAGGGTTTAGGAGGGGGATACTTGACAAATAGAGATAGAAAGATGGGGTAGGACGAAGATAATTGAGAGAGAGCAAGAGGGCAATAGAGTGGGAAGGAGAGACCTGAGAGAGAGGGAGAGAATAAAAGTGGGAGAGAGATAGAGGGAGTGAAAGAGAGAGGGAGAGAGACAAAGTGGGAGAGAGATAGAGGGAGTGAGAGAGAGAGGGAGAGAGACAAAGTGGGAGACACATAGAGTGGGAGAGAGAGAGAGGGAGAGAAATAGAGATGGAGAGAGTGAGAGAGAGGGAGGGAGATGGGGTGGGAGGGAGAAACCTAAGAGAGAGGGTCAGAGGGAGACACCCAAGAGAGAAGGAGAGGGAGACAAAGTGGGAAAGAGGGGGTGGGAAGGAGATACCTAAGAGATTAGGAGAGAGAGGGAGTGAGAGATAGAGGGATGGGAGAGACACAAGGAGTGAGAGAGAGACTTGAGAGATGGAGAGGGAGTATGTTGTACCTATTGCACACGCCCCATTCAAAATGGGGACCCTCTCTTACCTCTTTTACTTGCCAGGTCCTTTTTGTTTCACCTTGTTTTGTGTGCACTTAATTGCACCCTAAAAGGTCAACATATTCTCCAAAGTCACATTATAAGTTTGACCAAATTTGGCCCCGTTGAAAAATGTTAAATCTTGGGCCTTTTCAGGTTTTCCTTATCTATCAGTCTTTCTGACATCTCTGGCCCCTCTTGGGTCTGGACTCTTGGGTCTCCCCCTTCTGGTTTCTGCTCTGGCTTTGTCACTGTTGATATCCGGCATCCTCCATCCTTCCAGACTGTAGACCTCGGATCCCAAAATTCCATCTCTAGAATTCCTTTTGAATGTCACAATTCCAACTAGCCACGGGTCAACATCCTTCTGGACCTCGAACCCTAGGTTCTTGTCCGCCATTCGATATAACTCTTCACAGATTCTAAAGCGGCCATGACACAACGTCTTCTCAGCCAACAGACTCCAGATCACCTGCTGCCGCTCTGAAAATTTGAATTCACCAACTCCACCTGCCACCATACACGACATTTAATCATGACATTGATTATGTCTGGGGCTAGATAAACCTATTTTCACCTATCATTTTCACATGACAGAGTGAAGTTTCGAAAGCTCAGTGCCGCCCCAACATTTTCCACCTTCACGCCCGAACCCCCACTTTACTATTTTTTGCAAATTCAGCATTGTCCTTCTCTGGGGATTAAAGGTAGGTTTGTCACCGCCCTTGCTTTCTGTGTTTACAAAGAATTTAAACTTAAGTTCAAGAAAAGGGTAAAATGAATTCAAAAGCTTGATAGTGTAGTGTCCCTACCTCAAAACCCACTAGTTAAAATCAATCAACACCACATAGAATCATCAAAATTTATCTCCAAAACTAGACCTTTTAGTCATTGTTCTTCGGAACAGGCGACTACCTTCCTCGGGCCCGAACTTGTCTGCGGTCATTACCTAAAATTAAAACTTAGGAGGAAATTGGTAGCGACCAAACTTTCCCCGGGTCTCAGCCACTAGACTTCCCCTCTCAGGTTTCCGTTGTACCTCTGTCATTCCAAACGACCTTCCTTGAGCGTCCTTCCAGACCTCAGACCCCAAGCACGTGAAGTCTGTTCAAACTTGCAAAGAAGAAACAACCATCCAAGCTCACCTCAGACTCAAGTGTTCGGATTTCCGTGTCCATTTTGTCGTTATCAACAACGGACTTCATCCATTTTTCTGGGACCTGGACCCCAACTCTGCAAATTATGTCGCAAACCTACAGAAGGAAAATATAATGTCTAAATTGTTGTTGGACTTCAACCTTTGGAATTTCGTGTTTGAGATTCTGCATCGATTTCGCTGCCTTGAACGGCTATCCCGGGACGTCTTTCAGACTCGAAGACCTCAGTCCCCATTTTGTCGAGCATAAAATCTTAAACGCTATCATAAAGTCCAAATGTTGTCCAGACTCCAGACTCTAGAATTCTATCTCTGGAATTTTGTTTCAGTTTTGCCATTCCAAATGGCCAAACCTGACTGTCTTTCTGACCTCTGGGCCCTGACCTTTGGTTTCCCTTTGGGCTTTCCTAACTGATAAGTCTACGTCCAGGGATTTCCCTCCGGACTTCCATCCCTGGATTGTCGCCTGCATTTCACCATTTCACATGTCTGTCCCCTGAGAGCTTCCCGACTCTGGCAACCCGAACTCTGGGGCTCGACACACAGAGTGTCATCCTCCCTATGCCATTCCAAACAACCTTCCTACTGCTGAAACCTAAATGCTTAAATGGGGGCTCAGATGACCTCCAAATCCAAAATAGACTTTGACCCACATCCTAAAATTTGGTCTTCTTTCGATTCAGCCCTTCATTGATCAAATCCAAGACTGAAAAAGTCATCGAGAGTGTCTCGCCTTGTTTGCCCTTCCAAACTACATTTTGCCAAGGGAATTTCGGCCCTAGGAACCCAGATTTCCTGTTTTGTTTCCTTTTGGTGTTTTATCAAGTCTTAGGAGTTTACCAAATATGAATGAAGATTGTGGATATAACCTTGATATGTAGGGGTTTTCTTGAGGCCACTTTTCCATGTTTAATGTTATTGATTCACATCTCTTTGTGCAGGATCTATGGAATCTGGTGCAGAAACCTCAGGTGCCACCAAGGAAAAGGGAAAAGGAACTGCCAAGGCACCTTGAGGCAAGGAGGATAAGGATCAAATGAAGTTCAAATTCCAGGGGGTGCCATTGCACTCCAGAATCACCACCCTTTGGAGAGAAATCAAAGATACCAATATCGGGCATGTCGATATTGATGAATTTACACAAAGGGTTAGGGTGGATCTGAAAATAGAAAACACAAAATTAATCAGAAGCAGTGGACTTGCTAAGGCTATAGGCTTCCCACCAGCTTTGGTGGACCTTGAGCTAGTAATGGGTTGGAAAGCATACCAACCCAAAACTAGAACCATAGCAGATAGAGATGGAAACATCCTTGCAGACATGTCCCCTCTTGGGATAACTACAACTTTCCACATCCCCGCCTTCAAAAGAATGGAGACCCCAACCATGGAGGAATGGAAGGAATTGTGGGACCAAGATCCCTTGGGATGCAAGAAATTGATCAACCAATATTGGTTGAAGGACAAGTGAGCTAGTGCTGGAAAAGTCCCGTAGGATCTCTTTCACAGTGATTTCTTCAAGGATTACCATGACCTTGTTACCTTACTAAGAAAAGTAATGGGCCTTCCTTTTGTGGCCTTCTTCCAAGAGTGGATGTTATACTTTGTGGAGAAAATTATCTAAGGTAACACTACCTTTGATTGGGGAGAAATAATCAGCAAATGCTTTCATGAGAAATTTATCAGTGTGAAGAAGACATCAAAGTTCTATATGACGTCCTACCTGGTCTATTCATTGGTTGATCGGCGACATTATCATGGATTGAATGCGATGCCCAATGCAATGCCAGGGAGGGAGCTCAAGCCTTATGAAAGATATCCTCAGCTGCAATACAAGAACTTCAAGAGGGACTACTACCGGGTGAATGATGCCTTCATCGCCTACATCATCCAGCTGCTTGGAGGGGATTTTTAGAGAAGAGTATCTCACATTGTCGAATCCCTCCTCAAGCCTTATGCATTCTTATACATATAGTTCCCTAATTTCACTTACATTCACACCTAAGGATTCATGGAAAGGTCAAACAAGTTGCCCCAGTACCCCAATGACTCAATCATACTATTAGAGCTGACCTGGTAGCTGCGACACATTCATAATATCCTAAGCACCAAACATCTAGCAGGGACACCTTATCCTATTGGCCTTAGCTAGGGAATTTACAAGATTCATACCTCCCAATGTGCAGGAAATTTAGAGGAGCTGACCGAGTACCACTTCTGACAGTATATAGTTCAACCTCGAATGGACCCATATGGTCATATCTGGAAGGCACTGGGACTAGAGTATGCCCACCTCCACAATGTTGAGGATTTTTGGGCCAATTGCAAAGATGATCTTGAAGTGTAGCTATGACACTATATGTGCATGACTACCATCTACGTGTGAAGAGTCAACTTGTGTCCGATTCTGGATCAGCTTGAAGAGGATGAGAGCACGGTGATCGATCCAGGATATAGTGTCATTACGAATATGATGTTACCCATGATTGATTGGGATGAGCAAGAGGTTGATGACCTTGACATGCTCACCAAAGCCATGGAGGTCCAAACGAAGGCATGGATCAACCAGCAAGTGGTACAACTGAAGAAATAGGGAGTCACCTTAACATTTAAGGGACTCAAAAGTGAACCAAGTGGCTCTGATGGTGGGGTGACTACTACTACAACCAGGGAAACCTCCAAATCCCCACCATCTTTGAAAACCAAAAATATAAAGGAAGCTCCCAAGGAGGGGCCTAACCCAAAGGTTTACGCTCGAAAGGCTTCGGAGGGTAAGCCTACCAAGAAGCAAAAGAAAATAGCCAGGGTTATGGAGATGCCTGTAATACCCGAAGATCCACTCCTCGAGGGCAAAGAAGAAGAGGCTGACCCACCAGAGTCTACATCTATTGCTATTACCACTACTCCACCTACTTCACTTGCAGTATTTGTTGCCTCTCCACCTGTAGTGGGCATCTTTGTCCATCTTTCCTCCACTTCTCTGATCATGCAAGTCATATCGATGGATTCATCCTCTACCACGACCTCACCGGTCTCCTCATCTTCTTTGTCTCATTCCCTTCTGTCCTCTACTACCGTTGTAATTCATGTCCTTAGTCTCTCGAAATCCTTTGTAAAATACATTCAGATGGTGCCCTATGAGCTTTCAGGGATTCTTACAAATCCAACAATGCAAGCTGCAATAACCTAGGCTCTGGCTAATGCTCCAGCTCACCCTCCCCCTACCAAACCATCGAGAATGGAGGAAATAATGTAGATCTTAGATGAGCTCGAGCAACAACAGCTAGAGGCTACCTAGAGGCCCGAAGATGAAGAGTTTGTATACCATGAGCACCTGATGTTTGAGCATTGGGAAATCAATGAAGTAGCCTATGAATCCCCAATGAGAGAAGTGAGGAGTTGAAGACTGGGTTAGTCCAAGAATCAAATGATCTAGAGCTCAACATAGAATGGAGCAAGTAACTCAAGGAGATTGAGGACCAAGAGGTTGCAGGACAACCTATGATTGAAGGATCTACTGCTTCGGAGATTGAGACTGGCATGTATCAAGCTGAAAGAAATGATCGAACCCTGGAGCATCAAGAGGAAACATCCCTTTGTAAATACAAGCAAGAAGATGAGCTCAGGGAACATGAATATGATCAAGATAAGGAAGAGGAAGATGCTGAAAGGGAGGATCCCTTTGAAAAACAATCACTCACCAGATCTCCCACTAAATGTATAGCGCTCAAATAGGACTCCGACGAGGAGAAGGAGGTTGCAAGGGTTGAGAAGGAGGCCCTTGTGGTTAAAACCATTGAATTTGAGGTGGAGAGCAGCAAGGATCAACATGAATCACCCAAGGAGGTGCCCCAGATGTCCGATTGGCTGGGGAAACAACTTAAGAAAAGGAATCCCACCCTAAAGGATCCCAAGGCAAGGCTAGAAGCCATACTGGCCAGAGCACAAATAAGTACCAAGAAAGAAACAAGGTCAAAGATCAAGTCAAAAGTAACCATGGATGCCTCTGGATCTAGGGCAGTACAAATAGTAACACCAATAGTTGGTGAACAAGGAGTGAATTATAACATCTCCACTATTGACCTGCGAGTGGCCACAAGGGAGCAGAAGGTTGACCACCTCTAGGAATCGGTCGCCATAGTGGTGCACCTTATCCAGTAGGATAAGGTTTCAAAGGATGAACTCAAGGCACAAGTGGCTGATCTAACGGCCTATATCCAAGAATGGTCATCCTCAGATGAGCAACCCACCACGTCATCGACACCGCCTCAGTTATTGTCTCAAGAGCAGATCAATAAATTGGAAAAGAGAAGGAACTTGGATAAGACTACATAGAGTTGGTTTTGATAGGTCTTAGACATGTCAAACACGGGCATCAATTTGGTTGTCTAAACAACAAATAGGTTCTTGTAGGTGCAGAGGACTCTTGAGGGCACGAGGCAAGTTTGCGAGGAGTTCTCGAAAAAGTACAGAGCTACCTACCCAAAGATAGAGGCTTTTCTTGTACTGCCAAGTGAAGTGTGGGAGAAAGACCTTTCCCTCAAGGATGATGACCATTGGCTAGTGGATGTATGGAAATGAGATTTTGATCATCGAAAGGGAAGGCTGGAGTAGATACTAGAATGAGTGGTTCCAAATATCGAATGGGCCAAGGAGGCCAGGGAAAATTTTTCTCGGTACCTGAAGCTGATAGCTGGGTATGAACTGCTTGCTGATGAAATTAATCCAGAAAGCATAAAGCCTCATTTCTTGAAGAACATGGAAAATGGGATGTCTACTAAGGTTACCATGGATTTCATGAGCTTTGATGCTTGAGCCTTCACCCAGTCAGATATTTTCAAAAGTAATGCAGCCAAGTATGATGATAAATGGAAGAAGCTCATTAACAACTCCTTAGAATGGAGTTACCAGGTGCTATGATCTGATATCATGGAAGTGAACAAGCTTCGGCCATTGATCTTGAGCTTCGTGGGATATGTAGCTCTGAAGAAGCAAGAGGGAAACGCAGTCATTGATGATGAATTCCTAAAATATTAGCTACAGTAAAGGGGAAACAACAAAAAGACAAAACTGCTATAGTGCTACCACTAGTAGACAAAATAGGGAAAAGATGAAAGAGATTTTAAAAATGTAATATATTTGGGGATAGGTGAAACCCTAGTTTAAATTGAATCTTGGCCACTCTTCTTTCTTTTTGAAAACTATAAATAGGGCTCCCCTCCTCTCATTTTAAGAGAGTTGAGTTGTTGTAAAGGCATGCTGCAGAAATTTTAATAGAAATACATTGACTTGGTGCATTTTTGGATTTATTCCCATGCTGCATGATTCTTCTCCCATTAGTTACAACTTTACTTCCAGTTATTTTGTTGTTCTAGTTTCCTTTAGCTAGCTTTAGTGTATTTAGCATGTTGTGTTTGGTTTTGAAGGTTTTTGCTATGTGTATGATTTCCTTGTCCATAATTTTGGTCATTTTCTCTTGGTAGATGACTATGTAAATTTAGTCTGGACTATAATTCCACTGCTGCTCCTTAAAAAATTTCTTTGTTCTCATTTATATGGTGAATGAATGATGAATATATACGGTCCTTAGAAGATAACATAGATTTCATGATACTATGAGAGGCCTAAAAGAGGGAGAGGGTATAGAAGGGAGAGAATTGAGAGACAAAGAGGGAGGGAGAGACTTGAGAGAGAGAGGGAGAGAGAGTGGGAGAGAGATAGAGGGCATGAGAGAGAGAGAGGGACATGAGAGAGAGAGAGAGATGGAGAGGTGGTGGGAGGTAGATACTTGAGAGATATGTAGAGGTAGACAAAGATAGATAGAGGGAGTGAGATAGGGAGGGAGTGGAAGAGAGATAGAGGGAGTGACTATGAGAGGGAGAAGGGGTAGGAGGGGGAGACTCAAGACAAAGAGAGAGAGGGAGAGTGGGTAGGACAAAGATACTTGTGAGAGAGAGAGGGAGAGGGGGTGGGAGGGAGAGACCTGAGAGAGAGGGAGAGAGATAGAGTGGGAGAGAGTGAGAGAGAGGGAGTGGGGGAGAGAGAGGGAGTGTGTGTATGTGTGTGTGAGAGAGATGGGGATGGAGATACCTAAGAGAGAGTGAGAGAGAGAGGGAGAGAGATAGAGTCAGTGGGAGAGAGGGAATGGGAGAGAGATAGAGGGAGTGAGTGAGTGACAAAACTAAGAGAGGGATTAGGGTAGAGAGTTTAATTGGGTTTAACGGTTTAAGTGTTGAGGGATTAGGGTTGAGGGTAGAGGGTAGAGGGTTTAAGGGTTTAGGATTTAAGGGTTGAGGGTTGAGGGTTTAGCGTATAGGGTTGAGTGTTTAAGGTTTTAAGGGTTGAGGGTATAGGGTTGAGGGATTAGGGAAGAGAAGGTGGGATGAATGGAGGGAGAGATGGAGGGAGAAGTGAGATAGAGATAAGGAGAGAAGAGGAGGGAGGGACAAAGATAGATGAGGGTTGAGGATCCAATGTATATGGTAGATGGTGGAGAATTGAAGGTATAGGGTATTGGGTTGAGGTTATAGGTTCTAAGGGAGATGGGAGAGAGATAGATGGATTGAGTGAGTGAGAGAGATACCTGAGAGAGGGAGAGGGGGTAGGATGGAGATAATTGAAAGAGAGAGAGAGGGAAGGAGAGAGAAAGAGGGAGTGAGGGTTAAGGGTAGAGGGTTTAATGGTTTAGGGTTTAAGGGTTAAGGGTTTTATGGTTTAGGGTAGAGGGGAGAGAGATAGAGGGAATGAGTGAGTGTGTGAGAGAGAGATACCTGAGAGAGGGAGAGGAGGAGAGGGGGTAGGAGGGAGGGAGTGGGAGAGAGATAGAGGATAGAGGTTAAGGGTAGATGGTTAAGGTAGAGGTAGAGGGTTTAAGGGTTTAGGGTTTAGGGTTTAAGGGTTAAGGGTTTAGGGTTTAGGGTAGAGGGGAGAGAGATAGAGGGAGTGAGTGAGTGAGTGAGTGAGAGAGAGACCTGAGAGAGGGAGAGGGGGTAGCAGGGAGAGTCTTGAGAGAGAGAGAGGAAGGGAGTGGGAGAGAGATAGAGGGTAGATGGTTAAGGGTAGATGGTTAAGGGTTGAGGGTAGAGGGTTTAAGGGTTAAGGGTAGAGGGCTAAGGGTAGAGGGGAGTGTTTGTTATCAAAAGTGAAGATTTTAACCAAAAGAGTTTTCCAAGCTCTTACAACACTTTTGGCCAATGTATAGGGCCAATTGATGCAATTGTACCTTCTGCTCTTTAGGTTCTGTAGGACCTAGGCAAGTGTACCTATATGAATAATGAAGATTGAAATGTATTTCCTATTCAAATAATCTATCCACAATGGAAAATGGACATGGATAGATAAAAACCCTACAACTATTCCTAAAACGTAGAGAAAAGGATCTGAAAATATTGTTTTAAATGAACTTTATCTCTTGGGTTATGACTGGCCAGTGTTTTCTATCCATATGGGCAATGAAGTCAAAAATATCAAGAATTCTAGGTGTTCCCATTTCTTACCTAATTCAAGTTGTTAGGCACATTTAAGGTATGAAATTCTATGATTGGCATATTATTTCACCAAATTTATGACTTGCATAAAATTGTGCTAGAAGGTTTTCCTACCAGGTTCTTCTTCAACCATCCAACAAAAAACCTAAAGTCACTATGACTTGTTTAAAATGATTTAGTTCCGCCTTGCAGACACCAAGTAATCAAATCACACAAAGTGAAAAATACACTGCTATAAATCAGAAAATTACTTGATATATTGATTTAAATGACTTAAAAAATTTCTAATTGGAGACAACTAGATAGAAAATACAAAAATTATAGCATCTCAACAACTTAAATCAGAAAAGATGTCACCAATTTATTAATGTTTTCTCCATTACAATCTGTTTCAAGAAAAATTGTTCATCACTCCCCCATTTTGTTTTTCACAAAGAGTTATCTCTATTCTACCTCTTCTTTTCTAACTGAATTCTTTCAAAATATTAATACAGTTTATGCTAAGGGTCGTGACCCTTCAATTTCCTGTGCAACCATCAGATATTCGTAAATCATAAATTAAAATATTTAATTAAGTTTCCTTTATTGGAAAATTAAATATTTTTATAAAGTTCTGCATTTGATTTTATCTTTAATCCTTTTACCGCCCTTTATTTCATTTCCCGCTTTACCTCGGTCTTTACTTTTACCTCTAGCGGTACTGCAGGGCTTTGACTTTAAATTGGTCTACTTATCACTTATTTCCTTACTGCTCAACCACCCGCTCATTATCTTGCCTCTACGATATTATGATGACTGGTTAGTTACTTACTGCCATCTCCTAATGCCTTACCATGGTTATCATTTATCCTTTTAGTGGTATAGCGGTAGTCATTTCTCTAACCACTCGTCTCCATTGACCGCCTTACCATGGTTACTACTTTCAATGGTTGTGGTATAGTGGTAACTGCATACCGACCGCTACGTTGCCACTACCTACCCGATAACTGTTCATCGTTGCCTTGCTATCTCTGCTACCCAATTACTCCACCGCTGCAGTCTCCATCCTGACTGGTGGCAGTACTGTGATATCTCTTTAGACTGCTTCCTCACTGATTATCTCACCATTCACTGTGCCACTATGGTTATCATTTATCCCTTTGGCGATATAGCGGTATCCATTTCTCTAACCGCTCATCTCCATCCACCGCCTTACCACAGTTACCACTTTCACCAGTTGTGGTATAGCGGTAACCGCTTACTGACTGCTACGTTGGCACTGCCTACCTGCTAACTATTCACTGTTGCCTCACTATCTCTACTAACTACTTACCACACCAGTGCAATCTCCATCCTGACTAGTGCGTTACTGTTGTATCTCTTCAGACTGCTTCCTTTCCGGTTGTCTCACCATTCACCACGCCACCGTGGGTTATGTGTTGACTGCTTGTGGTTGTGCAGTAAACATTTCTTATGACTACGCTGAGAGCTTATAAAGGGTAGACAAATGGCGGTAAAATATATTCAAACATAATGGATGAGAGAAATGAATTATTAATAAAAAGATTAGTGAAATATTAGGAATTAAATGGGGGTAAAATGTGAGGGCCATATAGGCCAAAAATAGGGTAGTGGAACAAGGATAAAAGATATTGTAGCATTATAAAAGGGGGTGAATGATATTTTATGAAACAAATAGTGAAAATACTATGTCCAAAATGGGAAAAAACCCTAGGGTTTTCCATGGAAATTTTGGATTCTAACAGTGAGAGACATAGAAGGAGTCAGTGAGTGAGAGAGACTCGAGAGAGGGAGAGGGGGTAGGAGGGAGATAATTGAGAGAGAGGGAGAGGGAGTGGGAGATAGATAGAGGGTAGACAGTTGATGGTAGAGGGTAGAGGGTTGTAAGTTTTTAGGGTTTAAAGGTTAAGGGTTTAGAGTTAAGGGTAGAGAGGGGGGAGAAAGAGAGAGGGGGAAAGAATGTGGAGATATTGAGAGAGAGGAGGAAAGGAGGGAGAGATAAATAGGTATAGAGGGAAAAATAGGTAGAGAGAAGTAGATATGAAAGTATAGATATAGGGAAAGGTAGGGATGGAGAGAGAGGTGAGACAAAAATAAAGAGAGGTCTAGGTAGATAGAGGGGGAGCAGATAAAGAGAAGTAGAGGGTAGATTTAAGGGTAGAGGGTAGAGTGTTTAAGGGTTAAGGGTTTATGGTTTATATTTAAGGGTAAAGGAGAGAGATATAGAGGGATTTAGTGAGAGAGAGAGAGAGGGAGGGAGTGGAAAAGAGATAGAGGTTCGAGGGTTAAGAGTAGAGGGTAGAGGGTAGAGGGTAGAGAGATAGGAGTGAGTGGGTAAGAGAGAGACCTCAAAGAGGGAGATGTGATATGAGGGAGAGACTTGAGAGAGAGAGAGAGAGGGAGGGAGGGAGGGAGTTGGAGATAGATAGAGGGTAAAGGGTAGAGGATTTAAGGGTTTAGGGTTTAAGGTTAAGAAATTAGGGTTAAGGGTGGAGGGGAGATAGATAGAGGGAGTGAGAGAGAGAGAGAGAGACCTAAGAGAGGGAGAGGGGGTAGGAGGGAGATACTTGAGAGAGAGAGGGGGAAAGATTTGGAGAGAGATAAAGGGTAGAAGGTAGAGTTTTTAAGGGTTTAGGGTTTAAGGGTATAGTGGAGAGAGATAAAGGGAGTGAGAGAGAGAGAGGGAGGGAGTGTGAGAGAGATAGAGGGTAGAAGGGAGAGAGATAAAAGGAGTGAGTGAGAGAGAGAGACCTGACAGAGGGAGAGGGGGTAAGAGGGAGAGACTTGATAGAGAGAGAGGGAGGGAGGGAGTGGGAGACAA